>CM056383.1:36761231-37361231 GCA_029718625.1 Synaphobranchus kaupii | reverse complement strand
TACGATAGGCTACATTGTGGCAGGTTAAACGTTGGATTGGATGGTTGTGTTGTACTGCTGGAAATAAATTAAATCTTCTCTTAAAATAAATGAAAAGACCGCAAATGAGTCACTGGATCGTTTAAACTTTTAACCTGGCTCCGGTACTTTAAGCGAACATTAAGGCATTGCTTCAAAAAGTCTATCGACAGCCAGATTCTATTCTGTATGTTATGCAAAATGAGAAATGTTAATGTAGGCTATTTGAAAGTGAGTCGGCTTCGTCATACAAAAAATCCAGGGTTAAATCTTAAATTGAGCTTGCTAGCTGTTTATTATTATCCTAAAATAGTTCTCATAAGTGTTTATGTTACCCATCTATCGTTAATTGTGTTTACTGTATTACACACTTCATGCGTGTGCCATGAGTCACTGGACCGTTTATTTTAACCTGGCTCCGATAGATCTAGCTAGCCTACTTCAAACGAACAGTAAGGCATAGCTTCTAAAAGTCTATCGAGACATTAATGTATTTGAAAGTGAGTCGGCTTTGTGATATACAGAAAATCCAGGGTGGAAATTTAAATGAGCTGTCTAACCCCTTAATCTCGTTTAGTAGCTAGGCTACACCTCTGCTTCGTGAAATTCCCTCAGGGAAAAAACAACGACACACTTGGCAGGTTCCAAGTTTAGACATTCTCGTTTATTTTTCAGGATTCTAGCTCCGATGTGTATTAAAACAATCGGATAGAATAAAACATCATAGCACCATTTTGTGCGTTCCATTTCCAGCTGTCTTCAGCAATATTTTTTCTTTCACAACGCAAAAACGCACCTTTCATGCCCTAGCCTATTCATATTTGCGACCATATTTTTTGAAGACCGTCATGAATCTAGCTAGCTTTTAGAAGCTATGCTTTAATGTTCGTTTGAAGTAGGCTAGCTAGATCTATCGGAGCCAGGTTAAAATAAACGGTCCAGTGACTCATGGCACACACATGGTGTGTAATACAGTAAACACAATTAACGATAGATGTATGACGAAGCCGACTCACTTTCAAATAGCCTACATTAACATTTCTCATTTTGCATAACATACAGAATAGAATCTGGCTGTCGATAGACTTTTTGAAGCAATGCCTTAATGTTCGCTTAAAGTACCGGAGCCAGGTTAAAAGTTTAAACGATCCAGTGACTCATTTGCGGTCTTTTCATTTATTTTAAGAGAGGATTTAATTTATTTCCAGCAGTACAACACAACCATCCAATCCAACGTTTAACCTACCACAATGTAGCCTATCGTAGGCTACTACCAGGTTTGCAGAGGTGGAAATTCCAGGGGTCAGAAAGTAAAAGTCCTGCCGTGTTTCTTCCACCCATGAACTCACGATTTCACTAATTAGCCTAGTTAGCTCCTACCTCTTGGCTGAAGAATTGTGATAATTAGCAAATCCAGGTGATTGGAACAAATGATTGGGGAGGACTTTCACTTTCTGAACCTGGATTTTCCACCTCGCAGGTTTGACCTATAGCCTACACAGCGTAGCGCTGGCTAGCTAGCTCCGTTTCTTTCATAAAACAAGAATACTTTATAACACTGCTCAGATTCTTCATCATTTCATACATTAAAACGTATGAGTGCCCTGAGAGCATAGTATCAAGCACAGACGGTTACCCATCCCTATGCTATGCTCCCCCTAGTGTTCTTAAAGTGCTACTGCACTAAACCTGTATGAGGCCCACCCTGCTTGCTTGACCATACCCCCTCATTTACATATAGTACAGCTCGAAAATGAAAATGAAAACGATAATGAATGAAAATGATAATGAAAATGAAAACGAAAATGAAAACGAAAATGAAAACGAAAAGATTTTAATTTTAATTTTGGGCTGAATAATCCTCCATTTTAATTTTCGTTTTAATTTTAATTTTCGTTTTAATTTTAATTTTAATTTTGGGTTGAATAATCCTCCATAATTGTCATGCCAATAAAGCAAATTGAATTGAGTCCACGGTCAGGGAAAATGTGTGAAACGTCACCACAATGCTCGTGCGTCGTCGTGCGTGTCTGAGAAGAACACGTGATAAGCAATTTTCGGGGAGCCCTTTTCTCCTACGTGCACTATATCGCCATCTAGTGTTCTGAAACTACATAGTATACCTTTAAGTGCATTTGGTAGTGGATGCTACCGGTTACTATAGAGTTGTGCTAGCATTAGCAACGTGTGTATGTCCAAAAGAAGGGACAGCATGGTTTCCATCAATCAACTACATCATGGGTAAGTCGTAATTGAGACATTATGTCCAAAATTCCGAACCATCCCTTTAAAGTTTACCGCAAGTTTCCGTCATGGCATTCCGTCACGTTACTAAAAAATAGGCTAGGTTACTGCTTAGCAACAAAACTTGCAGTTACTCTGAATATGTCATCCACACTTTATATAGGCTAATGGCTTGACATGCGTTAGTATAGTTGTCATGGAAATGTGGATTATATCTTCTAAACTGTGATAATTTCTCAGACAGAATGTAGCCTAATCAATATGCTTGTAATTTTTGGATTTCCAGATGGAATTTAACATGATAGCCTACATCTGAGAATACTGATGTATTCTTTGATGTAGGCTATGCTAATCTTTGATGAATAGATGGACCTCTGATCCATTATGAAGAATCAATATAAAAGGACTAGGCTATAGACCTATTCGTAATATTCAAGTTTTGTTGTGCAGATTTCATAAAATGACAAACAGCGCTCATTAGGCCTAGGCTTGTCATTACTATTTTGACACCGGTGTTGGGGATAGAGCCGAGCCGAGAAGGTATCGTCCAATTTCCCTTCCATGTGAAATCGCATATAGCCTACTCTTAACCTCTTCCTACCATGGGCAAAATATACCAATTTTCACCTGTTTTCACTAGTGACCAACAAAGCTGTTTATCTCAAAAAATGTAAAGGCTACAAATATGGTAGCTTTTATTAAAACAGCTTTTAATTAAAACAGAGAACTGCACTATTATGACTAAGCAGTCATAATTCATATACATACAGTTTTTGCTACTTAATTACAACAATTTATGTACAGAAATTGTGAAAACTAAAAAACGGGTACCTACATTCACATTTCTGATTTTTTACCTGATGAGCTACAAAAGCTATGGAGGAAATAACTCCTCTTTGTGATTCCTCAATATGCTGCCTATCTCTGCTAAAAATATGATGTCAATATATCAAACCATTCAAAATCTACAGAGCTTTTTTTCAGGTGAACCATTTTGGTTACCAAAGTTGACACAAATTGTGCCAAATTGTGCAAAATGGCAAGGTTCCAGAAAAGTCTCAATATGATTTATTTTTTAAGTTTTACAATACAATTTGATAATTGGCAATAAAAGTTCATTATCAGATGTGTTTTTGGTGTGTTTCATATTACACAACTAACTAGACTACATGTGGTCCCCAAAAAGCTCTCCAAACCCATGTAGCAGCACAGTGAATCTTGTATTAGCCAGAAATTAGTCCAGGTATATGCAAACAGGATATAAAATCAAATGTCCACCAGTTTCCTAGATAAAATAAACCCCTGCATAATAATCAACAACAAACTCATCCTCATGTTATCTCTCCCTCATGTTATGTCATGCATAAATTGCTCATTCGTTTACCTGCACAGCCTGCTGTACTACATACAGAACAATTTACTCATGTGGAAACAATAACGACTAAACAAACACTTCAGACGCCATTTTATTCAAAAGAAACTCGGAACAGCTCGTCTCAGACACAAATAGATAGCTAGCTGCTATGTGTAATTTAGCTGGCTAGCTTGCCATTGTTACAATATAGCAATGTAAGCTATATTCATATAATTCAGAGGGATTCGGTTTATAGATAACAGTATCTGGTATACCGGCAAAAGAATCTGTTACCTTACACCACTCAGCGTCACTGAGACAAGATCGCAAAAACATCTTCGGGCTAGGACCTGCTGCACGGAGAAACGCCTGAATAACCTAGACATAACTAACCAAAAACTGTATGAAAGAGACTGTAAAGTAAAAAGATGAGCAGCCACCGTTACCTAATGAATTATACTTTGCTAAAAATGGAATGTAGCTAGCGGCTACAAGCTAAAAACACTCTGCGCCATCGTGGTACGAACATTACGCCTGGATGCCTCCTCCTGTTACGCTGAGCTGTAGCTACGTGACTTCCGAAGGCATTGTGTTGAATGAGGGCTTGTCTGAAAGATAAGTCTTCGCTATTGGCTGGAATATTTGACAGACAGTTTAAAAACCCAATGGAAAGCAAATAATACTCGCAGTGGAGGCGGGTCGATGCGGGTTTTTCCCACTTCAGATAGGCCTATTGTGCTATCAGTCAAAGAAATACACCCAATTGACGATGGTTTTGCATAAAACTCTGCAATCAAGTACAAAACCCCTTTGGCTAAAATATACTAAGCCACGGACTGGTTGGTACTCCAGAAACTGGCTGAGTTTCACAACGCCAAACTGAACACAGTCAAACTACTCGTGATGAAGTGCAGAAAAGCAGAAGTCGGTTTAAAATTTGAAAAAAATCATGTACAGCCATATGTTTTAAAGTATTTTTTCTTGCAGTCTAAAGGTATAACAATTTTTCAAACCAAAGTTTTGTGAAATACAATTAAGCAGAACAGTTTACCAGCACATTGTTTATGGTGTGACAGTGTAGTTTAATGGTTAAGGAACTGGCCTTGTAACCGAAAGGTTGCAGGTTCGATTCCCAGGTAGGACACTGCCGTTGTACCCTTGAGCAAGGTACTTAACCTGAATTGCTTCAGTATATATCCAGCTGTATAAATGGATAATATGTAAAACATGATAAAAAAAGTTGTGTAAGTCGCTCTGGATAAGAGCGTCTCCTAAATGCCTATAATGTAATGTAATGTAATGTGACATCAAGCTGCAATACATGTTCGGGAATTAGGTCGGAGTTTCCAGCTAAGTTTTAACTCAACGTTTTGGGCTTAAAAACCACTTTCCCAGAAGGAATGGATATATCTTAAGGATATTTAATCAAAATATTAAGCAGTTAAGCAGTTTATTATATATTATTAAATTACTGAAATGTATAATTTAATAACTTCCATAACGCCTGTGTTACCACTAGGGGGCGTTTGGCAGCAAGAGGTTAACATACTGTATCTTGAATGTGCTTGTTATAATCTAACCGTAGCTATAGTTTATATTGGCATGAAATTGAGTTCAAATTTAACCTTCTAAAATCGGTATGAATTTGAATATATTCCAATAGCCTATCATTTGCATGATATCCTACACTATGTAGTCTATATTGCCGGATAGTATGTAGGCTAGTAGCCTATAATAGCGTAAGTGACGATGCTTAATCTGTTATAGGTATAAGTGGTAGCCTATTGTCCACAAGGGTGCACATAACCGCAATAGGACATTAACAATGTTGTTCAAAATAAAATGAAATCTCTGGGTGTGGCTGCATTTGATAAGCTTTTAATTAGCCGAAAGAAAATATAAAAAATACCGCAACTGAATAGGCCAAGTCGTTTAATGACAGTCACATAGCCTAGGCTACATGTTAACTAATTGCTTTTGTGAGGTTTCAGATGACAATCACGAAATTGGTGTGATGGGGCCAGACATTATGCACAAAAGGTAACATATTAGGCTAAAGGCAATATATTAATTGTCAACAAACAACATAATTATTCATTAGCATTTAATTCCAGTCTTCCTGGTTATTTAAATAAATCATTATTTATTATCTGCGCATTGACATTCTCACCTCGGATCAATCTTTATTTGTTGTGTTCATTTGTTCAAACTATTGGTCAGTTTTGATATAGTTCAGATAATTGTATGAACTGCACATATATACTGTGTAGTCTCGACCTTCTACCACTGCATTAATGTGTAGTTGATAACTAAAAAACATTTAAAAAATTTTCAATGTCCTACTGCACCCTTGTGGACGATACCATTTACGCCTATAACAAATAACAGTCACTTATTATAGCCTACATATTGCACCCGACAATATAAACTAAATAGGCTATTATGCTTATTTTTACTAAGCGCCTGGACTGTCGGTCTGTACTTGCACTAGACTATCGATTGCCAGTTTTCGTAAAGCCTGTGAATGTATAAGCAAAGACAGACAAGGCTACGTTACGATCATAGACCATACTTGTATTGGCGGCTATGATGCCCTTTAGCCTTTAATAATTGATGATTATAATTGAATAATAATTTATTATTATGCGCTTACTGAGAGGTGCCGCACATAATTTTGTTTTATGACCTACAATGACAATAAAAATGTTTTTCATATCAAATGAACGCGCTGCCTTTCATTTTCGAATGTTCTGTTGGTGCATGGCCTAAGTAGGCCTAATGCAACAGCGTTTTATTGTATTGCCTGTTCATGTGCAGCTGAGTGACCATAACGCATCATGTCCATTTTGAAAATGAAAGCACTTTGGTAAGTTTTCCTCAGGATGTAGCCTACTGTGGACAGTAAATTCTATTCTCAATAATTAGAAAGATCAATGCATAGAACCGACAGCAAGCACGCCAAAAGTAGTTACAAAAAATGACCAGCAGGTGTCGCACTTCGTGAACTTCCTCATCAATAGGCTTGTACACTCAGTCTCAAAAAATAAATAGAAATGTGGATATGTTGACAGCTAGACGGTTCGTGTAACGTTTATCAATTTGATTTCCTGATGCATACATCTCAAACTGAAAATTGGATTCAATATTTCAATTTTCATGTTTTGAAATAATAGGAAAATTAACAATTCAAACTTGTTTTGATCTACCGTTTGTGTTTTGAAAGTTGAAAATTGCATTATTGGCGTGGGTGGGAAAACCGGGGTAGTTTCTAATATCATCGATCAATGGACGGACTCAACCATGACCGTATGGGAGCGATAACGTCACCACAAAACTTAGTTAGCCTTTTACCTTTACATTTATGGTGCAGAATAAGTGCCAAAAATGAGACTACTGAGAGGAGCATATATCTTACTCGAAGCTGGCAAATGATCCAGCCACTGATAAGCCGGCGGTGGTAAATGAGAAGCCGTCTATTGATTCGCCGAGGCTGGTAAACTCATGTGCCTATAGCTTAGCAGCCCACTGGATTTGCAACTGACCTGGCTGGTCACTCGCATACCTAGCCTGGCAACCCACTGGATTGGCGATTATTTATTTATTTTACTATTTCTGAATTAGGCTAATTTATCACCTCTCTTGCATTTGCAGTTTCAGTCTGTAGCTATCCACGAGGCAACAGTCGTCCAATTCAAGCAAAGGACTTGCGAAATCAGTTAACCTCATTAACTTTGGCCCACCAGAATCAATTTTCACCAATTTTCTAGGCTACTTGTCTTATTTAGCCTAAGTGTCATATCTCAAAAACGATTTACTGCAGCACATCCATGTTTTAAAGTTCAAATTCAAGAAGAGGCCTATCGCCTATTCAGACATTTGCAACAGAATACATTTGTCAGAATCGTCACATAAGCCTATATATAACCTAGGCAGCATAATACGCATAAAAAAGGTTGTTTTACATTGTGTAGATTGCCACCTAGTGGATCTTTTTGGTACCTAGCAACATGTAAGTGCAGGAAATCAGGAAATTTCCCCAGTTGACCAAGTCGCGCAGCTGAACTCACGGTGTTGCAGTTATTTTCTTGATACTATTTGTCTTTTGACAACAAGAATCTTTCAGTAAACATGTTCAAGAAAAGTTAAGCCTTGTGATTTATTGGAGGATATCAAGTTGTTAGCTAGCCTACCTGTCTAGCTCTGCATAGAAATGCGCTGCAAGGGCAGTATAGCTACAGGCTGGACGAAAACAATGGAACTAGTCTAGTGCAAGTAGTACAGACCGACAGATATTCATAATACAATTATGCCCTCTATGATTGTGACGGCATTGCCATGAGATAACTCGTGTGCACATCCAGGCCAGGCTGAGTGATGAAGTTTCTAGACCCACAAAATGTCTTGATAGAGGTAACAAATGTCAACGAACAACAATGCCCCATTCTAGCACACTCAAGGCCCTCTACAAAATACCATGAATGAAATAATGTTAACACTACATAACCTAAACTAAGTTACAGTGTTCGTAGAAAATATTAACCACAACAGCCACTACAAGGAATTTGACTATAAATGAAGTGAATCCCCCACTCCCCAAATGTCTCTGCTCACTTTCTACTGTAGCCTACATATACACGTCCGTACATATACACGCGTGTATAGACGTCCTTATTTTAGAATTTCTGAAAATGTTCAGCAATTTTCCAAGCTTTTTCTGTTGTGATAGCTGCTATGAGCATGCACGATGTGAACTGAATTGCATTTCTGAAATGTCCAACATGGAAATTGATAGGAGTCATTTTTATTTGGCGGTAAAACACTAGAATTTTTGTATCATAATATCACCAGGATAAATGTGTAGCCGCCGTTGTTTTCTTCTTATTAGATAGTTTTAAAAAAAATCTCACGACTGAAATTTTGTTAGACCAAGTTATGGTCCCAACTCACAATTTATAAAACATTAGCTAGCTGACCATAATTCAAATTCTTTATTTATCTTGAACACATTGAAGGTGTGCACCCTCATTTTCAATGGTGCCGAGGTACAATTAAAAGACAATTGTTAAAAAAAGAAAGTGAAGATTAAATAGAAAATAAAATATATATATTAAATATAAAATAAAATACTTAAAAAATAAATAAATAAAAAAGAGAATGTCAATTAAAGCAATTACATTCAACATCAACAAGAGATAGGAGAATTAGATTATCCAACTAAAAACATTTACATAAAATAAGAGATTTAAAATGATCCAAACTAATAAGAGAGACGAGTTTTAAAACAAGTTGCAGGTTGAACGGTTTCGCTCTGAGCATTCGATTACAGAAACAATATATTTTTTCTGAGCTACTGCGTTAGCTGATGTTAGCAACGGGGTTCTTGGGATGAAACAAACTGGTTTTAAAATGTTTTCCATGGAGAAGGCTTTTGTAGCTAACCTTGCATTCGATAAGGAAGGATGTCGGATATCGGGGTGATAAATGCGTTGTTTCCATGTTTTTACCAAGGGGCCAAGACTGGGCTTTCGTTTTGAAGCTCACTTCCTGGTTGGGCTGGGAGCGGCCATTGTGCCGTTGCTCACTAGCGGTTGGCTCCAGTATAGGTCTTTCCCCATGTAAGTCAATGGCAGCAATGTGGTCAAAATACTCAGTCAATACATTTTTTACACAAAAAAATTTAATTGCAATAGGTGCCTTTCCTTCATCTAATGCCTGTGCATGTGCTGATTTTTTAAAATATTGTGTCGTTTGGACAGGGTATTAACATTTGTTCAGGACCAATCAGAGGGACAGGTTGAGTCCTGGGATCACTGGCATAGATTGGTTCTATATGGTTCTCACTGCCCTCACTCGGAGGGGCGGGACCTATTTTTATACAGTCTATGCTTGGGACAGGGAGACACGCTGTATTTTTGAGTGGAAGTCGATGGAGAACATTCCTTAGTAGCCTACCGTGAACAAGCTGTTTTGTGGACGCAGTTCGTAGCATAATAAATTGAGTGCCTTACCCGCTCATCTTCAACATGTTTGTCATCACATATTCATTTTGGTTGGAGCGAGCTATGATGTGTCTACTACGAAAAAAAATACTGTTTCGTAAGATGAGACAGAAGGGGATGTTGCAGCTACACTACAGGCCCAGTGTCACGGAGCAAGCAGCCAAACTATGGGTTAAGTATCTCAAATCAATTGCTCCATACCTGTATAACCTTATCAATTTAGATATTAATTTAGCTATTCCAACCCCTCCCGTATGCAATAGCCCCCTGTTATGTACTCCCCCTGCACTCCCCTGTCATGCACGTTACCATTGCTTAGCAATGCTGGGTTAGCTAGCTAGCAAGCTAACGATATCTCACGGCAAGTCGTTTTAACATTTAGCTAGCAAGCTAACGATAGCTTATGGCAAGCCATTTTAATTTAAGTTATCCTTGCTGTCAAGTAATCCTTGCTGACTGGCCATATAAGTTCGCTATCTACCGTGATTGCCTAGCTAACGTTACTAACGTTAGCCAGCTGCTCTAGCTAGAAATCTAACCGGATATTTCTACACCTGGATGATTTTTTTAGGTCCCAAAAATTACGAAAATGTGCGGGGAATAGAGCCAAAGTGTTAGCGGTATGTTTGTACTGACTCAATACGGGGATGTTTAAAATAAAACCAATAATTTAGGGGAAAAGAATACGGAGTCTGCGTTTGTAAATGTTTGTGATTAGGTTACAGGATGCAGATGAAAGTTAATGCCAGCTACGATGTAGCTAATGTGTTTTTAGCTAGCGTGTGAACCCACTAATCTTAATCCCCACTTTATATGGAAGAGTTTTCAGAATAGGGTTTCATGCTGCGGCAAACCGTAACAGACTGCTCTGCCAGTCGAGTTAATAAAATGAAAATTAAATGTTATATTATAAAACATTAGCAACTTAAGGAAGTTTACCGCTAAGTTTGTTTTGCAAAATGGTGGGTTTGGTCAGGTCATGGGCTTTATATAGTTCTGTGGGCTTTATAGTTCTGTGGCTTCTCCACCCCGAACTGTCAATCATACTGTGCCCGGGCCATATCCGGTTGACCCTGCTCCAAACCAAGGTCACTTCGGCTCCACGGAGCAGGCGCAGTTTGTACAAACGGCCGTCGAAAAAGACTTCCGAGCTTCAATTCAGTTTTTACGAGGCCGTGGAAAGGCAATGGGTGACGTCACAGTGGCTTTGTCCATATTTTTATACAGTCTATGGTTTTTACAGACATCAGCGCGTTCGAGTTGCACTGGGAAAGTTTGAGCTTTGCTAGCAAACATAGCTAAAACGGCTAACAAGTAGCCGACAACAATGACGTTTTAACTTTTAATTGTATACGTTTAATATTCTGTATTGGCATGTTGGTCGATACAAAAGCATTTCATACTGAAAACAGGACGTAGGGGTTGATTTTCTGACATGGAACCGGGGTGCGTAGCCCAGCTAAGTGTTAGACTTCTGGCTGGCTGGCTAATGTTTTCACGATACCAAACGTAGATAAATGAAGGGCCGTATTTACCCCGTTTTTCTGGAGACGGAGCTAATGATGGTGGTATTTTCTCAGTATAACTGTTACATTAGTGCTAACTTGCCAGCGAGTTACGTGGCCTCTCGTCTGTAACTTAGAAACGCTGCAGTGCAGACAGGCACTACACGAGCAGTAAAATGCCCAGCCCCATGGCCTCTGCTTCTGTAACATTATTCAGTGTGACTGGCGTTGTCTGACTCCGCCCATAAACTGTAAGCGCTCTTGGCCATAGAGCTCCGTAGTCCCGCCCCCTCCTATCCCTGGCTGGTCCCGGAAGACTGACGGAAGCCATTACTTTTCCCCATTTCAGGAACAACTCCTCACCCTTATGATGATATATGGCATTGTATGGACCAAGAGTTTTACTTATATGTGATACATAGTCCATTACATACTCATCACTGCGTTTAAATAAAATTATAATCGTATAATTAACGGAGTTTGAGAAACATAACTACACTGCCCAGAATCCCCGGCCGTACGTAGCTGGCTCCCACTCTGGCTAGCTAACGAAGTCGCTACCGGGCGGCCGCTCTGCTAGCGAAAATGGCTATCACTTTGTCTTATTATGGGAGTGAAACTAACAGTATCGTCAAGGGCGAGAATCACTATAGTCTGGCCATGTCAGCTTTATGGCTTTCACTTCAGCAGTGTGAGCAAGTGAGTAGACCGAATGTTGTAGTCGTTTTGGTTGTTTTATTGAAAACGCTCTTATTGGTTATTTGTTGGACATAATTTCAAATGACCAATTTTATAAATCATTTAAAAATATGACAACCCCTCTCTTGGGTGTTTTGAACATCTAGCTGCCTGAATATATTCAAAAAAACTTTTTCAGTCCATTGACTCCCATTAGCTATATTTTTTCCGAAAAGTGGCACCAGAAGTGGGCGGGACTACAGAGCTCTATTGTAGTTCACAGTAAACAGGTATGCACAGTAGTTGGGGCTATTTCTCTGCTCTCACTATAGGTAAAAAGTTGGTGGAGAGAGCTTATTTTAATAAGGAGGAGAGCTACTTTTCTACAAACCAAACATCATTTTTGGGTGGAATTCCCCTTTAAGAAATTCAATATATTCATTTATTTCAATTTTTCTTAAATATATCCAGCCTCATTCCCTGGCAACTCTCCCCACGGCACTCAAAAAAAGTCAGATAGTTGTTAGGCCATGTTTGAATAAGATGGTTTATGTAGAGTCCAGCAATAGGGACGGGAAGGGCAAGCGGAGGAAGGAGGGTCAGGAGAGGCTGGGGGTAGTGGCAATGGGGAGGTCTGGGATAAAGGGGCTGAAGGGTCATAGGGAAGAGGTTAGGGGAAGGTCAGGGAAACAATATACAAAGGCCAATTCCAAAAAAGTTGGGACAGTATGTAAAATGCACATAAAAGCAGAAAGCAGCTTTATTATTGAAAACTTTGAATTTTATGCCTGCAAAACGTTCCAAAAAAAGTTGGGACAGGGGAAAAAAATAAATAAATACTGGGAAGTTCAAAAAACACCTGTTTGGAACATTCCACAGGTAAACAGATGATGCAATAATGACTGGGTATAAAATGATATCAAAAGACTCATATCTTATTTCCAGGTACTCTTAGTGGTAATATAACCCCTCTGCATTTGAGTGGATCTCTGGGAATTGGGGGGGGGGGGGGGACTAGATTACGCTGTAAATTACACAGGAATAGTATGGAACCCATGGTTGGCTAAATGGCTGTAAGGCTGAGGTATCAAACAAGCCTCAAACCATCACTCTGCGGCCAAATATACAGTAGATATGGATGGATCAATTTAAGGGTTGATTCTCCTGCCTGATTTTTCTATTGAATCCTATGGAAAAACAAAACTTTTGTGGAATTGGGGTTCGTATTATTATTATTATACTATCATAGGACAGCTGTATGTGTTTTTTTCTTGCCATGCACTATTTGTCTCATTACCAACTTGCCACTAATACGGCTTAATGGTCTGGCCTTCTTCGCACAGGGTACTATTAAGGGATGGGGTAGGGGCAATGGGGAGGTCTGGGGAAAAGGGGTGGAAAGGTCAGGGGGAAGGAGTCGGGTAGGGCTGAGCCGAATGCTTCGGAGCTCCGAAGCTTCGTTCGTTGGACTGGGATTCGGATCCTAAATTCAAATTTGAATAGTTCATTTTTTTTTTCCCCCTCAAAAAACCAAAAAAAATTAAAACATTTTTAAAAACTTTAAAAAAAATCCTACTCAAAAAAGTATATATAAACATTTATTCTATACTGATTGAGCTTTGAATCGCCTGGAAGTTTATCGAATGTACAAGGGATGCGCTACCTGCTAGCGTGGTTCAGCCTTCCACATGACTTCCACATTCGCTCATAGACTGTATAAAAATAGTATTCGCTACGCTGTTGCCCAAAGCCTGAGGTGAAGTTACAAGATGTCAAAGAAGTCAGCTGTGTGGCAACATTTTAATATTACTGCTGACAATCCAAAAAAGGTCAAATGCCAAATATGCCAGCAGAAATCGGCATACCATGGTGGAACTACGAATTTGACAAAACATTTGAAAAATGTAAGTAGCCTAATTTATATATTTTCATCAGAGTAATAGCCTAGCAACATTAGCATTAGCTAGCCGATCTGACTAGGCTACATCTCATGATATAGGCTAGCATAGCATGACAACCCATTACGTTTTGGAAAGAAAACAATAGCTATAGCCTACACTCAGCTTTAGACTTTTTTACCCATACCATACGCAGTATGTAGGCTGCGTGAATTCTGAGAGTTTATAGGCCTGCACACAACTGGGAAGACTGTGGCTTATGCTTATATTTATCTTTGAAATTTATTTAGGCCTGTTTCATGTCCTGAACTTCTGTTCCATTTCAATTTAATTTAATACTTTGTTTCAATAAAAAAAACTTTAAAAAAAAAAACTTGTTTCTTCATGCGCATATTACTGAAATAGATGTGAGAGCGCCCTCTACTGGACGTATCGTAACATTGTTTTCAAAGACTCAAAAAAAATATAGATTATTATTAAAACGAAGCTTCGGGGAAAATTGCCAACGAAGCTTCGAACTGTAAAAAATGACATTCGGCTCAGCCCTAGAGTCGGGGGGGGGGGGGGATAAGGGAGAAATGCCCAAAGGACGCTTTGCTCTAGTCTATTTAATTTGGCAGAGCCTGTCCTCCATACAATTACAGATTTCACCATTTGAAATGTATCTCACCATTATGTGCTCTCCTGTACTGTATTGCTGTTCCTATTTTAATTTGTTTTATGCGTCTTTTGTAGCTCATTACACCTGCCCAGGGACTACAGTTGAAAATGAGCAAAGCCGGCTAAAACTGGCACATTTACAGAAATGTTGATTAATGTGCACTGTCCCTGAAATTTTAAACTGTATAAATAAAATAAATAAAAAAATTTAAATATGATGGTATATCACCATTAAATATAATGGTAAATATAAATCATAAATTTTATCTAAAAGTCACAATTAATTTTGAGCAACTTTATAGCATGTAACAAGTAGTGTGCAACTTTTAAATTTGTTTTTGTCTGAAAACCTGTCAATGTGATTCTTAGGAATAATTCCCAGAAGCGTTACACATATAGCCGCAGATCTCCCCGTTTGACCTCCTTTGACTAAATGGCTGCCAGTCTCGTTGGGCACATTCAAGCCTGCGATTAGAGGCTGTAGGGTGCCCTAGTCCCAATGGTGGAGCAACCTTCCCCACAGACAAGATGGCACAAACTTGCCATTTGCAATTAAATACTTTAACAAGTATTTCTCTCTCCCTTTATTTTTGGACCTTTCCCACAATCTTTACAATGGTACAAATTTTATAACTTTTGTTAATTTCTTAGCCACTTACAGCAAGCAGCATTGGTTTAAAAATGCATGCTTAGGCCTTTAAATTGTAATACCACATGTTTTTGTGACAATCCATTTAATATTATATTTATGAATATTGTTTTAATAAGGATCACTTACTCATCACCATAAAGCTGGTGACTGTACTCTGGATGGAATGTTGTACTTTCATCTTCTACATCTTCAGGGAAACGCACTGTGGAAAAAGCACAAGTTACCCAACCCAAACTTAACAATCTGATAACCCACAAACATTTCGTTATATAACTGACCAAATAATCCGACCCAAATGTTACCCTTTAAGAGTGAAACAAAGGTTTAACAAAATGCGGTAAAAGCAATGAATGTTCAGATGACCACATCACCTAGCTTCAGACATATTGCTTCATTGGTGTCACATTTGTATTCTGCCAATTTCTTCTCCATTGCATTGATCCCTAGAGAAGAAAACAAACAATGTCATGCTCGTAGAACCGTTTTAAAACAGCTTGCTCTGACAACAGATGATGACCACAGAATTAGTAACTCTGGCGAGCTAACGAACTTGCTAACTGCAATGACATAAGTAGGTTCATAACTACTGTACAGCTAAATGAATGTATTCCCTTAACAAGCTAACATTACTTCAAAGTCCATAAAGTTTTCGTTAATTTATTGTGTTGGCAACTGCAGTTAACTCACTGTTACAAGGTGCAACCTAGGGTTAGTTAGCCAGCAATCAATTAACAACGTTGACAGCAAACAAGTTAATACGTTAGAAAGCAACGTCTAATAAGTTAGAAAGCAAGTTAAATGTGTGCTAACGTTAGCAAGCTAACAAGCTGGGCAGCTAAATCAGGGGGCTCCATCTGTTGTAAATCGGCTATGAACAAACTGTTTAGAATTAAACTTACCACAACTTCAATAACTGTACACTGTCAGTTGTATATTAATGCTGTTTGTTTGTTTGTTTAACGTACAAGCGAAAAGCCTAACGTTACGTGTTCAGCTAGCTAGCTAACCCTGCGCCGGGTGTAAGATAGCAATGTAGCTAGCTAACCACCTATCGTCCTTAAAGCAGCATTGTGCTGAACATTCTGGACTCATTTAAAATAAACTCACGACTATAGTGCACTGCTGTCGAAACGTATGTGATTAATTTATTTGACGTAACATCAATTTAGATCAAATGCGTTTTAATTAAATGTGTAACTTACCCGCCATTTCAATTCACAGTCGTAGGACCACGGAACTGTAGGACCCGCGCAATACAAAGCACTTCCTATTTACCCACGTGTTTCCGCTAGCCGGTTACGTAACCCATAGGGCGTGTTCGGCTAGAGCCGATATACGTCATATCTGCGTCGGACTGCGTCGGGTTGCATCGGAAACTGTCCGAGATGGCCGAAAAATCGTTGCTGCGTGAAGTAAGGCGGAAATGACAACAGGATGTTAAGCAGCGGTGCAGCAGCTCTTGGGCGCCTTCATCATGGGCTCATCATATAGTTCTGTGGCTGTGTCCGAATCAGAGCCCTGTTCCCTGTTCACTGTCCCGTGTCCACTCAGACCCGTCTACTATGTGCCCTGTCCCCTCACATTGCAAGAAGTGTGCGAAAGAAATCCCGCAAAACTCTTTCCAAATTAGTGAGGAAGTAGTTTGTAATATCTTTTTAATTTTTTTTATTTTTATTGAGAATATCAATCAGTTAACATATGACAATTGTTACAAAGTGTAGACTATGAATGAAGATAGAATTAACAAAAATAAAAAAGAGTATTTCGTAATAGAGTACTCAAGTGACTACGTTACGCTGGTTTCGGAAGTAAATTCCCCATTCATTTAGAGCAATGGGCGTGTTCGGCTAGAGCCGATTTACGTCATATCTGCGTCAGACTGCATCGGAAACTGTCCGAGATGGCAGAAAAATTGGTGCTGCGTGAACTAAGGCGGAAATGACAACAGGAGGTTAAGCAGGCGACTTGCCAGGCGCCTCAGCAGCGGTGCAGCAGCTCTCGGGCGCCTTCATCAACATCGCCGCGCCTTCAAACAAACCAACAACAGCATTGGTTAGAGATCATTTCACAATATCGCAACCTATCTCGGCGTATTGATTCTACTCTAAAAAAAAAAAAATCTTAATGAAATGTACCCCTCCCTAAGTGTTCAAACACAGGGATAAGGGTTATTTATTAAATCCTACAATGCAATAGCAATATTTTCCTCTTTCCCTTCTCTGTTCTCTTTTCTATTTTCACAATGAATATTTATTCAGTTTTTTCTTATTATTGCTTTATTTTAAAATATATTTTTTATATAATACAATCCTTTATTGTTCTTCAATTATTGTGATTTTGTTTTGTAAAGTGAGCTTCTAGCATAAGCCCTGTAGGGCTTCCAACCTCTCTGGCATATTTCTGGAAATGACTTTGACTTGCATTTATTCTTTATTCGTGCAAATAATATATACATAAATATGTGTTTTGAGAGTGTGGGATTGAGTAACATAAGGTTGCTACTCTGGTTATTATATATTATACCGTACATGTACTTTCTTGAAGTAACGTTAAGCCTATATGAATGCGAAAAGTACAATATTGGTAATGTTACACAAACAAATGAAGTTGCCCATTCTCATTCTTGACTGCTTCTGTAATCCATCTGCCTTGAGATAAATTAGGAAAAAATGTACCGCTAACAGTAGGCCTATATAAAATCTGTGGACTGAATCAAAAAGTGTATCAAGAAATAATAACAAAAAAAGGCCTGTCCAAATATAGGTAACTTAATGTTTTATTCAATACCTTATTCAACTATATTTGTAATTATACCATATTCTATAGAAAAGTAAAGATTCAACTGTAACGTTCCGCTCCCTTCCTGTTCGTTTTCCGTGTTTTCCTGTTTTCCCTCCGTGTCGTGTTGGATCCCTTTGTCCGTGTTTTCCCCTCTGCTGCGGACTAGGCGTTTCCTTCCCTGACTTGTTCGTCTGGCTTTCGTCGTTTGCTTCCGCCTTTCACTCCTCCCCCCTCGTTGCATGCATTCCTCACCTTGTGTTTAGTTAATCACTCCCGTTTGATTTCCACACCTGCGCCTTATTTAGTTTGTCATTATCTGCACTATTTATACCTTCGGCTGGCTGCTAGTCGGCGCCAGTTCGTTAACTATCCTCACTCGGTGTTAATGCTTGTCGTTCCTGGTCTTTTAAAGTTCTGTTCGCTTGGTTGTGGGATATTATCCCCTTACAGCGTTTAGTTCCCGCTAACTACGGATTGGTAGTTTATCTCCCCTGTCGTTTCTGTATTGCATGCAGCTAACCTGTCTTCCTTTAACCTCCAGCTTACCCGGCTTCCATTCATCCGTTGCAGTGTTCGTTTCCCCGTGTTTGGTTGTGTGTGTTGCGGTACCTCCACCTCCAGCTCGTGTAGGATCCGTGGTGGCGTTATATCCTGGCTACCCTCCAGTTGTTCCTGTCCGGCCGAAGCAGCCTCCAAGTTCTTCGGTTACGGTTCCGGGAGCTCTGGAGACCAGCCAGCTCCAACCGGACCTACCTGAGCCACGCCACACCACCCAGCTCTGCCGTGTTTCGCCGGCTACCTACCTGTCAAACTCTGCACCCCTGTGAGAACCTCCCGGTCCTTCCCGTACCTACTCCCAAACTAACCACCCTCTGCTTTTTGCCCAGTACTGGTGTAGTCGTCCCGGTCCAGTTCCAGTCCAGCCGTAGTGAGTCGCTCACCTACCTCTTCAAGCCCAGTTCCGGTTTGGAACAAACCCGTTCCTGAACCCGTTTCCAGAGTGGACCTCCCGGTCCAGTTCCAGTCCAGTCCAGGTGTGAGTCGTACACCTTCCTGTACAGTCCAGTTCCGGTTTGGAACAAACCCGTTCCAGAACCCGTTTCCAGAGTGGACCTCCCGGTCCAGTTCCAGTCCAGTCCAGGTGTGAGTCGTACACCTTCCTGTACAGTCCAGTTCCGGTTTGGAACAATCCGTTCCTGAGCCCGTTTCCAGAGTGGACCTTCCGGTCCAGTTCCAGTCCAGTCCAGGTGTGAGTCGTGCACCTTCCTCTACAGTCCAGTTCCGGTTTGGAACAAACCCGTTCCAGAACCCGTTTCCTGAGTGGACCTCCCGGTCCAGTTCCAGTCCAGTCCAGGTGTGAGTTGTGCACCTTCCTGAACAGTCCAGTTCCGGTTTGGAACAATCCGTTCCAGAACCCGATTCCTGAGTGGACCTCCCGGTCCAGTTCCAGTCCAGACCAGGTGTTACCTACACCTTCTATCCAGTCCAGTTCCGGCTTGGAACCCGTTCCGGATCTTCAAGTCCAGCTCCGGCTTGGAGCAGTCCGTTCCGGGCTTCCTGACATTACCCTGTGTGATATTTGTGCTTGCCTTTCCTGTACAGTTTTGGGACTACCCCAAAACTTAATTTAAATAAAACTCCCTTCTTGAATCTGTCTCCTGGTCATTGCACTTGGGTTCGTCTCGTATCTGGGTCGTAACAGAACGAACTGGCCAAAAAGCATGGACCCAGCCGACCTGGATCAGATTCGTCACGCCTTCTCCTGCCAAACTGCGGTCAGCGACCAACAGGGCCGTCGTTTGGATGACGTTTTGGAGGTGCTGAGGGGCATCACGGAGCAAGTGGCTCAGCTATCTCTTCACCAGCCGCTTCCGCATATTCCTGTGGGTCCTACACCTCCCGCTCCGGATCCGCCGGTTGATCCTCCTGTTTCCACTTCCTGTCGGGAGCCCCGCGTACAACACCCTGAATTATACCGCGGGGGATTGGGGAGATGTCGCGAATTCCTGATGAAATGCGACATTGTGTTCCGTATGCAGCCCTCCTCCTTCGCCTCCGACCCATGTAAGATCGCGTTTATTATGAGCAGCTTGGGAGGAAGTGCCCTGGAGTGGGCTACATCCATTTCCTGTCTTTTTCGTTCCGTGTTCATTGTTTCCGTCAGGACCTCTGAGGATGGTGCACTCCTCGATGCTGCCCTGGGAGCTAATTCACACACCGATGGAATTCGTTTGTTAATGTTTGGTCTTTTTTGTTGTTTTTCTCCCGGGCTGAGCACCGCTGGCGTCTAGTTTTTTTTTTTGTGACTGCCGCTTCTTCCCGTGCCTCTCTCTCTCTTTTACGTTTTTGTTTTTGTCCGTTCGTCTTCATCTGGATTGTCTGTTTAAACTCCTCCGTGCCCTACTCCTGGACTCTGCCCTGATCACGCTGAATTTCACCGGACTACCACCTCATACTACTGGATTACAAACTGCATTTATCCCTTCCCTTCCCACCCTCTGTGCTCGGCTCGCTGGTGAGTTTAAAATTGTGTTTTGTGAGTTTGCCCTGACCTACCCGCTGCGTGCTGTCGTAACAACAATAACAACTTTAGCCTAGCCTTGCCGGCTGACTCAGCTAGCTTAGCCTGGCCAGGCCTGGCTAAAAATAACAATCTTTGCCTAGTTGTGCCGGCTGCCTAACCCGGTCCCGGGAGGGAGTGGTGACTCCCTTGCTGATTCCGTGGTTTTCTGGTTGCTGTGCACCGCTGGCCCAGCTGTGTCGGCTACCCAACCTGGTCTCAGGAGGGAGTGGAG
Source organism: Synaphobranchus kaupii (assembly GCA_029718625.1). NCBI lineage: Eukaryota > Metazoa > Chordata > Actinopteri > Anguilliformes > Synaphobranchidae > Synaphobranchus > Synaphobranchus kaupii. Next base: position 37,340,647 of record CM056383.1, on the reverse strand, counting down.
ACTCCCTTACTGATTCCGTGGGTTGTGTAGCTGTCTCAGCTAACTTAGCTAAGCTAGCTCTGCTGGCTTGGCTGGGTTGGCTGACTCAGCTGGCTCGACCTGGCCTGGCTCTGCCGGCTGACTGGCCTGCCTCCTCCAGGGGAGTCTCCACTCCCTCTCTTCCAGCTGCTGGCCTGGTTGCTGGCATGGCACGGCTGGGCTACCATGCCCAGCGGGTTGGGTCTCAGGGACTCCAGCACAACAGCAACAACATCACCCCCCCCCTCTGCCTCAATGCTACTCAACTCGTAGCCTATCAGTTACTACTCACTGCCTATCTATTCCCTGGATTACTCCCCTCTACACTCATGTCTCAACTTGGATTTCCACTCTTCCTACTGCTGTTTTTTTCCTCTGGACTACCACTTTTTTCACCTACCCCCCCAAGTCCTATTTTTGCCCCTAGACACACCTATGCCCCTTCAGACCTTCATGCACTGAACAACAACCACCGCCTCACTACCGCTGCTGCTACCGCTGCCAGTAATGCTGGCATCCTCAGCCGCCGCCGCTACATCCACCGAGGCTCTGGCCACAACCGACACCGGACTCTACACTATCCTATAGGCACAAACATCCCCTCACTCTGGACTAATTCCCGCCCCCACGTCAACACCACGCATCGCACCTCTAACCTTAGCAACCTTCGTTCCCCCCCCCCAGCCCCTCTATCCATCTCCTTCGCACTGCTGAACACTCGTTCTCTCACCAACAAATCACCTGTAATTTCTGAACTAATACTGGACAATAACATTGACTTCCTCCTCCTCACCGAAACCTGGCAACAACCCTCCGACTACTACGCACTCAACCAGGCCACCCCCACCAACTACAGCTACATCGCCAAGCCCCGCTCCTCTGGCCGCGGGGGGGGCATTGCTGTTCTCCATAAACAATCCCTATCTGTTACTGAACTGGACCTCAACCTCCCACCCATGTTAACCTTTGAATATCTTGCTCTCTCCCTCCCCAACTCCATCACTGTAATACTACTTTACCGCCCCCCGAAGACACACCCCTCTTTTCTCTCTGAACTCTCTCAACTCCTCACCATCGCCTCTTCTCTCTCCAACCGCCTCCTGCTCACTGGCGACTTCAACATCCACGTTGACCTTCCAAACTCTCCCCTCACTCCTGACTTTCTCTCCCTCCTGGACTGTTTTCACCTCACCCAGCACATCAACTTCCCCACCCATGCCAAAGGCCATACCCTTGACCTTGTTTGCTCCTCCTCCCTTCCCCTATCCAACCTCCGCCCTCTCCCCTTCCCACTCTCTGACCACCATTGCATCCTTTTCTCTGCCCCTCTCCCCTCACCCCATCACTCCACAAAACGTTCAATCTCCTTCCGTAATATTAAGTTTGTCAACCCACTAATTCTTTCCCAGCTCATTTCCTCTGCCCTCCCCCCTGACTCGGCCCCCCCCTCTTCACCTGACGACTATGCCATCTTACTTGACTCCATCCTCTCTGATTCCCTCAACTCCATGGCCCCCTGGAAAACCATCACTGTTTCTTTCACCACCTCCTCCCCCTGGTACACTTCCGAACTTCGCACTATGAAGCAAACCGGTCGGCAGCTGGAGCGACTCTATAAAAAAACCCACCTTACCGTCCACGCTGAAGCTTACAAACAGCACATCTCCTCCTACCGCGATGCTCTCCTTGCTGCCAAATCTGCTCACTACTCCACTCTCATCAACAGCACAAATCGCAACCCCCGGATCCTCTTTTCCACTGTTAAGACACTACTCCAGCCCCCCGACAATAACCCACCCTCCTCCACTGACCTCTGCAACTCCTTTCTCCACTCCTTCAATAATAAAATCTCCCAAATAAATACCTCCCTGACTGCCTCCATCACTAACTCCTTCACCCCCCCTCCCCCGACTTTCACCCTCCCTGATCGCCCACCTACCCCCCCCCTCACTGCCTTTTCCCCTGTTGATTCCTCCCTCATCTCTGACATCATCACCGCCTCCAAGACCACCACCTGCTCCCTCGACCCTCTCCCCACTACCCTAACTAAGACCTGCCTCCCCGTCCTCATCCCCCACCTCACCACCCTTTTTAATCAGTCCCTAGCACTCGGTCATGTTCCCTCGGCCTATAAACTGGCCGCTGTCACTCCCATCCTTAAAAAGCCCTCCCTCGACCCAACCATCCTCACCAACTACCGCCCCATCTCCAACCTACCATTCCTGTCCAAAACCCTAGAACGAATTGTCGCCGCCCAACTTCACTCCCATCTTCAGTCCCACAATCTCTATGAACCCCTTCAGTCTGGTTTCCGCCCCCTCCATAGCACTGAAACTGCTCTTGTCAAAGTCACCAATGATCTCCTCACCTCTGCTGATTCAGGTGCCCTTAACATCCTGCTGCTCCTGGACCTTAGTGCCGCTTTTGACACTGTGGACCACTCCATCCTCCTTCAAAGGCTGGGGCAGCTGGGTGTTGAGGGCACCGCACTTGACTGGTTCACCTCATACCTCTCTGGCAGACAACAATTCATCTCTCTCTCCGGTCACACCTCCTCCCTTTCCCCTGTCACGCAGGGGGTCCCCCAGGGCTCGGTCCTCGGGCCCCTGCTCTTCATCTGTTACCTATTTCCCCTTGGTCACATCATCCGCAAATTTAACATGGACTTTCACTGCTACGCCGACGACACTCAGATTTACATTAGCACAAAATCCACTCAGAACCCACCCCTCACCCACATTAATACCTGCATCTCCACAATTAAAACCTGGCTGACCCATAATTTCCTCAAACTCAACAGTGACAAAACTGAACTCCTACTCATTGGCACCAAATCCACACTTTCAAAGACCGGCCCCATCTCACTCACCATCGATGACTCAACCATCACTCCCTCCCCCCTGGCACGCAACCTTGGTTTCATCCTTGACCCCACCCTCTCCTTTGTCCCCCATGTCAGCTCTGTCATCAAGACCTCATACTTCCACCTCCGCAATATTGCCAGAATCAGACACTGCCTCTCCCCCTCTGCTGCTGAAAACCTCATTCACGCCTTTATCTCCTCCCGCCTTGATTATTGCAACTCCCTTCTTACTGGTATCACCTCCCACTCCCTCCATAGACTCCAAATGGTCCAGAACTCCGCTGCCCGTCTACTCACCCACACCCGGTCCCGTGAACACATCACCCCTGTACTCCAATCTCTTCACTGGCTCCCCATCAAAGAGCGCATTAACTTTAAAGTTCTCCTCCTCACCTTTAAAGCCCTCCACAGCCTTGCCCCCCCCTACCTGACTGACCTCCTCCTCCCCCTCCGCCCCACCCGAACCCTCCGCTCTGCCGCCACCAACACCCTCTTCATACCATTTTCCAAACTCAAAACCTTTGGCGATCGAGCCTTTTCCAGGACTGCACCCCGACTCTGGAACTCACTCCCACAAACCGTCAGAGACTCACCCACACTCCCCATTTTCAAATCCCGGCTAAAAACATTTCTTTTCTCCCAAGCCTACAACCTCCCCTACCCCTAAATGACCCTCCTCCGTTTCTCCTCCCACCCTAACCATCCTCCCCTCTTCTCCTCTCTCTTCTCCTCTCACCCCGTCCACCATGTTATTTTCTGTGAATTTTGTACATGTTTATTTACTGTCCCAGTTGTTTTTTGTTTATTTTGTGTGTTTCCACCAGCCAGTTACTCCACCTTCATCTCATTTGTTACCATCTCTCCTTTTGTCTTGTTGTCTTTTGTGTTTCTGTTCCCCCCCCTCACAAACTCTGTAAGCGACCTTGGGTTCGGAAAGGCGCTATATAAATAAAATGTATTATTATTATTATTATTATTTGGGACAGCCAGGTCGCGCTCTGCAACAACTTCGCTGCCTTCACCGCCGAGATGCGGCGTGTGTTCGATCACCCTACCTGTGGGCGAGACGCTACCCAACGCCTGCTTCAAGTCCGTCAAGGAAGTCGCAGCGTCGCGGAGATGGCGATTCAATTCCGTACCCTCGCAGCGGAGTCTGGATGGAATGACACCGCCCTTCAGGGGGCCTTCCGCCAGGCACTTGGCGAGGAGCTCAAGGACCAACTTGCCACCCGTGAGGAGTCCAACTCTCTCAACAGTCTCATTAGTCTGGCCATAGCTATCGATAATCGTCTCCGTATCCGGGCCCGCGAGCGAGGAGGGAACTCCGGTCGTCAGTCACACTCCAACTCTTCTAACATCCGTCAACACTCTTCTGCAACAGGATCCAGAGCGGCGTCTGGGGTCTCCGAGGAGGAGCCCATGCAACTGGGCAGAGTTGCGGTCAACGCCGAGGAGCGCCAACGTCGCCTACGCTCTAGATCCTGTTTCTACTGTGGCAAGCCTGGCCATCAGATCGCCTCTTGCCCGATTCGCCCAAAAGAGTAGGCTCGCCAGTTAAACTGGGCGTACTGACGAGCCCCATCATACCAAGCCATGCAGCTCAGAACCGCCTAGTATTCAAGGCCACTCTCCTATGGAGGGACAAGTCCGAAGTCTCGTCGGCTCTCATCGACTCTGGGGCCGACGCCAACTTCATTGACATCACCTTCGCCAGGAGGGCCGGCATCCCCACGGAAACTCTACCCTCTCCTATTACAGCTCTCGCCTTAGACGGTAGGAGTCTGGGGTTAGTTACCCACTCCACCGTTCCCATTCAGTTAGTATTATCCGGCAATCATCGGGAGAGTATTCAACTTTTGCTCATTAACTCCAAGCAATCTTCCATAGTTTTAGGTCAGACCTGGCTCCGCCTTCACAACCCTCACATCGACTGGCAAGCCGGTCGCATCCTGGCGTGGAGTGGTCATTGTCTGGCTAGCTGTCTTCGTTCCGCTCTGCCTCCTCCGGGGTCCAAGGATCTCAGCACCAACCAACCTGAACCCGATCTATCTAACGTTCCTGAGCAATATCATGACCTCAGCCATGTATTTTCAAAATCACGTGCTCTGTCCTTACCTCCTCACAGGCCCTACGACTGCTGTATTGACCTTCTGGCGGGAGCCAAACTTCCATATGGCCGCCTCTACAGCCTGTCGGGGCCGGAAAAGCTAGCCATGGAGGAGTACATTCACGAGTCCCTCGCTTCAGGCATCATCCGTCCCTCCTCTTCTCCTGTTGGTGCTGGATTCTTTTTTGTGGGAAAAAAGGACGGCTCACTACGGCCCTGCATCGACTACCGGGGACTCAATCAAATCACCATCCGTAATAAATATCCTCTTCCCCTCATTAACACTGCTTTTGAACCCCTCTCGCAAGCCGTCACTTTCACCAAGCTCGACCTCCGTAATGCGTACCACTTGGTGCGTATACGGGAGGGGGATGAATGGAAGACTGCTTTCAATACCCCGTTGGGCCACTACGAGTACCTGGTGGTCCCCTTCGGCCTTACGAACGCCCCTGCAGTCTTCCAGGGCATGGTGAATGACGTGCTGCGAGACCTGTTGGGGAAAACTGTTTTTGTTTATATTGATGACATTTTGATTTTTTCCAAGTCCCCTCAGGAGCACATTCTTCATGTCCGGGAGGTTCTCCAGCGTCTACTGGAGAATCAGCTCTTTGTTAAGGCAGAGAAATGCTCCTTTCACGTCTCCTCCGTCCCGTTCCTCGGCTTCATCATCGAGGAGGGCAGCATCCGGGCGGATCCTGCTAAAATCAAGGCGGTTACAGAATGGCCCCAACCCACCTCTCGTAAGCACCTGCAACAATTCCTTGGTTTTGCTAATTTCTATCGCCGTTTTATCCGCAACTACAGTGTCATTGCTGCTCCCCTTACCAAACTCACTTCCACTGCTGTTTCTTTTTGTTGGAACTCCGAGGCCCAGCTGGCGTTTGATCGGCTTAAGGTTCGGTTTTCCTCAGCCCCTATTCTTTGTCACCCTGATCCTACCCGTCAATTTACGATTGAGGTGGATGCCTCCGACACCGGCGTGGGGGCCATTCTGTCTCAACGAGCCGCCTTGGACAACAAGCTCCATCCCTGTGCGTTCTTCTCCCGGAGGCTGTCCTCCGCTGAACGTAACTATGATGTCGGGGATCGGGAACTGCTTGCCATCAAGCTGGCTCTTGAGGAGTGGCGCCACTGGCTGGAGGGGGCAGGTAATCCCTTTATTGTTTTAACAGACCATCAGAATTTAATTTACCTTAAATCTGCTAAAAGGCTTAATGCCAGACAGGCTAGATGGTCATTATTTTTTGCCCGATTTAATTTTTTCTGTGTCTTTCCGCCCCGGTTCCCGCAATATCAAGGCGAATGCCTTATCCCGTGTTTTTTCCCTTCCCTCCAGTCCTGCTGACCCTGAGCCTATCCTACCGGCGTCCTGTGTGGTGGCTGCGGTCTCCTGGAAAATCGAGGAGATTGTGAGGTCCGCCCAGACTTCCCACCCTGACCCCCGTAGTAACCCTAACTCCTCCCTGTTTGTACCCAACTCCGTCCGCTCCCAGGTCCTGGAGTGGGTTCACGCCTCCTGTCTGGCGCGTCACCCAGGTGTTGCCAGAACGACCACCCTCGTCAGGAGGAGTTTTTGGTGGCCCACTCTCAAAGAGGATACCCGTGCCTTTGTCCTGGCCTGCGCGGTGTGCGCCAGGAGCAAGGAATCCCACCAGCCTCCCTCCGGTCTTCTCCTTCCCCTCCCTGTCCCGGGCCGTCCTTGGAGCCACATTGGCGTGGACTTTGTCACCGGTCTGCCATTGTCAGAGGGTAATACCGTCATTCTGACAATAGTGGACCGGTTCTCCAAGGCAGTTCACTTTATTCCCCTTCCTAAGCTTCCGTCCGCCCTCGAAACTGCGGAGCTCCTGGTGTTACATGTGGTCAGGCTGCACGGGATCCCGTCTGACATCGTTTCTGACCGTGGGCCCCAATTCTCCTCCCAGGTTTGGAAGGCGTTCTGTGTAGCCCTGGGTGCCTCGGCTAGTTTGTCGTCTGGTTTCCATCCCCAGTCTAACGGCCAGGCAGAGAGGGCGAACCAGGACCTGGGGGCCGCCCTGCGGTGCGTCACCGTACGCAATCCCGCCTCCTGGAGCCGTTTTCTCCCCTGGGTAGAGTACGCTCACAACTCCCTTAAGAGTGCTTCCACAGGGTTGTCCCCGTTCGAGTGCTCATTGGGTTATCAACCCCCTCTCCTGTCGGCCCAGGAGGCCGAGGTAGCAGTCCCTTCCGTAAGATCTCACCTCCTCAGATGCAAGCGCATTTGGAGACTTACGCGTACCGCACTCCTGCGCTCTAATTCCCGTTCCCAACGTCTGGCGGACCTTCACAGGACCGCAGCCCCACAGTACAGGGCCGGTCAGCAGGTCTGGCTCTCCACTTCCAACATTTCCCTTCCCTCTTCCTCCAAGAAACTTCGGCCCCGGTTTATTGGTCCCTTCCCGATTGTTTGTTTAATTAACCCTGTTTCTGTTAAACTCTCCCTCCCTGCCTCCCTCAAAGTTTACCCCGTTTTTCATGTGTCCCAAATTAAGCCTGTCGCCTCCAGCCCCCTCAGTTCTCCTACCCTCCCTCCTCCACCTGTCCGGGTCATCGACGACGCCCCGGCCTACACGGTGGACCGTATTATCGACATCCGCCGTAAGGGCCGGGGATTCCAATACCTCGTTGACTGGGAGGGGTATGGTCCTGAGGAGCGGTCGTGGCTCCACAAGAGCCTCATCCTGGATCACTCACTGATCCAGGATTTCCACAGACGCTTCCCTTACAAAACCAGGCCGCCAGGTACGCCAGGTGGCGTACATTGAGGGGGGGGTACTGTAACGTTCTGCTCCCTTCCTGTTCGTTTTCCGTGTTTTCCTGTTTTCCCTCCGTGTCGTGTTGGATCCCTTTGTCCGTGTTTTCCCCTCTGCTGCGGACTAGGCGTTTCCTTCCCTGACTTGTTCGTCTGGCTTTCGTCGTTTGCTTCCGCCTTTCACTCCTCCCCCCTCGTTGCATGCATTCCTCACCTTGTGTTTAGTTAATCACTCCCGTTTGATTTCCACACCTGCGCCTTATTTAGTTTGTCATTATCTGCACTATTTATACCTTCGGCTGGCTGCTAGTCGGCGCCAGTTCGTTAACTATCCTCACTTGGTGTTAATGCTTGTCGTTCCTGGTCTTTTAAAGTTCTGTTCGCTTGGTTGTGGGATATTATCCCCTTACAGCGTTTAGTTCTCGCTAACTACGGATTGGTAGTTTATCTCCCCTGTCGTTTCTGTATTGCATGCAGCTAACCTGTCTTCCTTTAACCTCCAGCTTACCCGGCTTCCATTCATCCGTTGCAGTGTTCGTTTCCCCGTGTTTGGTTGTGTGTGTTGCGGTACCTCCACCTCCAGCTCGTGTAGGATCCGTGGTGGCGTTATATCCTGGCTACCCTCCAGTTGTTCCTGTCCGGCCGAAGCAGCCTCCAAGTTCTTCGGTTACGGTTCCGGGAGCTCTGGAGACCAGCCAGCTCCAACCGGACCTACCTGAGCCACGCCACACCACCCAGCTCTGCCGTGTTTCGCCGGCTACCTACCTGTCAAACTCTGCACCCCTGTGAGAACCTCCCGGTCCTTCCCGTACCTACTCCCAAACTAACCACCCTCTGCTTTTTGCCCAGTACCGGTGTAGTCGTCCCGGTCCAGTTCCAGTCCAGCCGTAGTGAGTCGCTCACCTACCTCTTCAAGCCCAGTTCCGGTTTGGAACAAACCCGTTCCTGAACCCGTTTCCAGAGTGGACCTCCCGGTCCAGTTCCAGTCCAGTCCAGGTGTGAGTCGTACACCTTCCTGTACAGTCCAGTTCCGGTTTGGAACAAACCCGTTCCAGAACCCGTTTCCAGAGTGGACCTCCCGGTCCAGTTCCAGTCCAGTCCAGGTGTGAGTCGTACACCTTCCTGTACAGTCCAGTTCCGGTTTGGAACAATCCGTTCCTGAGCCCGTTTCCAGAGTGGACCTTCCGGTCCAGTTCCAGTCCAGTCCAGGTGTGAGTCGTGCACCTTCCTCTACAGTCCAGTTCCGGTTTGGAACAAACCCGTTCCAGAACCCGTTTCCTGAGTGGACCTCCCGGTCCAGTTCCAGTCCAGTCCAGGTGTGAGTTGTGCACCTTCCTGAACAGTCCAGTTCCGGTTTGGAACAATCCGTTCCAGAACCCGATTCCTGAGTGGACCTCCCGGTCCAGTTCCAGTCCAGACCAGGTGTTACCTACACCTTCTATCCAGTCCAGTTCCGGCTTGGAACCCGTTCCGGATCTTCAAGTCCAGCTCCGGCTTGGAGCAGTCCGTTCCGGGCTTCCTGACATTACCCTGTGTGATATTTGTGCTTGCCTTTCCTGTACAGTTTTGGGACTACCCCAAAACTTAATTTAAATAAAACTCCCTTCTTGAATCTGTCTCCTGGTCGTTGCACTTGGGTTCGTCTCGTATCTGGGTCGTAACATCAACTTTGTTATAAGGAGTGATTTGTTTTTGCAACAGCTTGTTTAAGTGTAAAATCCTAATTGGTCTGTTGTCCAAAATTCTGTGTCCTCTCCAGAACATTTGGTGTGAGCATATAGAACATTAAGGTAGGACCACCAAATGATAACTCATTCATTTATTTCAAAGTATTTGGATGTCTTTTGATGGGGAAAAACTGTTACCTAATCAATATTTCTCTTCAACATCCTTGTTATCAGTAAGACACCTTATTAAGATCTGAAGGTATGACCTGCTGTCCGTCACTGTGTTGAGAAATTGAGTTTTCCCTATATCCAGATGGGACAGTGTATAGCCAGACCTCTGCATGTCACATGCCAGCAGAGAGAACCACATACAAACAACCCAATGCCATAATAACATGAAGGGTATTAACAATGAAACAATATTATGCACTGTACACAATGCTGTACATCCATCTTACAAATTGTTGTAAGATTAATGATTGAGATTAAAAAACTAACACTGTTATTATGGCTATGGGTTGATTAGATGTGTGGTCTGGTCTCCAGAACAAAACAGATAAATTATACCAGCAATTAAGCAAAGAACATTTTCACAATATGGTAACATTCACAAAAGGTAAATAAACTGTAGAACTATTCCCCTCCACCACCATTCAAGCCACAATGACACCGGGTTCTTTCTGTCATTTTGTATGTTTATTGTCAAATCAGAAATGTATGAACAATGATGTATGGTGACAGGTAAAAGGAAAATGACATGTTGATATTGGAATACATCTTATGCAAATACAATTCTATTTATCCATACATTACCATAATTGGCAAGGAAAATGTAATCTTTCTTGACATTGTTCCCTCAAAACATATAATGACTCACAGTATCCCAATGTCCCTATATGTACTATATTAGTTATTCATTCATACAAACTTAATTTATCTTGTTAAAGACATTGGATGGCATTCAATTCAATACGTTCTTTGTCAGGGTCCAAAGGGACCACCTGCTGTCATGTAATTTGAATAAATCATGAACACTGACATTATAAGTAGCTGAATCATGTATGCTATGTAATGTTTTAGTGTGAAAAGAAATCTCAACAGACTGGTGAAGTAAAGGATATATACGGTGAACAGTGAATATCTTTTTCCCTGTGTTTTGGCTCTGTACTCCAGCACTTTGGATGTGAAGCGATACAATGCATTTGAGGCTAAAGTACAGACTGTATGCTTTAATTTGAGGGCATTTTCATCCATATTGTGACTGAAGAAGGCTGCAGTACAGCCCTGCCATAGCACCACCAGTGAAGATACCCAGCATCTGATGATTTCTACAGCTCACAGACTTCAGGCAGTACTTGCATGCAAAGGATATGCAACCAAGTATTATTATTTCATAGCAACATAATTAATGATTAGGATTAATACACTTTTCCTACACAAGGAATATCTTCAATGCATTAACTGTACAACTCTAAAGAAGTCCCATGAAACAGACATTTCTCATTTATATTGGTACAGATATTCTGCAATAAAATATTCTTTAGAACCACCACTCAAAGGTCCATGAAAACATGCATGTAAGTTATGATACTTAACATACTGTAGCTACATAGATTCTCACATTACAATTTATGGCTGCCGATGGCTACGATGTGTTCTGGGTTTAGATTAACTAAAAAGACATGTCTACCATGTTTCCTAGTCTAAACACAGATGACAGGTGTAGTTTTGGCCATTTCATAAATTGACAGACAAGAAACAACTGAATATGAGCAATAGAGCATAAGCAGCCTAATGTTTACAGGTATGTTACCATAACAGATGACAGCTTAGCTAAATCATTTAGTTATTCGATAATGAAACGGCACCCAGCGCTTTAATTCCAATGGCAATTATACATATTTATTCAAGAACTTTAATTGGAGTTTCACTATGGAACAATTCAGGGTGCTTAGCCAAAGATAAATATTGATTACCCTAACAATACAAGTCATTAAATAATGTAGGCCTAAGTCAGTATTAAAACAACCTTCATTTGTTCTCCTCCATTTCTTAAAGATTTTCACATCCAAAGTGCTGGAGTACAGAGCCAAAACACAGAAAAAAAAATTCACTGTTCACTGTATATATCCTTTACTTGACCAGTCTGTTGAGATTTCTTTTCACACTAAAACATTACATAGCATACATGATTCAGCTACTCATAATGTCAGTGTTCATGATTTATTCAAATTACATGACAGCAGGTGGTCCCTTTGGACCCTGACAAAGAACTTATTGAATTGAATGCCATCCAATGTCTTTAACAAGATAAATTGAGTTTGTGTGTGACTGCGAGTCTGAGAGTAGCCTTGGAACGTTAGATCTCTGTTCCTTTCGCCTCCTCATATACTATCTCGTATTATTTTGCAGTGTTTGTTGGCTATGTGTTTTATTTGTGCCATTATGCTACTCGCCTGTTCTTATGCGTCTCGTTACCGAGGCAGAACGTTTATTATTTCTGGCTCTTTCTTTAGTCACTTAGCTCGTAGAAGTAAGGGAGCCCAGTGCTTTGTTCCATTCGCCTTGTTTGGTTTTCTTACTGAGGAACCTGACGTTTACGCTTCTACTCATTGGCGTGTGACAGTGAGCCGGTTTGTAGCTTCAGGATGTTTGTTGTGTGTTTGTACCATTATGCTACTCGCCTGTTCTTATGCGTCTCGTTACTGAGGCAGGGCGTTTATTATTTCTGGCTCTTTCTTTAGTCACTTTGCTCGTAGAAGTATGGGAGCCCAGTGCTTTGTTCCATTAGCCTTGTTTGGTTTTCTTACTGAGAAACCTGGCGTTTGCGCTTCTACTCGTTGGTGTGTGACAGTGAGCCGGTTAGTAGCTTTGGTACGTGTGTTCCCTGTCTTGTCTCCTTCCCTTAATTACGGGGTTTCCCGTCTTAGTGGCCTTAGTGCTTAATGAATCCCCTTGCTGCGTTTGCCCCCTCCTACCTCACACGTCACACCACCATTACAGATATTCCTTGTGACATAAAGGAAAAGTGTATTAATCCTAATCATTAATTATGTTGCTATGAAATAATAATACTTGGTTGCATATCCTAGCGTGCAAGGACTGTCTGAAGTCTACGAGCTGTAGAAATCATCAGATGCTGGGTATCTTCACTGGTGATGCTATGCCAGGCCTGTACTGCAGCCTTCTTCAGTTACAATATGGATGATTGTATCATTTCACATCCAAAGTGCTGAAGTACAGAGCCAAAACACAGAAAAAAAAATTCACTGTTCACTGTATATATCCTTTACTTGACCAGTCTGTTGAGATTTCTTTTCACACTAAAACATTACATAGCATACATGATTCAGCTACTCATAATGTCAATGTTCATGATTTATTCAAATTACATGACAGCAGGTGGTCCCTTTGGACCCTGACAAAGAACTTATTGAATTGAATGCCATCTAATGTCTTTAACAACACATTTAACATTTTTATAGGGTAGAAAATGTTCAAATCATAATGACATCTATCTGTGCAAAAGAAATATTGCCAGTATCTTATAAGTGACTTTTTAAAGGATGTTGTAGCGATCCCTTTTAGAGGAAATTTTAAAAAAAAAACATTTCTTGAGAATTTTTTGCTTTCACTTGAATTGGGTTTAATTGTGTTCAATTAGCTAAAACTATATTTCTGGCCCTTAAGTAAAACCTACGGAAGCCCTGAAAGGCACGGTGAAAAAATAAATTTGTACGTACAAGAAACCTTTTAAAGAAAAATTAAAAAAATTATTTTTTACCTTGCCTTTCGGGGCCTCTGCCGTAGTAGGCTACATTAAGTCGTACGTACGACTTAGCACTGGCATTGGAGAAGGATTTCCGTAGCCTTAAACAAAAAACCTCAATTAGCTGGAATCTAGACGTCGGAGTGGGTAAATATAGGTTGAGAGACGTTTTACATTACATTACATTACATTCATTTAGCAGACGCTTTTATCCAAAGCGACATACAATAAGTGCATACAGAGACATCATCAAGATCACTACAGAACAGACAAGACAAAGCACATCCTTCCCATAATGTAGCAGCTATCCCTAGTAATGAACGTTGACTGTAGTTCACAGTAAGCTGTGGGTAAATCAGCAATACTACACTTCAATTCTAAATACTATTATAAACTATAATAAACAGACAGGAAAACACAGGGAACTAGTAAACACAGGGAACTGATACTCCTAGGTTAGAATATCAGTCAAGGTGGAGTCTGAAGAGGTGTGTCTTCAGGCCTCGACGGAATGCAGGCAGGGTTGGAGTAGAACGTAGGGGAATGGGAAGTTAATTCCACCACTGAGGAGCTAAGGTGGAAAAACTCAGTTTTGACATAAACGGACGCTAACCCTTAGCATTCACCTGAACGCTACACAGCGTTTCGCCGACTTTTCAACACAAAAATGTTCACTGGGTGACAGAAAATGCTATGATTATTTAGTCTTCAAATTCCCATTTTGTAATCATATAACCTCAAGATCTGCGTATTTTGATAGTGTATTGACAAATGCAGACTTCCCCTGATAAAATATGCTAGGCCTATAACTCGTATTATTCTGAACTATCGTGTTATTAATGTGAGAAATATCTGCATAACGCTTATTTACAAATTTCCCAGAAAAGCTAGCCTATTTGTAAAATGTCCTTTCATAGCCTACAAGAGTTGTCAAAATGTTGTCAGAGCTGATTATGATATAAGCTATGCATTAAATATCTAAGTGGAGGTTAATAATGCTAGACTGCATGACATATGATAGCCTATACAAATGTATTTCATAGATAACTGTGAGCAGTTATTGTACTGATACAGCCTACCCTATAGAGGGCGCTGTGGCGCTGTTGACAGTGCATTGCACGGTGTTGTATGTTGTGCAAGGAAGAACATTAAAACAGGCACTTGGGAATGGAATCCAGCGTGTGAAGCAGTCATTACATGATACCAGGAGTGAATCCGATGTAAATAAGTTCAAAGATGAATAGCATTCGTCCGCCTGACGAGTTGAAGTTTACTGGCAATGTCCACGAGAACTGGAAAACCTTCAGGCAGTGTTTTGAGTTTTATCTGCTGGCGGTCGGGATAAACGAAGATGACGATCGTTGCAAGATAGCTCTGTTGCTAACTGTAGCTGGCCGATCCGCGTTAGATGTGTACAACACGTTTGTGTTTACGGCGGCACAGAAAGACAAGTTTCCCGCGGTATTGGAGAAATTTGAGGACTACTGCACGCCAAGAAAAAATGAAACATACGAACGGTATGTATTCAGGAACAAGATGCAAAAAGATGGAGAATCCATAGAGAGTTATGTGACAGACCTGCGTCTCAAGAGCCAGTCCTGTAACTTTGGCACACTGTGCAATTCCATGATAAGAGACCAAATAGTCGTGGGAGTGCAGGACAAGAGAGTAAGGCTACTTTTATTAAAGGAAACGGATCTTACTCTGGAAAAGGCTGTTCAGATTTGCCAGGCATCTGAAAGCACAAAGCTACAGCTCAAGTCCTTTGACAACGACAGTGAAACAACAGTACAGTCTGTTGATGCAGTGCAAAAGCACATGAAGAAAAATGAGAAATGGCAGTCACAGAAACCGAAAGTGAAACAATATGAACAAAGACAATCAAAATAATATGGCAAAGACTGTGAGAGATGTGGAAGTAAACATGCTCCAAACAAGTGCCCAGCATATGGCAAAGAGTGTCGCAAATGTGGAGGAAAAAATCATTTTGCCAGGACGTGTTTCACAAAGAGAAAAGTGCAAGTAGTGGGACAGGCAAAAGCGGCAAGTGACAGTGATGACGATGATGAAGCACTGTATGTAGACACAGTAGCACTAGATATGAGCGGCAATGATGATGAATGGATAGCCAACTTGGATGTGGATACTGTAACAGTCCCAATGAAGATTGACACGGGGGCACAAGTCAATATCCTTCCCATGAAATACTTCAAGAAACTGAAGACGAAGCCCAAAATAAGACCTAAGAAAATGGACTGAAGAGCGTTTAACAATGAGCCAATTCCAACAAAGGATGTGTTTAGGGCTACTCTGTCAGGAGAGGGGCGCTCTTTTAGTGCATTGTTTGTCCTAGTTGAGGAGGATAGACAGCCTATACTAGGTTTAAAAGCAAGTGAGAAGCTAGGGCTTATCAAGAGGGTTCATGTCATAGATAGCGCTCTAGTGACCCCTAGGGGCAGTGCAGAGAAGCACACAAACAAAGGCTCCACAGCAGAGATAGTAAGAGACTACAGGGATATCTTTCAAGGGGTTGGTCGCTTACCAAATAAGTATAAGATACAGTTAAGAGAAAATGCCGAGCCTGTAATACATGCAGCTAGAAGAGTGACAGTAGCACTGAAAGAAAGACTGAGAAAAGAACTGCAGTCTCTAATAGATAAAGGCATAGTAAGAAAAGTAGAGGAACCTACAGAATGGGTTAGTTCACTTGTTATTATAGAGAAGAAAACAGGAGCTTTAAGGCTATGCTTAGATCCAAAAGATCTGAACAAGTGGATTAAGAGAGAGCACTTTAAATTGCCAACAAAGTCAGACATCACAAGCGCAATGGCAGGAGCTAAGTTTTTCTCCAAACTTGATGCATCTTCAGGCTTCTACCAGATAGAGCTGGATGAGGAAAGTGCAAAGTTGTACACGTTTAACACACCTTTTGGAAGGCACTGATTCCTCCGCATGCCCTTTGGAATAGCCTCCGCTCCAGAGATCTTTCACAGGACAATTCAGCAACTGTTTGACGGCATGGAGGGCGTGGGCGCATTTCTGGATGATGTGGTCATTTGGGGAAATACAAAGTCCGAGCATGATGAGAGACTAAGAAAAGTGATGGCTCAAGCACAAAAGTCAGGGCTAAAGCTGAACGAAAAGAAGTGTCAGTTTGGGGTGAGAGAGATAACATACCTGGGTGACAAGCTATCCACAGAAGGGATACACACTGACCCGGAAAAGATAAGAGCAATAAAAGACACCCAAAGACAAAACTGAGCTACAACGGGCCCTGGGCTTAGTTAACTACATGGGGAGATTTATTCCCAACCTGACAGCAAACACGAGGGCACTGCGCAGCCTTCTGGAAAATAAAAATGAATGGCAGTGGGAGCATGAACACATGGCAGAATGGGAAAAGCTAAAGACCAGTCTGATTCAGGATCCAGTCTTAAAATTCTATGACCCAGCGCTCCCAGCGAAAGTGTCCACTGACGCTTCTAAAAATGGATTAGGAGCAGTTTTGCTTCAGGAACATGATGGCACATGGTTCCCAGTGGCTTACGCATCCAGAGCGATGAACGCCACAGAGCGTAACTACGCTCAGATAGAGAAAGAGACATTAGGAGCAGTATTTCGATGTGAAAAGTTCCATGAATATATTTATGGAAGAGAGGTGGTGCTAGAGACTGATCACAAACCGTTGATGGCGATCTCGAAAAAGGCACTAGGAGACACACCACAACGCCTTATGCTCCGCCTCCAAAAGTACAGTTTAACATTTGAGTTCACACCAGGAAAGCATCTGGTCATGGCAGACGCGCTCAGCAGAGCGTACTTGAGCAACACAGGCCCAAGTAGTACTGAACAAGTCGTGCAGATACACATAGACTGCATACAAAAGCACATGCCTGTGTCTGAGGAGAAATGGAGGCGGATTGCAGAAGCAACAGCAAACGACCGCGAGCTGCAGGTTGTTATGGAAAAAATACACCAAACAGGATATCAAAGGCTGCCACATCCATACCGGAACTTCACAGAGGAACTGACAGTGGTCAATGGAGTTCTTATGAAAGGCAATAGAATTGTCATACCTACCTCAATGTGTTCACAGATGGCAAAGCTCACAAATGAGGGACATTTAGGCATAGAAAAATGCAAGAGACGAGCCAGAAATCTGATGTTTTGGCCGCACATGAACAGAGACATTGAGCAACTTGTGCAGCGCTGTGAGACATGTCAGCGGCACAGGTATCAACAACAAAAGGAGCCCCTTATGGCTCACAGAAAGCCTTTGGAGCCATGGAGAAAGGTGGGAACAGACTTTTTTCACCTGGCAGGAAAAGATTACCTTGTCATCATGGACTATCAGTCGACTTATCCGGAATATGCTTTGCTCTCTGACACTTCAGCGAAGCATGTGATAAAACACACCAAAGCCATCTTCGCGAGACACGGAATACCGGTGACTTTGGTAAGTGATAATGGGCCACAATTCAGTAGCCAGGAGTATAAGGACTTTGCTTTGAACATGTGACATCTAGCCCACACTTTCCACGGTTGAACGGCCTAGCAGAGAAAGGAGTGCAAATCGTAAAGCGATTTTTAAAGAAAGCTGCAGAGACTGGAGGTGACCCGCATCTCGCCCTGCTCAATTACAGAGCAGCACCACTAGAGGGTGGAAAGTCTCCAGCTGAACTCCTCATGAACAGGAAGCTGAGAACGCGGCTGCCCTCAGCCGAACACCTACTGGAAAAGAAAGAAAAACACCCTGTAAACCAAAACAGACTGCAAGCCTACAATAGGACCACCAAACCATTATGTCAGCTGGTGCAAGATGACGTGGTACGCGTCAGATGTGATGGACAATGGGGGCCTGTTGCAAAGGTAATCAAGGAGACGGCACCAAGATCCTACGAGGTGCTTACTGAATACGGCAACACAGTGCGTAGAAATCGTAGTCACCTACTGAAAGTGCCGCACACTGGTCGTGACGGACAGGAGATCGTGTCACTGATGGACTGAGAGTGCAAACCAGTGCAGAGCACAGCCCACCCAGTTCCACAGCAGAACATGGACTAACCAGCATCACACCTGTCACTGGACGAGCTGCAGACAAACCATCTTCCCCAGAGACTGTGTGCAAGAGGCCAAGTAGACAGGCTATGAAACCTAAAAGACTAATTGAGGAATGTTAGTTGTGTTGTTTTGCTCAAGAAAAAAAAAAAAAAAGAGAAATGTGATATGTGATTTACAGGAAATGTTTGCATGCTGATGCTTAACAAGGTATTGGTATTTTGTTATTATGGTTACTAAACAAAGGCGGTGATATTTTGTATTTACTGTTACGATCCAGGGTGATGATAATTTGATGTAGGCCTAAACCTCAATATACAGTAAGTGTATGGGACAATTTTATTTGGTTATCAATGTTACAGTTACTTGGTCATTCTGGAGTATATGATTATTGGTTATAGAAACATTAATAATTTTGTTAGCACTTATATTGTGTTGCAGTTGCACATGGAAATATGTTAAAGCTTTATTTTGTTCTCTTTGAAAAAAAGGGAGATGAACTGATACAGCCTACCCTATAGAGGGTGCTGTGGCGCTACTGACAGTGCATTGCACGGTGTTGTATGTTGTGCAAGGAAGAACATTAAAACAGGCACTTGAGAATGGAATCCAGCGTGTGAAGCAGTCATTACAGTTATTGCTCCAAACTTTAATAATAATGTTCATTTTTATTGCATTATATAGCACGTCGCAGTTCAATATAGCATCGCTATATGAATTGGTGCACATCTAATTCTATAACGGACGGTGGATCACACTATATTCTCAGTCAAGCTGATCTCCTGAATAACTAAGCTATTTTTCCAGTGCTACGAGTAGGTTAACCCCAGTAAAATTGCATAGCGTACTTTGAAACGTAAGCAACCAGTTGGTAAGGAAAGCGGAGGTATCTAAACGTGTAAAAAGCCATGTGGAATAGACTACTGCAACTTGCTCTAAGAATTCCAGCTCATTTTGTAGGCTACAGGTTATATTTCTGCAGAATGCGATGTCCTGGATTAAGAAACTGTGGGTGTGCGTTCATTATTAGGCTACCCCTTATGACGTTAATGAGGCTTACCCTATGCATGGTGCCCCCCTAATGGTAGTTGTTGACGTCCCAATTATAGCAACCTATTCATATTTCTCTGAAATTATAAATTAATTTACAACAAAAAAACTCATTTTTGACAACTCCTATAGGCTATAATCATTAAAAGGCCTTTTGCAAATATGCTAGCTGCTCTGGGAAATTTGGCAATAAGGTAACCTGTGTTATGCAGATATTTCTGATGTTTATAACACAAAAATTAGTTCAGCATTAAGGGAGTTATAGACCTAGCATATTTTCTCAGGGGAGGTCAGCATCTGTCAATACACTACCAAAATACGCTGATCTTTATGTGACTTATGTATTATATTAGCCTATATGTAACCTATAAAACTACGCATAAGTAGGCTAAGTGGTAGGCCTATTTAGTTTTTTATATTTAAAGGTTGTATCAGCGATTTTGGGTCGAAACATAAATGATCACATTCATCTGATTTTTCCTCACGATCCGCTAGCTGCCCGCCCCATAAGCAGGCCGTCAAAAAACCGCGTCTCTGTAGGCAGCCTATGCTCCAAGATCGTACACAAAAACAAATGGTACTACCAACCACTCAAAACCAAAATAAACAGTATTCCAACCAATCACCGACAAGGGGTGGGTGATAGCCTACTAATACGCTAATACTCTTATCTCGCTGAAATCTTGACGGATTTACAAACGGTTTGGTGTCTTACAAACGTTATTAACGTGGTTATAATTCTGGATGCTTGAACACTATTTTTTAAAACATAACATAATTGGCTCTGAGCTGGAGCTGGCTCTGTTTGTTTGGGATTTCGCTTCAGAAGTGACGTCACCCAAAATCGCTGATACAACCTTTAAGGACTGAGCAACCAATGATCATTGCTGAACATACCTTTCATGCCGACTTGAAATATATAGGTCTACGGCTTGAAATAAATAGGCCTACGCCTTGAAATAAATGCGAGTGGAATTAAATAGGCTACCCATTGAAATAAAAGAGACGTAAAATAATGAATATTTATTTTGACACACGCCAATAACAGCTTGTTTAGCCTGATCTTCCGAGAAAAAATCCAAGCGTGATTTTGAGGTTATATGATTACAAAATGGGCATTTGAAGACTAAATAGCCATTGTTTTTTTCTGTTACCCAGTGAGCATTTTTGTGTTGAAAAGTCGGCGGAACTACAATGGTGGTGTCATCTGCATATACCCACTGAGCACAAACCCATATAAACATTAAAATGTTGGTGAAATATGGAATACCATCCAAGCTCTCATTTGGCCCTTTTTAGACTGGCTAAAATCTATATGTTATGTTATAACTTTCATATGTGCTTCAGTTGTAAATTCAAAGACAAACAATATGGATTAATGTGGATGCATTTCTCAAAATGTCATTGCTTTGGCAAGCGAAATCCGGCCTACACATAGATGCAATTTCACCGCATGAAGTGTATCATTTAAAATGTCAAAACATTTAGCCAATTTGTTGCCACAAAGCTTGGGCAAACAACATGGCACAAGTTTCTATCCTAGGCAGACAGAGTTTGTACCCAGAAGTAATGTTGCACAAATTTCTGCTATGCGCATGTGTGTGGACTTGAGAGTACATGAGAGTCAACAACTTGCCTGTCCATGCTCGTTTGTGATATCATTCATTAAACACTACAACACAGCTGCAAACATGTGGCCTTGATGGCTCAGTGGAAAAGCACTAGTCTTCCGATTCGAGGATTGTGAGTTTGATTCCTGCTTGCTGTGATGTTTTTTTACATGAAAATATTTGGTTGAAACGTGGTATAAACAAGAACTCTTGTGAGGTCTACAAATAGATGTAGAAAAAAATTCACTTTGGAACCATTTTAAGAGTTCTTTTCACTGACTGCAATAGACGTTTATTTTAGCGCTTTTAGCCTGAAAATTCCTTGCCGCAAGGGACAAGGTGCTCTAGTAGCTCAACCCGGTAAATCGCATGTCATCAGCGATTCCTGTTTTCCACAACATGGGTTCAAATCCGGCTCAAGATAAACCTCAAAGGCCATTCTCTCTTTCCCTTTGATTTTCCAGCCTCTCATTGATTACTGTCCAATAAAGCCAAAATGCCAGAAAGATATATATTTAAATGGGACTACATATCACCATCTACTCGGCAGCTGAAGAACAGGCCTAAGATCTAATAATAGTTACACAATCAAGTTGTAGGAATGTTCTGAGGACTTGAGAGGAACTCAACATTTTGACATCCAAGTAACACATTGCAACGTTTGTGACTTTTATGGGATGTTCCTGGAATGTTCTTTTGTTATTTTGGAGTAAAATTCCCCTATACACCGCAGAATATTCCCAAAGTAACGTTTTGTAATGATGTGGCAAGAATGTATGGGAAATGTTACCAATGTACTCCAGTCTCACAGTAAGGGAACGTTAAATCCAAGCGTTAGATAAACCCAAAGGGAACGTTTCTACTAAAATTACGAGAATATTCCCTTAACCTCTTAATGCCAAACGCCCCCTAGCGGTAACGCGGGCGTGACGGAAATTATTAAATTATACATTTCATTAATTTAATAATATATAATAAACTGCTCACCTCAATATTTTGATTAAATATCCTTAAGATATATCCATTCCTTCTGGGAAAGTGGTTTTTAAGCCCAAAACGTCGGGATAAAACTTTGTAAATAACGTTGGAAACTCGGACCTAATTCTCAAACATGTATTGCAGCTTGATGTCACACCATAAACAATGTGCTGGTAAACTGTTCTGCTTAATTGTATTTCACAAAACTTTGGTTTGAAAAATCATTATACCTTTAGGCTTCAAGAAAAAATACTTTAAAACTTTCATACGGCTGTACATTATTTTTTTCCAATTTTAAACCGACTTGTGCTTTTTTGCACTTGATTACGACTCGTTCGGCTGTGTTCACTTTGGCGTTGTGAAACTCAGCCAGTTTCTGGAGTACCAATCCCATGGCTTAGTATATGTTAGCCAGAGTAGATTTGAACTTGCTTGCAGAGATTTATGCAAAACCGTCGTCAATTGGGTGTATTTCTTTGACTGATAGCACAATAGGCCTATCTGAAGTGGGAAAAACCGTCTTCCACCCGCCTCCACTCTGAGTATTATTTGCTTTCCATTGGGTTTTAAAACTGTCTGTCAAATATTCCAGGCAATAGCCAAGACTCTTATCTTTGAAACAAGCCGGCTATTGAATACAATAGCCGTCGTAAAAAATGAAATCCTGCCCTGCGTATAAGGAAGTGCCAACCCACGCGTAATTATCGAACCAAGATGGCGCAGTGTTTTTACCTTGTAGCGTAGCTCGCTACATTCCGTTTAGCAAAGCACAATTAATTAGGTAAGGCCCGCAGTTACATTTTTTTACTTTAGAGTATTTTTGATACAGTTTTTGTGTAGTTATGTCGAGATTTTTGAGGCGTTTATCCGTGCACCAAGTGCTAGACGAACTGGATAAGCCAGAAGATGTTTTTGCCGAGGGAGACTCATCCTGTCTCAGTGACGCTGAATCCACTGATGACCGAGATGATGTTGCTGACATGTAAGTTGTTTTATCATACTAACAGTGTTATGCTATAAACGCATTGAATTTCGCCATGGCAGGTAACGTCGTTAGGGCTGGTGGTATTACCGATTTTTCGATATACCAGTGTGAATTCACGCAATGCCATGCGGGTTCGTAATTACATTGTCAACTGTATTTTATTGTTTTTCATACAATTAATATTACAAATTGCACATTCCAACGGTATGATAAATAATTTATGAAGTAAACTTAGGGTGTATTGTCTGTGTTGACAAACTCGCACGTGTTACGTGGCGTTGCCAACAACACAGATGTAAGTTTGGTGTAAGCATCGAAGGAAATGTGCAATTTAGCTGCAATGCGTGAATCCCTGTGTTTCTTCTGTGAAGCTAACTAACCTTATATACTTATGCATAAAATCAGTCCCTCTCAGCTAAATTAATATAGATAGTATTACCTTTACAGTGGCAAGCTAGCAAGCAAAATTACAGGTAACAAGCAGCTAGCTATCTATTTGTGTCTGAGATGAGCTACTAAATCGATTTTTTTGAGTGTGAAATGGCTTCTGGAAGTGTTTAGTAAAGTCATTGTTCCACATGAGTAAATTGTTCTGTATGCAGTACAGAAGGCTGTGCAGGTAAACAAAATGGCAATTTATGCATGGTATGAGGGAGAGAACATGATAACATCAGGGAGTACTTGTTTATTATTATTATTGTTGATTGTTGTTGTATAAGGGGGACTAATGGGTATATCAACATGGTGGACAGTTCCATGGACAGTGTTAGTGGGGTTTGTAATGATGCAGATTGCTCTCCTGAGGGAATGTGTAGTCTAAATGGCTTCTGTATGAATGGTTAAATAATCTCTCCTCACCCACCACCCCCATGTTTTGATCCTTTGCCTTTTTTTGTTTTTAGTTCTTTTTTTTTTTAGCTTTTTGGACCCTGCCATTTTGTACTTTCTTTGTGTAAATACGGTAACTTCAGCAATTAGAGGGCAAGGATCTTTTTATTTGTTACAGCAGGGGTGTTTTTATTTTTTATCTAGGAAACTGGTGGACTTTTGATTTTTTATCCACTGCACTTTTAGTAGTACACCTTAGTGCACTTGTATATAGTTGATATATGTTTGTCATGTATAAAGTTTTGCCTCCTAAAACCCAACCCCAACATCCCTGTCATAGGAGGTGGCAACAGAAAAAAGGACAGGACTGGCTAGCAGTAATGTGTAGGGAAGTTTCATACTATTCCCATTATTCATTTGAAAACCTGTTTGCACATTCCTGGACTCATTTCTGGCTAATGGGGCTCTGGTGAAATACACAAGATTCACTGTGCTGCTACATGGGTTTTGACAGCTTTTTGTGACCTCGGGTAGTTAGTTGTGTAATATGAAGAGCAACAAGAACACGTCTAAAAATGAACTTTTATTGCCAATATTGACAAATTATCTCATTTTTTTGTAAAAAACTTAAAAATAAATCATATTGAGACCTTTCTGGAACATTGCCATTTTTGGCACATTTGGCACCATTTGGCACCATTTGGATAACGAAAAAGGTTCACCTGAAAAAACCCCTGTAAAATTTGAATGGTTTGAGATATTTACACCAGATTGTTACCAGAGGTAGGCAGCATATTGATGAATCAGATAGAGGAGTCATTTCCTTGATTGCATTTGTAGCGCCCCAGGTAAAAATTCTTAAACTTGAATGTAGGTACCCGTTTTTTAGTTTTTTATATTTTCTGTACATAAATTGTTGTAGTTAAGTATCAAAAACTGGATTTCTATGAGTTCTCACTCTTAGTCGTAATACTGCAGGTGTCTTCTTTAATAAAAGCCATGAACCATATTTGTACCATTTATAGTTTTTGAGATAACCACCTTTGTTTGTCACTAGTGAAAACAGGCGAAAATTGGCCTATTTTGCCCTCGGTAGGAAGCGGTTAATGTTACATAGAATGTTCCTGTAATGTGAAAGGGAAGTTCCACAAACAAGTTGAAGGAATATTTTGAGGACTTGAGAGGAACACAACATTATGACATCCAGGGAATGCATTGCAACATTTGTGACATTTATGGAATGTTCCTGGAATGTTCTTTTGTTATCTTGGAGTAACATTCCCCTATATTGTATATACATTCCAGAATGTTCCCAAAATAACATTTTGTAATGACATGGCAAGAATGTATGAGAATGTTAGAAATGTACTCCAGTCTCACAGTAAGGGAAAGTTAAATCCAAGCATTAGAGAAACCCAAAGGGAACGTTTCTACTAACATTCCTAGAATATTCCCCTAATGTTACATAGAATGTTACTCTAATGTGAAGGAGAAGTTCCACAAACAAGTTGAAGGAATATTTTGAGGACTTGAGAGGAACACAACATTATGACATCCAGGGAACGCAATGCAATGTTTGTGACATTTATGGGATGTTCCTGGAATGTTTTTTTGTTATCTTGGAGTAACATTCCCCTATATATACACCCCAGAATGTTCCCAAAATAACGTTTTGTAATGACGTGGCAAGAATGTATGGGGAATGTAAGCAAGGTACTCCGGTCTCACAGTAAGGGAACGTTAAATCCGCGCGTTAGAGAAACCAAAAGGGAACGTTTGGACTAACATTCCTAGAATATTCCACTTATGTTCCATAGAATGTTCCTGTCATGTTCGTGGAATGTGAAGGAGAAGTTTGACAATCATGTTTTAGGAATGTTTTGAGGACTTGAAAGGGACTCAACATTGTGACATCCAGGGAACGCATTGCAATGTTTGTGACATTTATGGGATGTTCCTGGAATGTTCTTTTGTGATCTTGGAGTAACATTCCCCTATATACCCCAGAATGTTCCCAATGTAATGTTCTGCAATGACATCATCTGGTGTCATCTGATGTCATTCTGCAATGACATCAGATGACACCAGAACAACCTGCTCGACCCTCATCAGTCCGGCTTCAGAACCGAGCATTCCACTGAAACTGCGCTCCTGGCTGTGACTGAGGCACTCGCCACTGCCAGAGCCTCCTCCCTCTCCTCTGTCCTGATTCTCCTTGACCTGTCTGCAGCGTTTGACACGGTCAACCACAAACTCCTGATCTCCACACTAGCTGATATGGGCATCTCTGGAACTGCCCTCTCTTGGTTTACATCCTATCTCACTGATAGATCCTACCAAGTCTCCTGGAAGGGCTCTGTCTCTGCACCTCATCCACTTCTTACAGGAGTCCCGCAGGGATCTGTACTGGGTCCTCTATTGTTCTCCATTTATACTAAGTCCCTTGGTTCGGTCATTAATTCACATGGCTTCTCTTACCATAGCTATGCTGATGACACTCAACTCTTCCTCTCTTTCCCTCCCTCTGCCCCACAGGTAAAGGAAAGGATATCTGCTTGCCTGGCTGACATCTCTGAGTGGATGTCTAGCCATCACCTGAAGCTCAACCTCGACAAGACCGAGCTGCTCTTCATGCCATACAAGACCTCCCCGCTCCTTGACCTGTCCATCACCATTGACGGAACCATGGTGACCGCCTCCCGCTCTGCAAGGAACCTGGGGGTGGTCCTGGACGATCAGCTGGACTTCAAAGAACACATCAGGGCAACGGCACGGTCCTGCAGGTTCCTCCTGTACAACATCAGGAGAATTTGGCCGTACCTGACCACTTACTCCACCCAGCTTCTTGTCCAGACCATGGTCACCTCACGCCTGGACTACTGCAACTCCCTTCTCGCAAGCCTACGAGCCTGCGCCATTCTGCCCCTACAACTGGTCCAGAATGCGGCTGCTCGGCTTGTGTTCAACCTCCCGAAGTTTTCGCACGTCACCCCCCTGCTGAGGTCACTCCACTGGCTGCCGGTCGTGGCCAGGATCAGGTTCAAAGTTCTGACCCTGGCCTACACTGCAGCCAAAAGGTCAGACCCCTCCTACCTACAGGACTTAATCCAGCACTACGCTCCTGCTCGACCACTTCGCTCTGCTGCTGCAGGGCGACTTGCACTTCCCTCCCTCCGTGTTAAAGGCTCCCGCTCGTCCCGACTGCGGAGCTTTTCCACCCTAGCTCCCCAGTGGTGGAATGAACTCCCCACTCTGCTGCGCTCAGCTGAAACACTGTCTGTTTTTCGTCGTGGTCTGAAAACGCACTTTTTCAGACTCCACCTCGACTAAAATTATACCTATAGGGCCATTCTATAGTATTCGCTTCCTGTTTTCTATTTAACTTGTGTTTTTTGGTTATTCTATAGTTCAGAATGTATAGCTGACTGTGTGTACTTCTCATGTTTATTACTAGGGATAGCTCCTATGCTGTGAGAAAGCTGTGCTTTGTCGGATTTGCTTTGTAGTCGCGTCAATGACCTTCAATATGCACTTATTGTACGTCGCTTTGGATAAAAGCGTCTGCCAAATGATTCTAATGTAATGTAATGTAATGACATTACAGGGCTGTATAGGGAACATTCTTTAAAGATCCCAAACGTTCCTCGTTACCTGGGAAGAAAAGTCTCACATTTATTCCATGCTTGCACCTCTGGCAAAAGCATATCTCGTGGTTCCTATTACCTCAGTTCCAAGTGAGCGTGTTTTTTCGACAGCAGGAGATATTGTGAACTGTCAGAGGTCTCAACTGCTGCCTGACAATGTCGACATGCTGATTTTCTTAAAAAAAACATGTAATTGTTCTAGACCAAAAATATAGATGAGTTCCTGTGAAAACATTTAAACTGGGTTTGTGGCCTGGCCAACTCAGGTGTTTTGTAGTTTGGTAATGGCTTTTCAACAAAAGTTCAGACATTTGCCCCTCATCTTAATGAGGACATTGTTTATACATTAAGGACATTCTGTTTTACTCTTATTTTTCCTTGCAGTTTCAAGAAGGTAGGGATCTGCTTGTTTTTAAAAAAAAGCACAATTTTGTTTAGTTAACAGATTTTGAGATTTTATTTTTGCATTTTCTCTCCAGAATAAGAGAAAAACTGCAAAAAAAAAGAAATCGAGCATAGCGTTAGCCACGAGAGTGAAACCCGGCCATAGGTGAATCAGCTGACAGCTCAGCTGAGTAGTGACGATTCACCTATTTAACTGCCTCGCCCTAACATGGTGGCTCCTCTGTTGCACGCCCGCTGCACACAAAACATCCTCTGCGCTGCACATCCTGCATGTTCTACTACATGCCGCGGGGAAAAAGAATTGGAATCCTGCAATATCTACGTAAAAGCTAAGTGATGTCAAGCTCTGTGTTCTTAAGTTTTATGGTTCTTAAGAAAAGGGCGATATATTCAAATAACATTCGGTTATTCGAAACGTGCTTCCCTTGCATGCATGACTGCACACTGTCAGTGAAAACGAATGGGATTCCTGAAATTGTTGCTGAAGCTAAGTGACTGCAAGTTTCGTTTAAGCTTATGGTCTGCTATGGAAACTGGCGATGTATTTAATAACATTCTGCTATTTTAAACGTGCTTCCTTCCACATGCATGGTGCATACTGCACACTGCCGGTGAAAAATAACTGTATTCCTGAAATTGTTGCTAAAGCTAAGCGACTGCAAGTTTCGTTTAAGCTACGGTCCACTATAGAAACTGGCGATGTATTTAATAACATTCTGCTGTTTTAAACGTGCTTCCTTCTACATGCATGGCGCACACTGCACACTGCCAGTGAAAAATAACTGGATTCCTGAAATTGTTGCTAAAGCTAAGCGACTGCAAGTTTCGTTTAAGCTACGGTCCGCTAAGCTTGTGGGCGATGTATTCAAATAACATGCTTCTTTCTGCATGCATACTGCACACTACCAGACTAAATTACCTGCGCTGATCTCGTATATTCCACTACCCCTTTCAATTCGTACGCTTTTCCCACATCAAGCAAGCTAGCAAATAGCCGTCGCCCGTCCCGGACAAGGCGATATATTCATGTATATGGCTATTTAAAGCGTGCATCCTGTCGTGTAACCCGGACCTTATTGCTTGTTATTCGAAACCTTCCAACTGGTGATTGCTAGCTAACATTAACAGACTATATTGGCTTTAGAGGTATAAAACGCACGGTAACCTTTATATTACATTACATTACATTCATTTAGCAGACGCTTTTATCCAAAGCGACGTACAGTAAGTGCATACAGAGACATCATCAAGATCACTACAGAACAGACAAGACAAAGCACATCCTTCCCATAATGTAGCAGCTATCCCTAGTAATGAACGTTGACTGTAGTTCACAGTAAGCTGTGGGTAAATCAGCAATACTACACTTCTATTCTAAATACTATTATAAACTATAATAAACAGACAGGAAAACACAGGGAACTAGTAAACACAGGGAACTGATATTCCTAGGTTAGGATATCAGTCAAGGTGGAGTCTGAAGAGGTGTGTCTTCAGGCCTCGACGGAATGCAGGCAGGGTTGGAGTAGAACGTAGGGGATGGCGTTGGCCGATCTGTATCCTGCATGGTATTTTCATTTATCGGGACATAATTTAGCTCGTAGGCCTACTGCATCTGCGTAGCCTACTCGGATAGCTAGCTACTAGTCTAGTATATGATCTTTGGGCTAACCTAAACGGTAAGCATGTACACCCTGCCCTGGAATATTGGTTGGTCATGTTCGCATACTCGCTGTCTCGTTCTGGAAGTGGGAGACCAAAGAGATCTTGATACATTGTGGACGCGGTCCGACTAGGCTATTCACGTGGCTGTTCACGGATGCTGATACATAAGTTTGGGAAAAGAAAAAAATAATAATAATAATAAAATAAAATAAATAAATAAATAAATGGTGACATAATGATTAGTCTACATAGTTCACGTCTTAACGCACTGCTGCTCCAACTATTATCGTAACTAGTTCTGTGTGTAATCGGTAATGATGTGAAGACTAGGCCTACCGTTGACCGGGTAAGTAATTGTACATTCTATATCTTACACGTTATTGCGTTGGCCGATCTGTATCCTGCATGGTATTTTCATTTATTGGGACATAATTTCGCTCGTAGGCCTACTGCATCTGCGTAGCCTACTCGGATAGCTAGCTACTAGTTTCCAGGTTGAATTTTAGTGTTGTAGCCTATTCGTCATTATTACGGCTAAATAGTATCATTGCCAGGGATTTGGAGGCTATATTAGCCTAGCCTACTACTGATTGCAGACAACCCTAATTCACATTGCAACATTACGCGTGTAGCTTTATGTGGATACTACTACTATGGGTATTTGTGGTACTGTTTCGTGCATACTAAGTTGGGCTACTGGAATGTATTGTAGGCTTATAATTCGTATTCGCTCGGCACCTTGCGCATTCACTGCGAGCAGATTTACTTTATCTCAGGTTGCACAGTACCTAACGGGAAAATAACGTGGTAAGCTTACCAATTTTAAAAATGAACTAGGCTATACCAGCAAATTTAGATACTTTACATTAGGGACCTTCGGCGGGGGCAAGTAAGGATCTGAGCAAAGTGGGTAGGCGGAGCAAGAGGTCCAATTTCGGGGCTGGAATATCCGCACTTGGAATTTATTAGACAGACAACAGGCACTCATTGGATGACTGGTGGTCAATGGAGTTTACAAAACGGTTCGCTAAACGGGCCATTATCAGACCGATGAAATCAAGTCTCTATATATGCTAGGTTGTTAGGACCCAGTACTACTACTTACAGCCGTTATGATTTCGACTATCCAACGAAACCAACTTAAGTCCGGCTAGCTAACCTTAGATGCTAAACTAATTGAAAACACTATTGCGCATGCCTGACCACTTCCTCTTGTGTGGACCAAATAAATAAATAATCCAATGGAAGGAAAAGCGCCAGTTGTGTATCTTGTCATATATCTAAAATCTTGACCTGAGCCTTCTAGGATTGGTGACATCGCGCTGGCTAGGCGTGATCATAGATTGTATAAAAATATGGGAAAAGCCACTGTGACGTCACCCATTGCCTTCCCACGACCTCTAATAACCGAATTGAGCTCCGGATGCATTTTTCTCCGCCAGTTTGTACAAACTGCGTCTGCTCCGTGGAGCCGAAGAGGACTCAACCTGTCCCTCTGATTGGTCCTGAACAAATGTTAATACCCTGTCCAAACGACACAATATTTAATAAATAAATAAATAAAAAATCAGCACATGCAGAGGCATTAGATGAAGAAAAGGTACCTATCGTAATTACATTTTTCGTGGGAGAAATTTATTGACTGAGTATTTTGACCACATTGCTGCCATTGTCTGACATGGTGAAAGACCTATACTGGAGCCAATCGCAGTGGCGCTAGTGAGCAACGGCACAATTGCCGCACCCAGCCCAACCAGGAAGTGAGCTTCAAAACGAATGCCCAGTCTTGGCCCCTCGGTTCCCCGCAGCCACGTTCTCAAACCTCTGCACCGGATGTCGCCCTCTGCGATATCTATAATTTGCGCTTAAAGCAGTTCTCCCAACGAAAGGAACTCCACTCATATTGCCGTTAACAAAAAAAACAAAAACAATATTTTTTTTATAAATATGTAAATATATAAATAAAAATAAAATTAGAAATATTTTTGTACGTGGTTGAGAAATTCCGCAGCTATGAAGCTGCTAGTAGCCGCAGCAAATTGGCCGCAGTGCCTTACCTGTGAAGCCACAACAAGTTAAGAAATGCCTCGGAGCCCATGGCAAACCCCTTGCTACCCTGACCGACTAGATGTCCCGCCCTGCCAGGGCCCTAACACACACACACATTAGCATTTTGTGCTGTCAATCAAATGTTTGTTTGTATGTAAACTTACCAATAGATTATGTATTGGATAATAATATAAAGATAATGAAGCTCTGGCTTCATCCAGGAGCTGGGCCTCTGAATGAGCTTTGACCTTTAACATTTATGCATGGCACTGTGTTTCTTTAAAACTAGCTCATCTACTTGCAGTTACTTTTAAAGCTCATTGTTATTATAGAATACACTTCTTATTCAAGTATAAATATATGAATATAGTGTTTAAAACATTGGGTTATAAAACATTTCCTTCAATAATGCCCTCCCTACTTATACACAGCCAAAAGGAAATGAGAGCTTAGGCTTGATAGCAGCTCCAGTGGCAAGCATTTGACGGTAAAATAGATGAAACAAACAATTACGACTGTAACCATGTTCTATGAGTTCCATTAGGGTCATCAATATGGATGGTCTTCTGGGGCCAGATGCATCAAGACTTTTATACCAGAATTTGTCATGGTACATGTCCCCCACGTAGTGACTTAAATCCTCCCATAAAGGGGGGAGTGTCACTGCGGATTTCCTCTTCAATTTTCTCGCCAATGCATTTTTTTTTAGACTTGAGACTGTTTGTATTCTGTGTGAGATCCCACAGCGTCTTGTGACTTTGGTCGGGGCGGTGATTTTTATTGTTCAAACATGATTCTTATCGCACTCCAGAGGTGAGCACTTACAAGCGGCATCCGCGAATAGCCCGGCTATTTTGCACGGATATCAGCTCTTGGATACTGCAGCGGTAGGCACGCAGTGCTACCGCATTTACTGCGTTCACTCTAGCGAAGCAAGTTACGCGATGAACAGGTTTGTATGCAGTAAAGTACTGGTTTGTATCTTTCTGCAATTTCATTGATCATACCTGGGCATGAAGGGTGTATCCCAGTGAGATCTGTTACCACACAATCATGCGCTACATTGATTCTGACTCTGTACTGGCTGCCGCGAGCACGCCAGTAAGGCTTCCCAATAGGCTAGTGCGGTGCGATAGCGATTGGTTTATAAGGCAGAGTGCACGTGATTCGCTACACTACCTGCCTCAACTTCTCTTACTAAAGACCACTGCCACGTTTATTGTCTGCAGGTGCTCTGTATTATACTAAGGTACAAACTTTTGTTGATCCAACCTGGGCATGGAGAGTATACCCCAGTGAGATCTGTTACATCGATTCGTTTGTAAGGCAGAGTAGGCCTACGCATGCTTCGCTACACTAGCTGCCTTGGTTTTGTTTCCTACTAAAAGACCACCGCCACGTTTTTCGTCTGCGAGTGCTCTTTATTTTGCTGAGGCATGAGATTCCAGTGATCTAACCTGGGTGTGGAATGTACCCCAGTGAGATCTGCTACCATACAAGCGGTGAGCTACGGCTCCGCTGACTCATTCTAAGTCAGTACGTGCTTCGCTACATTATCCGCCTCGGCTTCCCCTACTAGAAACCATCACCACGTTTTATCATCGGCGAGTGCTCATTATGTGGCAAAGGCGGGAGCGCCTTGTGCACTGAATGTGGGGGAGCTATGGATTGGTTTTGTATAATCTATGAGCTACGGCTCCATTGACCCATTTTAACCAATTGAGCTCCATAGTCCCGCCCCCTCCTATCCCTGGCTGGTCCCGGAAGACTGCGGGAACCCATTACCTGCCCCCACTTTGGGATCTTTCAGTCACCCTTATGATGATATATGGCATTGTATGGACCAAACTTTGACATATATGTCATACAAAGTCCATTATATACTCACCACCATGTTTAAATCAAATTTGAATCATATAATTAACGGAGTTTGAGAAACATAACTACACTACCCAGAATCCCCGGTCGTACATCGCCGGCTCCCGCTTTTGCTAGTAAACGCAGTAGCTACCGGCCACTCTGCTAGCGAAAATGGCTATCACTTGTCTTATTATGGAAGTGAAACTTAGAGTATCACCAAGGGCGAGAATCACTATCAGTCTGGCCATGTTGAAAGTGTCAGCTTTATGGCTTTCACTCCAGCAGTGCTGGTGAGCGAGTAGCCTGGATGTTGTAGTCGTGTTTGTTGTTTATTTGTTGTTTATTTGTTGGACATAATGTCAAATTACCAATTTTATAAATTATTTTAAAATATGACAACCCCTCTCTTGGGTGTTTTGAACATCTAGCTGCCTGAATATAGAACAAAAACATTTTTCAGTCCATTGACACCCATTATATTTTTTCTGAAAAGTGGCACCAGACATTCATCACCAAAGTGGGCGGGACTACGGAGCTCTAAAGTACAGATAACACTTTGATCTGAATCATATCCTTACATCAAGATTACTTCATGGTCTGAGGTTTTTTTTTTTTTAAACTTTGTTTTCATGTTTTGGGGGTCATGAAATGTGCATTTTAACATACAAATTACCAAAAACTAAATTTGAAATCTTCACAGCAGCACCCCACCACCATCATCCCCCAATCACGTCAACACACCCAACTGCCAAAAGAAATGGCAAAAATCATGGATCCATGACACCCGCGACTTCTGTGACAAGTATCCAGCCTTAAGGTGGATTCTCACCATATCCGCCGAGGTTCGACACATTCTATTCATTTTCTATGGTGAGGATGCGGTGCGATCGCATGGTGCATGATGGATGTGGCGCAGCAACTGTGTGGTACGTTTGACGGTTCAGAATTTGAATAGGATAGTTTCCAAAAATACTTTATGCAAATGAAATGCGGCGTTGCTCGCAAAAATCAAACAGTCAAAGTAGGCATTTTAGATCAAATATGAATCAAGATTTAGCAACTGCATAGACTATTCCTCGCCTCAAATGTTTTCAGAAACGTATTTGGACTGTTTAGGTGGAATAAAAGAAAGTTTATTAAAAGGCCGCCATATTGTTCCGGTTTGAAAACGGAGGCGAAATATATCTAATCAATCAGGTGCCGTTAATATTCCCTGGTAGGCTACTGAACCTGTCTAAAGCACCGCCCATCAAACGCACAGTTCGGGGTTCCGGCGTGCCCCATTTTGGGTTCGATTTTGGGCCCCATGAAAAGATATATCACATTGGGCCCCACCACCCCACCACCGGAGGCCACGCCAACCCTGCGCAATTGCGGTAACCACACACCTCCAGAACCCAATTGACCCATTCAAATCAACATAAATATTGTGCTTAAAATGTCAGTTTAACCTTAAATAAACATTATGGGCAATAACTGTCCTTATATGTAATTTTAATGCAATATAAGTACTGTTTTTGTGGCTTTTAAACTCACATTTTCCCAACATTCGACCAATGAAGTAGGACTCTGACGGCACCGAAACAGATCAGTGCAGCCAATATTCTGTTCTATTCAGTAGTCTCGCGGTCATTATTTCAGTTGACTTGATCAACTGTCAGAATTCTGAAAGACTGTCAGGTCAATATTTTCAATCGGTATATCCCGCCTTATAACTTAAAAGTCGAAAGGTTTAAACGGATTTTGAATATTGACATGTCAGGCTCCAATCACGTTTAGTATGACGAGCGTGCCCTAACGGTTAATTAGCAAGTAACAATGCTGAATATTTCTGATGTAATTTACATAGCAACTGTATGCCCAGATCACACGGCCTCATTGACAGTGGCCAAGGGAAATCAATGACGATTCAGAAAATATATAACTTTTAAAGATTTAATTCCATCTTCTACTGGGATTTTTGCCGTTTATCAAGGGTGTGTCAGACATATTCGGTGCCACTGACCACAATCGAGCGATTTCACTTTTACCATTCGATTGAACGAGTAACTGTCATGGTTTGCGCCTGCTTTTTCTTTGTTCTACGGTCGTTTGTTCTTTTCTGTTCGACAGGGCAACAGGGGCGTGTCTAGAACATTTTGAATGGGGGGGGCCAGGCTGGGGCACAGACCCAGAGGAGGGGGGCCAGCCATCATTTTTTTTTTTTGCCGCGTACAGCAGACACACGTGTATTTATACGACCAAACCTTAGCCCTAGCCTTAACCCTAGCCTAACCTTTTTTTTATACCTGCCCTTGATTCTAGGTAATCATATACAGTGCCTTCAGAAAATATGAACACCCTTTCAAATTTTGCTGTTTGACAGCTCAAATAAGATATGTTTAAATGGGCTTTTTGTTACTCATCTACACAAAGTGCTCTATAATGTCAAAGTGGAGTAAAATGTTTAGATATTTCACTATTGGATACACCAGAGCTTATTTTTAAGCCTTTACAGCAAAGGGTGCATTTTTTTCTCTACTTTGACATTATAGAGCACTTCATGTGAATGAGTAACAAAAAAAGTCAATTGAAATGTTAATTTGAGCTTTCAACATAGCACAATTTGAAAAAAAATCCAATGGGTTTGGATACTTTCCAAAGGCACTGTACATGTATTAAATGTTGCATTATACATTTCCAAACTGTATGGTTGAATATCCCCTCAAGATTGTAGCACTTGTTCAGATTTCCATTTTATTCTTCTGCTTCAATATTATTCTACTGTTCTATCATAACCAATATACTGAAAGATAATGCCTTTTATTTACCCTTTATTGTATAGTGTTCCCTTACTGTGTACAGTTTTGCAGGTAGTTAAATAGTCATGCAAATCTTCAATACCCATGTAGTATAGAGAAAAGTAAGATTATAAATAAATGTGTTTGTACCCAAACAATAAAGTCAAAATAAATCTGTACACTATTATAGCTAACTGCCTGTAGCTACACTACATAAATGGCCATTAGGTGGCGACAACCAGTAATATTAAGAGCACCCCTAAAACAAAATAAAATAGCATGAGAATAAATGGATACATTCCAGGTCAGAATTAACGTTTTAACAGTTAAATTGTTTATTCAGAATATTAAAGATACAAACATAAATAAATAACTATTTTACATATTAACAGTATGAAAATGGATAAAAGGCCATAAAAGCAAAGTAAATAGAAAAGTGCTATGTACAATATTCCAATATTCACAGTAGTTTGTACAGTACACAGTACAATGAGGTTTTGAACCTAAAAATATATAAAATAAAATGAATACAAAAAACAAAACATAACCATTTAGCTCTTGACTGGTCACTTCTGTGACTGGTGGGCAAAAAAGGTATTTGTGTGGGGGGGATTGGCTCCATATATATGAAGATATTTTTTGCATTTTTATAAACTTGAACCATAAGTTCCATGCAAATATGTAGATACTGTAATCAGACAATGCCAGGTAAGCAACATTACCTACACTTGAATAAACAGCGGAGCTGACATTTGTGACAAGGCCTTCTTATTCATTCTCAAACACAAACATAATTTTATCCAGAATGGCAGCAGCATGATTAATCCTTAAAAGGACCATACCACTCTTTTAGACATGTGGGTCCTGTACGATCCTTTAAATGGATTAAAACAGTTTTATTCTTCTGTTTTGGTGGTGGCTGGCAAAATGTTTGACAAAATCATCCAGGTTGAGTAACTTTGCTCTCCTGGCCTCAATGCTAAGTACTCCAATGTTACTAAGCCTTTCATCATTCATAGTAACGTTAATGTAATAGATTCTAGTTAGCTAACGTTAGCTATCTTAAGCTAACGTTATGTCTTAGCCGAGCCCGTTGGCATTTGCTTAGCGCTAGCCGAGCCTGTGTTAGCGTTCACTTAGCTAGCTAACGCTATCTAGAAGTTACGTTATGCATTTACCTTTTAACTTCTATTATCTAGTCCATTATAGTCCGCATAAAAAGAACACATTTGAACTTCAGTTTAGCTACCTAACGTTACCTATATTAGGGAGGTCAAACCCGTTTTCGTGATTTTTCAGAAAACATATTTTGCCAGCTTATTTTTCATGTATATTGTCCTAAATGCTCCAATATAATCAAATAACAATATATAAATCGCTAGCTTGTCAGAAAAAGGACGTTTGTTCGCTTTAAAATTATTTTTTAAATTAGCCCGTTTCACTTCCGTGTAATCACTCTCGTTGGACGGAAACACATCATCTGTGCTGCTTTTAGGATACCGTTATCCTTATTTTTTCAACAACAAGAACCGATATTTTGTGGTATTCGTACAGGAAAACTAATATACTCTACACATTTACTCACATATATTGTTATGGCGTGTTGTATTTAATTAAATATGTACTCCCAAAACGCCATACTTGCCAAACGTCTCAGTTTCAAACTTGGCGGTCCCGCGGCTTCAGAATTCCACTGTATTCGCAACAGTAACATTGATTAGCCTACTTAATGCGTCTGGGTCTGACCCATGTTCCCTTTTCATGTTAATTAAAAAAAACACCCATTCGCAATATTAAAATGCTTTATACCATACTGTAGACGAGATTTTGATGAAGATCTACATGTAAAAATGTCGTTGTTCATATGGAGTTTACCGGCGATATCAACCTGATCTCATGTGAATTCGGCAATATGTACCGATTGTTAGTGTCTGAAAAAACGGTACCTGTTTCCGAATTTTGCACAAGCGCCCCCATGAGCCTGTACTGGGAACTACTGACTAATGCTCAGTTGTAGAGTGTAAGGAGATTTTGTGAAAGATACATAATGCGAGAGAAGCTTGTTATAGAAAAATATAGTTGTGCAAATATAGATTCTTTAAATCTTAACAGTTCGGGCATGAGCCCGAGTTACGTGAACTCCTGTGAGGTTATGTTTAGGGGTTGTGCGGGACCCTGGGACATCTTTTTATTTTTATTTTATTTTTTATCATTTTTTTATTTTTTATTATTTCTTTTATTTCAAAATTGTTGGTAACAATATGGTAGCAAAAAGGGACACTATCTTAACAGTTCGGGCATGAGCCCGAGTTACGTGAACTCCTGTGAGGTTATGTTTAGGGGTTGTGGGTGGGGTACGGGAATCACAAACTCACGCAGGGCGCGTCTTGCCAAGAAAAGCAGTGGGACGCGTGACGTCATATACTACTACCCTCACACGTGATGTTTTCGGCCTATCACAGCCTTTAGTCAGTAGTTCCCAGTACAGGCTCATGGGGGCGCTTGTGCAAAATTCGGAAACAGGTACCGTTTTTTGAGACACTAACAATCGGTACATATTGCCGAATTCCATGAGAACAGGCTCGGCGATATAAAGGTCCAGAGAAAAACATAGCAGCTAGCGACTTTAGCTGGCACTGGTTATCAGAATTCTCAGTTTTTGGATTCGGAATCTATAAGGTGCATGTTCCCTTTTCATGTTAATTAAAAAAAACACCCATTCGCAATATTAAAATGCTTTATACCATACTGTAGACGAGATTTTGATGAGAAGTGGCTGTAGAAGTCCCGTAGGACGCGCGGCACATGTAACGTTTTCAGGACACCTAAATAGACGAAAGTATCGATACATACCGATCGATTAACACCTAAAACATTTCACAGTGAGTTTTTCTTGTAATAAAATGTGTATTAACGACTTCAATGTGGTTGGATGTTTTATAATGACCCCATTGATTTCGGTACAGCGTATAGGCACAAATGCTCAAATTAGCATAATAATGTCTGGCTTCTAAAGTAAAAAAATAACATTGTTGAAGTGTAAGTACACTTCTGAAACAAATGAATAGCTCCATATACTCTCGTTTAGTAGATTTCCTTGTTAAATGACATGTTGAAATGAGCCCAGACGTCAATTTTGTTTTGTGTGTGGAATTCCCATTGTGATTACATTGCGGGCAGAACGTTCGACCTCCCTACCTATATTCCACTTTTGTTCTTCAGCGACGACAGCGTCAAATGATCTTGCATCTTCTCAGCGGCAGACGTTAAAATGTTGATTGCTGAATGCTGAAGTGAGGCGACTAGCTCTGTCATTGGAAAATGCAACTTTGGTTCCGCCTCATTTTATGTCCATTCCCATTGGGCTACAGAGGCTTCTTTCATCGATACTGACAAGACAATGGCCTATCATATTCCGGTTCTGGTAGGGGGGCACCAGGGGTGGCCAATCAGATTCCAGTGGGGGCCAGTGCCACCACTGGCCCCCCACTGGCCCCGCCTCTGCAGGGCAATCTATCTGATTTTTCGGTGTTCCACGCCGGGGGTTTCCGTTCTTTCCGGCACTTAGTGAGTGTACCTGTTGCGGATTTCCTGTGTCTATTTAAGCCTAGGATTTCCTCCTTCCAGTGCTTGGTTGTCATTTGCTCATTTTGACTTAAAGCCGGTAAGGTATAGTAGGCACTCTAAGGAGACCTCTTGTGTGTGTGTGTGTGTGTGTGTGTGTGTGTGTGTGTGTGTGTGTGTGTGTGTGTGTGTGTGTGTGTGTGACTTGCCTTTTTGTGTGTTAGACACATAGGATACACATTTGCTTTGCTTTTTCTGTCCCTCGCTCGTGCTACCGCTATGGTCTCTCTGAGACAGTTTTTCTTTCTGTTTGCTCTGTACCTCTCTTTTTTCCTTGTGTTCTCTCTATCGAGAGTGAGAGGCATTTTTCCTTATTTTTATTTTCTCGAGTCTACGAGTCTCGCTCGCCCGATTATTTTCGGGTCGCTATTTTTTTTGTCAGTCTCCTTAGTATTGCTCTCCAGCTGGGAGAGCTGGAGCTGTTTATTCTTTCTGTTTTTTCTCGCTTATTCACGGATTTTGTCCATCTCATTGGTGTTCTTTATTGGACACTTAAAGAATCCCTTTAGTTGCATTTGGACCTCCAAACCATTCGCCTCCCCCCACAGAACAACCAAGCCACATGGAGGTGCCAGCTACACACATAGCCGCTGATCAGGACGGGGCTACCCTGCTGACTGTACTGAGCGCTTATGAGGAGGGTCTTCGGGCTCTCCAGACTCAGCAGCAGAACCTGTCAGTTCAGCAAGGCCAATTAATGACCCAGGTTCGGGTACAGGAGGGTTGGTTCCGCGAGTTGGCGGAGAGTGTTCGCCAACTAACCCTTGCTAATAAAACACCCAGTGCACAAGCATCTGCCCCTGAGGGTACCCCTCCCCTGCCGCCCATCCAATTCACGCGGAAGGAGCCCAAACTCCAAATGATGGGCAGTCAGGGAAGTGCAGGGCATTTCTAACACAATGCCTTATTTTTTTTAAAGCTCAGCCCGTGCGCTTTGATACTCAAAATTCTCGGGTAGCCCTTATCCACTCGCTGCTCACTGGTACCGCTCTCGACTGTGCTAGTATATATATAGTCCCTTGATTTGGGCTAATAGCCCTATTATGAACGATGTGAAGAAACTGATGGACGAGATGGAGTTCGTTTTTGATCATGACGTCTCTGGGCAAGAGTCCACCATGCGACTAACCCATCTCCGCCAGGTACCGATACCATAGCAGGTTTTTCCATCGGGTTCCGAGCACTGGCCGGAGAGACAGGGTGGTCTGAAGGTCCATTAATTTCGCTCTTTATTAATGTGCTATCGGACCCTATTAAAGATGCCCTGGCAGTGCTCGAACCGCCTGCTACATTTGATGCCCTGGTGTCCACAGCAGTCTGCATCGATAACCGTATCAGGGAACGAGAGCGAGAGAAAGAGAGAGGTAACAGAGGAATTCGGGCTACCCGCTATTTCTCTTCTCCGTCTGCAGCATTTTCAGTTGCCCCTCCCTCCCATGCCCCTATTAATCAGGAAGAGTCTATGCAGGTCGACGGCACTTCTCTGCACGAACCTAGGCAGTCTAGGCCCCAGGTGGAGTGGTGCCGTTACTGCAGGCGCAAGGGGCATTTAAGAGAACAATGCCCCAAGCTGCAGGGAAAAGGGGGGTCTCGCTAGGGGGACTGGGGTCCTTAGCGAGACATCATGATCTGGTGCCTCGGACGCTCATGCATGTTCAACTTCTCTGGAATCAGCGATCAACTAATGTCACCGCTTTTATCGATTCCGGAGCAGTTGAGTGCTTTATGGATACCAAATGGGCTAAGGAACATAGGGTTCCTATCCACCGTCTCATGCGGCCCCACCTAGTCA
Source organism: Synaphobranchus kaupii (assembly GCA_029718625.1). Taxonomy (NCBI): domain Eukaryota; kingdom Metazoa; phylum Chordata; class Actinopteri; order Anguilliformes; family Synaphobranchidae; genus Synaphobranchus; species Synaphobranchus kaupii. Next base: position 37,299,122 of record CM056383.1, on the reverse strand, counting down.
CGTCTCTCGACGGCCGCCCATTAGGTATTGGCACTATAAAAGAGATTTCTGGCACTTTAAATATGCGTGTTTCACTAAAAGGCCATTCGGAGCTTATTCAGTTTCTTTTAGTCAATTCTCCAGCCTACTCTCTAGTTTTAGGACATTCCTGGCTGGTTCGACATAGCCCGTTTATTGATTGGGCCAATAACAATGCTGTTATTCTTCAATGGGGGCCGCAATGTGTTTCACACTGTCAGCTAACTGCGCCTCTCGTGCCGAGGGGGCGTGGTTATGGTCCAGTTCTTTCAGTGATCTGGAAGGGCTTAGTTCCTCATCTGATCAAGAGGATCCTATACCTCTCTGAAGCAGATGAGGAGAGTTTGGCTTGGGATTCCCTGGCTGACGGGTACTCTCCCTGGGAGGAGGCATCTCTTGAGGAGCTCTCTGACTCAGAGATTATGTGGTCTCCTGTCCCTGATTCGCCTGCTGAGGTAGAAGTATTGAAGTGGGAGGGGTGCTTGGTTTTCCGTTGCCAGCTAATGTGCCTGTGGAATACACCACCCTGGCTGAAGTATTCAGCAAGCAACGAGCCACTACCTTACCTCCGCACTGATCTTATGATTGTGCTATAGATCTGTACTCGGGCACTGTTCCCCCTAGAGGGCACCTATACTCCTTATCGGCTCCTGAGAGCTCTGCTATGAAGGAGTATATTAAGGAAGCCTTAACTAATGATTTTATTTGACCTTCCACTTCACCGGCTGGCGCTGGTTTTTTTTTTGTTAAAAAAAAAGTATGGAGGGTTTAGGCTGTGCATAGACTATTGTGGCCTTAATGAGATAACCATTAAGAACCGGTACCAACTGCCCATAATGAATTCCGCATTTGAGCACCTTCAAGGGGCAACTATTTTTACCAAACTCAACCTCCACAACGCTTATAACTTGGGGCGTGTGCGTGAGGACGATGAATGGAAGACCGCTTTTAATACTCACAGCAGCCACTACGAGTACCAGGTGATGCCGTTCGGGCTCACTAGGCCCCCTGTCTTCCAGGCGTTGGTGAAAGACGTGCTTCGAGAGATGCTGGAGAGATTTGTGTTCGTTTATCTGGATGATATTTTAATTTTGTCTTCTAACCTGTCGACTCATATTTCCCATGTCAGGCAGGTTTTGACAGCTATTTTGAAGGCACGGTTGTTTGTTAAGGCGGAGAAGTGTTCATTTCATGCTAACACAGTTTCCTTTCTTGGGTTCATTATTTCAGAAGGAAAGGTCCGTATGGATCCTGAAAAGGTTTTGGCAGTATTAAACTGGCCCACTCCGTCATCGGTAAAACAGGTGCAACGTTTTCTGGGCTTTGCTAATTTTTATCGTCGGTTTATCCGCAATTTTAGTGCAGTAGCCGCACCTATCACCGCCCTAACTAAGAAAACGCCTGTTTCACGTTTTCAGTGGAACCCTAAAGCCGAAGCTTCCTTTAATGGACTTAAGAGGAGGTTTAGCTCTGAACCCATTTTAGTTACTTCCAATCCCTCCCTCCCGTTTTTGGTAGAAGTGGATGCCTCGGAGTTAGGAGTAGGTGCCATTTTATCCCAACATTCACCCCTAGACTGGAAAATGCATCCGTGTGCTTATTTCTCTCGTGCTTTGACATCTGCCGAGATAAATTATGACGTAGGGGATCAGGAGCTGTTGGCTATGAAGCTGACTCTTGAAGAGTGGCGTCATTGGTTGGAGGGTGCCGAGCATCCTTCTATGGTGTGGACCGACCACAAAAATTTGGAGTACGTCCAACAAGCTAAGAGACGTAATTTGCGGCAGACCCGTTGGGCGCTGTTTTTCACGCATTTTAATTTCATCTGGTTCTAAGAATGTTAAACCGGACGCGCTCTTGCGCATTTACGACCGGTCTGACATGGACCCTACTCCAGAGTCCATTGTTCCCACTAAACAGATCTTGGCCCCAGTGTTGTGGGAGGTTGAGGTGGCGGTTCAGAAAGCACTGCGTCATGACCCGGGTCCAGGTCTTTTCGTGCCTAATAATTTAAGATCTAAGGTATTGCAATGAGGTCATTCTTCCCAGCTGGTGGCTCATCCAGGCGCTCATTGGACCAGGGATTTCTTGTCCAGACGTTTTTGGTGGCCTAATATGGAGAAGGACGTACGGGAATTTGTTGCTGCTTGTGCGGTCTGTGCCCGTAACAAGGGTTCTCAACGCCCACCCTCTGACCTGTTATGCCCTCTACCCATCCCTAGCCGCCCATGGAGCCACATCGCACTGGATTTTATTACCGGGTTGCCTGCTTCACAAGGCAAGACGGTGATCCTAGTGGTTGTGGACAGGTTTTCGAAGGCGACACATTTTATCGCCCTACCTAAACTACCGTCATCACCAGAGACCGCTCAGCTGATGGTAGATCATGTATTTAATGTGCACAGCCTTCCCCAGTATGTAGTGTCAGATCGCGGTCCCCAATTTGCTGCTCGATTTTGGCGCTCTTTTTGCACCCAATTAGGAGCGTCAGTCAGTTTGTCCTCTGGGTTCCACCTGGAGACTAACGGACTGACGGAGCGCACTAACCAAACGTTGGAGAACACAGCCTGGCCACTGCCAACCCCACCTTGTGGAGCCGGTATCTCGCCTGGGTGGAATATGCACATAACACCCTTCGCAATGCCTCCACTGGCCTCTCTCTTTTCGAGGCGCAGTTGGGGTATTTGCCCCCTCTCTTTCCTGAACTGGAGAGGAATGTGGAAGTTCCGTCTGCAGGCGCGTTCATCCGGAAGTGCCGATCTGTGTGTAGGCGTGTCTATTCATCGCTTTTGCGCGCCACGGCTAGGTAAAAGGTCTCTGCCGACAGGCATCGCCGTCCGGCTCTGTCCTACCGGGTTGGCCAATGTGTGTGGCTTTCCCATTAAGGGTAGAGTCTTGCAAACTCGCCCCGTGCTACGCTGGTTCTTTTAAGATTGTGCGGAAAATTAACCCGGTTACGGTGCGTCTGCAGTTACCGCGTTCCATGCGCATACACCCGACGTTTCACGTTTCCTGACTAAAACCGGTGCTCATCAGCGCTCTTGCTCCCGGCTCGTGGAGGGAGGCCCGGTGTATACAGTTCGGTGCATATTGGCGGAGAGACGTGTTGGCAGAGGGTTCCAGTTTTTGGTTGATTGGGAAGGATATGGCCCGGAGGAAAGCTGTTGGGTTCCTGCTATAAATATTTTGGATCCTGACTTGATTAGCGCGTTCCGCTGTGAGGGTCCTGAGGGATCGTCTGGGGCCGTCCCTTAAAGGGGGGGTCCTGTCATGGTTTACGCCTGCTTTTCCTTTGTTCTAGGGTCGTTTGTTCTTTTCTGTTCAACGGGGCAATCTATCGGATTTTTCGGTGTTTTTCCGTTTCTTTCTGGCACTTACTGAGTGCACCTGTTGCGGATTTCCTGTGTCTATTTAAGCCTAGGATTTCCTCCTTCCGGTGCTTGGTTGTCATTTGGCTTTCTGTTTGCTCTGTACCTCTCTTTATTTCCTTGTGTTCTCTTGGTTCTGGGGAATAGTAAAAATGCTTCACTAATGACAAGGTTCATGCTGGCCTCCGCATGCCAGGTCTGATCGCCGATGACTTTACCTGACTATTTTGAACATCTCTTGAATCTAATTATTATGATTTCAAATTAAATAAAAACATAAACTACAGAATAAAATGCCTTTATATGGTGGTCTCAATCATGAGGCGTTTATAAGTTTCATTTTTCAATGAGGGGGTATTTAATTCATTTGAAATGTATAAGCAAAGCATGCAGACATTGTGTCCTGTAGCTTTAACCCTTTCTAGCCTAAGCGAATATTGGGTCAACATTCTATTCCATTTTATTTCTTAAATGTTTGTAGTGTGATCATATTACATCAGATACCTAAACTTGATATACCATTGTAAACAGGATAACTGGGGCTTTCAATTGATATAAAAAATAATAGGATTACTTGATGGCAATATCATCAATTATGGAAATAAATTTACCAACTAAATTTATAAAACATTCCAAATGGCTATTTTCTAATGAGAAACCTACTATTTTACCCATTTCATGTTCAAGATAGGGGGAAACTTAGTGTATGATATCTTCACCATTGTGTGAGTCATATAGAATAGGAATCAGAATAGATTTATCTTCTACTGCTCAAAAGTTATAACCACTTCAGTGATTGAAAATATGACATGTGTGTAATGGGGCGTGACGTGTGAGGTAGGAGGAGCCAAACGCAGCAAGCGGATTCTTTAAGCCCTAAGGCCACTAAGGCAGGAAACCCCGCAGATAAGGGAGGAGACAAGACAAGGAACACACACACACACCACAGCTACAGCTCACTGCTACACACCGATGAGTAGAAGCACAAACGTCTGGTTTCACAACAAGAAACCCAAACAAGGCGAAAGGGAACAAAGGACTACTACCCCATACTTCTACGAGCTAAGTAACTAATAAACGAGCCGGAAATAACAAAAGCCCTGTCTCAGAAACGAGACGCATAAGAACAGGCGAGTAGCATAATGGCACAAATACACACCAACGTAACGAAGCTACGAACCGGCACACTGTAACACGCAATTGAGTAGAAGCACAAATGCCTGATTTCACAGCAAGAAATCCAAACAAGGCAAAGGGGAACAAAGAACTGCTACCCCATGCTAAGTAATTAAACGGCCAGCAATAATAAACGCCCTGCCTCAGTAATGAGGCGCAAGAATAGGGGAGTAGCATAAAAGGTACACATCAAACACACAACCAACAAACACTGAAAACTAATACTCATTAGTATAGGAGGAGGCGAAGGAACAGATATAACATTCCGTGGCTACTTCCATAAGCTAGCAGTCACATGCAGAACATAAAGGGGTAAACGCCCGATCTCCCAGGAGGGAGAAACATTTTACAGACGAGCTGACGGAGCACCGCAGTCCCATAACTTTACTAGCAGAATGACTAGCTTAAATAGAAAATAAACGCCCTAGCCTCTCAGTAAGGGAAAATGTAACGAGGTGAAGGAACCGATAATAAATGTTCCAAGGCTTATATAGAGGCTCGCAGTCACACGCAAACATGTCCACAACATCGCCCAATCCTCCCCACAGGAAGACATGCACCGATAGACGAAACAGAACTACAGTTCTGAACAAAATCGTCAAACTCCATATACGGATAAAGACACAAGACATGCACCGACAGACGAAACAGAACTACAGTTCCGAACAAAATCGTCAAACTCCATATACGGATAAAGGCACACAGGGGCGAGAGGACTGCTGCACCGGAATTATCGGTTATCTGACTAACGCAAGCTCTAGAAAATACTAGCCCTGCCTCTAAGAATAAATAGAGCCCTAAAGTCAGTATGATAAAACACCCTGTCTCTTAATAAACAAACTCCTCTTGCTATCACGAAAGACAGCAGATAGAGAGAGGAGAAAGAGACAGAAAATGGCAAACGATCTAGGCAAAACGACAAACAAAGGACAGACCAGAAAGCGGCGACTGAAATGAGCACACAAAACAGGAATGTAACCTGAAAGCTCAAAGCACAAAGCCAAGTCCCGCAAAACTCCAACAAAGCACAACAGAGCAAAACGGTCTCCTTGAAACACTAGATCAATCATACAACAAACTTTAAAAGGGCAAAAATAAACCGCACACAAAACAGCACAAATAATGCCATACAACATACCACAGCACAAACAACAAACAATCACAATGAACAATTAATCTCAAAGCCCCGAATGAAGGAAACGGAAGGCTTATATAGCTCACCGGCATTACATCCCCAGCTGTGAACGTTGATTAACTTACTCTATGAAAAGAAGGGACGGAGCCAAAACTCCACCAACGGAGCAGCGCCCACGTGTGGCGACCGAGGAACACGACCGCAAGGAAAAAAGGTCATAAACCATGACAGGACCCCCCTTCTAAGGGGCGACCCAGGCGACCCCAGAAATTAACTTCTGCGGAAGTTCCCGAAGGGAGCAATAACAGAAATAAAACATACCAATTATTATTTTTATTTTTATTTTTGGAAGGGTAGGGAGGGTGGGACTAAGGGTGAGGGGGGTGTGGAACTAACTTGTGCCCGGCTACAAGCACCCTGGGGAAAATATTCAGCACCCTGGTTCCTGGCTACCTACCCAAAACCTTACTACGCCTATTTATCTTCATGAGGCGTGCCGGGCAAGAGGCGACTTTAAACGCTGAACTCAAGGGCATTTGGCCTACAAACTGAGACCAAAGCCCTTGAAATGCGTACCCCTGACAGGGATAAAATCCCCACCCAGGATTACCTCGAAAATAACAAAGGCAAAATAATAAAGTAGTGGGCCGCTGGGAAACCAAAAGAGATTAACTGGCCCACTCGGAGCCTATCTACCAGGGTAGCTGGAAAACAAAAAAAAACACCAAAGGCTCTCACAAAAAACCAAGACACAAACCATAAAGTTAGCCACACAAACCGTCTTAGTAAAAAAAGAATTCCCCTAAAAAAGCCGCTGGCCCCGGTAATGGCTTTGAGATTCTGTAATGGGGCGTGACGTGTGAGGTAGGAGGAGCCAAACGCAGCAAGGGGATTCTTTAAGCCCTAAGGCCACTAAGGTGGGAAACCCCACAGATAAGCGAGGAGACAAGACAAGGAACACACACACACACACCACAGCTACAGTTCACTGTTACACACCAAAGAGTAGAAGCATAAACGCCTGGTTTCACAACAAGAAACCCAAACAAGGCGAAAGGGAACAAAGGACTACTACCCCATACTTCTACGAGCTAAGTAACTAATAAACGAGCCGGAAATAACAAACGCCCTGTCTCGGAAACGAGACGCATAAGAATAGGCGAGTAGCATAATGGCACAAATACACACCAACGTACTGAAGCTACGAAGCGGCACACTGTAACACGCAATTGAGTAGAAGCACAAATGCCTGATTTCACAGCAAGAAATCCAAACAAAGCAAAGGGGAACAAAGAACTGCTACCTCATGCTTCCACGTGCTAAGTAATTAAACGGCCAGCAATAATAAACGCCCTGCCTCAGTAATGAGGCGCAAGAATAGGCGAGTAGCATAAAAGGTACACATCAAACACACAACCAACAAACACTGAAAACTAATACTCATTAGTATAGGAGGAGGCGAAGGAACAGATATAACATTCCGTGGCAACTTCCATAAGCTAGCAGTCACATGCAGAACATAAAGGGGTAAACGCCCGATCTCCCAGGAGGGAGAAACATTTTACAGGCGAGCCGACGGAGCAACGCAGTCCCATAACTTTACTAGCAGAATGACTAGCTTAAATAGAAAATAAACGCCCTAGCCTGTCAGTAAGGGAAAATGTAACGAGGTGAAGGAACCGATAATAAATGTTCCAAGGCTTATATAGAGGCTCGCAGTCACACGCAAACATGTCCACAACATCGCCCAATCCTCCCCACAGGAAGACATGCACCGACAGACGAAACAGAACTACAGTTCCGAACAAAATCGTCAAACTCCATATACGGATAAAGACACAAGACATGCACCGACAGACGAAACAGAACTACAGTTCCGAACAGAATCGTCAAACTCCATATACGGATAATGGCACAAGACATGCACCGACAGACGAAACAGAACTACAGTTCCGAACAAAATCGTCAAACTCCATATATGGATAAAGGTACAAAACATGCATCGACAGATGAAACAGAACTAAAGTTCCGAACAAAATCGTCAAACTCCATATACGGATAAAGGCACACAGGGGCGAGAGGACAGCTGCACCGGAATTATCGGTTATCTGACTAACGCAAGCTCAATAGAAAATACTAGCCCTGCCTCTAAGAATAAATAGAGCCCTAAAGTCAGTATGATAAAACACCCTGTCTCTTAATAAACAAACTCCTCTTGCTATCACGAAAGACAGCAGATAGAGAGAGGAGAAAGAGACAGAAAATGGCAAACGATCTAGGCAAAACGACAAACAAAGGACAGACCAGAAAGCGGCGACTGAAATGAGCACACAAAACAGGAATGTAACCTGGAAGTTCAAAGCACAAAGCCAAGTCCCGCAAAACTCCAACAAAGCACAACAGAGCAAAACAGTCTCCTTAAAACACTAGATCAATCATATGACAAACTTTAAAAGGGCAAAAATAAACCGCACACAAAACAGCACAAATAATGCCATACAACACACCACAGCACAAACAACAAACAATCACAATGAACAATTAATCTCGAAGCCCTGAATGAAGGAAATGGAAGGCTTATATAGCTCACCGGCATTACATCCCAGCTGTGAACGTTGATTAACTTACTCCGTGAAAAGAAGGGAAGGAGCCAAAACTCCACCAACGGAGCAGCGCCCACGTGTGGCGACCGAGGAACACGACCGCAAGGAAAAAAGGTCATAAACCATGACAATGTGTATGCAAAACTGTTTGGTGTGATCATATTATGTTACACCCCTAAAGATAATATACCATTTTAAACAGGATAACTGGAGCTTTCCATTTATATACAATAATATGCTTACTTTTACACAATATCATCAATTATTAAAACAAATCGCAAAATAAATTATAATAAAAAAACTTTCTAAATGGCTATTCTCCATGAGAAACCTAGGTTTTTAAACATTTCATGTTCAAAATCGAGGGAGAAAAACTGTGTGGTATCTTCACTATTCTGTAAGTGATATGGAGTAGAAATCAGAACAGATTTATCATTTACTGCTCAAAAGTTATAACATCTTAGTGATGTATGGGAAAAGGCAAAAAAAAAAATTATTAGAATGTTAGGTTCATTGACATTTCACCTTACCACTTATCCATACTCCTAATGGGTAACTGTTGAGCATCTGTTGATATAATGCAAAATTGAAAGACACATACACTGAAATATACAATTTATGTGTTCAATGAAACACACACTTTATTAAAAAAAATGTATAACATAGTGAATGGATGAACTAAGTAAATGGATAACATTGCAAAACAAATAAAAACAAGATACAACCCATGGCAAATATCAGTTTAGATACCCGTAAAATTAATGCATTGGATTTATTTACAGTAAAACCATTAATGTATTAGTACAGATACAGCAGACAAATCTATGGTCAAGCATAAATACCTTCAATATATTCAAAAATAAAGAAGATAACAGTAAGTGCATGCATGCCCTGATGGTCCTCCGTGTTGTGCTCTGCAATGACCCTCAGCACCATCCTTCTCTTCAGGGACTGTATCAGATGGCTAAATGTTCATCCTTTGCTGCAATACATAAATATGTAATCATTTACAATTTCATTAATCCATAACATATCATATAAAACCATTTCTGAGTAATTAAAGGGCTGTATACTTGCAATAACATCATCTTACAGCAAACGCTTTATGCTTATGTTAGGAATAGATAAAATAGCTATTCTGGACACAAGCATAATGTCCATCCATCGCTGTAATAGATAAATATATTATCAGTTGCCATTTCATTAATCCATAACATATAAAACCATTTCTGAGTCATTCAAGGGGTGTATAGTGAGAATGACATTTTACAGAAAACACTATGCTCCAGAATAACGTTAGCCTAGATAAAAAGCACAACAATAACACAATGTTAGACTACTTAGCATAATGTCCATTCTTATAAGATATTGTTTTGAATGAACAGACCCAAATTATCAGTGACATTGGCTCAACTGAATGATGTCTTTTTGTCATATTTGTCTAAACAGGCTAATCTTGCTCAAGTCAAAAACGTGAGTCAGAAAATAAAACGTGAAGCTGACGTTACGTTAGGAAATGTTTGCTGTTTAGTTCTCTACTCCATTCATTTTCGACAGGACTGATCAACAACAACCTTCAAATTTATACATAACGTTATGTTAAAAAACTAGCTAGTTAGTACTTGCTATTGATAAGACTATTAGTTGAGTATAACATTTATAAAGCTAGAAAGACAGACAGCAGAGCTAACGTTTCAAATTGGGAAAACAAAAATGCAGAAAAGAAAATGGCTGTTCGTGCGGCGAGACGATGACAGCTCACTGTTAGACTAACGTTATTTGCTTTAGCTTTAGTTAGCTATTATTTAGTTATCAAAGTCTACACTAAGATACAGAAAATATTCACATCTAATGTTATCACTTCACTTATTCATTGTATGACTTTTTCACAATTTCATCTCGAAACGAACAACACAGTGGCATCATTTGAAGCTAGAGCCGAACGTTAGCTACCTTAGCGAATTTCAAGTGAAAATATGAGAAAGTCTGCGGTACAAAAACAGGATTTTATTCAATATAAAATTGTTTCTGAAGTAATATCTATGGTTAATTATTATCTTAAATATTTCTTACCTCAGGGGGTTTACTGGCTTTCCCTCAGTCATAGTAAAGTCTTCAGACGATAGTCTTCTGTCCGAGGTGGTCCGCTCCGCCCGCAGTGAGGCAAATGGAGATTTAGGAGGTTGACGTGCGGTTTTATTTAGCGGTCTAGAAATAAATCCCCGCCCACTAAGCTCATGAACCAATTATATTCAATTGTAGTTTATTTTGTCATCTGTAACTAGCATTTTTAAAAAAGAAAATCAGTGATTGGACGGCAGAGCTATTATACGTCAAACCATCAGTACAATTGTACTGAAATTAGAACGCTCCGGCTTTAAAGGGTTAAGAGGGGGGTGTGTGTCATCAATAAATGTATGTATTTTTAATTGTTCTATTGCCATATAAGCCTCTTATTGACTGAAAAATATGTACATTGGTCATTGACTAATTATGTTCAATTTCTGCATGTGTATGGGACATGCATTGTTTTTCAGGACTGGTCCTGGACTACATCAATGTGGAAATGGAGCCCTTGTAGCCCCTCAGGGATGTTCATACCAGCTCTTCTGAGGATGGTGACTTTTTCTCATTCAAGTCTAATGCACAAAGTACCAAAGAACTTCAGGAACATTTGCCCTGCTCTGCTGGCCACACTGATCTGCTGAATACCTTCTCCACCATATGCAAGGTGTCCATCAAGTTAAGCACACCCCTTCCTGCCTCAGTTGCATCTGAAAGTGTAATGGGGCGTGACGTGTGAGGTGGGAGGAGCCAAACGCAGCAAGGGGATTCTTTAAGCCCTAAGGCCACTAAGGCGGGATACCCCGCAGATAAGGGAGGAGACAAGACAACGAACAACGAACACCACTACAGACGCTATTAACCGGCTCACTGTCACACGCCAAGTAGAGCGCAAGGTCAGGATTCTGAATAGCCAGAAATAGTACGCGCCCTGTCTCGGTAACGAGACACATAAGAACGGGCGAGTAGCGTAAAGACAAACATAAAACACAGTCAACAAACACTGCAAAATAATACAATAGTATTTGTGGAGGCGAAAGGAACAGATCCAACATTCCAAGGCTACTCTCAGACTCGCGGTCACACACAAACATGTCCACAACATCGCCAAATCTTCCCTATAGGAAGACATGCACCGAAAGACGAAACAGAACAGCAGTTCCGAACAAAATCGTCAAAACTCCATGTAAGGAGAAAGGTGCCGAAAGGAACGAACAGGACAGGCTGCACCGGACATTTACCGGCTAGAAACCAAAGCGAGATTAGTTGAAAATACACGCTATGATATGATTTGACACGCTAATATACTCTCTATGATGAGGAATATAACGAGGCGAACAGGAACAGAGATTTAATGTCCCATGGCTAGTTTAATAGGCTCGCAGTCAAATGTAGAAAACAAAGGGGTAAACACCCGATCTCCCAGGAGAGAGAAACATTTTACAGGTGAGCCGATGGAGCACCGTCGTCCCATAACTTTACTATCCAAAATGACTAACGCAAGCTTAATTGAAAACACACGCCCTAGCCTCTCAGTAAAGAAATATGTAACGAGGCGAAGGAACAGAGCTAACGTTCCGAGGCTATTTTCAGAAACACGCAGTCACACACAAACATGTCCACAACATCGCCCAAGCTCCATATAAGGAGACACACCCGGAGAATGAACAGAACAAGTTCCGAACAAAATCGTCCCGCAGGTAAAAGGGCGAACAGGACAAGGCTGCCACAAAAGACCAACGCAAATTTAATAGCACGCACTGCCTCTCAATATAATAAAGAAAATCCTGAATCCCAACAAAGGGGAATGTAGTCCACGATAAGGAGACAAAACAGGGAACAAACGTACCGAAGCTACTAACTGGCTCACGAGATAAGTAACTAAAGAGCCAGCAAGAAATAAGCCCTGCCTCAGCAATGAGACGATAAAATAGGCGAGTAGCCCAAATGGTACGAATAACTCACACCAAATAAATAAAGCCCTAAAGTCAGTACGATAAAAATGCCCTGTCTCTTAGTAAGAACCTACTATACAGATGCATGCAAACAAATAGTGACTCCTCTTGCAACGTGGTCTCACGCGGACTCGTCACATAGCGACGCTTCTGCCCAAGCGTCGCTATGTGACGCCAAAGGTAGCCTTTTGCGTCGTATATTGACGGTTGTGGCCACATAATTTGTCTTTGGTTGTGGCACTTCAATATTATGCTTTTTTATTTTTATTTTTTCTTCATCTGGTAGAGAGTTACGTGAACTCTTGTGGTTGGGCTCGCCCACTATCTTAACAGTTCGGGCATGAGCCCGAGTTACATGAACTCCTGTGAGGTTATGTTTAGGGGTTGGGGGTGGGGTACGGGAATCACGAACTCAGAAAGATCTCCGCGCACACGGCGAAGACTGAGCGGGCATGCTCGCAGTCGGTTATCATGAGCAAAGCCTTCGCCATAGTAGGATTCGTAAATTCGAGACGAGTGCGTCAAATAATGACGCAAAAGGCCTCCTTCTGCGTCTAAAGGATGACGCCGTAGGAGCTGCCCAAGCGTCGCTATGTGACGACTTGGGAGTGAGACCAGGCTGCCTCTTGCCTTCATGGAAGAAAGCAGACAGATGAGAGGAGAAAGAGACATAGAAAGGCAAAAATCTAGGCAACGGACTAACAAGGAAAAAACCAGGAAGCGAGGACCGAAAAGAGCCAGGGGGGAAGAGTCCGAATAACTACATCCACATAGGCAGGTAAGCCAGGGGGGGACGAGTCCTAATAGCTACTTCCACATAGGCGAGTCCCGCATAACTCCAATGAAGCACAACGGAGCAAAACGGTCTCCATAAAAACCTAGACCAAACTAATACTGACTTAAACATACAAAGGGCAGAATAACACCACACACAAAACAGCACAACACCCCACAACAAACAATCAATATAGAAGCCCCGATAGAAGTAAATGGAAAAAATGGCTTAACCCTATTTACTTTGGCCTGTTTTATACAATTTTCGCCTAGTTTTTACTAGTGTCAATTAAGTGCCAATATCTCAAAAACTATTCACTGCACATCCATGGTTGAAAGTTTCAATGAAAGAAGAGGCTTGTACCATTCAGAAATTTGCATCAGAATAAATTTATGTAAAAATGGTCACATACAGTTTATACATAATACACATAAAAAAACAAAAAAAAGTACAAAACGCCTTGTGTTTTTACAGTTTAGCACTGAATATTTCAACTTCAAAGTACTGGAGCAAGCCAGAATTCCTTACACTAGTGCACTGATATGTTGTCCACTTGTGTATAGAATTTGGTAAAGATATCTACAGGCTTTCCTTATCCATTGGTAATTTTTCCAAAACTGTGCCCAGTGTCCCAATATTTATCCGAACGTCTCCAAATATAAAACATGTGCATATCTTTCTGTCTAGGCATGTCAATCATCAGAAAACTTTATTTTTCTTTTAAAACATTTTTTGTAATACAGAATGTGAAGAAAATTAACCTACACATGTTTTGTGTTTATGTGTATGAGGGTATTTCTCTTACAAAGCGTGCCCAAAAGTGCCCAAATACCTCTCCGAAAAGGATTACTTACCCTAATGTTATCCAACCAATCTGCTTTACATTTAAAATGGCACTGTACTTCAAAGTTAGATTTACCAGAGCCCATAAGCCAGCAGAATAACAGGTTTATCTATAACAAGCCTTCAACTTGACTTTTTACAGCAAAAGTAATGAATTATACATCACTATTTGGCAAACCTGTCTGTTACCACCTCCTACGACAGAGGTGTCAGGTGGGGGAGGGGTGTCTTCACTGTCCTCCCTGAAAAAGACAGATTCAAGTACATTACTAAGTAGAATCACTAAAAAATGAGACACAAATTATCTCAAAAAGACATATGGCAAGTATTACAATTAAGTGGGAAAAAAAAATGTATATATATATATATATATATATATATATATATATACACACACACACACACACTTATATATGTATATATATATATATATACGTATATACATTAAAAAATCTTACATCCACAGTACGTCTGATATTAGCTCCAACATAATTAGCAATCGTAGCTAACTAGGATTTATGAATTAGTATGTCAGCTTGCACGAACTAAATTACATTATTATAATATTGTAATGTCTTGACTGAACCGTGAAATAAAGTACTGAGAATGGATGTCGTTTCATGCGTAAATTCAACAACTAGCCCTTGTGTTGGTTGCTGCACAAAGAAACTGCGAATGAACGCTAGAAAACAAAGAGCAGGCGCTGCTTACCAGCCTGTGACGCCATAGAAGCTAACTAGCGAACTCCTGCGAGAATCCATTTATCACCAAACTAAAAATACTCTAGATAATAGCGCTCCATACTGTTGATAATTATGATGATAATAATAACAATAATAATAATAATTTGTATTATATATTTTTAAAAACACTTACATGTCCAGGCACGGGTCCATGCCAGAGTCATTGCTCTGCCAGAACACAGACTTCTTCGCCTCTGGGACACTTCTTCACCTCCAAAACCAGAGCAACCGTGAAATAAGCGCTCTTCTTTCCACCGTTGATTGCCACGTTCGCGTATAAATGTATAAAATAATCGTAAACTTTGAAGCAGCAAAGACATCACCAGCGCAATTGCATCATACAGCTGCCCGTTTCTGCATACAGAGAAAGACTGGTCTGTGACGTTTTTTCAGCTCACAAAAAAAGCTACACATTGCTAAATACATCGGGATAGACTGAAAACGTAATTGTAACAGCAATCCAGCCCATCCCCTTCATGATATACTCAGTCAAAATGGCCACAGGCGTCATGTGATGCAGTCGACAGTCAGGAGCGCACAGCCGATTGCCCTATGGGCTGTCTTTACGCGTGGATACAGCGCCGTTCACAGTCGCTTGAATATGACATGTTTTACTTCGTTAGAAAGGGCAGGAACCCCCGTAGAAGATAATCTACGTGTTTTACGGTAGATCATTCCTGTAGCAGTCTAGTAATGCTTTTACGCAACGGTAGTAACGTAGTACAAACGCAAAAGCGAAGGGTACGCACTGTGGAAATTGAGACTTTCCTGGATAATGGATAAATGGGTTACGAAAAAACGTTGAGGATTCTTCAGAAAAGGGTTATAACTGCATAACCAGGTATCGTATTTGGTTGCTTAAACATGTTTATCAAGAGAATTTGTAGAAAATAAAATGTATTTATACAAAACCGGAAGTATATCGGTTGTATGCATACTGAAGTGAGCACGGGAAAAAAACACCTAATGTTTATTTATACAACTTTTCAATAATATACAATTGTTCCTGAATCGGATCTTGATTTTTTAGCGTGTTGAAATGGTACCAAGAGCTTTTGTGATACGCATTTATTGCCTGTGACTGCGGCGAGGTGAAGGCTGTAAACAAATAAAAAAAGTGGGTTGGGCTATTAGCACCCTGCTGCTTTATGGCTCTGTAGTGTAACCTGAGAGCTGATAAGCATATAAACGAATGTGTTCGCAGGCTGTGACTGTTTTTAACAATTTTGCGTCGAAAGTTCCGTGTTTTATTAACGTTATAATTTAGAATTTAGAGAAATATGAACACTATAAAAAATTGAGACGCATGCGTCTCACCACTAGGGGGCCAAAGCCTATAGAGTTAAATAGCTCTCAGTAACCATGCACAGGTGTAAACGCTAACAGAAGCTCCGCACACTCAGCAGGGCGGAGCAAGCATCTACCAAAAGGCAGCGCCCTCGCGTGGCCACTGAGGAAAACGACCGCATAGGGAAACAGGGTTAAAAACCATGACAGAAAGACTATTATTTAGCCCCAGGAGAGCCAGTATGGACTCTAATCATTTTGAAAATCAACAGAAGTTTTAACATCTTGGAAAAAAGAGCTTGACAGTCAGATTCTGTGTAGCCTGAGAATTTTATAATAGCTGTCTTACCTTGTGGTCTATGGGCTTGTTGTATTCACAGATTGCCTCTTGACTTCTGCTTTCAAGTGGCTAATGTAAGTATCATGTATATGCATAATTTCAGGGTCCAGCACTTTAGGGCCTAGTAGGCAAGACAGCTATTACAGAAGTATGCAATTTAACTATCCCTTGAAACAATGTAGATACGTTTGCTGCTATACCTCCAACCCTCATACTGAATTAAGGTTCTTTATTGTCCCTTTTCATTGCAAATCTAACATATTCTGTCATGGTTTTCTAGCAGCCTCTGCTGTTTCTGCATTCGGTTTTCCTTTTGGCGTCGTTAGGACGCTCTATCTGATTTTTTCCGCCTCCATTTCGGTGTTTGAATCTCGCCCGTTGACAACGAAGTCGGTAAGGTATAGGAAATTCGGTCACTGCATTTCTGGTTCGTACGAATAAGAAACGCAGCAAGTCCGGTTAGAGTTAGGATAAAGATTTATTTTTAGTCGTTTTCTTTCCTTTCTCTCTTTATCCTTTATACTCCTCTACCAGTTACCTTTTTGTTCAGCTCGTTCTCACCTAGAGCTGTAGGTAACAGGTTCTAGTTTCATTTTCATTCTCTTGCCCTTTTATACAGGGTGTTTCTTTTGTTTTCCTCTGACCTCCTGTTTTCCGCACCTCATTTGAGAGCGTATGGTTCTTTTTGTTATTTATTCTCACTGTTTATCGAGATACGCCGCCGTTTTTGAGGTTGCTTTGTTTTGCCTTGTGCTTGCCTTGATCCTGTGTTATCTCTGTCCTGGTGCGGCTACTTCCGCTTTTGTGGCGTATCTTTCTAGATACGCTTTTAGAAATCGTTATCGGTCGCGTTTGGTTCTTTGAACCTTACACTCCCCCTTACAGAATATCGAAGCCGGTATGGAAGAACCAGCGACACCACAGGTTTCTCACAAAACACTGGCCAGTCAAGGCGCTACAGGGGTTACTTCTGAGGAGGCCATTCTCACCCTGCAAATACAACAAGGCCAGTTGATGGAGCAACTGCGTTGTCAGGAAGAATGCCTCCACAAGTTAACGAATAGTCTGCACAGACTCTCCATAGCAGTCAATCTACCCCCAGTTACACAAGCACCTACACCTCCCGTTCCCTTGCCACATACTCCTAAAGAGCCTAAGCTCAAATTGCCGTCTCGCTATAGAGGGGAACCGGGGAAGTACCGGCCGTTTTTGACACAGTGCCTGATATTTTTTCAGGCACAGCCCTCCCGGTTTTCCACACCAGAATCCCAGGCAGCATTTATTCTGTCGTTATTAAACAACCATGCCCTCGCTTGGGCTGACCCTCTAATTCGGGCCAACGCCCCTATTATACGTGATCCTATTAAACTGATGAAAGAGATGCAGTTAGTATTAGATCACGACGTCTCCGGTGAAGAGGCCGCCATGAGACTTACTAGGCTGCGTCAGAGTACTGACACGGTGGCGGCATTTTCCATCACGTTTCGTGTACTGGCAGGGGAGACAGGATGGCCTGACAGGCCGCTTAGGTCTTTATTTCTTAATGCGTTGTCCAAACCTATTAAGGATGCTCTAGCCCTGCTCAGGCCACCTGCTACATTCAGTGCCCTGGTTACTACGGCGATACGTGTTGAAAACCACATCAGGGAGCTGGAGCGAGAGATAAAGACAGAGGAGTGGAGAGACTGTTTGCTTCCTCATCTCTCCTCCTCCCTGGTTATGTCCCCAGTTCCTCTTCCCGCCCCTCCCTCCCTTAACGGGGAGGAGCCTATGCAGGTGGACGGTGCTTCTCTGCGCGAGCTGAGACTGGCTAAGCTACGTGAGGAGTGGTGCCGTTATTGCAGGCGCAGGGGCCATTTGAAGAATTTCTGCCCTAAATTGGGGGGGAAATAGGGGGGGGGTCTTGCTAGGGGAACCGGGTACCCTAGCAAGACATAATGGTACTGCCCCTCGGACAGTATTACCGGTTCAACTGTTCTGGAATAAGCACTCGGCTAATGTCAACACTTTTATTGATTCCGGAGCAGTTGATTGTATTATGGATGTCAAATGGGCCCGGGAACATAAAGTTCCCATACACCCCCTCATTCGACCTCGTCTGGTCACTGCCCTTGATAGCCGTCCGTTGGGCACCGGGTCCATTAAAGAGACCACAGGTTCCCTGACCATGCTCACTTTCCACGTGGGTCATCTCACACTTATTCTGTTCTCTTTAGTCGTTTCCCCAGACTATCCTATAGTTTTGGGGCATTCGTGGCTGGTCCGGCACAGCCCACACATTAATTGGGGTAGTGACAAGGTTGTCGTCCTTCAATGGGGCCCTCAATGTGGGGCTCACTGTCGACTGACGGCTCACTTTGCATCTCGCGGGCGTAGCCATCGCTCAGAGCTTAGTCAGGTTAGTGACTTCAAGGAGTCTAATTCCCGGCCTGATCAAGGCAGTTTCAGAGGGAGAGCATTGCGGGGATAGGAGCATCCGATTTTCCCCTGCCAGTTAAGGTATCGGTCTGCTCCCGCAAAGGGGGTTCTACGCCCTTCACCCATCCCCAGTCGTTCTGGGAGGCGCGTTCGTGTGGCACTTCCGTGCGCCATGGCCAAACAAGAGGTTGCGGCCGACAGGTGTCATCGTCCCACATTCCATGTCTCTCTGTTGAAACCAGTGCTGGTTAGCGCTCTCGCCCTGGCTGACAGGTCGCCGCCTCCCTCCCAGGCCTTGGAGGGAGGTCTGGCTTAGACTGCTTGGCGCATTTTGGCCAAGAGAAGCGTGTGCAGAGGTGCCCAGTTTTTAGTGGACTGGGAGGGTTATAGTCCTGAGGAACGCTGCTGGGTTCCCTCCAAGAACATCTTGGACCCAACACTTATTAGGGACTTCCGCAGAAACAAGGCTGAAGGATTGCCTGGGGTCGTCCCTTCGTAGGGGGGGTCCTGTCATGGTTTCTAGCAGCCTCTGCTGTTTCTGCGTTCGGTTTTCCTTTTGCCGTCATTGGGACGCTCTATCGGATTTTTTCCGCCTCCGTTTCGGTGTTTGAATCTCGCCCGGCAATTATCCCTTTCACCTGTTTTGGATATCCTGCCGGTTATAAATAGCCCAGGACGTCTGCATTTCTGACGCTTTGATATTGTCTTTGCTATGTTGACAACGAAGTCGGTAAGGTATAGGAAATTTGGTCACTGCATTTCTGGTTCGCACGGATAAGAAACGCAGCAAGTCCGGTTAGAGTTAGGATAATGATTTATTTTTACTTTTTCTTTCCTTTCTCAATTTATCCTTTATACTTCTCTGCCAGTTACCTTTTTGTTCAGCTCGTTCTCATCTAGAGCTGTAGGTAACAGGTTCTAATTTCATTTTCATTCTCTCACCCGTTTATACAGGGTGTTTCTTTTGTTTTCCTCTGACCTCCTGTTTTCGCACCTCGTTTGAGAGCGTGAGGTTCTTTTGTTATTTATTCTCACTGTTTATCGAGATACGCCACCGTTTTTGAGGTTGCTTTGTTTTGCCTGTTATCTCCGTCCTGGTGCGGCTACTTCCGCTTTTGTGGCGTATCTTTCTAGATACGCTTTTAGAAATAATTATCGGTCACATTTGGTTCTCCGAACCTTACACTCCCCCTTACTGATTCTAGATATTATTCACAGTGTTGTATTCTGCAATTGTACTGTATGATGCAAGTCAGTGCACTTTTGTCCTCATGTTTTTTAAAGAAATTGATACTTTTATGAACAGTCCAGACATTGATAATGTTATAAACTACTATTTCTATTTCATTCTATTTCTACTTTAGCAATTGTAGCCCTTTTTACACATAGTCCCCCCATTTTAGGGCACCAAAAGTAGTTTTAATATAAATTTAAATAGTCATTATATTTAAAATTTGGTTGCATATCCTTTGCAGGCCATGACTTCCTGATGTCTATGACCCAACAACATCACAAAACTCTTGATATCTTATTTCAGGTACTCTTACAAGCGATACTACAACCTCTCTGCATTTGACTTGATCTCTATGGGAATTGGGCGGGGGGACTAGATTAAGCTGTACATTACACGGGAATAGTATGGAACACATGGTTGGCTAAATGGCTGTAAGTCATCAAGGGTCTGAGGTATCAAACAAGCCTCGAATCATCACTCTACTGACAGATATTCAGAAAATATGGATGGATCACTTTATGGGTTATTTCTCCTGACTTATTTTTCCATAGAGTTCAATAGGAAAATGAGTCAGGAGAAACAACCGTTAAAGTGATCCATCCATATCTACTGCATATCTGGCAGCAGAGTGATGATTCAAGGCTTGTTTGATACCTCAGACCCTTGAAGACGCAAGGCCATCTAGCCAACCATGTGTTCCATACTATTCCTGTATACAGCATAATAATAATTTACAGCATAATCTAGTCCCACCCCCCAATTCCATTAGAGATCCATTCAAATGCAGAGAGGTTGTAGTATCGCTTGTAAGAGTGCCAGAAAATAAGATATCAAGAGTCTTTTGATGTTGTTGGGTCACAGACATCAGGAAGTCATGGCATGCAAAGGATATGCGACCAAATATAAAAAATGCAAAGGCACAGTCAACTTAGTGTATGTAAACTTACTTTATTCTTTATATAAACGCAGGGGTGCCAATAATTCTGGCACACGTAGTTTTGTTAAAAATAATTATTTCTTGATGAGGGATTTTTTTTTCTCATTATAAATTTTCTTCAATTAAAGGTTGGATTTTTCAATTTTTTTCAGTGTGACATTAAGCTAATTCACCAAATGGTGAATTTTTTATAACCCTTTTCATCTTTACCAGGGGTGCCAATAATAGTGGAGGGCACTGTATGTACTATGTTTTATTTTAGTTATAATATTGTGATTTTTTTTACAGTAAGTTACTTGTCCATTGCTGCCAGTTAATTACTGTGAATTTCACAGTAGTGTTATAACTGTAAAATAAAACATATCTTCTTCACCCTTTTCCTTAATCTATTTATGTGTCTGGTTTATCTATCCTAAGGGCCTTTAGTCAGTCGGGGCTTTATTATGTCCCCTTTGTGTTGTTCTTTTCTTTGTATACTGTATCAGTATATGTAATATGTGTGATCGTGTGTTCAGGAGATACTCCTCTCACTCCTTCTTCTCTTCAACGTCCTCCCAGCCCTGGCATGAAATACTTCTCTCAATCTATCCGATTACACCATTCGTCTCCAAATTTAATTCTCACGCATTTCCATCCTGCTCCTGCCTTCACTCCCCATTTGCATAAAGGATTTCCGTATGGACAGTTCAGTGGCCCTCCTTTCTCATTGTATTTTTCCCCGCATTTGTTTGTGTAAGACCCATCTCCCATCTGGAATACCTGGTGAATGGATGGTTCCCAAACGGCGCGTCTCCGAGGTATTCCTATGACCATTTGGTGGACTGCCCTAGCCCGTTTCATCAATACTTCTTTGCTTTCAGTGGGATCACCTCATTGATTGTTTTCCTGGCCTTCTGCTAAGTTTATGAGTTCAACCACCTCATATCCCACCGGTGTTTCCACAACTTCTTCCTTCTGGATCATCATTGCTGCTTCCCCCATCATTGCTCCCAGCCACTTAGACATCATAGCTTTAATACATGGCAAGATTACTATGCACCACAGAAGGCTATCCCAACTACTATGACTACAAGCATCAGAGTCTGTGCTAACACAGCCCACCAAGGTCCCATGTAGTTCCCCAGCCATCCCATTGCGGAGGATCCAGCACTTGCCGATGGTCCGAATGCCTCTTTAATGTTCCCTAAGGCGTGTATTACGCTAGTCAGATTATCCATAATGTCAGGGACTAAGGTATAGCACGCGCCTCCTGTCAGGTTAAGCCAGGGACGGACTGGGACTAAAAAATGGCCCTGGACTTTTTGACCCAGACCGGCCCACCACAACCGGCCCGCAGATACTCCACCGCCCCCGCCCCGTCGAGTCTGCAGCTGCACTATCCTGAACCTGGATGAATAATTAGAATTAATTAGTATAATACTATAACTAACAGTATAATGTTAATATAATAGTAGAATATTAATATACACTACTGCTCAAAGGTTTGGGGTCACTGAGAATTTTTTATGTTTTTGAAAGAAATTGATACTTTTTATTGGATTTCAAATAAAATGATTAATATAAGGTTAAAGTGTGGACTGTCAGCTTTAATTTGAGGGTGTTTTCATCCATATCGGATGAACCGTTTAGAAATGACAGCACCTTTTGTACATAGTCCCCCCCATTTTCAGGCATCAAAAAATATTGGTCAGTTTAACATAATGTAGAACAAAGTAATATTTTTAAATATTTGGTCGCATATCCTTTGCATGCCATGACTTCCTGATGTCTGTGACTTATCAACATCATCAGAGTCTGAATATCTTATTTTCAGGTTGTCTGACAAGCGATACAAAAACTCTTTGCATTTATATGGATCTCTATGGGAATTGGGGGGTGGGACTAGATTCAGCTGTAAATTATGCTAATACAGTATGGAACACATTTGTTGGCGAAATGGCTTTAAGTCATCAAGGGTCCAAGGTATCAAATGAGCTTCAAACCACCTTGCTGCTGCCAGATATGCAGTAGATACTACAAGTACGTTTACATGCACACTAACACTCCGATCTGAACCCGGTTATGGCAATACTCTGGTTACTGAAATGGTCATGTAAACACTTTTATCCGATAATGTAAGGTCACAATCCGTGTTTTCGAAACCCGATTAACACCCCTGGTTTTTTTGGCCAAACTTTCGATTTTTTGGAGCATGTAAACACCTTTCTCCGGTTTCTTTCGGCTTTTTAAAACTACGCATGTCAGGCAGAAGAGGTGGTGTAACGTCAAAATGATTCCACCCGTCAACATTTGCTATGCCTGGGGTTCCTTCAGCATCTCACTTCCAGAATATTATTATTAAATTTGCATTTCACCGGTGAAAATATATTGTTCAGTGTTACGTGCTTGTGTTTGTACTAGCTAGTTTGTGGCTAGCACATTAAATAACTGAAATTTTCGGGAAATTCGCCAGATTTAGAGATCGGTAAAGCTAGCTAGTACAATAATATAAATCAACCACTACTAGCAATTACCTATAAATAAGTAGCTATAATAATAATTATAATAATAATAGCCTACTAACGTCAATTTTTGACGGGCGGATTATTTTTGTCCTTACAACGGGAAGCAGTTTAGTAGCTACGTTTTCCACAGAGCTGATTATGGAGAGAATCATGTAAACGCGGCTTTTGGAGTAATCACATTTCTTATGTCCATGTGAACGCAATAAGTTAAATAATGGCGTAAGCTGATAGTTTCCAGTAATCGGATATTGCTGTGCATGTAAACGTACCTGTTTCTCCTGAATATTTTTTCCATTGAGTTCAACAGGAAAATGAATCAGGAGAAACAATTCGCCAGTGGTGTACGATTTATGGACATGTGTAGCTAGCTTACCAATGACCCAGTTGTAATTGTGGTTGTTCTAGCTAACGTTAAGCATCTCTCTTGTGATAGCAAAAAAATTGCCAGCTAGCCAAACCTAGCTTATCTTATCCCTATCGTCTTCTGCCTTACCGGTTCAGCTTCAAGGCCTTGATTAGTTGAACTTGTGTTGTCGTCGCTGTGCTCAGTGGGCTGCTGTGGTCCTGAAATATCGTCCTCCTCCTCCTCCCCTCTGCTGCCAATTTCACTACTAGGCTGAGGCTGGGAAGATTCATCACTGCTAGCGCTGGACCCAGCAACCCTGTCATCTGCAGCAGTGGCAGTGCTGCTGCAGCGGCCACTAACGTTAACATAATTTGTTATTTTAAAACGCTTGGCTGCACCTGACTCAAGTGATTTTAATTTCTTTTGTCTAAGCTTTTCAGCCCCACCTTTCCGTTTTTTACCCTTTTGTTCCATGTTGCGACAATGTTTTCCGAAGTTGAACCATACGATCTATGAGTTGAACTATCGATGATGACTTTGGATGTTACTGATCTCGCGCCCTGGCGCTCAGGTGACGTAATGGAGTGGACCAAAATAATTGGCTGGGGGGGGAGGGGGGAGACTGACAAATTTGAAGGATTTTTAGGGATACAGAAATATCAGATGTGAAGTAAACCCCTCTGCCAAAAGTAATGGGCCGGCAGCCCACTCGTCTGGGCCGGCCAGTTAGAACCACACATCAGTTTTTTTTTTTTTTTGCATTGCATCGATCGGCCCCAATTGGTCCATCAGCCCACCGGGAAAACTCCCGGTACTCCAGATGGCCAGTCCGCCCCTGGGTTAAGCGTTATACACAACCCTCCTTGTTGTGCCAATATGTAATCAAGGGCCATTTCGTGTTTAAGTAGGGTCATGCTGTGGCTTCTGACGGTGTCCCTTAACATGCTGAACCCCCCTAATATTTTCATTGGCGAAACCCTGCAAGGTATATGTTATGTTGTCTATATGATCTGCTCGGCAGACCACTTCATACCAGGGAAGTAACCCAAGTCCCCATTTTTCCCCTAATGAAATTCTGAAATGATATGACTCTAAGTCCATGAAACTCTGCCAATTCTCTTCTTTTCCTGTTGCTGCTGTCCTGTTGGTTGTCTTTTTTCTGTTTTATGGACATTATTTCATATGGGAGCTTCAAAGTTGCCATGTAACAACATCCTGTCCATCCTATTGGTAAAAACGAGTAAGCCCTATCCCCGCATACCCACTAATAGTCTCTGAATGTCCCTAAGGTGATGTTTGCTTATGTTGTCCTGTTTTTAACTCCATTCACTTCAATGGCCTCGTCTTTCCCAGTTCTTAACGCTAGGGTGTAGTTCTTATTCCTGTTTCCTCCCTTTATTATTCCAAAACTCATCATGTAGGTCGTACAATCTGATATCCCTGATAGAGTCCTGTTTGTCTGGGTTTCTTCCACTTTCTTTTAAACTTCTTCACATAGACCCACTCCCCTGGATTCACCAATAGCTCTGGGTCTTCAACTGCTGGCCCCTGGGCCTCTTTCACCTGAGAATAGACAGACCTCACAGCCTGGGTTAGTCTCTTCAGGTACTTATGGAGTTCTTCTTCTAGTGCTTCCAGGCCTATTTCCCTACTTTCCGGTCTTATTGTGGGGATTGGCATGACTCTTCCTGTTACCCATCTCATGGGGTGTCAAATGGGTAAATCTATTCCAACTATTTCTCATGGCCATGAGTGGTAATGGTAGACTTTGTACCCAATTCATCCCTGTTTGCCGACATATTTTCTGTTATTTCGTTTTTAGTGTTCCATTGCATCTCTCTACTATACCTGCTGCCTGGGGATGGTACACACATGAAAAATTTCTGCTGTATACCTGTCATTTTACAAACGTTTGCTATCATCTCAGACATAAAATGTGAACCATTATCGCTGCTCAGGGTCTGACAGCATGTGAAAGAACATTGCCAACGTTCCTGGCGATGCATCAAATGGCTCTCCTATATTTGTGTTCCATGCCTGTTGATTAAATCATGGATGTCCTCTCCTTCTTTAGTTTTGCACTAGTTAGTTCTGCAAGGTTTGCTTTATGTGGAAACACCTCCCTCAAAGCGGCCCACACACCAGGTCTGTGTCTTGTTGAATGATTCCCCGTCCATCATGTGGGTGTCCATAACTCCTTTCAGGCCTGCCAGGTCCATTATTTCCCTGACCTGGTGCCACACACATCTTACTAGTAGCTGCTTAACATCTCCCATGTAAATTATTTGCCCAGACAACATTACTTTTCCTCTCTTTTTTTTCCACAACACTGCTTCCCTAACTGTCCCTATCCTCGCGTAATATAGCTGTGGCAGTATCTTTCAACTGCTTCACCCTATTACCGTTTGTGGCAGACTATTTGAAGCGAAAGGCGTCCCTTTACACACAACCTCTACGCGGCCCACAACCCGGTTATTCTCATTGTTTCAGAGATTTTGGCTAGCTAACTTGGAGCCCTATTGCTCCCCACAGTGTTGTCAACCTGCTCTCCCGAAATGAATAATTTGATATATATTTCAATAATCTAAGCAGACCTTTTCAACACTCCTGCTTATTTCACACTCACTTCATCACAAGTTTTATACCTATTTATTCTTTCTCCACTCACCCACTGGAGCCCTCCCAGTGGAGGACCACACTTGGGGCCAACGGAGTACGGGTAATTCCTCTCTACAGACTTTTTATGAAAAAGGTGTCTGCTTACCTCTCACTATGGTTGACCGGTCTCAAACTTGAAGATAAAACACCGCACGCCGTTGGTTCCCTCCTGCGTCCTTCCCGGGATCTTGGACTACTGGCTGGCTAGCCAAATATGTAGAGGGAAGTCCTTTTATTCTCTCCTCATTAGGTTCAATTTGAGATGGGTTTTCGAGCTGGATAATTCTCAAGATGAAGATGAAGGAAATAGCATAGTCTTCTATTCAGTTTAACCTTTCATTAAGCGTTGATGCCAACGGGAAGTCCTTTACCCTACGTAGAGGATTAGGAGTTCCTGAACAAAGACAGACATTAGTTTATATAATATCATAACTCCTCCTCTACCTAACTAATACACCAATAATGTGCGGTGACACCCTTTCGTCATATCTTATTTTATCCAATAACAAATTAGGCGAAAATAAACATGTTATATAACCAGTTCCCAGTGTTGTGCAAGTTCACACTTCACAAGAGCTAGCTCAAAGTTCAGTTCACACAGATTAACCCTATTTACTTTGGCCCTTTTGAGGCAATGTCCTCCTGGTTTCTACTAGTTTTATTTAAATGTCAATATCTAAAAAAATATTCCCTGCAAAATCCATGGTTTTAAGTTTGAACTGAAGAAGAAGCTGTGTCATTCAGAAATTTGCTACAGAATACATTTATTTCAGAATAGTCACATACAGTATATATATAATAACCATAACATATGTCGCCTAATGTATTTAAATACGTTTAAAAAAGAACGTACGAAAGCGCGTGTGTATTCACACAAGTACAGCAACGTATTTCAGCCCTCAGTGCGAGGGGTGGTCACTGCGGAAATGTCGACTGTACGGGACTTTGGCGAAATATAACAAGATAAACTCTTCAGGGTTCATGAGAAAACAGCTGTAGCTGAATATACTGGTAAGTACTTGGTTTCTTAAACATATTTATACGAGAGATTTTGGAGCAAAAAATGAGGTGTCTTCTAAACCGAAAGTGCATCAGGTACTGTATATAGTACAGTAAGCAAGGGAAAACGGCGAATACTCATTTGTACAACGTTTTAAAAAAAAAATTATTGTTTCTATACGTCAACATGATTTTCTTAGCGTGTATAAACGGTGCATTTGATGCATTTTACAGTCTGTGGCTGTAGCCAGAGGAAGGTCGTAAGTGCTGTGGGCTACTAATAGCACCCTCCTAATTTATTGCACGGCAGTGTAACTGGAGAAGCTGCGGTTTTCGCAATTGGCTACCCTTTAAAAAAATACTGCGTCAAAATTTTCGGGGTTTTCTTAAAGCTGTAGTTTATATTTTCAGATGAACATGAATGCTGTAACTGAGTCGCATGCGTCTCAACCACTAGGGGTGAAGTCTATAGGGTTAAAATGAACTAGTTCATGTTCATAATTTAGAATTTTGAACTAAGTTCACAGTCCCAAAAAATGAACTAGTTCACGTTCATTTCTTCCTTTTTTTAAATGAGCTGCTCCGATCTAACAATATTGCACACATTTTTGTGAATTACATAATCGCCCCAGCTCATTCCAAAGTGATTATTACTACTACTGCTAATGGTTAAAAGATGTACTGTACCTACAGTCGCCTACTACCCAACTCTCAGCACAAAATCCAGAGTCGTGACACAAACCAAAGTTCTTTAGAGTTTTAACAGAGAGAAAATGCTGTAGCCTACACCATTAATAATCAGGTTTTGCCTAGCTACTCAGCATAGATTAACCAGAAACCTTGACAAAGGTTAAATGATATTCCGAGACACCAAACTTTAATAGTCTACTTTTTATTACAAAATTATTACATGTGACTGTTTGCAACCGAATTGCAGTATAAAACATAATGAATATACGATTGTGTTCAGCTAATGACAGCAAATAGGCTACTTCTTATTTAAAGTGGTGGCATTTTTATTTTAGAACTCTTTTACTTTAGAACCCAACAACAACAGTGAACAGATAAATACAATTTTGTATAATAGAAGAAATGGTTCAAATAAACATATTTTATGGGGTCCACATAAATCTTTACCAAATGCTATTTAAAACTAATAAATGAAAGAGGCTCCTGTACACAGACACACGCATCAAGATCTGGCTTGTTTGTCAGATTTGGCTGGCTATCTGTCCTATACAGCCATTGCGGAGGGAAGTCCTTTACTCTTTCCTCATTAGGTTCAATTTGAGATGGGTTTTGAGCTGGAGAATTCTCAAGATGAAGATGAAGGAAATAGCAGTCTTCTATTCAGTTTAACCATTTATTAAGCATTGACGCCAACGGGAGGTCCTTTACCCTACGCAGAGGATTAGGAGTTCCCCAAACAAAAACAAACATTAGTTTGTATAATATCATAACTCCTCCTCTACCTGACTAATACACCAATAATGTGCAGTGACACCCTTTTGTCATATCTTATTTTATCCAATAACAAATTAGACGAAAAATAAATATGTTATATGACCTGTTCCTACCCTATGCGCTTGGGGGCACTCTTGATCTATCAAATAAGATTGTTTGTGACCTCTCCTCCTGTGTCTTTTAATCAGACCATGAAATTTTCCTTAATTTCCCTTATTTTGTATTATTCTCCCACCTGTTCGGTCAGCATGATCTATCTTATCAGCTTAGTTATGGAACACAGGAGGAAAACATTCCTGTTTTGACTGGTATGCTAGATGCCCTCGTCCTTGCTGACAGAGAACTATCCTGCATCCTCTCGCCACCCCCCATTTCAGTACTTTTCCACTAGATCTTGACTGTATTATTTAATTATTTATATAGAAGCTTGCATATGGGGCTTTCTTGGGCCTACAGAACAGTTTCACAAAACAGCTTACTTCTACATATTCCCCCCTTTGAGACCATCTGGTCTCACACTATCTTGTTGATGCTTCACCTGGTGGACATTTAAATTTTATAATATATAAAAAATTAACATTGGTGGTGGATTACTTTCATGCATGCATAATTTAATTAAGTTAATACTTCCTCTAATTAACAGAGGATCTATCAAAAAATAAATATCAAAATATCAAAAAGTTAATCAAAAGGCTACTGTATTTAGTGATTATCTGATTTGATTTGCTATAATTATACAAAGATTATATAAAAAGAATTGGATTATACTTGTAATGTCTTCTTCCTCTTCTTAGGAGCCCATGACCTGAGAAGCCAGAGGAGAGGTTACTAGCACTTCACTCAGGCGTCTCCTACCTTCTTCACCCTTTTCCTTAATCTATTTATGTGTATGGTTTATCTATCCTAAGGGCTTTTAGTCAGTTGGGGCTTTATTATGTCCCCTTTGAGTTGTTCTTTTCTTCGTGTACTGTAGTCAGTATATGTGATATGTGTGATCATGGGGTGTCAAATGGATAAATCTATCTGACAGACCCCGAATCTGGGGAACATTTTTCTTGCCAAGGCTTTAGCTACAGTTTTAGAATCTGCATGCGCAGTGGGGAATGCTTCTACCCATCTTGAAAATATATCAATGATTACTCGACAATATCTTTTGCCTTCCGCACGATCGATCATATCTACATAGTCCATTACCAAATGGGTAATTGGACCCACCGGTGGTGGCATAGAGCCTGGTGTAGTCGGTATCCCTATCTTTATGTTTACTTCCTGACAAATTTAGCATCTTGATATCATGCTAGTAACATGTTCTGTTAGTTTTGGGATAAACCAATGTTTCTGTATTTCTCTCATCATCTCCCCCCTTGCAGAGTGGCCAACACCGTGGGCAGCTCTGCAAATGACCTCTATTAGTGCGCTTGGTGCGATTGCTTTCCCTGCTTTCCCTGTACATTGCCGCCATATTCCTGTAGACTTATCTAACCCACATCCTCTATTTTCCCATTCCACCTTTTCTGACACTGTAGAAGCCTCTTGTGCCTCTACATTCAGAAGCACCTGTTGATCTGCTGTAGGCCAGTACTCCAACTCCTCTGCTGCTAGGTTAGCAGCTTTATCTGCATAATCGTTTCCTGCTGACACAGAATCTGTTCCGCCTGTATCTGCTACGCACTTTATAATTATAATTTTTGCGGGTTGTTTCATGGCCTCCAACAGTTCTTTTACCTCAAAAATGTTTTTTATAGGGTTTCCCCCTGTAGTGAGAAACCCTCGTCTTGCACATATTCCCCCAAAATGTGTACTATATACCCTACAAGCATACGCTGAGTCACAGTAGATATTAACGGTTTGTCCTGTACCCCTTCTACAGGCTCTTGCTAGGGCTACCAGTTCTGCTTGTTAGGCACTTGTCCCTGGGCTTAGAGCTGATTCTTCGATCATTTGATATGTCCATGGCCCTTCTTGTCGTACTACAGCATATCCGGCTCTCCTTTTTCCTGTGCGGGGATAAATGGATGATGAACCGTCCACAAAGAACATGTGGTCCGGAGCCACCAGTGGTTCTTGGTGCAGGTCTTCTCTTGCTCTTGCTTCTGCTTCCGACGAGCCCCCACACTCTTTCACATTCATGGGGTTGGCCTTCTTCTGGGGTCATCATTAATTGCGCTGGGTAGTGCTTCTACAGCATGTGACACATACAGGGTAACTGCATGCCCTGCCGTTATTGGCGTTGCCTTCTCTACTGCAAAGGCGGCTGCTGCCAGTCCTTTCTCACATGTGTGGAGTCCTCTTTCTACTGCATCTAGTCTCGTACTGTAATAGGCAATGGGTTTGTATCTTTCTTATTCTTTTTTGGGTCAGTACTGCTGTGGCTGTGGCCGTTTGTTGTAGTCTGGGAGTCCCAGAGTTGGAGCTGTTTGTAATGCTTGCTTAAGTCCAGTGAAAGCTGATTCTGTCCCTGGGAACTACTCAATTTGGTGTCTTCCTGCTTTATTTAGGCACAAATCTCTTAATGGACGTGCCATTTCCGCATAGTCACAAATCCACTGCCTGCAGTACCCCGTCATTCCTAGGAATCTCTGCATTTCTTTCACCGTTCTCGGTCTGGGCACCTTCGTGATTGCTTCAATTCGTTCTGCAGAAATACTTTTGCTCCCTTCCTTAAGAGTATGACCCAGGTACTGCACTTGTTCTTGGCAAAACTGTAACTTTGACTTAGATACTTTGTGGCCTTTTAGTGCCCGTTCTTGTAGCAGTTTCTTACTGTCCTATTTGCATGCAGTCATACTTGGGCTGCATCGGAGAAGGTCGTCCACGTACTGGATGAGAGTGCTTCCCCCCTTCTGCCCAGAATTCTTTTGGGACATCTTGTAGGTATTCCTCTTGTTCTTTTGTGAGCGTCATTATTGCTTCCACTTCCAGTGTGTGTTTCTCCATGCGTACTGGAGTCTTTAGGTCTAATGATAAGAACCAATCTGTGGGGCAGACACCATTCAACAATCCGGGTATGTTAGTAGGGAGATACTGCTGCTGCATCATTCTTTTTACCATCGGTCCAATGTCTTTTGTTTCAAATCCTGGGTTGACACCCAACGTTACATGAGGAGTTGCTTTTTCCCACATCATGTACCATTGCTCTGTTGATAAGTTCTTCTCCCCCAGAGCTATCATAGCCCCGACCCCTTCTTTTCCGATGCCTCTTGCATGTATCACTCCCTGTTTTCCGTCTATCTCCTTGAAGTCCTGTGCGTACTCTTCATCTTCTTCCGTCGGGTCGAAGAATAAGGTCATGTGGAGCTGATCCCTGATTTCTGTCTTGCTGATACTTTCTTTCAGTACCGGGCATGTTCTTGTCCATAGCTTCCAATATTCATTCAAATTATTTTCTTGTGGTAACTGTCCCCCAGTAGACTTCTGGTCTCCGAATGGAGGCGTGGGTTCACCCTGTTCCTTGTTTAACATGTCCATCACATATTGTCCCGATGATCCAGGAAATGAAAATCAGCCCTTGAGGCGTGTATGAAATGGTGGCATTCAATTTGCACAGCAGATCCCTTCCTAGTAAGTTTACGGGTACGTTAGGGGTATATAGGAGTTTTGCCGCAATTTGTTTCTCCCCCACTATCAGTTTTTGCTTTAATATGATGTGTTGTAAGTGGCAAGTGTGCTCCATCCAGACCAATACAGGAGTAGGTTGCCCCAGTATCTATTAAAAGGTTGCATGTTTTCCCTCTTATGAGAATATCAATTTGTGGTTCATTTGCGGCACAGCTGGATGTTATAGATAGCATTTCCCTTGCCTCACACTCTCCCTCTGCTCCTAGGGGTGTGGGATTTTCAAGGCATCCCTATTGATGGGGATTCTGATGGGGACTCATCCCCCATTGTTGTTGTGGCTGCCATCCCTCCTGCTACTGCCCAAACATGTTTTGCTGTGGGGTCATTGCTATCTGGTTCTCGGGTCCTTGATGTGATGCCATTGTCTGGGGCCACCCCCCAGGGTTTGCTCCTTGGTTCATGCAGCCTCTTGATTGGAATCCTCCCCTTCCTCTTCCTCTCTGACAGTTTCTGGCCCAGTGTCCCATCCTTCCGCATTTCCAGCAGTCTCCTTTCTCCTGCCACTGGCCCTTGTTTGTCCATGGGGACACTGGCCTTTGGAAATTTGGTCCTGCCCATTCAATGGATGGGCCCTGTCCTCCTTGGACTTGTTGTTAGGGTGGGGGTGCCTGTATCTGCTGGGTTATCACTGCTGCTTGAATTCCCTGTTCTTCTTTCTCCTTTTCGGCTATTGGGGAAGTAACAGCTTATTCTTTAGAGATTTATTCTGCCCTTCTGAGTTCTTCATAATTTCCCTGTGCAGCTTCATATGGTGGACAAGATGGGCTCTTTGTTTATCCCAATTCTCCTGGGAAAGCCCCACAACCTTGCTTAGGGCCTTTATCACTGGATCGGGCAATGCTTTACACAACATGTGAAAGAACATTGTCGATGTTCCTTGCGATGCATCAAATAGCTGTCCCATATTTGTGTTCCATGTCTCCTGCATTATGTTGATAAAATCATGGATGTCCTCTCCTTCTTTTAGTTCTGCACTCATTATCTCTGCAAGGTTTGCTTTATGTGGAAACAACTCCCTCGAAGCGGCCCACACACCTGGTCTGTTTCTGTTGAATGATTCTCCGTCTATCTTGTGGGTGTCCATAATTCCTTTCAGGCCTGCCAGCGTTGTACTGTAGTGTTGCAAAACGAACTGAAATAAAATAAAAATGAATCATGAATTCTTTTTAGTTTTAGTTTCTGATCCTCTTCCTGATCTGTGATCTGAAATCTGGATTGCATATAGGGTAATTTGAAACATTCAAAACCAATATTTATTTTCTCTCCCTCTAAATTAGAAAGTGAAATTAAAAACTAATCAAAATAAAAACTAAATTAAAAACTTACAACTATAATAACTTTGCCTCCATGTTTTTTTTTTGTTTTTTTTATAATTCAGGGGACCACTCTGTCCTTGGTAGCCACGCCTTTATCTTTAACCCTATTAGTTCCCACTTAGTGACTGTGACTCGCGTAGCTCCTCCCCTTGAATGCCCCTGAGCTGACTTCCCCTCTACCTCTTCAGTTCTCAATTCCCTCAATGGAGTACACACCAGCCAAACAGCTCTGTCTGCCCACCAGTCTAAACATATTTCAAATGTTTCTCCTGTTTCTATGGCCTTGGGTAGGAATTTATCAATCCCTGAATGGCAGCACAGAGATTTCACTCCATATAACTGTTCTTGTGTTAATTCTTTCCCCACTGTATCTTTTCTCACAATAACATACACAATAACATACACATAATATTTCCACTTTTCTAGTGGAGTACTATCTATCTAAGTAAAACCCTGTTATTTACATAATTTCCTTCAGCATTATATACAGCATCCAAAATACAACAAATTCCCATATAATGTTAGCACACCTTATCTTTTTTCTATTGTTCTCCTGTTACAGTATTGTTTAATCGATAATGTTCAGTTTGATTGTACAACCCGTGCAATGGATCTATGGTAAAGGCTAACCAGCCCAAACTTATTGTAAAATACAATAATAGCCACAGTGTTGTCGACCTGCTCTTCCGAAATGAATAATCTGATATATATTTTAATATATCTGAGCAGACTTTTTCAGCGCTTCTCTCTTTTACACTCTTATTTCACTTTTTTTCTTTTCTCTTTACCCTTTTTACTCTTTTACACACCTGCTCATTTCACATTCATCACAATTTTTTCTACCTGTTAATTTATTTATTTTTCTCCACTCACCCACTGGAGCCCCGTCACCCGGTGTAGGACCACACTTGGGGCCAACGGAGTGCGGGTAATTCCTCTCTGCAGACTTTTTATGAAAAAGGTGTCTGCTTACCTCTCACTATTGACCGGTCTCTAACTTGAAGATAAAACACAGCACGCCGTTGGTTCCCTCCTGCGTGCTGTGTTTTATCTCTAACTTGAAGATAAAACACAGCACGCCGTTGGTTCCCTCCTGCGTCCTTCCCGGGATCTTGGACTCCTGGCTGGCTCGCCAAATATGCAGAGGGAAGTCCTTTACTCTCTCCTCATTAGGTTCAATTTGAGATGGGTTTTGAGCTGGAGAATTCTCAAGATGAAGATGAAGGAAATAGCAGTCTTCTATTCAGTTTAACCATTTATTAAGCATTGACGCCAATGGGAGGTCCTTTACCCTACGCCGAGGATTAGGAGTTCCCCGAACAAGAACAAACATTAGTTTTTATAATATCATAACTCCTCCTCTACCTGACTAATACACCAATAATGTGCGGTGACACCCTTTTGTCATATCTTATTTTATTCAATAACAAATTAGACGAAAAATAAATATGTTATATGACCTGTTCCTACCCTATGCCCCTGGGGGCACTCTTGATCTATCAAATAAGATTGTTTGTGACCTCTCCTCCTGTGCCTTTTAATCAGACCATGAAATTTTCCTTAATTTCCCTTATTTTGTATTATTCTCCCACCTGTTCGGTCAGCATGATCTATCTTATCAGCTTAGTTAGGGAACACAGGAGGAAAACATTCCTGTTTTGACTGGTATGCTGGATGCCCTCGTCCTCGCTGACAGAGAACTATCCTGCATCCTCTCGCCACCCCCCATTTCAGTACTTTTCCACTAGATCTTGACTGTATTATTTCATTATTTATATAGACGCTTGCATATGGGGCTTTCTTGGGCCTACAGAACAGTTTCACAAAACAGCTTACTTCTACACCATCCATCCACCACATTTTCAGTAGGCTACTGGATTCTATGATCTGAGAAAAAATAAGTTTTATATTTGCATAGACTAATAAAATAGTTATATGCAAATATAACCATTCAATGTCTATTCTTAGGCCACGTAATATCTAACGTTACAATGAATGACTGACAGCGTTATTTTAGGCTAGGCCTATTATTAACCTTCTGCTAGAATATTGGAGATGGGAAAGTCGTAAATAAATGTAAACTGGATGCGATTGCAAACTAGCTTGAAAAGTAAAGGAGAGTGAACAGAAAACATTGAGCATAGGCTATTAAAAATGAGCATCAATCAGGTAATTTGGGTCTGAATAAAATATCAAAGCTAGTTTCCTAACTTGATTTGCTACCAGGTAGACTCTGCAACAGCTTCAAATTCCAGCTCGCGCCACTGGGAGAAAGAGATGCGGCTTGGGTAGTTCGAAAGAATCAAACAAACAAATGGGACTGTATTAACCGGAAGAACCAAAAACGTGCGACTCCGACTCTTCAAACCGAACAGTACGGAAAGAGCCGACTCAGAAAAAAGAGCCGAACTGCCCATCACTACTTGGGTGCCGGAAAACACAGTCCGTGAGCGTTGTTAACTCTCGCGGGAGAGTTAACGACTCTCACGTTCATTAGTTGCAAACTGATATGTTCAGTTCACTCTTTTAGCGTGTTACATTACATTACAGGCATTTAGCAGATGCTCTTATCCAGAGCGACTTCCACAAATTCTTATTGCATTTATCCATTTATACAGCTGGATATATACTGAAGCAATTCAGGTTAAGTACTGTACCTTGCTCAAGGGTACAACGGTAGTGTCCTACCTGGGAATCGAACCTGCAACCTTTCGGTTACAAGTCCAGTTCCTTAACCATTATACTACACTGCCGCCCTACACTGCGTTCATGCACAACACTGCCAGTTCCTACCCTATGCGCTTGGGGGCACTCTTGATCTACCAAATAAAGTTGTTTGTGACTTATCCTCATGTGCCTTTTAATCAGACCATGTAATTTCCCTTAATTTCTCTTATTTTTTCTTATTCTCCCACCTGTTCGGTCAGCATGATCTATCCTATCTATTGTTATGAGTACAACTCTTGCTTAGCTATGGGAAACAGGAGAGAGACATTCCTGTTTTGACAGGGGATGCTAGATGCCTTCCTTGTTGATAGGGAACCATTATGAGCGGCAGTGTAGTATAATGGGTAAGGAGCTGGGCTTGTAACCGAAAGGTTGCAGGTTTGATTCCCAGGTAGGACACTGCCGTTGTACCCTTGAGCAAGGTACTTAACCTGACTTGCTTCAGTATATCCAGCTGTATGAATGGATAAATGTAATAAGATGTAATAAGAAATTGTGTAAGTCGCTCTGGATAAGAGCGTCTGCTAAATGCATGTAATTATCCCAAGCCTAAGCATGGAGGATAGAAGACACCTGCAAGGCCTTACGGCCCTGGTTCCAGACAGTTCCTTCTGTTCACACACTCAAAGCATTCCTTCAGTTAATTTATCCTGCTCACAATTCTCAGCTCTCTTGGCAGCACACAAACTAGGCACTCACAAAGCACTAAGGTTATACAGGTTATATAATTAATTTTTTTATAATTAGTGATACTTCCACAGTAGGTACTCTGCCTGAGTTTCTGAGGCCAGGTACTGTGGGTGAGTTCCTGGAACTGGAGCTGGAGGGTACTGATACACAGGCGGGACAGAAAACAGGTTAGATGGCTGGGGTTTGGATGGAGAAATGGCACCCTAGGGTGCCTGGGCAGACTTAAAGCAGGTGGAGTGACAGTAAGGGCTCCAACTTTGGACCTTGTTGGTGGACTAATCCAAATGGGGATTGTGGCGTTGCAGCCACGGTTGGCCTAGGACCATGGACGACTGTGGTGAGGTAATTATATGGAAACGGATAGTTTCACGGTGGTTGCCAGACAGGATCAGGTGTAGGGGTTTGGTAGTGTGAGTGACCCGGGCAATGAATCTCCCATCCAGCGAGTGGGTGTTGAGGGGAACAGCAAGAGGCAGAGTGGCGATTCCTGTTTGACTGACCAGGGTAGCGTCAAGGAAGTTTTCGTCGGCCCCGGAATCCACCAGGGCGTTCAGCGACAGGGACTACTGGTTCCAAATGAGCGTGGTGTCAATTTGAAACCTGGACTGGGCTGCTGCGGGAGAGGTGATGTGGCTCACCAGGACACCCAACTTTAGGCATACGGGACGTGCAGGACGTGGCCGGCTTGACCACAGTAGAGGCAGGCGCCTGCTTGAATTCTTCAGAGCCGCTCCTCTGGAGATAGGCGTACCCTGCCCAGCTGCATGGGTTCCTCAGCTGGAGTCACAGGGGCTAACGGAGTTGCTGACACTGAAGTGTGAACCGGGGCGACCGGGTTGGTACGGGAGTACTGGTCAGGAGGAGCGCCACAACCCGTCTTCTCCGTCTGGCGTGCCCACAACCGATTGTCCACTTGGATGGATAGAGAGATTAGGTTGTTCAGGGAACTGGCGTCGTCCCTCGTCGCCAACTCGTCCCTAAGGACCTCCCTCATCCCGTTGCGAAACCTCCGCCATGCCATCGCCTGTCAGGGGGCAACGATTGGCCAGCACAAGCAATTACTCCGGGACATAATGGAGACCCTGAGGTCCCTCTCCGTGGAAGTGGGTCAGATGGGGTGCCAGGTTTTGCCAGATAGCGGTCCCAGATAGCGGTGGCCCAGTCTCACGCACTCTCCCCAAGACAGGCCATGATGAAAAGGTCAGCATGGTAGGAGCCAAGTTGCATGCCAAAGACAAGATCGCACTGCATCAGGAAACCCCTGCATTTCCCCAAATCGCCGTTGTAGCGTTCTGGATGGGGAATGCGGGGTTCCCTAGTTTGGGGAAGCAGCGGTGTTGCAGGCTGCACGGAAGCGGGAGGACTGGGTGGTGCCGCAGGAACTGGAGGAGGCTGGCTGGGGACATCAGCAAAACCTGGCACCTCATCTGACCCACTTCCACGGAGAGGGACTTCAGGGTCTCCATTATGTCCCGAAGTAATTGCTTGTGCTGGCTAATTGTTGCCCCCTTACAGGCGATGGCGTGGCGGAGGTGCTCTGAGTCCGCTGGGTCTGTCACTGGCCAGATTGTTCTGTTATGGCAGTGTGCAGGATTGGACCCAAACACAGGACTCAGAGACAGACGGCTGGTTGAACTCCACGCAGGAGACTTTATTACACAAGACTACCCATGGCAGGCAGGAGAACTGGGGCAGGGTTGGATGGGAACAGGCAGGACAGGGGCAGGCAGGACAGGCAGGAGAACACAAACTGGACGAGTACACAGGACTGAACACAGGAACGAGGTGCACGCAGGGAACAGACAGGAATAAAAAAAAGCTGGAAAGTAATATGACAAGCACAAGGCAGGGCACAAGACGATCTGGCACAGAACAAAAAAACAGGGGAGACTATATGCCAGATTGACGACGAGACAACGAGGAACAGGTGAGACAAGACGCATGAGGAAACACATACAGTTGAAGTCGGAAGTTTACATACACTTAGGTTGAAGTCATTAAAACTCATTTTTAACCACTCCACAGATAAACTATAGTGTTGGCAAGTCAGTTAGGACATCTACATTGTGCATGACACAAGTAATTATTCCAACAATAGTTTACAGACAGATTATTTCACTTTTAATTCACTATATCACAATTCCAGTGGGTCAGAAGTTTACATACACTCAGTTGACTGTGCCTTTAAATGTTTCATATTTGGTCGCATATACTTTGGCTTTGCATGCCATGACTTCCTGATGTCTGTGACCCAACAACATCAAAAGATATCTTATTTTCTGGTACTCTTACAAGCGATACTATAACTGACCAGGGTAGTGTCAAGGAAGTTTTCGTCGGCCCCGGAATCCACCAGGGCATTCAGCGACAGGGACTACTGGTTCCAAACGAGCATGGCGTCAATTTGAAACCTGGACTGAGCTTGATGGGTTTCTTCTGACATTATTTTTCCATAGAGTTCAATAGGAAAATTTGTCAGGAGAAACAACCCTTAAAGTGATCCATCCATATCTACTGCATATCTGGCAGCAGAGTGATGGTGAGAGGCTTGTTTGATACCTCAGACCCTTGATGACTTACAGCCATTTTACCAATCATGTATTCCATACTGTTCCAGCATAATGTAGAGCTAAATCTAGTCCCACCCCCCAATTCCCATAGAGATCCATTCAAATGCAGAGACATTATAGTATTGCCTGTAAGAGTACCAGAAAATAAGATATGAAGAGTCTTTTGATGTTGTTGGGTCACAGACATCAGGAAGTCATGGCATGCAAAGGATATGCTACCAAATATAAAAAATTTAAAGGCACAGTCTACTGAGTGAACAATACATTTTCAAAAATTTCCGACTACTCCGTAAATTGGACAAAATCTATAATTGTACCCTTAGATGGAGATGACTGGAATGCTGCAACTCTAAAATCAACCCTCCCCCTCTCCACTGGAAATATCAGGTATATAGGTGTCAACATTTCCCCCAAGCTGTCAAGAGTTATTCCATCTCAACTTTAGCCCGTTAATAAAAACAATAGAAGATGATCTACAACGATGGATGAACCTACCACTTTCCATAATTGGAAGAATAGCAACCATTAAAATGTCAATTTTACCAAAAATAAACTATCTATTCACCATGATCCCGACGCAACCCACCACCAACTGGTTCAACTCTCTAGATTCAATAATAACCAAATTCTACTGGAAAAATAAAAAAGCCAGAATCAAATTAGCTACTCTTCAGAGAAATAAAAATCAAGGAGGACTCGATGCACCAAATTTTCATAATTACTACTTGGCCAACCAACTGCTATACATCTATAAATGGATTCACCCCACCCAACAAAATAATTCATGGATTGATATCGAACAAGAAGTATGCAGGGAAATCTCACTATCTGATCTACCATTCCTCAATACAAATATAAAACACCACAACTGCTTTAAAAACACTGTAATTTCTACAACTCTGACAGCTTGGTGGAAAATCAACAAAATCACAAACTCCACTTTGACACCCTGCAAATACACCCCAATTTGGCATAACCCTGACTTCCAGCTCAACAAAACTCCACTGAATTTCACCACTTGGAAACAGAAAGGTATCACACATCTCCACCACATTTTTCAAGAGAACACTTTAATCACTTTTAAAGAACTAACCCAGAGATACGGTGTTGGAAGAGACCAATACCTTCAATCTTCAGCTAAAATCTGTCCTGAAATCTAAAATCAATATAATGCAGAATGATTTACAGCCACCATTAATCATAACAAAAATAAACAAAATAACATCTCAGAAGAAAATTCTCTCTAAATTATACAAAATGCTAACACATATCAACTCTACAATACACCTCCCCATTTCAAGATGGGAATTAGACTTGGCCATCTCTCCCAGCGCCGACTTCTGGCAACAAATATGCACCAACATTTTCACAATGACTAACAACACTAACTTACAATTAATTCAATTCAAGGTAATCCACAGAGCACATATTACTCAACACAAGATGTATAAAATGGGATTAGCAGACACTGACATATGCTCACAATGCACTCTAAACTCCCCGGACAATTATCTCCACGCTATTTGGCTATGCCCACCCATCCAACACTTTTGGCACACAGTCACTAAAACGTTATCCCGTTTTTTGGGTCGCAGCATTCCACTATCTCCTTCTCTCTGCCTACTTGGAGACATATCCACAATCAATTTAACAACCCAGAACACCAGGTCCTTGCTCATTGCCCTAACTGTCGCCAAGAAAACTATCCTATTACATTGGAAAACAAGAAATACTGCAAATACTATGCAATGGTTGAACCTTCTTTCAGAATACATATCATTAGAAAAAATATCAGCTTCCAGCCACAATCAAATGTCACAATTCAGAGACAACTGGGAACCATTCATCAATAATCTAAATTTATA
The DNA here is from genome assembly GCA_029718625.1 of Synaphobranchus kaupii. Classification (NCBI taxonomy): domain Eukaryota; kingdom Metazoa; phylum Chordata; class Actinopteri; order Anguilliformes; family Synaphobranchidae; genus Synaphobranchus; species Synaphobranchus kaupii. The sequence goes on along the minus strand of CM056383.1, from coordinate 37,257,469 downwards.
ATCCAACCAAAATAAACCGGTTAGCCAACCCCCCTCCCCTTTTCCCCCTTTCTCCTCTTCTTTCTCTCTCTCTCTCTCTCTCTCTCATACACATTACACACTTATAAACATAGTATAACCTGATGCATACATATTCATAATTCATGTTATTAATAGTTTCACCCTCTCAGTACTTCACTTTTTTCTGGCCCAATATACTCAGCTCATTTGTCCACTCTTACCTCCTCTGTCTATCCATCTGTCTGTCTACCCGTCTCCCTGTCTATCTACCCGATTGGTTTGTCTGTCTCTGTGCCTATCCGGTCTGTCTGTCTGTCAGCCCGTCTGTCCGTCTATCTGTCTGTCATGGTAGGGGTAACACATTGGGGTGTGGGTGGTGTTTTCTTTGTGGGAGATTAAGGTAGGGGGGGTGGGTGGGTGGGAGGGGGGCGACTTCACTATTTGTAATTAAAACTATTTATCTTTTTCTTTTTGTTTGTTATACCCTTTCCTCTGAGAGGCTTCATTACATAATTTTGCAAATCATAAATAAAAAATAAAGTTGACCTCCCAAGAGGGAATTAAAAAAAATTTTTTTTTTAAATAATAAAAAAAGGCACAGTCTACTTAGTGTCTGTAAACTTCTGACCCACTGTAATTGTGATATAGTCAATTAAAAGTGAAATAATCTGTCTGTTAACAATTGTTGGAAAAGATTACTTGTGTCATGCACAAAGTAGATGTCCTAACTGACTTGCCAACACTATAAACCAAATAAAGACATACAATATCAAATTAAGTGAATTAAATTAGAATACAACCATGATTAAAAATAGCCCCCGCTGTCCCGAGATGTCCAGTGTCATTTAGCAGTCCAACACACAAACTCGCCTCCACAAATTTCCTCCATACACGCAGTGTTGCGGTCTCTGTACTGCCGAAGTGGAGCACCAAACTGCATCAGCCTTCCCACTCGTCGCCTCACTCCTCCCCCGCACCATATTCACCTTCCCTTCCATGGTTGCCCTTTGAAGACCGCCTGCACTCTCTGATCAGTCCCGACATCTTCAACTCCGGTGAAGAGCGATGGTTTGCTGCTGCAGATCCAACGGACATTCCCGAGCATATGTTGCGAATGCGTCTCCATGGTGACGACCACAAACAAAATTATCCCGGCGAGACAATTCGCCAATATCATCAAAACAAGCGGCAGGAGTGCCCCGAAAAATCTCCCGCATGTCTCCCCGCACCACAACAGACACACAGCGCATGAAAAAACAAAAGACAAAAGCCCGACACAACAAAATACATTCAAATTAACAAACACGAACACGAGAGACAGCTGGACTACATGTCGCCATTACAGCACCACATGACGTCAATATAAGAATATAATATAAGAATCGTTCTGTATTTTTTCATATGGGACACACAATAAAATCACAGAGAGGACAGTCCCAAGACTCCCAATTGGACGCAGACATTGAAAAGTGAGCGGCCCACTTCAAGACTGCTCAGGCCTCCACACCTGGTTCTCACACATTGCAATTAAATTGTGGACAAAAAAGCATCATTCATGTAAGATCTGCCGTTTCCCTCCAGTCCACCTTCCTTTCGTTTTCTCGTTTCCCCCATTCCTCTTGTTTCATGTCATGTTTTTTAGTTCACCCTGTCTGTCTAGTTCCGTGTTTGTGCAGGCTGGGTGTGGTTCCCCGTTTTGTCCCTCGTTTTCTCCCCATTATCACTCAATCTATCACTCTCCCCATCTGCTTCCATTCCGCACACACTCTAATTATTCCATCAGCTCTCGCAAGCATTCCTCATGCTTTTTAGTTATCCTATTAACCTTTTCACCTGTTTCCCTCTCTATTTAAGTTCCCCTCTTTCTCTGTCTCATTGCCAGTTTGTCGTTTGTCTTTGCTCTGTCTTGACATTCTCCGGCTACTATGTTTTTGAATTTTGCTCCTTACCTGTCTGTTTTTGTCTTGTTCCTCGTTCCAGCCCATCCAGCCTGCTTCCCGTTTCTGTTCGCTCCTGCCCTGTCACCTGCCTTGCCCATCTTAGTTTCTCCAACCCCGTACCCAGCCCGTCACCTAGCTTCCCTGTTTGTTCGCTTGTCTTGCTCCAAAATAAACATTCACTCATTGCGGAGTCTTTTGCCTGAGTTTGCCTCTGAGTCCTGCATTTGGGTCCATACCAGTTTCTACTCCATAACAGAACAAACTGGCCAGCATGGACCCAGCAACTCCACTTTGCCCTCGCCTGCCAGGGGTCCCTCATCAGCTAACACAGCCAGCTCCTCCTAGACGTCCAGGAGACCCTGAACGCTATTTCAGACCAAGTGGGTCAGATGGGGGTCCAGGTGTTGCGGTTCTCCACCCAACTGCCGCTCCCGAGGCTCCCCGCCAGTCCGCTGCCCCAGGCTCCCGAGGGACAACCCACGGTCCCGCCGCTCCTCCCTGCCAGAGAGTCCCGCATTCCCCATCCTGAGCACTACCTGGGCGATTTGGGGAAATGTCGGGGCTTCCTCATTCAGTGCGATCTTATGTTCAAGCTACAACCCGGTTCCTACAGTTCAGACCAGAGCAAGATTCCTGATGGCCTGTCTGGGAGGCAGTGCGCGGGATTGGGCCACAGCTGTCTGGGACAATCAGCTGCCCGCCAGTGTCAATTTCCCTACCTTCTCGGCGGAGATGCGTAAAGTCTTCGACCACCCGGTCTGCAGCCGTGACGCTGCCCAGTGCCTGCTTCACCTCTGCCAGGGGTCCCGTAGCACCACATAATTTGCTGTTGAGTTCCGTACCCTGACCGCAGAATCGGGATGGAATGATGCTGTGCTCCAGGGGGTCTTCAGGAATGGTCTGAGGGAGGGGTTTAAGGACGAGCTGGCATGACGACTCCAGCTCCCTGGACGGCCTTGTTTCACTCGCCATCTCCCTGGATAATTGGATGCGGTCCCGGATAAGGGAGAAGACGGGCCACCAGGGCTCATCCACTCAGCTTCTCCATTCTAACCCTGGTTCCCTGCCTCAACCTTCTGGGCCTTCCACCTACATGGTCCCCGACTCACCAGTCGAGGAACCCATGCAGTTGGGTAGAACCCGGATCCACACCTCAATTATGAAACCATGCAAGTCCAGAGTTGGAGCTCGCACTGCCACTCCACCTGCCTCCAGTCTGCTCTACCCCCATCAGGGGGCGCCAAACCTGCCCCTTGTGCTCTGCCGCCTGATTTGTCCTCGGTCCCTGTTCAGTACCATGACCTAGCTGAGGTTTATAACAAGTCACTTGCTCTGTCTTTGCCTCCTCACAGTGGAATTGATTTGCTCCTAGGGGCCACCCTGCCTTCCAGTCATCTCTACAGCCTGTCCCTTCCGGAGAGGGCCTCCATGGAGACGTACATCCACGATTCGTTAGCTGCAGGTATCATTCGCCCTTCCTCTTCCCCGGTGGGAGCGGGCTTCTTCTTCGTTTCCAAGGATGGCACCCTTCTCCAAGTTGGAGCTCCGGAACGCCTACCATCTGGTCCGGATCCGGGAAGGAGATGAGTGGAAGACCGCATTCAATACACCCCTGGGGTATTTGGAATACCTGGTCGTCCCGTTCGGGCTCACTAATGCCCTGGCTGTATTCCAGGCCCTGATTAACGACGTCCTCCGGGACCTCCTGAATCGGTCAATGTTCGTCTATCTTGACGACATCTTAATATTCTCCAAAGACCCCAAAGAGCATGGAAGACAGGTTTTGCAACACCTACTAGAGAACAAACTTTATGTCAAGGCTGAAAAATGTGAATTTCACATCCCCTCAGCGTCCTTTTTAGGGTTATCGTTGAGAGTGGATGCATTCGACCGGACCCTAGTAAGATCCAGGCCGCCGTGGATTGGCCCCGTCCGACATCCCGAAAACACCTACAACAGTTCCTGGGGTTCGCTAATTTCTACAGGCGGTTTATCTTTGGCTACAGCTAGGTCGCCACTCCCCTCACCAACCTCACCTCCTCCTCTGTTCCATTTGTTTGGTCTCTGGAAGCGAACTCTGCCTTTGCCACCCTTAAGTCTAGATTCACCTGCGCTCCTGTCCTGACCCATCCCGATCCGAGCCGCCAGTTTGTGGTGGAGGTGGATGCCTCCGATTCCGGTGTGGGAGCCATCCGCTCGCAACTCTGGTGAGGACCTCAAGATCCAACCTTGCGCCTACTTCTCCCGCCGGTTGTCCCCCGCCGAGCGAAACTATGATGTCGGTAACCAGAAACTGCTGGCAGTCAAGCTCACCTTGGAGGAGTGGAGGCATTGGCTTGAACCTGGCTTACATTCAGTCTGCTAAGCGCCTCACCTTCCGCCAGGCCCGTTGGGCCTTATTCTTTGGTCGATTCAACTTTACTATCACTTACAGTCCCAGTTCCCGCAATGACAAGCCCAACGCACTGTCCCGCCTCTACTCCCCGGAGGCCTGTCCTGTTAATCCCAACCCCATCATTCCTCCATCCTGTGTGGTGGCTGTGGTCACATGGAACCCATCCGGATCCCTGCAATAACCCAGATTCACGTCTATTTGTCCCGGACACAGTCCGCTTCCAGGTCCTGCAGTGGGCACACTCCTCCCGCCTGTCCTGCCACCGGGGGTTCAGCGCACTGTGTCCCTCAGCAAGAGGAGCTTCTGGTGGCCTACTTTGGAAGTGGATACCCATGCCTTTGTCCTCGCCTGTCCACCTGTACCAGGAGCAAGGCCTCCCACCAGCCCGCCACCGGTCTCCTTCACCCCCTTCCTGTCCTGGGCCAGCCTTGGAGCCACATCAGGGTGGATTTCGTCACCGGTCTGCCTCCCGCGGATGGTAACACCACCATCCTCACCATCATCGACCGGTTCTCCAAGGCGGTCCATTTCATCCCCCTACCCAAGCTCCCCACGGCCTCGGAGACAGCGGAGCTCCTGGTACTTCATGTGGTGAGGCTACACGGGATCCCCTCTGACATTGTCTCAGACCATGGGCCCCAGTTCTCCTCCCAGGTCTTTAAGGCATTCTGCCACTCCCTGGGAGCCTCCACCAGCCTGTCTTCCGGATACCACCCACAGACTAACGGCCAGACAGAGAGGGCCAACCAGGACCTGGGAGCAGCCCTGCGGTGCGTGACCTCCCGCCACCCCTCTTCCTGGAGCAAACTCCTCCCCAGGGTCGAATACTCTCATAACTCGCTCACAAGCTCCGCGACTGGGTTGTCTCCGTTTGAGTGCACTCTGTTCTACCAACCCCCCCTGTTCCCTGCCCAGGAGGAAGAAGCCTCTGTCCCGTCGGTCCAGGCCCATCTTCAGCGGTGCAAGAGAATCTGGAAGCAGACACACCGCACCCCTCCAAACCACCACCTGCACCCGGCGCCAGGCTGATCTCCACCGTGCCACAGCCCCCCGGTACACCCCAGGACAGCAGCTCTGGCTCTCCACCTCCTCTATCCCCCTCCAATCCACCTCCAAGAAGCTTCAGCCCCGGTTTATCTGTCTCAGTAATCAACCCCTCTGCCGTGAAGCTGAAGCTCCCTCCGGCCCTAAAGATCCACCCCACCTTCCATGCATCCCAGCTCAAGTCCGTGCCCTCCTACCGAGCCCCCTCCACCCCCTGGATCATCGACAGTGTGCCCGCCTATACGGTCAGCCGCATCTTGGATATCCGCCGCAAGTGGCGGGGTTATCAGTATCTGGTGGACTGGGAGGATTACAAGCCCGAGGATAGGAGCTGGATCTCCTGCCAGCTCATCCTCGACCCCTCCCTCATTCTGGATTTCCACCGGGACCACCCCCAAAAGATCCGGCCCGGTGGCACGCCTGGATGTGTCTGTTGAGGGGGGGTACTGTAAGATCTGCCATTTCCCTCCAGTCCACCTTCCTTTCGTTTTCTCGTTTCCCCCATTCCTCTTGTTTCATGTCATGTTTTTTAGTTCACCCTGTCTGTCTAGTTCCGTGTTTGTGCAGGCTGGGCGTGGTTCCCCATTTTGTTCCTCGTTTTCTCCCCATTATCACTCAGCCTATCACTCTCCCCCTCTGCTTGCATTCCGCACACACTCTAATTATCCCATCAGCTCTCGCAAGAATTCCTCATGCTTTTTAGTTATCCTACTAGCCTTTTCACCTGTTTCCCTCTCTATTTAAGTTCCCCTCTTTCTCTGTCTCGTTGCCAGTTCGTCGTTTGTCTTTGCTCTGTCTTGACATTCTCCGGCCACTCTGTTTTTGCATTTTGCAACTTATCTGTCTGTTTTTGTCTTTTTCCTCGTTCCAGCCCGTCCAGCCTGCTTCCCGTTCCTGTTCCCTCCTGCCCCGTCACCTGCCTTGCCCATCTTTGTTTCTCCAACCCCGTATCCAGCCCATCACCTAGCTTCCCTGTTTGTTCGCTTTTCTTGCTCCAAAATAAATATTCACTCATTATTTTTCCATAGAGTTCAATAGGAAAATTTGTCAGGAGAAACAACCTTTAATTGATCCATCCATATCTACTGCATATCTGGCAGCAGAGTGATGTTTTGAGGCTTGTTTGATACCTCAGACCCTTGATGACTTACAACCATTTTACCAATCATGTATTCCATGTTCCAGCATAATTTACAGCTAAATCTAGTCCCACCCCCCAATTCCCATAGAGATCCATTCAAATACAGAGACGTTATAATATCGCTTTTAAAAATTTAAAGGCACAGCCAACTTAGTGTATGTAAACTTCTGACCCACTGGAATTGTGATATAGTGAATTAGAAGTGAAATAATCTGTCTGTAAACAATTGTTGGAAAAACTACTTGTGTCATGCACAAAGTAGATGTCCTAACTGGTTTGCCAACACTATAGTTTGCTAACATGAAATCTGTGGAGTGGTTAAAATGAGTTTTAATGACTTCAACCTAAGTGTATGTAAACTTAAAATGAGCGACTCTCTTCCCGAACTAGCACCACTTCGCTGGGGACAACCCTCACTCTGTCGCCACTGTACCCTAAAATATTTCTTGTAAGATTCTAATTTATATGCATTCTTGTCACTATCTCACTATCAAACGCAGCTAAGACAGTTGTTGGTCAATTCACATATAGCCTATGACTTAACCTACGCCAAATCATGCTTTAGCCAAAGAGGGTAGCGGGAGCAATAGGTCCAACTTCGGGACTGGAACGTCCACTTTTCGGCACCAGACCAATTATAAGCAACATGTCCACCTTATGATTTAGAAATGGTTGAGTTGCAATGCAAACATTCAGACAGTTATATCGAGGGTTCAGCTAGTTAAGTCAGCCAATATTCAGCCAATATTGGCTATAAAAGTGGTTGCTAGCCTATAACCTAGTTGACAAATGTCTGGCTAAATCCCAACTGGACTTTATTCAAAAGAAGTAATCACGAACAGCCAGTCTGACATTGTGTTTCCCATTGATGTAGAAAACAAATCCGTTTTAAAATATTTTCGTCGACATTAAATATGTTGAAACAAAACAGAAACACATGGCTGATTTGATATACACTAAATATAATCTGGAAGGAAAATGTACTTATTTTAAAAGGAATGGAGCACCTTCCTCATGTAGGCTACGTGATGTAACGGGAAGCAAGCAGCTGACCACCTAATACACGTCACTTAGTTCAACGATTAACTAGCTACGGTGGCCCCCTAGTGGTGAGTCGTCGACTTCCCAGTTGTAGTATTCACATTTCATATTTGAAATTATAAATGAAAACTAAGAAAATCCCAAAATTCTGACGCAAGATGTTTGTTACAATTTGCCCAATGTTTGTTAAAGTTTGCACTATACAAGGGAAAGCAATGTGTGCTCTGGCTAGACACTGCTGCCTACTAAAGCTCATACTGATATGTGTCAGTGTTATGGAATGCCTATCAGCCAAAATAAATTTATAGATGTTTGTTCTTTTGATCAAACTATATTGTCTGTCATTCATGTTATTCAAGGTATAGTGTGTGCTTATGAATTAGCATGGTTCATTTCAATACCTAATTTTGTCCTCACTTTCATGTATACACAGTGACATTGCAGAATGTTTGATCATTCAAATTTGGTTTAAAGTCATTGAGAAGTCATGGAAATCCATTGGTCAAAATGTGTACGAAGAACCCTGATGTGTTCAGGAGCAGGTTATAAGGCTTAAAGTGATACTGCAGTCAAAAACCGACTTTTCACGTTGAAAACCGATGTTTTGGGTTAGATTATAATGATACACTACGTCCGAATCTACTTCCGAAAATCTCATGTTTAGTCAAAATAGTTTTGGGGATTTGTGACGTCACGAGATCCTTAACATAAAAATGGGTGGAGTTGAGGTGGTCCTAGGGGTGGTCTCGGCTGGGCACGTGGTATAAAAGCAGAGACAAACAGGTTTTTTTTCCTCTTTGAGACTGAGACCCTTGTACTGCTAACTAGCTAGTTCAAGTTCAAATGTGAATTGCTTTGTATTACTGCTAACGTTAATATTACAACTTATATCAAGCTACTAAGGGTACGTTCACACTGCAGGCCTTAGTGCTCAATTCCGATTTATTGCTCAGATCCAATTTTTTTTGTTTGGCTGTTCACATAAATTTTTTAATGTGGCCCATATCTGGTTCCAGTGTGAACCGATTGCTCTCCTCAAATGACCCATGCAAATTAACAAAAACAAAACACATAGCGACTTTTGCACAGCCTGCAGAAATAAACAACAACAAAAAGGAAGTCATCAAAGTCACAGCTTCTGCATTAATTTTAAAGTTGATGTGCAGTGGTGAGGAGACGGGAAAAAAGCCAAGGTTTTTACCTATGGTTTTTACTAGCTTTTTGTGCTGCCATGGCTGCTACTTCTGTGCAGAGGGACTCGTGAATGCGAGATAGGAGCTAGGAATGAGGGGACCGTGACATGGGCGGTTTCAGTGAAACTCAAACAAGGCATGAAATTAACCTCACCCACTCACCTGGGAGAGTGATTATGAGGACGGGCGAGTTAAGAAAATGGAGCGCTCGGCCGTTTGCTAGTGAGACCAGTCGATATAGCATTTATAAAACGGATAGTTCCGGGATGCAGATTGGTCAATACAGCATTCTAGTCGTGTTAAAATACACAATATAAAAAAGCTATCACACGACACATCTGTTCAACTTTATGTGTAACGTGTAGCCTAACATCACTGTGCACCCTTAGATTAAACTATTGACACATTATTCGACCGACAACCATAATGTTCGGTAAGCAGCTACATGAGAAAACCCTGCTAGCTACATCAAAAATGACGTAAAAAGTCACATTAATTCCGATCTGACAAACTGCGGTCGCTTTGACACAATCGGGTATGTATTGGCATCTCATACCACATTCAAAAGTGGCCCAAATGAGAATTGGAAATGTCAGATTCAATGTGATTTTCGCTGTTCACACTTCCATAAAAAAATCAGATCTATGTCACATTTGAGGAAATAATCGGATCTGGGCCACTTTTTACCTGCTGTGTGAACGTAGCCATAGAGAGTTATTCATCTACAACGTCTTACTTTGGTGTCTTTAGTTAACTTGCCTGCATTATGGGAACATGGGTAAATGGATTTTTGATACGATGTTTGCATTTTCTTATGCTCTCAGAAAAAAATGGGAAATGGGAAAATGCATTTTTGATATAGACGTTTGCTTTTTCTTTTTGAGCTGCGTGGTATGGCTGCATGGACTCTTCCACCGCGCGGGGAGTCCCGGGGGGAGCTCAAATAAAAGAATTGAATTGGTCACTCGCGATTTCGTAGCTTGCTCGGCTCCAGTGGCCTGGTGGCAGCTCTTTGATCAAATGTGCCTCAAAAATAATAGGCTACAATAAAATAATTGATAAGCTGGGCAATAATTGATAAGCTGTAGCTCGTTCGATTCGCTAATAACTTCAGCAGCCTCGCGAGTCGCTCCGTGTTGACAAATCCAGCATTTTATTATCAGTGAACACTGGCTATCTCTTACCACTGTAGTGATATTTTAATGCACTGATGCCCAATTGTATTATATAAATTCCCCAACCCAGAGCACAGCTTGTTTTTGAATGCACAGATTGGACTGTTTTCACAGAGGGGAAAGATAACATTGAAACGATCTGAATGCATTACTGTCTATATTAGTTTTAATGTTGACAATATTGTCCCATGTAAAAGTAGGCCTCTAAGTACTTTTTTCTTTTTCTTTTTTAATAAATAAAAGCCCAGCTCTCCTGTGTGTGTGTGTGTGTGTGCGGGTGTGGTTGCAGGCTCCAGTCTGTACAGTCCATTTTCACCATCCGGTTCCCCCCCCCCCCCCCCCCCCCATACTGGCCCAGCTAGTCCCGTCCCTACTCACCCGCCTTGCCTGCCTGCCTCCTGCCCTCCTGAACATCATTAAAACCCCATTCTCTGCATTTTGTGTCCTGTCTCCTGTGTCTGCGTTTGGGTTCTCTAGTCTGACCGTAACAGAGTGATGATGTGTCCTCTTACCCTCCTATTACACTCACTACTACTGATGAAGTTCACTCCCAGCTCAGGAGATTGAATTTGAATATGGTCATTGGTCCTGATGGGGTCAAGGCTCGAGTCCTAAAAGTCTGTGCAGACCAGCTCTGTGACATAGCCTGCATTATACTCACTGTTTCTTTCCACTTCTAAGATACCATCAGACTGAAAAAAGTCCTGCATAGTACCGGTTCCTAAGAAACCTAATGCCCAGCTTTTGAAAGACTTCCAGCCTCTAGCCTTGACCTCACAGATTATGCAATGTTTTGAGAGAGTGGTCCTCAGTCATTTTAGTGAACAGGTTAGTGCCTTTCAGGATCCTTTACAATTTGCATTTGATGGTGGGAGTTGATAATGCCCTGCTGTATACATGCTTCACACCATGTACACTCACCTTGAAAGAGCACAAAGCTCTGTGAGAATCATGCTTTTTGATTTCTCGAGTGCATTTAACACAATTCAGCATCATCTCAGCACAGAAACAAATTAGTTTTAATTTGCATAAGTCAACAAGTGGCATGGGTCATGAATTATCTGTCATCTGCATAGTAGTAGGGCGTATTTCCAAGGGTGATGATGAATATTACAGACAGGAGGTAAACAGCTTTGTTAAGTGGTGCAAGGCCAATTTTCTCAACCTACCAAGGAGCTTATAATTGATTTTAAGAATAAGAAAGATATTTTGACCAACATCTTCATCAATGCACAGCCAGTGGACATTGTGTATTCATATAAATAGGCTACTTAGGAGTCCACTTGGACAACAAGTTAGACTGGAAGGAGAACAGCAAGGCCATCTTCAAGAAGGCCCAGTCTAGGCTTTTTACCCTATGTAAATGTAGGTCCTTGATGTAAACAGGTCTCTGCATGTTTTGCTGGGGCACTGGTGTTACAGTAAGGGATAGTAACAGAATAAATAAGCTTATAAAGAAGGCAGGTTCAATCATTGGCCTGACACCTGACTCCTTGGAGGCCATCATTGAGTGCCGCATATTAAAACTGAAACAATTCTGAGGTATGATGGCCATCCCCTGCATGCAACTGTCACTGAATTAAAAAGTAGGTTCAGTGACCGCCTGGTGATGCTGAGATGCTCAACAGAACTTTTTCGCAGGTCCTTCCTACCCACTTGCTCTGCTGTAAAATACTTGATTGTAAAATTAATTTTGTTCCCATTTACAATCACTTTATTGCGTTGTATGTAAGTTAAATGAAAAGTAATAAATAAGTAAAAATAAAGTAAAAACAACAACAACAACAACAAACAACAACCATACACTGAAATTGATCATGTGATTGTATGGATTCCCGCCTTTCTCAGCAGAGTGGAGCGAGACTTTAGTTCTGGAAGAGCAAACATTCCACACGCCACGGCAATGGCTACAGAAGGCAGCAAAGACAACTTCACGTTTGCTTTAAATTGCACCTTTCACCTCCACAAAGAAAATAAACGTCTAACAATGAGCTCGAGGGATGTGACAAAGGACCGACTTGCGGCGATTTTCAAGGTTGGTATCAAGTTTCTGAATCTTTAGCTAGCTAGCTAGCAAAAAAAAAAAAAAACATTGTTAGCCAACTTGCTAGGTATGTTCCCATGTTTGTTTGCCAAGTTGTTAGCTATGCATGTGGCATCCGTGTCCTCATACTGGGTTACTGAGCAATGAAAATATATGAACAACAGTGGTCTGAATCCCAGGCTAGTTCTAATTTATTTGCAGCTAGTGTTGCATGTTAGCTAGCTTCAACTGCATATCTGATTGTATGGACTAGCGAAGTGAAGTACTATGTGTTTGACCATAACGTTACCTGTTTTTAAGGACTGATAGCTCAGCCAGCGTGCATCTACTAAGGTTACCGACTCTTTTTTGAATAATACTTTTGGTACTAATTTGACTTCATACTAATAGCTCTCACCAAACATTTTGTTGCTGACAATGTTATGTTGCCTAAAAAATGTCAGTGTATCATGGGTAGTGTTTGTTTCTGTGGTTTGCCTAATACTGTAGTAGTCTAGCTAACTAGCTAATAATGACTGATGGTTAATTTTTCTAGGTGGAGGCCGACAGCATCTATTTAGAGGATGATTTCTCGAGGGAAACATTTTTCCCACGACCCAAGGGGATGTTTCCAACAGCATTAATGATGAACAGAGGATCGTTCACTGTCGATAGTTGATATAGTTCCGAAGCAGCTCCAGCAGTATCCATGCCCCAGCCATCCACGTCAATGCCAGTGCCATCGCCCGCGCCCTACGGCACCCAACGCCCTACGGCACCCAACAGCGACAAGATCTTCAACGCAGATGAATCCTGGATTTGTGAATCCCCAAAAGAAGAAACAAAGTACAAGAAAACAAATCTGTGTCGCGGACGTGGAGGACAACCGAAAAATAAACGCATAAAGTAAGTTGTTTTATGTTGACTATGAAAAATATATATATATATATACGAGTGTGTTTTAAATGTAGACCCTGGCCATCTGACATCACGGCCATGAAAACTTTTTAGATGCGAAGCATCTGCTATAGTCTGCACTTTCACTCACTCACTCATGATTAAGCTCACTCACTCATGCCACAGTTAACGAGTCCATCTCTGGGGATTTAGGAGGGGAGGGGGGGGGGGGGGGGGCGTGTACAACACTCAGGACCTTGTTTCATGCAGTGGTAGATCACATTGAATTAAATTACATTTCATGATATATTTTACAGATGCTGTTTATATAACGATTCAGGATGGCACAGGTGTGTTGGGTGTAGCCACATCCATAAAGGAGTAATTGAACTCTGCCGATGAGTATGTCATCTGTGACAGCAAAGGCCTATTGCAGACACATCAGAGACAAAAGGTATGGATGTACACTACCATTCAAAAGTTTGGAATCACTAAGAAATGTTTGCTTTTGAAAGAAATCAATACTTTCATTCACCAAGGTGGGATTAAATTGATCATATAATACAGTCAAGATATTCATAATGTTACAAATTACTATTACTGTTTGAACTGTTTTATAATTCAATCTTACATATGATTGCAAAGACCCATTTTCAGCAGCTATTACTCCAGTGTACTAACACACTGTGTTATCTCATCCTTAAGTACTCACTCTAATGTGCTAGTACTAATGTGCTAATTTGATAATGGGTTTAATATCTTTAGGATAGATGGAGCTTGTAGAGGAGGCGATATAGCTGTTTGTGTTAAATCTTGCTTCCCTGTCTCCATTTTAAAAGCCATCTCAGTTCCAAACATTTTGAATTAATTGCTTTGAATGTGACTGTTATAATCACTCACTCAACCTGGTCGGATTGTATAGGCCTCCCTCCTCGCCTGCAGACTCAAAAAACGAAGGTATTTATTTCTATGTTCAATATGTGTGAAGGATAGTGTGCGTGTAGCTGTGCTGGAGGTAACCAACTGGCTATCTTCTTCGGTCAGAAAGATGCTACAATCTCCGGATTTCCTTTGACTTCTTTATTATCAAACGTAGTAAATTATATTATCCAGTATTTGTGCATATGTGTGGTTTCTTCTGTGGACAAGGAAATAAAATAACAAATAAATGTATTGTCACAATAACAGCACGGGAAATAAGTTGCAGTAAATAAATTAATTAACAACTAGGGTGCTGTTACACGTAATGTCAGTCTAATACCACAAATGAGTACTGTGTATATAGTTGTATATGCCTTATAAAGCGGGAGAGGCGCGTGAGGATGTTGTCTAGCCTGTTGTCTAGCCAACTAATTAGCTAGCCTACTACCACAGCACTTAAAGAACATAAATCTGAATAAGGCAAATGACAGTGGTAAGAACAATATACATATGTGACAGAACTTACTTAGTCAGCGGCGCACACTAAGCACAATATTAGGAAATAATATTAACATAAATGAACCAGGCTAACGCTGGGGATAAACCGCTCCTGCATCCAACGAGCTCTGACGCGAATCTAAAGAATCTAAGGAATGTGCATGCGCAGTAGCCTAAGTCCGTAAGAGTGACGTAACACTCAGCAAGTCCCACAGCTGTAAAGGGGGCGTGACGTGTGAGGTGGGAGGAGCCAAACGCAGCAAGGGGATTCATAAAGCCCTTAGGCCACTAAGGCGGAATACCCGCAGATAAGGGAGGAGACAAGACAAGGAACAACAAACACCCTACAGACGCTACTAACCGGCTAACTGTCCAACGCTAAGTAGAGCGCAAGGACAGAGATCTGAACAGCCAGACATAATACACGCCCTGTCTCGGTAACGAGACACAATAAACGGGCGAGTAGCGAAAAGGCACAAATAAACAGTCAACAAATGAAGAATGAATAATATGATTTAATACAAGGAGGTGAAAGAACAGATAACGTTACGTGGCTAATTACATAAGCTAGTATTAGACAGTCATATGCAGAACCTAAAGGAGGGTAAACGCCCGATCTCCCAGGGGGAAGAAACATTTTACAGGCGAGCCAACGGAGAACCGCAGTCCCATAACCTTACTAGCAAAAATGACCAAGCTTAAAACAGCCACGCCCTAACCTCTCAGACAGGAGGAATGTAATGAGGCAAAGGAACAGGTAATTAATGTTCCAAGGCATAGTATGAGACTCGCAGTCATACGCAAACGTGTCCACAACATCGTCCGGTCTCACTAAGAGACAAATAGCACCGAAGGGCAAACAGAACTAAGCTCTGAACGGAATAGCCCAAAACTCCATACCCGGAGAACAAGCACAAAAGACGAAAGGACAGCTGCACAGAAACTATAGGC
The DNA here is from genome assembly GCA_029718625.1 of Synaphobranchus kaupii. Lineage (NCBI taxonomy): Eukaryota > Metazoa > Chordata > Actinopteri > Anguilliformes > Synaphobranchidae > Synaphobranchus > Synaphobranchus kaupii. Next base: position 37,242,250 of record CM056383.1, on the reverse strand, counting down.
TATCTGACTGACAAGCACAAACACAAAAACAAGCCCTGCCTCTAAATAAGGGGAAATGTAACGAGGCGAACAGGAACAGAGATTTAACGTTCCCTGGTGATATAAAAAGGCTCGCAGTCCAATAAATAAAACCAAGAGGGTAAACACCCGATCTCCCAAGAGAGAGAAACATTTTACAGGTGAGCCGACGAAGTACCGTCGTCCCATAACTTACTATCCACAGACTAACGCAAGCTAGAATATAAAACAACCGCCCTAGCCTCTGCCTAATGAAAAAAATGTAACGAGGCGAAATGGAACAGAGAGCTAACGTTCCGAGGCTATTATTAAAAACACGCAGTCAAACACAAGCACGTCCACAGCATCGCCCAAGCTCCACACAAGGAGACAACACACCAGGAGAACGAAACAGAACAACAGTTCACAACAATCGTCTCGCAGGTAAAAAGGCGAACAGGACTGCTGTAACAAAGACCTACGCAAACATAATAGCACGAAGCCTCAATATAAATAAAACCCTGAATCACAACAACGGGGAACGTAGTCCACGAGAAGGAGACTAAACAGGGAAAAACGTACCAAGGCTACTTACTGGCTCACAGTAACACGGGAGTGAGTAGAAGCAAACGCCAGGTCTCTCAGAGAATAAATATATAACGAGGCGAAATGGAACAGAGAGCTAACGTTCCGATGCTATAATTAGAACACACGCAGTCACACACAAACACGTCCACAACAACGCCCAAGCTCCATATAAAGAGACAAACACCCGGAGAACGAAACAGAACAACAGTTCACAACAATCGTCTCGCAGGTAAAAAGGGCGTACAGGACGGCTGCTACCAAAAAACCTACGCAACATAGCACAACAGCCTCTCAGAAAACGAATGAAGGAGACGAGGCGAATTGGAACAGAGATTTACGGTCCCAAACTTCTACGAGATAGTCAACAACCAAGCCAGTAAGAAATAAGCCCTGTCTCAACTAAGAGACGTTAAAAATGGGCGAATAGCCAAAACGGTACGAAAATTCACAGCCAACAATAACACCACAGTACATACAATTAACAATCAATGTCGAAGCCCCGAACGAAGGAGACGGTAGGCTTATATAACTCTCGTGACTACAAACAGGTGTAAATGCTTAACCGAAAGCTCCGCCAACTCAGCAGGGCGGAGCAAGCATCTACCAAAAGGGCAGCGCCCTCGCGTGGCCACCGAGGAAAACGACCGCATGGGGAAACAGGGTTGAAAACCACGACAACAGCATTATATGCACTTTTCCCCATGTGCCTTGAAAATTATGGATTAAAAGTCTTTAAAAAATGGGAGGCATTAAATGATCTTAATTCAAATGAGTTTCTCAACATTAATGTTTCTCAACATTAGAGCGCACACACTTTAAGATGAGGCTACGATGTAGGGTCGCACACTACAAAATACGGATGCAACAATGTGAGTTTGCAAGCCGTCTTCTTGTCATAACAAATGCGATGTGTAATGTTACCATAAAGAAAACATGCAATGTAAAGTTATATTTCATGGTTTCATGACCAAGCTGTGGGCTGTTAATGTGATGCATCATATATGGCCAAAACATTCACATTCTAACGTTACAGCAATGATGATCACTAATGGTCTCTTCCCCCCCTCACACGCAGAGAGAGAAAGAGAGAGATTATATTGCTGACATCTCATTGGCCAGTGTGACAAATTCCCTCGGTGTACCACTCACACTACAAGAGCTACGACGAAAATATCAAACATGTTTGAAAATAATCGGGACGTCCCAGACTGGATTGGGAAAACGGGGATGCAATTATCGGGGCTCATTGACCCTCTCACATTATGAGCAACAACGCTCCGACCACACGCTTGCGACCTTGCGTTTTTGTTCCGATCTCGATAATGTGTCTGTGATGCCTAAATCGGCTGTGACATCATGTAGTGTATGCCTAGCTTTAGTTACATTATGCATTTGTCTTTTCTTTCTTCAGAACTGAAGGGCCAGAAATCACTGTGGTCGAGAGGCTGCATCACATGGAGGAGAACTTGAAGATGGAGATAAGGAGTTCCCAGTCTACAAACCACAGTGATGTTGAACAAAGCTTTACTGAAGTAATACAGTTACTGAGTCAGGTGAAGTGTGCTGTTGGCGAGATAGGGCGCAAGGTGGATGTTTTAGATGTAATGAATGAAAAAGTAGCTGATGTAACTGCCAGCACTTGTGTAACTACAGCTCTGAGACAGGCATTTATGTGCAAAATCTGCATGGGAATTCCAAGGGCTGTAGTGCTTGTGACCACATGCTGCGGACAAGCCATTGGCTGTGGCCAATGCATCGCCATGCATTTGTCTGACAATGACACTTGCCCTCTCTGTAAAGCAGGAGACTTTGTTACAAAGATTGTGCACCTTAATGGGTTTGAAGAGATTCTTTAAAAAATTACTTTAAAAAAACACTTAAATTATCGAACATTTAGAATACAAGCGTATTTTTATTATGTTGGTAATTATGTCCAAAGGGACTTACTTGGGTCCGTGTACCACTTATTTTGAAAAGTAGAATGTTCTGATTTTCTACTTTTGCCCTCAGACTAGTCTGTGAGGCGGTGAAGAAAAGAGTTAGAGTTAGGGTTATGTGTTGGGTTAAAAGTAATTGTGTCAACATTGCAAGATATTGTACTGGAATATGTAACGAAGCGAAGGAACAGAGAGCTAACGTTCCCATGCTACGCGCAGTCACACACAAACCTGTCCACAACCTCGCCCAAACTCCACACAAGGAGAAACACACCCGGAAAACGAACAGAACAATAGTTCCGAAACAAAATTGTCCCGTAGGTAAAAAGGACGGAGGACAGCTGCAACAAAGACCAATGCAAAATAGCACGACAGCCTCTCAATATAAATAAAAACCCTGACTCACAACAAAAAGGAGCGTAGTCCACGAGAAGGAGGCAAAACAGGGAACAAACATACCGAAGCTACTAACCGGCTCACTGTAACCCGGAAATGAGTAGAAGCTAAAACGCCAGGTCTCTCAGTAAGAAAACCAATCAAAAGGCGAAAAATGTGCCAGAGAAACTGCTACTCTATACTTCTACGAGCTAAGAAACTAAGTAGAAGCGAAAACACCCGATCTCTCTATGGGAAGACATGTGCCGAAGGGCGAACAGAACTACTGTTCCGAACAGAATCGCCCAAATCTCCATACACGGAGAAAAAGCACAACAAGGCGAAATAGAGCAGAGATTTACGATCCCAAACTTCTACGAGATAAGGAACTACCAAGCCAGTAAGAAATAAGCCCTGCCTCAACAAAGAGACGTTAAAAATAGGCGAGTAGCCAAAATGGTACGAGAACTCACAGCCAACAATACACCACAGTACAAAACAATGAACAAACAATGAACAATTAATGTCAAAGCCCCGAACAAAGGAAACGGTAGGCTTATATATCTCTCGTGACTACGCACAGGTGTAAACGCTTAACAGAAGCTCCGCCAACTCAGCAGGGCGGAGCAAGCATCTACCAAAAGGGCAGCGCCCTCGCGTGGCCACCGAGGAAAACGACCGCATAGGAAAACAGGGTTTAAAACCATGACAGCTTTGTATATGGACAGGGAGACAAGTCCCCCTCAATGTTGTAAGGTGGGTTAATTGTCAGCCTCAATGATTTGTGCTTTACATAATATAGTTTTACTCACTAATTATAATCAAACACGAATGTTAACGTTACGGAGGCTATGTTAGGGCCGAAACATGGCCTACCTCATGGAAATAGGCAAACGTGGACGCTTCGAGCTACACAAACAGTTTTTCTTTTGCTGTGACATTTGTGAAAGACAAACCAGAAGAAAGCACAGATCGAACAAGAAAGTTGTTTACTGTTGTTGCCTGCTATAGCGTCCCTCGCTGCTACGCTCTGGCTTGTCTATCACAAATGTCATGGCAAAAGAAAAACTGTTCGCGTAGCTCGAGGCGTCCACGTTCACGTATTTGCGTGAGGTATGTTTCGGCCCTCAGCCTGCTAACGTTAACGTTATTAAACAATAAGCGATGTTTCCCTGCTGAACTATCTAAGTGTTATATGCTAATGTCACACTATAGGCCCTATCTTACACCCGCCGCTAAGCGGCACTAACCCAAACGCAAGTGTCTTTGCTATCTTACACCCAGCGCAGGGTTCATTATAGCCCCTTGCGCTCACGTTGGTTAAATATCAAGTGATGTTGCACCCATAGCAAGTGAACTGGGTGTGTTGGTCTTAAAATGAGGTGTGGCCAGGATTATTTTTGGCGTATTGCTATCTTGAGCCAGCAGAAAATGCTTGCGCTAAAACCACCAAAAACCTGGCCGTTGTTTACATGTTATTTTAACGCCGCATATAAGTGCGTCTACATAGGTAGGGATGGGAATCGTTAGATTTTATTGATACCAATGCCATTATCGATTCTGATTATCGATCCAATTCTTTATCGATTCCTTTATCAATTCCTTAAATATAATGTGCTCCCAGGCTATTAAAAGATCAACTTGTCATGAACCTGAATACGGGCTGGACCCAAATGCAACGACCAGGAGGCAGAGGGACAGGAAAAGGTAGTTTATTATAGCTTGGGGCAGTCCCAAGCTGTACATAGATTACAAACAGAAAAACAATAAAGTCCGGAGATTCTCCGGGACTTCACTTTGCTCCAAGCCGGAGCTGGACTTGAACTGGAACGCGGAATGTTCCAAGCCGGAACTGGACTAGTACTGGAACACAGGATGTTCCAGGCCGGAACTGGACTTTGTACTGGAGCCCTGGAGTTCCAAACCCGAACTGGACAGGACGGGGAAATGGACCAGATCACACCGGAACTGGACTTAACTGGAACACTGGGTTGTTCCAAACCGGAACTGGACTTGGTACGGAACACTGGATGTTTCAAACCGGAACTGGACTGGACAGGAACTGGATCGGGTCAACCTGGAACTGGACCAGACTGGAGTACTGGATGTTCCAAACCGGAACTGGACTGGACAGGAACTGGATCGGGTCAAACTGGACAAACTGGAATGTTCCAGACCGGAACTGGACTGTGCGGGTCTCTCAGGAATAGTTCCAAACCGGAACTGGACTTGGTGGATCTGGACAGACGGGACAGACGGGATGGATAGGGGGAGCGCTAGGCATCCAATAAATAAGCTTCGAACTTGTCTCCTGAAGCGAGGGAGGACATAAAGCACAGACAACCGGTTATGGAAATGCATGAAATTTAGAGGAGGGGAAACCGGGGTGTACTAGTAACAGGTAACCAGGTAGTTGAAGCAGAGGAAGGGGTTGCTGCAGAATACGGCAGGGCAGGGCAGTGCAGCGCACCTCAGGTTGGCCCGGTTGAGGCAGCCGGGCAACAGCAGTAGATGCAACCGGAACCGTAACAATGGCGGTAGCCACGGCCAGACAGGAACCACTGTAGAATGGAGGAGCAGAACGCCCCGCTGTGGGCGCAACGTCAGGTGGAAGCGGGGGTACCGCAACACAATCAGGGAGTAGCGCACAACTGCAGACTGGCAGAAACAATAGAGTAGTGGTTAATGAGACAGGCAAGGCGCGGCAGGTAGGACCGCATATAAACAGGACAGACTAGCAAACAACAGTAAGCAGTGTGCATTTAAGCACCGAGACAGAACCAAATTGTAGCAAGATAAACAGATAAGGGAATACTAGACCAGGATACAAACGAAACAACGTTAACGAACTGGCGCTGGATAGCAGCCAGCAGGAGGGTTAAATAGGGAGTGAGATTGGAAACAATTAAGAAAGCGTGCAAATGTAAGCGTGGGTGATTGAACAGAGCGGAGTGTGAGGAATGCATGCCGAAATGGAGAAAGGAGATAGGCTGAGACAGGAGTGGGGAAAAGGAGTGAAACAAACGGAGGGAACACACCCAGTCTGCAGCAAGGGGAAAAACACGGACAATGGGAATCAAACATGACACGGAGGGAAAGGGCAAAACACGGAAAACGGACAGGATGGGAACGGAACGTTACACAACTATTACTATTACTATCGGGTGGTCATCTAAAATGGATTCAATGACATAATATTTAGAAAGTATAAAACATTCGTTTTTCATTCATATTTCTTAGTCATATCATGGAAAATATTTATCTGCTATATTTTTGCCTGCACAAGTGGCAGAGCATCCAATAAAACAGTCAGAATTGTATAATTCTGTAAATTGAAATTTGTAAATTGTAAATGTATTTTGGCTTGATCAATACGAGTGCTTAAAAATATCAGACATCAAAGGAAATAAGAGACACCGGAAAATGATGAAAACGCGACGCGAGAAGAGGATAAATTATCAGTTTAACGTTATGTCAAAAAGGTGGCTAAAATATTGTTGTTTAACTACTGCTCTGTGATTGGGATATTTAGGAGTTTCCTTCTCTAACGAAGATCGCAAACTTTACTTATGAGTTAGTTACACTCTTAGGCGTGTTTCATAAAGCTGCACCGTAACATTTGTGTTGGTTTCTGTATTATCAGAACAGTTTCAACTGTCACCATTCTCCCCCTATCTCATTTAGCATATACATTTACATGGAAGAAAGACGAGATCTTTAACGTTACCTAACGTTTTTGGAGGCAAGCTGGCTCCTCTTATTAGCTGAAGATGACAAAGATTGAATATTATCATTTAGCTAATTTAGGTTAGTTATCCGCTTTCCAAATCTAGGCTACTCATCTGTGCGTGACCAAGCAGGCAATCATTGTCAGATTAGTCTACCACCAATCCAAACACTGTAGTTTTACACTTGTAGGGAAGTCCACACACATTTCCAAAGACGGATCACAAAATGGAGATCTTACGCAAACACATTTTATATTGATTTTTAAATGATAGTAGCTTAAATTAGTTTTCAAAAAACTACGTTTACATTTTATATTTTTAGACAGGCCGCCAAACTCTACCCGCCAGCATGCACTTACTGAATGAAAAATGCTTTATTTGCTATGCCTAGCTGTCGGGAATACATGCTGGAATCGATAAGAGAATTGATAAGCTCAAGGCGAACGATTTCGAGGAATCGGACAACTTAGAACCGGTTCCTAATGGGAACCGGTTCTCGATTCCCACCCCTATACATAGGCATGTGCACAACACGCGTACACCCTCCTGTCTGTTCCACAAAGGGACGCGCACAAAAAAAATATCAAGATTACAATGTGAAATAATATTATTTTGTAGCACATACCTGTCCGGGGAATGCCGCATTAAATTGCTTTCAGCCCACTCCATCAACATCCAGGCGATGGCATGTGTAAGGTTATAGACTATTCACAATTATCCTGGATCAAGCTATGATTTAGCCTATATTGGCCAATAATTGCTGTAATCTTCTGTGGGGTCAATCTTCTGTTACGGGACAATGGCTATCCATTAACACCTAATCAAGCCTAATGCAGTAAATTGTCATTTACACCTAATGCGTGAATTGTCATTCAATGGAAAACTCATGCACTGCAATAGACGCACATTTGAGTTCTGAAAATGATTGTCAGATGTCATTACAATACAACTTTGTTCATCTAGGCCTACAGCCTGTAAGTAAATAGAATGGTTTTGCCTGAAAAAAGTTCAAAACCTTGTCCAGTGAATATTGCATTTATTGTTTTTCAAATAGCCTAGGCTACAGCGGATTCGCTGTGCATGTGGTTTTTTTGATAGCCTATGGTTAAAAAACGGAGATAAATGTCACCATGTTAACTGAATTGTAACCTTAGCTATTCTTCGTCCTTCATATATTTTTTTAATTACAGTGACAAGGTTTCCATCCTCTGAGTTTATTAAAACCCCGCTGATTTCACCTGTTATTCCATAACTGAACAAAACTATTTTAAAGAGAACTATGCGTCTAATTAGAAAACAAAGCACGTTACACAATTAATTCACCATTAATTTTAATGCCATTCTCTGCCATTCTCTGCAGGAGCAGGTCTGTTTCCTATGCTGTAAATCACACTTTTCACAGTCTTCCTGGGAAAGTGGATTGTTTTAAAGCATTACGCTACCAGTAAAACAGGTTGGTCACATTTCCATAAGCAGGACATTATAAAACATGGGAAAATATGCGTGAACCTATGGGTTGCCAACCTGACAGCTTTATTGTATTTAGTGTCATCATTAAGTAGCTGCCTTATTCAAGAATGTATTTCAATGTAAACAAATATCATATGGTGATTTCTCATGTTTTGAATATCTTGCTGCCATATTGAAAGGATCTCCCCGAATTTTATTGTTAACATTATATAGGCCACCTAAATATTGTGTAAATTTTTGACTTTGCCAAACTGCTTTCCATCATTTCCACGGAATTTGATTGTTTTATTATTGCTGGTGATTTTAATATTCATATGGATAATTCCAACGATAGCACCACTAAAGAACTCTCTACCCTACTGAATACTTTTGAACTGTCTCAACATGTGAATGAGCCAACTCTTAATCGTGGCCATACTTTAGATTGAGTTATTTCAAAGGGTTTGAATATTTCAAATGTCACTGTAACTGATGTTGCTTTATCTGATCACTGTTGTGTTTTCTTTGATCTCTCTATAACCCCTGATATTCATATTAGATCTGAAACTGTTAAAAAATGGTTTATCAATGTCAACTTCAACTGTTGTAAATGATCTACTGGATTTGTAAAATTATTGATTCTATTGCACCTGTTAGGACTAAATTAATTTCTGGTAAGCAAAAAGCTCCTTGGAGAAATGCTATGTCAGTAAAAGCCATGAAGAGGGAGTGCCGAAAGGCGCAGATGGCGAAAATCAAACCTTCAAATTCACCATGATGTGAGGCACCCGGGTTCCATCCCGGGTTTTCCTATTGTCTCACAGTCCACCCCGTGTTTTCCCTCTCTCCCTCCTACTTGTGTCTTGCACTCCCCACACCTGCATTGTGTTTTCCTCTCGTGTCCTCGTTACCCTTCTCCCACCTGTTGCTCGTTTTGTCCTCGTCATGTCTTGTATATAGTCTGTCCCGTCACTTTGTTTGGGGCCAGACCGTCTTGTGTGCTTGTCGTGTTTGTTTGTGAGCTGGGTTTCCCGTTTGTGGTCCTGTCTTGTTCTGTCTCGCCATGTTCCGTCTTGTTTCGTACCCTCTTGTTATGTACCACCTTGTCTTTATCATGTTTAGTCCTCGTTTCCCTCCAGGCTCCCTCGTTCCCCCAGGCTGAGTTCCTGTTCCCCAGGCTGAGTTCCTGTTCCCCAGGCTGAGTTCCTGTTCCCCAGGCTGAGTTCCTGAGCCCTTGGCTGAGCGCCTGAGCCCTTGGCCTTGTGCCTGCCGTCCTTGTTCCTGATCCCACGGCCTGAGTGCCGCCCCTGTTCCTGACCCCACAGCCTGAGTGCCGCCCCTGTTCCTGACCCCTCGGCCAGAGTGCCGCCCCTGTTCCTGACCCCTCGGCCAGAGTGCCGCCCCTGTTCCTGACCCCTCGGCCAGAGTGCCGCCCCTGTTCCTGACCCCTCGGCCAGAGTGCCGCCCCTGTTCCTGACCCCTCGGCCAGAGTGCCGCCCCTGTTCCTGACCCCTCGGCCGGCATGCCGTCCTTAATCTGGACCCCACGGCCAGGGTGACGTCCTCGTTCCTGACCCCCACGGCCAGAGTGCCGCTGTGGGCCCCCGCGCTATCCGCGGGAACCCTGCACCCATTCCTGACCCCGCGGCCGGCGTGCCGTCCTTAATCTGGACCCCACGGCCAGGGTGACGTCCTCGTTCCTGACCCCCACGGCCAGATGGCCGCCATGTTTCCTGACCCCACGGCCAGATGGCCGCCATGTTTCCTGACCCCACGGCCAGAGGGCTGTCATGTTTCCTGACCCCACAGCCGGAGTGCCGCCCTAGCCTGGTTCCTGACCCTTCCCAGTTCCTGACCCCTCCTTAGTTCCTGACCCTTCCTTAGTTCCTGACCCTTCCTTAGTTCCTGACCCTTCCTTAGTTCCTGACCCTTCCTTAGTTCCTGACTGTGGCGAAGTGAGCACCACCGCTCTCATGCAGAGACAATAATCAGGCGTTTTGTAGTGAGAGAACATGGTTTTTATTCGGTTCTCTTCATATGGTATACATTTATCAAAACACTTGGTCTTCCGCTCTTCTCCCCGCAGATGTTCCGGCCGGCTTTTATGCACTCAGGCTCACTGTCGAACAATCAAGGCAATTGGTTAATTGATACAATCAATCGTTACCAATTGCGTGATTCCCGAGAGCTGTGTCGGCTCCACAAACCATACGAGTTCACTCTCTCTTGCCGGCAGCACCTAAAACCACGCCCCCCTACCACACTGACCCTTCCTTAGTTACTGAACCCTCCTCCTTGTCATAGCCCTCTCCTAGTCTTGACCCCTCCATGTTCCTGCCTCGCCTTGTTCCTGCCTCGTGTCTGGTTTCGTCTTGCCCCTGCCTATGTCTCTCAATAAATTTACTCCCTGGTGGAGTTTCCCCCTGAGCCGTCTGAGTCTTGCATTTGGGTCCGGTCCCCCCTGCGGGAACCTTAACACATGACATATATAAAGAGACACTTCATTTCTACAATTTAGAAATAAGAAATGCCAGAAAATCATTCTTCTCTGAAATCATTAACAACGACGTCAACAACAACGCACGCATCCTATTTGCTACTGTCAATAGGCTGACAAACCCACCAGCTCCAATACCTCCCAAACTCCTCTCCGTTAATAAATGCAATGAATTTGCAACCTTTTTTAAAAATAAAATTCAAGGCATTAGACAAGCCATTAACTCTTCCATCTCTAACAATTACATAGTGCTGCCTCCTCACCCAAATAGAGATATCAGGATAAAAATGACTCAGTTTGAGATCATTGATTGTAAAACTCATGAGGAAACTGTATTAAATCTTAAACCTTCTTCCTGTTGCCTTGATATTCTACCCACAAACCTTTTTAGAAATGTTTTTAACTGCCTGGCAATTGAACTACTTCAAATAGTTTATAACTCCCTCCAATCGGGCATCTTCCCAGAGGCTTTGAAAACCGTGGTAATTAAGCCTCTATTAAAAAAGAGCAGCCTAGATATGTCTGTTTTAAATAATTACAGACCTATATCTAACTTACCTTTTATAGGCAAAGTTATTGAAAAAGTTATTTATCGGCAACTTAGTAACTTTTTAATTTCTAATGGCTACCTTGACAAATTTCAATCCAGATTTCACCCCCATCACAGTACCGAGACTGCCCTTATCAAGGTCATTAATGACATTCGTTTAAATACTGACTCTGGTAAAATCTCAGTCTTAGTGTTATTAGATCTTAGCGCTGCATTTGACACTGTAGATCATAAAATTCTGCTTGAGACAGACTAGAAAATTGGGTTGGACTTTCAGGTACCGCCCTAAATTGGTTTAAGACCTATCTAGCGGACAGAAAGTATTTTGTCTCCATTGGCAATTTTACTTCTGAGCGGATTACAATGACTTGTGGTGTTCCCCAAGGATCAATCCTTGGGCCTCTATTATTCAATCTGTACATGCTCCCACTACAACAAATCTTACAAAAAAATAATCTCGCTTACCACAGTTACGCAGACGACACCCAAATTTACATAGCTCTCTCACCAAATGATTATGGTCCAATCGACTCGCTCTGTCAATGCATTGAACATACATTGTTTTCATACATTAACATTGTTTTCGGAACTCATGATAAAAGACTGAGAGTCAGTGCTCACCTTGATTCCCTGTCCCTTCAGACTAAAACCCAGGTTAGAAATCTTGGTGTAATCTTGGACTTAAATTTCAATACCCATATCAATTCAATAACAAAATCAGCTTACTCTCACCTAAAAAACATAGCAAGAATCGGGGACTTTATGCCTAAACAGGACCTAGAAAAGCTTATTCATGCCTTTATCTCCAGCAAATTGTATTATTGTAATGGCTTATTTACAGGCCTATCAAAAAAAGCGATTTGCCAACTGCAACTTATTCAAAATGCTGCTGCTAGAGTGTTAACAAAAACAAGGAAATTTGATCATATCACGCCAATTCTTAGGTCTTTGCACTGGCTCCCAATCAAGCAGAGAATTAACTTCAAAGCATTGCTGCTTGTGTACAAGTCACTAAATGGGCTAGGGCCTTCATATGTCTCTGATCTGCTTTTGCCATACAAACCCCACAGAGCCCTAAGGTCATCTGATGCTGGCTTATTAACCATTCCAAGAGTTAAAACAAAACATGGAGAGGCAGCGTTCTGTTACCATGCTACTCACAGCTGGAACAAACTCCCATAAGATATTAGAAATGGCCAAACTCTAACCACTTTTAAAACTAAACTAATAACATTCATGTTCTGCACCGCATATACTTAAATAAATACTGTTATCTGATGTTCAGTTGTTGCTTGTTATCTGTTGAGCACTTGAAAAGTCCTCTATAAAGTGGGGCAAAAGACCTCTATACGGGTGGCAGGAAGTCCTTTTGGCATAGCCAAGGCAAAGTCCTCTATTCAGGAGAGGCAAAAGTCCTGCAGCGGTTTATATTTTTATTGTATGTACTGTGCACAGCAGATAGCAGGTAGCCAGCTGATTGTTGTTGGAGTGTTTGTTGAGGTATTTGTCTTGTGGGCCCAACCAGTAGTTTTGCAGCTTCTTATTAAGATTTTTTTAAACTGTTTTAATTTTTTATTAACATTGTTTCTAAACTGTTTTTAACTTAAGATTGTTTTCAATTCTAATTTACTTTTTATATAATGTCTTTCTATGTCTTATGTAAAGCACTTTGAGTTGCCTTGTGTATGAAAATGTGCTATACAAATAAACTTGACTTGACTTGACTTAAGGCAAAATAACGTTATTTATGTTATTAATCAAAATTAGAATGCAGGTAATGAACTTCGGATGAAGCTTGAACATGAGTTCATTGCTTCATTGCATAATCAAACAAAATTCATTAAACAAGCAGACTACTTTGGAATTTTCTAAGGTGAGACGGAAGCCATTGGTAGCTTATTCTCAGCTGTTGCATGTGCTTTTAACGAACTTTAACCGCATATATTTTGTAAAATAACAGCACTGTCGGGAATTACCGGGAACTCACAATGGTTAGTCCGAATAATTCCTTCCTTGATCGCACTAAACACGCACGCGCATGTCTGTTTCGCCATCATATAAGCAATCCGCCGAGGTGGAAAAGCAGGCTTTTGACATTTTGATTGGTTTATTGCATGTCACGCCCAAGACACACCTATAATTAATGAAGAGACTAGGTTCAGCCCATTTGGACGTTGCGCTGTGCTTAGCGCCCAAAAAACACGCCGTTAAAATAGCAAAAGTGGACTTGGACACGCCCTAAATGGACTTTACGCCATGCACTTAGACCAAGCGCCAAGATCGCCAAGATAGGGCCCTAATTGTTTTAACATGTTTAATAATAACAAATGTTATTTGTGAACATAATTTTGTGAACAAAAAATATCTAAGCTCTGTACAGGTTTATATTCAAATACAAATATTACAATAATAATAACTAATGTTTTATTATTATTATTATGAATGCTGTGCTTTTCATACACCCAAAGCACTGCATGCAGACAATTGTTCAACTCAAACATAGCCTATACTGTACTCATTTCCTTACATTTGTAAGTGTAACACATGTGAATTGCAAATTATTGCCACTATAAATAATCATCATTTTACACTTTGATGTGCCACAAAGTTTCAATGACCACATTACCACAGATTCACTGATAGCAATATGGAAAAAACACAGGGCCAAATTACATGAAATCATTTAGGAGAGATTGGGTAGCATCGATTTGGACTAGAGCTAGTTTTATTAGTGTGAGCTACGATCGGCAATTCTGTTTGTTGTAACTTGGCCTCATTTTGATATCAATACTTTTTAATGGCAGACCGAGTTTTAATTTTAGTTTTAATTAATGACTTACAGACAGTTTTGTAGGTTATGCGTGAGTAACTTGGCATTTTTGTACGTTGGAAATTTTTTTTTGATCAGATAGCACCATAATTCATTTGACAGTGACACATTTTTTGTTATTTTGGTTCTGTACTCTAGCACTTTCAGTTTGAAAGGATACAATGACAATGAAGTGCAGACTGTCAGCTTTAATTTGAGGGTATTTTCATCCATGTCGGATGGACCGTTTAGAAATGATCAAACCTTTTGTACACAGTCCCCCCCATTTTCGGACATCAAAAAATATTGGACAGTTTAACATAATGTAGAATAAAGTAATCATTTTTAATATTTGGTCGCATATCCTTTGCATGCCATGACTTCCTGATGTCTGTGACCCAACAACATCAAAAGACTCTTGAGATATTATTTTCTGGTACTCTTAAAAGCGATACTATAACTTCTCTGCATTTGAATGGATCTCTATGGGAATTGGGGGGTGGGACTAGATTTAGCTGTACATTATGCTGGAACAGTATGGAATACATGGTTGGCGAAATGGCTGTAAGTCATGAAGGGTCTGAGGTATCAAACAAGCCTCAAGCCATCACTCTGCTGCCAGATATGAGGTAGATATGGATGGATCACTTTAAGGGTTGTTTCTCCTGACAAATTTTCCTATTGAACTCTATGGAAAAATAAGTCAAAAGAAACCCTTCAAGTGATCCATCCATATCTACTGCATATCAGGCAGCAGAGTGATGATTTAAGGCTTGTTTGATATGTCAGACCCTTGATGACTTAGAGACATTTAGCCAACCATGTGTTCCATACTATTCCAGTGTAATTTACAGCTAAATCTAGTCCCACCCCCAATTCCCATAGAGATCCATTCAAATGCAGAGAAGTTATAGTATCAGAAGAGTAAGGCTGGCTTTACACGGTGAAACTTTCACGCAACTAGTTGCAAATTGCAAATTGCATGCAACATAATTTCCATGCAACTTGACAGTTACACGAAGCAATTAATAATATAATCAGTCTCATGCAACAGATTTAATAGTTTATTTCACTAAGTTTAGCTAGCTAGATTTGCTATGGTTACCATTCATAAAAAGGTGTGTGAAATCGGTAGTTTGACGACATCATCTGACACGTTGTCAGCGTTTTGATTGGCTGTTGCGAAGTTGAGAGTTTTGCAACTGTTGCGGCTGAGTTTCAGACAAGTTTCAAGTGCGTTGCTGAGGGCTTTACACCATGCAACTCAATTGCAACTTAGTTTCACCTAAGTTTCAAGCAACTAAAGTTGCATGAAAGTTTCACCGTGTAAAGCCAGCCTAAGTATTGTAAGAGTATCAGAAAATAAGATAACAAGTCTTTTGATGTTGTTGGGTCACTGACATCAGTCATGGCATGCAAATGATCACATCATTGTCATTGTATCCTTTCAAACTCAAAGTGCTATAGTACAGAATCAAAATAACAAAAAATGTGTCACTGTCCAATGAATTAGGGTGCTTACTGTATATACTGGAACACTTGCTTCCATGGAAATTTGGACCTATGAGTGGTTTCTGATGCATCGGCTCATTAACGCTGTTTCTGGGGCAAGAATTAGCTACCTACCGGATCTATGTTCCAAATAAAATACGAAAAAATCCAGGAAAGGGCTATTTAATTCAAATAAAAAATAAAAAATACGTACGAGGACTGGTTATTGTTTGTATTGACAGAATCCGCTTCGTTCACGTTCGTATACATGCTAGAAGTGTCATTTTGAGACCGTTTTAGCTGCCCTATAGAAGTGAATGGAGAGTGACAAATACCCTATTCTGAATTATCACCCCAGAGGAGCACAGAGCAACTAACAAACATATTTCGCCACGATTTGCACTCATATCATGGCCAGGTAACTACACAACCCAAAGTTCTACCAAAGTTCAGTTGTGCTATAAAGGTAGGCTAGTCCCAGCAGTGTCGAGGGCAAGCAGTTTTATCTCTGAACGACAAATTATACTGGAATTTTCATCGTTGCTGCAAGACTGACAACCTTGCTGCTTTAATGCATGACTGTGTCTTCACAAGAAAAAGTAGCAGACACAAATTGATATTGTGGGCAGTTGGACAGCAACAACAGCAAAATGAGGCCTCACACACATGTTGCAAGTAGCCCATTATATTTGAGACATTACACTTTTTATTTTGTTTTTATTTCTTAAAATTTTCATCCATTTATTCAAATTAGGAATATCAAGCAAGTGTCTGAATGAATCAATTTAACTAGCAACATTATTCAATTAAACTGTCACGAATCTAGGTTTTTGAAAAATCCTTTTCCAGGGTGACTATCTAGGTCAGGGGTAGGGAACCCTGGTCCTGGAGAGCCGCAGGGTCTGCTGGTTTTTGTTTTCACCTTAAATACAGCAACTACTTAGACCAAAGAACCAGGTGAGGTCAGTTAACTGTGTAATCAACTGCTTTAATTGATCAATTAAGTGGCGAGTAACAACTAAAACCAGCAGACCCTGTGGCTCTCCAGGACCAGGGTTCCCAAATCGTCTGTCAGTCGCTTACTTGCTAGGCCGATTTAGGAACCAACAAGAAAATAGACTTAGGCTAAGCAATGCGAAATTTTATTCTATTTTTCAGTGATTGCAAACGCCTGTCGCTACACCACACAGTATTCACAATTTTTTTTTTTTTTACTAACGTAAAAAAAAAAAAAAACACGACACACAACCTACTATTTTTCCTGTTGGTCCTATAGTGTTAGAGCGCCTGCGCAAACCGAAGTGACGTCACAGCCAGCATGGCGGTCAAGGTGACTCCAGCTAAATTTCACTTAACAGAGATTGCTGTTACTTTTATTTTTTCGTGTTTTGCTTGTTTAAATACACTTATGGTTAAGTGCAAGGGTGTACGCATGCAATTAGTGTGGATTTTTAAATCGCAGTGTACGTACTGCTACAAGCATCCTTACGTTGATGCCGGGCCGCTTGCTTGGCCTTGGAATTTGCTCTTTATGTTTATTTTGTTAAGATTACAGTTCAGCTTTGCTCATCACAGCGTTGTCACCGTGTGTTTAGGTACTTGTATCTTTCGCGTTATCATAGTCAATGCCAGTTCAATATGGAACAAGGCTTGTTTCTTCAGTTTGTGTAGCATAGGTCCTTGTTAAGGAAGTTGATGCTGGGCTGTATGATAGATAATGCTAGCTGTCTAACGTTAGCCGAATGGACTGTCTTGGAATATAGCTAACGTTAGTTAACTTACTAACAGGTTTTCATTTGCCCATGTGAAGCTAACTGGACTTCGAGCTACTTTTAAATGGCCAGTACTTTACGTTAAATGATATAATATTTCGTAGGTTAAACGGCCCAAGATTAACGTTACCAGAGAAGCGGCAAACCTCTGCATTGTCATTCGAAAAAGCAAGTTTGTGGTGTGCAGTTTTACTACATGTCGCGACTTTTGTTAATGGGCGAAGTTTATTAAAACATTTATTGTAATTTGATAACCGCTCATCCAGCTATAACTGGTTACGAGGCGATGCAATTTAAGTTGTATCAGAATGTGCCGTCTGGAATTTGTATTTTTACTTGATCGTCAAGATTTACTAGCTTAAGTGTTTAGGATATTTTACTTGCTTGCAGTTGTTTATATAGTGGGGTACTCGGCCATTGTTGACTTCCTCGGAAAGTAAACCAGTAATCTCTAACGTTAATGCTTTTATAACTATGTCATTCATTTTATGGTACTTTACAAATTGCTCCTTTTATCTGACTTGATGTGTGTAAAATCTTCTCAGGTGCAATCAACCAAAAGGGCTGATCCTCATGAACTGAAGGCTATCTTTCTGAAGGTAAGAAAGACAGAAATATGGATTAAATGTATTTGGTGTGAAATTGAGGTCCCAGCCGCAAGCCGTTATACTTATTGGCTACTTGGCAGGTTACCTTTTACTTAACGTGAAAGGTTACTACCCTTGCTTTAACCTTCAAGGTAACAAGGTTACTGTCACAATAATAACAACGTATTGTCTTTACAACATTCCAACAGGCTTATTGACAGGTTTAAGTGGACTGCAAAGTAAAGCCTTCGCTTTAGACTGAGGGAGCTTGAGATGGTTGTCTGTCTGGCATGGTGGCCATTCCAAGCTGTTATTATGTGCAATTATATGTGATATGGATGATGGAGGGTGTAGCCCACACAGTGTCCATCCTGAAGAAAATCAGTGGACATATAGGCCTAGGTCTCTCCACCCATGACTGGTTCACTTAGCTCAGTCCCTGGAGTAGATGTGAGCAAAGGTCACTTGCACATGCCTGGACTATTCATGGGTCCCTTTCAGCTGGCGGTTTCTCATTGCATTACTTTTTTGAGAGCTTGACATTAACGTGGGTCTTCAGCTGTCTGAGGCAGCAAGGACACATTGATTGCATTTGCTGCGTTGTGCTTCAGATATTTGAAGCACACGAACTGTACAGTACAGTTCACTTTTATACTTTCATTGTAGAAATATGCACATGTAGTCAGTATTCAAACCATTTTATTTTTAGCACTTTTTTTTCTAGAGCTAGAGAGGTTTATATCTGTTGTCAACTAGATGTTGGCATGGCTCGTTGTCCATGTCCACTGAGGGGAAACACTTACAACAAGAGCAACTTGTCATTGTCAAAGTTCCTCTTTTGACCTTGTCTGCCACTGCACTCTTTACAGTGTTCCTGGCTCAAAAGCTCTCAAATCTATATCTGACAACAGCATTTTAATATGCTGCTAAAAATCACAATTCAGCAGGTCATGTTTCTGTGGTGATAAATGAATGAGTAAATTGGCTTTTGTAAGTAAGAGTACCATTTATGCCAGTTAATAAAATGTCTGGGTTTCTTGCTTAATTTAATGATTAGGGTAAGTGCTTGACACAATGTTGGTGAAATTGTGCTCAGTGGTTTGGTGAAGATGTCAATTAATTGGTTAGAATGAATACTTTCACTTTAAACACCTCATATGATGGGTGATGTAGTGTGAAACCAACAGTGAAGGGTTCTCTCACTGCGTTGAGACTCTGGTCTGGGGAAAATCTAGTTTGAGATTATACTTAAATTTTGGGCTCCTTTAAACTAAATAGACTGGGCACCTTAGTCAGTCTACCTTAATTTTCATGTGACACAGTCATTGCACTTTGTGATAGGGCTGGGCGATGTCTATTTACAATAATATCATGATACTGTCATGTGAAACATCATGATAAACGATACTATGTTTACATAGTTCACAGCAAAAAAAAGAAAAGTGATCTAGAGTGTACTTACCCTTTAAAATGTGCACAACCCATTTGTGATCACCTCAAACTTAAAGGGATAGTTCACCCAATTTGAAATATTTGATATCGTTTTACTTACCCCCAAAATAGTATGTAAGGCTATTGTGATGCTGTCCTCGTCTCAGCGTTGTAGCTAAAATTGGCTAAACCTGAATTGGAACAATGCTAACAATTAGCATCTTGCGATTGGATTTAATTGCCCCCCGGCTAACTTTTGTTTAAATAACCGCGTAAATGCACTCAAATAAGGTTTAACAACAGCGTTACAAGTGTCGTTGTTGTAAACGAAAATGCACATATGATTACCAAGTGCACAAGGACGATATCTTCGCTCAAATTACTGTATATGATTATCTCAACAAAAAACATTTTCAGTGTACAAAAATGGCAAGGTACAAAACACTGGCTATAATAAAACGAGCAAAATTAAGCCTGCCATTAAAAGTATTGATATCAAAATGAGGCCAAGTTACAACAAACAATACTGGCTATCTTAGCTAATACAAATTAAACAAGCTCTATTCCAAATTTAGCAATGCTACCCAGTGTTTCCTAAATTATTTAATGTAACTTGGCCCTGTGTTTTTTTCATCTTACCATCTGAAGAGAATGTGGTCATTCAAACTGTCACATGAAAATGTCAAAGGGCAAATAATGTGAAATTCAGCTGTGTTACACATAAAAAAGTGACTGCACTATATGTTTGAACAATTGTCTGCATGCAGTGCTTTGGGTGTGTGAAAAGAATGTCATGATTAAAATAATTTTTTACATATAATTATTACTATAATTATTATTGTTATTATAATTTATTTTGAACATTTGCACTTGAATAAATGGAAACCTGTGTGGTCCTACAGATCCTAAACATTATTTTGTTCAGAAAATTGTGTTCACAAATAAGATTTTTTTTATTATGTAATAGGGGTGGGACAATACACGATATTGGTTTCACGATACGATATGGTCACGATATAAAAAAATTAAGTTCAGATGAAGACAATGTATAATTGAACAAGATTACTTGTTTATTCCCAAGGCAAAAAGTGTACTCGGAGGACACCACAAAGTTTACTTGCTCATCATACCGTCATGGGAGGTATGAAGCGTACATGGAGGATAGCCTTGTTAAAATAACAGTGCACTATGAAATTAAATTAAAAATACTTTAGTACTTTTTAAATTAAAGAATGTCCTCTTAAAACATATTATTTTAAGACTAATGTAAGAAAATATAAGCTGCTAGACCTATGCAAAATTGCACTTCCAAAAATACCAACATAAAGCTAGACATTCAGACTGATTACCTGTTTCCAGTCTAGGATATGGACATGTTCTTCTTCAGGAAAATTAACATATGAACATTTTCAGGCAGTAGCACAGATCTTTGAGCATTTACAATTTCCCCCGCAGTGTAGAACACTCGCTCACTAGGCACTGAGGTAGCAGTTACTGAGAGGTATGCTTTGGCCAGAGGAGCCAGTGTTGGAAATATTAGCTGAGTAGACAGAAGCTGAGTCCCACTCATGTACATTTCGATCTCTTTTTCAACTCATCTGGCAAGCACCGACTATGAAAGAGTTTCCAAAGAGATCCTCCGGTTTTCTTTGAGGGAGGTTGGTCATTGTCACCAGCCTGTGCCAGGTCTAGCTCTGCTCCCTGTGCTGTCTCTCTAAGCTCTGCTGCTCTGTGTGCTGTGGCAGGGCCTCTGGCTGTGGTACCCGCTTCCCCCTCTTTGGCACTGGCCTAAAAATTGTGGTAGAAGGAAAACTATTTATATTACAAAATATCTGTCACACTCACTTTAACTCTCCAACAGAAGGAGATTTACATAGAAATGAGTACATTCAAAACACACACACGACAGTCCTACCTTAGCTATGTTTTTGTCCCATTCAAATAATGTAATGTTACTTGAGTAATTTTAGAATTATCCATTTACAAATTCACACACCCCATTTAAAATAAATAAGCCTACCTGATTCTGTTGCAAGTGTGCAGCTTTCTCAGCTAGCTTGGCATAAACGGTCTTGCGTCGCTGGTCATCTAGATGAGGTAGGGATCGAAATCTTGGATCCAGCGCGGTGCTCTGCAGAAGATAGGCATAGGCATCCCCTGCGTACCTGTCTAAGATGTCGGCGAAGATATCCTTCTCGACATACTCTGCTTGACCATGTTCTTGAATGACACAATAAGCGACACCGTGGGGAGCTTCTCGTCGCACAGAACAGTTGTTGCTGTCTTCAGTGGTTTAAGCAATTTTACAACGTCTTTTGCATCTGAGATCTCGCTGCAATCAAGTGTATCAATGTCCCATGCATTGCGTCGTATTTCCGTACTCATCAGAGCTGCGGATACGGCTGCTTGCTGCTCGATGTATCGCTCCAGCATTTCATAAGTGCTTTTCCACCGGGTGGATACATCTATAATCAGTTTGTGCTGTGCTGAGTTCCAGCATGCTCTGTTTTGAGACCAATACCGCAGCGGCTGTGGCACTTCTGTGGAAAAATGATGTGACTCGTCGCACTGCCAAGCAGTCGACTAAATTTAGTGTATGGGCTAAACACTTGATATGTGGTCCAAGCCCACTTTCACTCACGGCTACGTCCATATTTCTTGCGTTGTCTGTAACAACAACAGTGGTATGACACGGCTTTTCCAGCTTCCATTCTTGAACAGCCGATTTCAGCACTTCCCCCATGTTCACTCTGGTATGAGAGTCGAATAGTGGACGAGTTTGCAATACAAAACTTTTTTCAGTCATCATTTATGGTGTGGGCTGTGATTGTGATATAGGACTGGGTGGCTCTGGAGGTCCAGCCATCGGTCCTTAGCACGATGCAGTCGGCAGCATTCAACCTCTGGGTCATGTTTTGTTTTGTAGCTCTGTAAAGGGCTGGAATTATGTTACGACTGAAATGTGCGCTAGACGGTATTTTATATTTCGGCTCGTGTTAATCAGCTTCTGAAATCCTTTGTTCTCAACAACTGAAAATGGCCTTAGGTCATAAGCCATATAAACACCTATGCAGTTGGTGATTTGCTTTGCTCGCATACTTGATTGGGGTAGAGGTGTTGCAAATGATTGATCTAAAGTTTTTTTGTCCTTTGGCTAATTTATTAGCAGGTATACCGGTACCAGTCTGTAGCTTTTCTTTGTGATGGCGTTGAAGGTGGTGATTCATGCTAGTGGTGTTGGCCGCTATGTATGGCAACCGGGTTTTGCAATGCTTGCGAATTGTGTCTTGTGGACAACGGTTTCGGAATTATTCTACTTTACTTATTTGGGTAAACTTTATCTGACTCACACAGTACATTACTGTGCCAAACATAGGTCTGGATATGTTTGTAAGATTCAAAATATATTTAGTAGGCCTAAATATTTAAATATTTGTAATTTATTTCTGTATGTATTTATTCCCCCCACCTTTTCTCTATTGCAAATAATTGGTATAAATGTCTGTTTGTAAATGTGAATGTTATATGTGCTAGAAAAAAATATTCATGGGGATAATAAAGTATTCTCTCTGTTTATCTATCTAGAAAGGTGCAATCTAAAACTTTTTCTAATATGAACTTAACAACCTAAAGTATAGGCCTAAACACATCCTTTCTGGAGTGTAATTTTCCATAACCTGTTTACAACATTCGTTTAAATGATGTCTTCAATGAGGCAATTTGTCATTTGACAGTTTGATGTGACGCAAAGTTTGAATGACCACATTCTCTTCAGATGGTAAGATGAAAAAACGCAGGGCGAAGTTACATGAAATAATTTAGGAAACATTGGGTAGCATTGCTAAGTTTGTAATAGAGCTTGTTTAATTTGTGTTAGCTAAGATAGCCAGTATTGTTTGTTGTAACTTGGCCTCATTTTGATATCAATACTTTTAATGGCAGGCTTAACTTTGCTCGTTTTATTATAGCCAGTGTTTTGTATGTCGCTTTGGATAAAAGCGTCTGCTAAATGACTGTAATGTAATATATGGATGAGTAACTTGGCATTTTTGCAACATTTTTTGTTGAGATATCATTTCTTTTTTCAGGTATTCTTACAAGGGATACTATAACCTCTCTGCATTTGAATGCATATCTATGGAAATTGGGGGGTGGGACACGATTAAGCTGTGAATTACATGGGAATAGTGAGGAACACATGGTTGGCTAAATGGCTAAGTCATCAAGGGTCTGAGGTATCAAACGAGCCTGACATCATCACTGCTGCCAGATATGCAGTAGATATGGATGGGTCACTAAGGGTTGTTTCTCCTGACTCATTTTCCTATTGAACTCTATGGAAAAATAAGTCAAGAGAAACAACCCTTAGTTATCCATCCATATCTACTGCATGTCTGGCAGCCAAGTGATGATTGCAGGCAAACATTTTAGCTGAAAGAAATGCATATGCCTGGATTAATTTTCCCTTTAATGTTACTATGAAGTTGGCTACAAATAATTTAAATGTTAGTCATATTTTTAAATGGATTAGGGCACTCGTTTTTAACGTTGACATCATGCTATCCCGGTAGAGACCGCCGGTGTCCTGTATTTTTCTAAATTGAAATAGCCAACACTGCAGTGCAATGCAATGGTACGGTGTAGGCGATGTTAATTTTGTTGGAGCTGTTCAGATGGACAAACATGTAGCCAACTGGCACAAAATATACCTACATAATGTACGCTTAAGAAATCAACTGTTATAAATAAATAGGCTACGTTGCCCATGAACCAAGAGACATGTAAGCCTATACAGAATTACCATGATTTTCCGGGTGGTTACAGCTGTTGCAGCTAGTGTTAGTTATGCCATAAGGGAGAGTGCTGATTGGCACTAAAGTAACGTTAAATAGTTTAATTTTAACTGAACTTCTATCCCGGGAGGTAACGTATTAGAGAGCGCATTCAATCACCAACAATGCAGTGATGAGGAAGGACTAGTATAGCCAAAATCGTGGCTCTGGCTATGAACGTACTGTTCAGCCTATATGTATTGGATATGTGGGCTTATATTATGAAGTTAGTTAAATAGCCTAATCAATCCATACATAAAATGAAACGTCCATGTTCATTTGTGTTTTTAGTTCAGCCTATCAATCAAGCAAGAAATAAATAAATGAAGATGAACACCATGTAAACATTATAAAAAGGTTTGTGTTTTCTATTACAGTTTTCGGAGGACAGTCAGCAGCACAAGTTTTATTTTAATGTTACCTAACTAACTAACTAACTACATAGGCTTATTAGGCTACTAGATTTCTCTAAGGTGTCCAATTTAGCACATAGTCCAGCGGCCTCAATTCCAGTATCTCTCTTCTCATTATCATCATTGCACATACCACCGAAGGCCTCTCTAATGTGGGTGTAATTTCTCCACAGTGCCTTGGTTGACTCTGCCCGAGCACTCACCGAGTACTAGACAGCGATTTTAATGTCAGTCTGACATCTGTCTTCTGAAAGACTTTCCCCCATCTGTTGGATGAAGAGCAAAGTGTGTACAGTGACTGCAACATGTTAAACTCGTCAGCCTCTGGGCTACTGCCGGCTAAGGTGTTAACACCAACTAAGTTAAGTGAATGCGCTGTGCAAGGCGCACACTATCCGCAGGTTTTTTTTGTTTCTGGTGTGCCTGTAGCCCAGTGTATTTTTCTGACATGTTGCTTGCATTGTCATATGACTGACCTCTACAGTTTGAGATGTCCGACCCAAGGCCCTCCACCATCAAAGTCACACAGTCTGCTAAACCTTTACCAGTGTGGCTCTCAATTGGCTCAAAGTCCAGGAATCGCTCCACCACAACCGGAATATGAACGTCAATTGGTCCACATGTGACAGGTCTGGTGGAGTCAACAATTATTGAAAAATTTGGCATGCTGAATCTCATCTGCTATTGTTTGGTGAGTTTTTTGACCCATTAGCTCAATGAGTTCTTCACATATTGTCGATGACAAATAGGACACTGCGCCTCTTCCTTTTCCTCCAAACTTTTTGGAAATTACCATTATGGGTTGACCCAAACCGTTCATCATCTCCCCTAAACGCAAGTCCTCTTTCACCCAAGAACTTGATCACTGCTACAACTCTTTTCAAAATGTCCCTCCAGTATTTACATTCCCCATCAAGTTGCTGCATGAGATCTGCATCTATAGCACTGCCCTTTGTCCGCTGGTGCAAGGCAAGCATGCATGATCTGTGTTCTGCACTCTTTTCGTGTTCCCATATTCTTTCAGAGTGCTTCCAGTCACTAAACCCCTGACTAAAGCCACCGAACTTGCTGGAGAACAGTTTGCATGCAAAACAGTACACACAACCTGTTGAGGGTGAGTACAGTAGCCACTGTCTAGAAACCTTCTGCCTATTTGGCAATATACAGTTCAGAAGTTGTACTTCTAGTCTTTCCACTAAGTGCTCTATCTTGGACTGAAGCTGGTTATTTTTCACTGCGGTTTTGGAAGGGGACTACTCCTCTTTCAATAAGCACTGACTTAACAATGTCACTGGAAGTGCTTTGCCATAATGCAGGGTCAGTGACCTCATAGCACCATGAATGGCTTGGTTGCTGATTTGATTCTTGTGAACTGCCCAACTGCTCCTGAGGTGGAAATGATGGTTCTTGTATACCATTAGCTGTTGAGGGTTCACCTTCAAAGGATGGCTCTGGGGGCGTGACAACATTACTGGAAACTGAACTAGTGCTAGTTCCTTCCTCACAGCTGACAATAGTGTTGCTGTCATCATTATTACTATCAGAGGGTTTTTGAAAGAAGTTGGCAATGAGTGGAACACTTTGAAGCCAAACTGCCTCTCTTGCCTCCTTTTCTTTTTTGGCTTTCATTTTGGAAGCACCACTATTCCAACGTTTGTGGTCCATATTTCAGAAATAGTATGCTATTTATATGAATATATTTATAGCATATCTCAATACTTATTAAATAATAATTGAATTAATATATATTAATAATGACAACACCCTTCAAATTCTGTTGCAAAATACAATCAAGTGGTAGTATTTTATAGTCTACTTATCCATAAAGACAACTTTGAGTAGATAAAAGAAAAAAATTGAAAAGCACATAAATGAAAATAACCCTAACCCTTTAACTCTAGCGCTGTAACACCGGTGTGACCGTACGCAAAGGGTTAATGGAATTACAGTCAAGCCGGAAAGTCTGAACACTCCTTTCACCTTCTCCACGTTTTATTACGTTACAGACTTATACTACAATAGATTGAGTTCATTTTTTGCCTCAAACATCTACACACAATAGCCAATAATGACGAAGTGAAAACAGGTTTTTAGAAAATATTTTTTTATTTTATATAATTTTATTTTACTGACATAAATAGGTTATTTAGGGGTTACATATCTGTCCACACCCTTAGCCTAATACTTGGTTGCTGCACCTTTGGCAGCGATTACAGCTTCAAGGCATCTTGGGAAAGAAGCTACGAGCTTGCCACACTTGTTTCTGGACATTTTTGCCCATTCCTCTTGGCATATCCTTGCAAGCTCCGTCAGGTTGGATGGGGAGCATCGGTACACAGCCATTTTCAGCTCTTTCCACAGATGTTAAATTGGATTCAGGGCTGGGCTCTGGCTGGGCCACTCAAGGACATGCACAGACTTTCTCCGAAGCCACTCCTTTGTTCTCTTGGCTGTGTGCTTCGGGTCGTTGTCATGTTGGAAGGTAAACCTTCGCCCCAGTCTGAGGTCCAGAGCGCTCTGGAGCAGGTTTTCTTCAAGGATCTTGGTGTACTTAGCTGCATTCATCTTTCCCTCTATCAGGACTAGTCGCCCCATTCCCGCTGCTGAAAAACATCCCCACATCATGATGCTGCCACCGCCATGCTTCACTGTAGGGATGGTATTAGCCAGGTGATGAGCGGTGCCTGGTTTCCTCCGGACATGACGCTTGGTATTCAGGCCAAATAGTTCAATTTTGGTTTCATCAGACCAGAGAATCTTGGTTTGAGAGTCCTCTAGGTGCCTTTTTGGCAAACTCCAAGCGGGCTGTGATGTGCCTTTTACTAAGGAGGGGCTTCCGTCTGGCCACTCTACCATAAAGGCCTGATTGGTGTATATCTCTGTAACGTAATAAAACATGGAGAAGGTGAAAGAGTATGCAGACTTTCCGGCTTGACTGTAAAGTAAGATCTAAGATGACTTATCAAGATCCCTGTTGGGAGTAAATAAAGTGATGCATTTATACTGACAAACCCATGTACCTGATCTGGTCCTCTTAGCCATGGAAAAATTAATAAAATTGAAAAATCTAAAGAATGTATAAACAAGGAAAGTGTTATGTTAAAGGGGTAGTCCACCTCAGTAAAACAAATCAAAATATATTTAGTGCATGTATTTTACTATGACATATCACTGCAATTTTCCTTCTGCAGGATTTCTACATTTCAAACTGACTTTTGTGGATATCACATTTTGGAGCTTGATCTTCATTTGCTTTGTTATAAGACTACAATTCCCACAATGCTTCACTTTAACTAGACTGCTAGGTGAAATGGATTAGCTAACATTAGCTACAGTTCCTTTTTTGTGGATTACTCATGGATTAATTTACTTGGATGTAATGCAAAGAAGAAACCTAAGGTCAGCAAGTTTACCATTTAGCGAAGTTAGCTGTCTGATGGTGGTAAGCTTAGTTAACCTAGCTCACTGGTTCAGGTTGTGTTGTTGCTTTCTGAAGATTAAATTGAAAGCTAGGCAACGTCAGATCTAAAAGCTATATCAACTGAGTTGGCATTTCCATTTTTGCAGCCGAGTGTCAGCCTGCTTGTGTGAGGGATAGATGAAGTTCATTTGTAACGTTAGTGTCCAGCCTTTTTTTTTAAACGGTCTATGGTCCAGCCGAGTGTGTCAGCCTGATTGCGAGAGATAACGTTGTCGTTGTCCCCAGCCAAGTGTCAGCCTTACTAAGACAAGTTACTGTTATTTTGTTTTTCTAACTGACAGCAGGCTTGTAGTTACCCTGGTTACAGTGCCGCGATGATGTATGGGAGTTGGAGGCCTGAACAGCTGTGAAATATCGGTGCATGCTGTCTATAAATAAACATTTTTTAAAATATTTTCAACATGTATACAAAATTACATATAATTAGAGGAAAACAACTGTGGCTGCACATTTATCCTGGTGATATTATGATACAAAAATTCTAGGCATGTTTGACCGCCATATGAAATTGACTCCCCTATTAATTTCCATGTTAGGCATTTCAGAATTGCAATTCAGTGACATCATTTAATTGCATTTTGCTGAGTTCACATCGTCCATGCTCATAGCAGTCATCACAACAGAGAAAAAGCTTAGAAAATTGCTGAAAATTCAGAAATTATAAAATAATGGCCTAAAGGTTCATTACAGTGGACTACCCCTTTAATCTATGCCAAAAACTGGTAGAGTAAGTTTGAATTCACGTTACCGACTACACACAAACACTCCAGTATTGATAGCTTTTAATGAACGTTAACCTTATCTAGTTAACGTTAATGTTAGCTATCATCTGCACGGCAAACCCAGCTGGTTAACTTAGTTAACGTACTGGTATGCCCATTCCTTCTTTATGTAATGTCTGTATAGCTACACAGTTAAAGCACAACTGAACTTTGGTATCATGGCCAAGTAACTACACAACCCAAAGTTCTACCAAAGTTCAGTTGTGCTTTAACTGTTGTGCTTTAGCAGCTGCTCCCGGGGTGGGAGGAGGGACTCGGAGGGAACCATCGTACATAAGGCAGCCCTGGGCGAGCTGGAATCGCGGCTAGGAGCTCGAGGACGTGGCGCCCTCTTTCCTGCTACCGGGCGAAGGGGTTGTAGCGGCGATTCTCTAGTGGTTCGCGGGGAAAATTTAATTGCATAGGGTCCAATTGGCTACCAAATTGGGAGAAAAAGGGAAAAATCAGGGAGAATTTTTTTTATTTCTTGGTTGCGCGACAAGAGAGAGACTTGCGCAGTTTCCTACAGACAAAGCTGGAATGTGTTAAGCTATGTTATGTTCTAGGTTGATACATTGATACAAAGGAAAAAGTAACCTTAGGATGTTGTCTTCTAATTTTTGTCGGTTTTTAATACACCCGCCAGTGCCTGGTGACACTGCGACATTTACCTGCCAATAGGAAAATTTACCCACATTTGGCGCTTGGCGGGTATTAATTTTGGACCCTGCTTGTAGTTATTCTGGTTACAGTGCCGCGATGATGTATAGGAGTTGGAGGCTTGAACGGCTGCAAAATATAGGTGCAGGCTGTCTATAAATAAACATTTCTTAATATTTTCAGCATGTATACAAAATGTAACTACATATAATTAGAAGAAAACAACTGTGTTTTATAACACTTATCATATCATAAACTTACACATTTATCATGGTGATATAATATATAAAAATTCTAGGCGTGTTTTACCACCATATGAAAATGACTCAATCAATTTCCATATTAGACATTTCAGAAATGCAATTCAGTGATGTCATTGAATGCATTTTTGTATAATGCATTTTGCAGAGTTCACATCATCCATGCTTATAGCAGCTATCACAACAGAGAAAAAGCTTGGAAAATTGTAAATTTAACAAGCAACCCCCACTCAGTCACACCTGCCACTGTACCTACCCATGCGTGACACAGTGGACAAATAGCGTCCATCCTCCAAAGTGCGTTTTATTTACGGTGTTTTCTTAAAGCTGTAGTTTATAATTTCAGACACACATGAATACTGTAATTGTGACAGATAAGTCTACCACTAGGGGTCCAATGTGGATCGGGTTAAAGAAATCTGGAAATCCAAGTTTCCAGAAGGGTGACAGCGGGAGGATGGTTAAGCCGACACAACTTGCAAGATGAAACTATAATGTGTTAAGCATTCTCTATTTATCAGAGAAATGAAGGCCAATTCATAGGCCTGCAATAGTGGCTGCAACAACAATATTGTTGCTTATTTGACGCCTCCTCCATTCACAGTGACGTGCAGTCGCTTAAGTTTTACCGCGTCAGAAAAATCTGCATTTCGCACTTGACAGGTGTCAATTTCTGATCCTGGTGGCACATACGAATAATCGATTATTCGCTCATACCACCCACTGATTATTCGACCATGACAAATATGAGTTTTGCACACCCCTACTAAATACTGAAATATAATCAACCGAGACCTCAACAGTGGCACAATTAAATAGATATGCTATCCTCATGCCGAGTAGGCTACGTATGTAGCTCCAAAGTGGGCAGGTGTCTTCGTTTTCCAGTCTGGAGCTACTCCTTCTAGGTTATATAAAAACAATCGTTTTTTTACTTGAAGCGTAGTCAATGTGTCTGTCATTGACAAATAGCCAATGACAGGAATAAAACTTAATTTGAGTAGCACTCAGGGTGGTCAGTAATATTTCAAGGGTAGTCAATGCCACCCTGGCAACCTATTCAGCTTAGGCGATAAAATGATGTTGATAATTTTCATGATAAATTTGCCACGATAACGATGATAAACGTATGAGATTTATTTCTATAAAAATATAATTTGTGTCTGTTTCTTCTACTTACCAAAATACATCATGAACAGCCAATCAGAACTAGACTTGCACGTTGCTGATGCTCCCACCCACTCAAAACAACACTACTCAGGGTGACTACGTGTGTTTAGCTGACATAGGAATGAGTCACCGGCAAAATCAACCGAAAATGGTAGTTAGTACTAGGCATTGGTTGACGTTAACTTGTTCAACATTATACAGAAATTATTTATATATTGGATCAATGTTAGATTGATATATTATATACAACATCAGGCGCACCTACCTTGCAAACCGTCAGTCCGGCTGAAAGTTATATTTCTCCTAGCTTGTGCTCTTATTAGTAACGGAACCGTGACGGTAATAACGTTAACTTTGCTAACGCTAGCTATCATAGCTGCCTAAACCTGCAGCAGACAGCCCTTCTGAAGCCAGAAAAAAATCTCCGTAACTTTTCTTACTGTTCATGTATGCTTACTGTTCATAGCAAAAAACAAAAACGTGGACGGGCAGTTGTGAATGCGATAAAGCTTAAGATTTAATCAAACCTTCACGACATTATATAAGTTGACTTACTCATGTGCAGGTGTCTGCTGGGTCCTAATGCTTATTTCATTATATGTGAAATAATCAGAAGGGAAAATTAAGGCAGATAAATCTGTGCTTATAGCCTATTTTGTGTATCTTTTTCCATTTTTTGCCTTGAGGCATTTTATTACTGGATGTAAAGACATTTTGTTTCTGTTGAATGGAATGGCTCTGTCAATCTGTTGTTTCAAAAAAACGAATAATAATAATTTCGTATTTTAAACCATAATGAAACTTCTGGTTTCTTCAGCGTTCAGTCATAAGCATAATACTCAAATTTTAAATGGAGCATTAAGTGTATATCATGATAATTATCGATATCGAGCAATATAAAAAATATTATAGTGATACATAGGGGTAACGATTCTCCAAATCCACGGTTCGGTTCAGACCTCGATTTTTGAACCACGGTTCGGTTCATACCTCAGTTTTTTTTGTTTTGTTTGTGTAATGTGTAATATTTACAAAATATACAGCTCAGGGTTTTTCCTACATAGTAAATTATTTGACGGCTGCCAAAATGATTTTACAGACCGCCAAAATGACAATAATTGACAAAACGGCAAATAAAATCATATCCGAATGAATTTAATGAAATTTTTTGGGTGCTATATGGTCTTTCTGCCAACGGATGGCGATATATATTGTACTAGTCGCCTTGAATATGTCAGTACTAGGAGACGAGTAGAAGAAGCATAGCACCATAGACTGTAGCCTATAGAAATGCGGCTCAGCTATTCTGTGGCAGAGTGCAACTCGGTAGAAAGACATAGCGTGGGCAGCGAGTTGGATGGAACACGCTCCAATTTTGAATTCGGCTACCTTTTGAAGCCCTAACTTCTGAAAAGGTAAAAGCTTTAACCCGATCCACGTTGGCGCCCCATAACTATAGTGTTAGACTTATCGGTCTCAATTACAGTATCCTATTCATGTTTGTCTTAAATTATGAACTAGGCTACAGTTTTAAGAAAACCCCAGGATTGATAGTACAGTGCAGTGAAATCAGAGGGTGCTGTTAATAGCCCAAAGCGCTTACGACCCTCATCTTGCCACAGACTGTAAAATGCACAGTTTGCAAGAAAATCATGTTCAGTATAGCAAGAAACAATAATATTTTTTAAAAACGTTGTACAAATAGGCCTACACATTCTACGTTTTCCATTGCTTACTGTAGGCTACTATACAGTAGGCTACCTAATGCACTTTCGGTTTAGAAGACACCTCATTTTTTCCTCCAAAATCTCTCGTAGCTAGCCCATAAATATGTTAATGAAACCAAATATCTTACCTGTAGGCTATATGCAGGTAGGCTACCACTGTGTTATGATTAACCCTGAAGAGTTTATCTTGTTACGTTTCGCCAAAGTCCCATACAGTCGACATTTCCACAGTGACCTATTGCATTTAGGGCTGAAATAGTCTACGTTGCTGTTGTCATGTAAAACCACAAATTGTGTTTTTGTACGTTTAAAAAAAAAAAAAAAGTGTAGCTACAGCTGTAGTACAGCTATTATTTTTGTTTTATTTTTTTGTTGTTATTTTTATATTTGTGCGCTATCAAAATAGCCTAAATGGTGTAATATTCAAATATTCAAAAAGCTTCAAGGACCTTTTATTTCAAAACTCCTAAACACAACCCTACTGGTACTTTTCAACCAAAGCGTACATGGGCTCTTTGTACTCCAAAAACTGTATTTACGGTAAAATGAATGCAAAAAATGTTGCTCCTCACGCACTGCGTGCGCTCGCATTGGTACCATCAAAACCCATTTCTCTGCCAGGAAAAACCCTGCAGCTTGCCCAAACTTTAAATAGAATAATAATTTAGTGATTTACATGTGTTATAGTGTTAATTGTGAAATGAAAAATTAGTTTTCTTACATTAGTAGTAACGTAATGAGAGCACCTGCAGTGGTGGCAGCGGGTTGAGGTTGGGGGAGGGGGTGTATCGCGGTTCCGTCTTCCAGGACTGCGACACAAGACCGTGGACGTTTGTATCACAGTTTTGGTCTCGGTTTCAGAACTGTTACACCCCTAGTGATACACTTTTTTGCCATATCGCCCAGCCCTACTTCAGCTCCACGCTTCCATAAGGTTACACTGCCAAAGTTTTAAGCTACAGCTCTCTAACATTCTAATCTGGTAAACAACTGCTTCAAGCAACCACACGGAAGTTTATTCATAAACTTTACATTCTAGTTATACCTGTTTCACATACACTACTCACAAAAAGTTAGGGATATTTGGCTTTCGGGTGAAATTTCAGGATGAACCTAAAATGCACTATAACCTTTACAGGTGAAATTAATTTGACCTTCTCTAAACTTTTGAATGCACATGTCCAACTATTCAATGTTTCAGTACTTTTTGCACAACTTGCTGTTCTCTAACAAGGAGCTGAACGGCAAAATTCACAACAGGTGTTTGATCCATGAATCGACTAATAAATTTCCTGGTTCAATTAGAATTGGTATTTAAACAGTCCTCTTCATCATGCTGTTCACATTTTGACATCATGAGACCAAGACGACACCTAACAATTGATCAACAGTACCTCGCCATTGCGAGGCTTCAAACAGGATGTTCTCAGAGGGAAGTGGCCACTGAGCTTAGAGTGTCACAGAGTGTCATCAGCAGGTTGCAACAGAGATACAGAGAGACTGGAAGAGTCACAGAAAGGCATAGAAGTGGACGTCCTTTGGCCACATCCCACACTGATGACCGCTTCATTGTGAACAGTGCCCTGCGGAACCGGATGATGAATGCCACTCAACTCCAGGCACATTTAAGGGAGGTGAGAGGCACCCAAGTGTCACGTCAGCCCATTCGAAACCGTTTACATCAGCGTGGTCTGCGTGCTAGACGACCTGCAAGGGTACCTGACCATACCACCAGGCACAGGCGTCATCGTCTTGCATGGGCCAGGGAGCATTTACGCTGGACGAGGGACCAGTGGGCCTCAGTGCTGTTCTCTGATGAAAGTCGATTCACGTTGAGCAGAAATGATGGCCGCCAACGATGTTGGAGACGTCAAGGAGAGCGCTATGCATCAGCCACTGTTGTCACCAGACGACCCTTTGGTGGTGGCGGTGTTACAGTGTGGTCAGGTGTGTCTAGTCAATACAGAACTGCCCTACACTTTGTGAATGGTACAGTGACAAGCCCATACTACCTGAATAACATCATTAATCCAGTCATTGTGCCCCTGCATGAACAACACAGGCCTAATTTCATCTTCATGGACGACAATGCTCCAGCTCATCGAGGTCGCATCATTAGGGAAAGGCTGCTGGAGACTGGGGTACCTCAAATGGAGTGGCCTGCACTTTCTCCAGACCTGAATCCCATAGAAAACCTATGGGATCAGCTGACTCACCGTGTAGAGGCTCGTAACTCTGTACCCCAGAACCTCAATGACCTGAGGGCCGCCCTTCAAGAAGAGTGGGATGCCATGCCTCAGCAGACAATAAGTCGACTTGTGAACAGCATGAGACGTCGTTGTCAAGCTGTAATTGATGCTCAAGGGCACATGACAAGTTATTGAGACATTGACATTTTTGTTGTGGTATACCCACCACTGTTGTTGGCTTTTGTTTCAATAAATTGTTTGAGATGAGGAAATCACCATTGCATGCTTCTACTTAAATGCCCTACTTTCATGATACGTATAATATCACTGTAGCGTGAACTTACATTTTCCATAAATTTCACCCGAAAGCCAAATATCCCTAACTTTTTGTGAGTAGTGTATGTAGCTCTCAGTATTTCATTGCAAACTAAAGAAAAATATTTTTGCATTTTTCCAAAGGTTTCTTTGCATTTGTGGCACTTCGTTTTGACCTAAATTATAAATAGTAAAGTTACTATTGTAAATGGTACAAGCTGAGCAGAAAAAATCCCTCAGAAATGGAGTTTCCTCACAGAAATTCAGATGTATAAAATCACACGTGCTGTGAAAATCTGCATACCTCTGCACACGCTGGACACCATACGTACGTAATGTTTGGAGTCAGTGTGATATGGTGCCAGCGTGACCGAAAGGCAGAGGGATAAAATGTAAAACTTTACTAAATTTGATTTCTGACTTTTTCTCTGAGCATTCTTTTACTCAGAGTTTTATATTTGTGGCCCCTGGAGTTATAAAGCCTTAAATAGAACACTCCCTGAAATCGGTGAGAATTAACCAAATTTGACATCTGCATGAAGGGGTTAACATGAATATAGCCTGAAATGTCAAACTTAAGAATCCGTTTAACCATTAACCACTAAGCTGGGACTTCAGCGTTATAAGGCAGGTTTTAGCCAGTGTCCAGACTCCAGCTAAATAAATACATACGGTGTTTTTGCGCGTTTTCTCCGAGGCGGCTTAGGCGGCTAAAAAAAAAACACTTAGGTGACCCACCTAAGACATTTCAATGCAGGAAAAACCCTGCTTGTCCTTCACTATTTTAGCCGTCTATTAAAAATGTATGCTGTTCTCATCTGCTGCAGGAAGAAACAAGGGACACACCAGCAGTAATATACCACTGCAGTATAAACCAGATCATATGTGTTGTGTCCACACTTGTACAGCCAAATTACATGTATGAACACTTCATTCTGCCACACAACAAGCCAAAATATAGACCGCATGAGTGCTGCAAAGCTGTTCATCAGGTCTGCATCCAGTCCTGTCTATGCCATGCAGGGCCGGATTAAGACACTATTGTGCCCCTGGGCTTCAGCACCCCAAAATGCCCACCCACCGCCCAACATACATGTGTGCCCAACAAAATCGGCAAAGTGTGGTTGGGTAAACTGAAACTAACACAATGTACTAAGGTATACCGTACACTTAGACAAGCCAGTATTAAATGCAAAATGTGAACGAAATGTGAGGATTAACTAAATGTGAGCATATAAGATCAAAAAAAAGTGTCTAAGCCTCATAGCTATTAGAATCTGTTTAACCAATCATATTACTTATGATTTGTGAATTAGTCTTACTGTTGATTTCAACATAAACAAAAATTTCAAAAAGGAGAAACCACAGTATAAGGAAGATTAAGAATACTTGTATTAACTTGCTTTCTTATTTTTAGTAATAGCAATTAATACTGTTTCAAAATGCTATTACCACAAAAATAAACAAAGTAAGGCCTAGGCACAATACATTTTCTGTACAAAATCTGAACACAGTGCCTAACAAGAAAGAGACATCAGTAGCAAAATAATTACAATAATTAATGGGCTACTGTATCCAATGCTCAATCCAATAAATTATAGCAATTACTGGTGAATCCATCTGTTAGCTACTGTCGAAAATATAGAAATCACATTGTAACTATCAAGCAGGATGTTATATAGCCTAAATATGTGTGCAGGGCACTACAAATATTAACCCATGTGGGGAGCATGTTTCCATGCAAAATCCATTGCGAGGACCTCTCAGTTAAGTTATAGCTATGAACCTGGATTTGTATGTAATGTTAGTTTATGAAATTGACCACAGATTACCCCCGTGCTAATCAGGCGAGTGTTGGGTACGTTAGTGTATTACATTTAATTAATTTCATGGTCATGTCGGAGAAAAAACAGCTTTATTTTTTTAAACTAAGGAAGCTAAACTAAGCGTGTTTGACCAATGCTTCCTGTATTTACTCTGTTCGACCAGTTGAATAGCTATGTACATAACTCATAAATGCTTCCAGGTGCAGTTAATCGAATCAAATTAAGTTGTAGTGTCATCTTTACTTCTTTCTCTTTGTGCTCCCACCTCCGTACTGGTCTGAGATGGGCTAGGCTAACATTACTCTTCTCCCAGTACTAGTGACGTTAAACCGTAGTTTTCATTCTTCTGCTACGTAATGTTAGTTTTCATTCATTGAGTCAAAAATCCTGTATTTGATGTGGTTTTCACAGATATGCATCTGGAAACAATTCGTTTTCCATGTTAAAATTTATATGTAACGTTAACTGGAAAAGACGTCTTTATTAACGTTAACTAATTAACAATGGCTATTGTTAGTATCCCTCCTGTCGAGTTACCGCCGGCTATAATGACCACTTTTGGAGCCAGGGATCACTTATCCCATCCAGATGTCGACAGCAAGGACTCCAGTGTGCAGTCAACAGTTATATTCATGATATAACGTACAATAAGGAAAATATCAGTTCATAATGTCAGCTATAATGTCAGTGTAAACAAGATGAGCTTAACCTGTTGTCAGTGGAAGTGAGCAGCACTGTTATAACAAGGCAGAACTGTTAGTGTCGTGCACAGCTGGGTAAGTAGTTGAAGTCGGAAGTTTACATACAATTAGGTTGAAGTCATTAAAACTCATTTTTAACCACTCTACAGATTTCATGTTAGCAAACGATAGTGTTGGCAAGTCAGTTAGGACATCTACTTTGTGCATGACAATTTAATTTTTCCAACAATTGTTTACAGACAGATTATTTCACTTTTAATTCACTATATCACAATTCCCGTGGGTCAGAAGTTTACATGCACTAAGTTGACTGTGCCTTTAAACAGCTTGGAAAATTCCAGAAAATTATGTCATGGCTTTAGAAACTTCTGATAGGTTAATTGACATTATTTGAGTCAATTGGAGGTGTTCCTGGTGGATGTATTTTAAGGCCTACCTTCAAACTCAGTGCCTCTTTGCTTGACATCGTGGGAAAATCAAAAGAAATCAGCCAAGACCTCAGAAAGAAAATTGTGGACCTCCACAACTCTGGTTCATCCTTGGGAGCAATGTCCAAATGCCTGAAGGTTCCACGTTCGTCTGTACAAACAATAGTATGCAAGTAAACACCATGGGACCACAAAGCCATCATACCACTCAAGAAGGCGACGTGTTCGGTCTCCTAGAGATGAACGTGCTTTGGTGCGAAAAGTGCAAATCAATCCCAGAACAGCAGCAAAGGACCTTGTGAAGATGCTGGAGGGAACAGGTACAAAAGTATCTATATCCACAGTAAAATGAGTCCTATATCGACATAACCTGAAAGGCTGCTCAGCAAGGAAGAAGCCACTACTCCAAAACTGTCATAAAAAAGCCAGACTACAGTTTGCAACTGCACATGGGGACAAAGATCTTACTTTTTGGAGAAGTGTCCTCTGGTCTGATGAAACAAAAATTGAACTGTTTGGCCATAATGACCATCGTTATGTTTGGAGGAAAAAGGGTGAGGCTTGCAAGCCGAAGAACACCATCCCAACCGTGAAGCACAGGGGTTGCAGCATCATGTTGTGGGGGTGCTTTGCTGCAGGAGGGACTGGTGCACTTCGTAAAATAGATGGCATCATGAGGAAGGAAAATTATGTGGATATATTGAAGCAACATCTCAAGGCATCAGCCAGGAAGTTAAAGCTTGGTCGCAAATGGCTCTTCCAAATGGACAATGACCCAAAGCATACTTCCAAAGTTGTGACAAAATGGCTTAAGGACAACAAAGTCAAGGTATTGGAGTGGCCACCACAAAGTCCTGACCTCAATCCAATCGAAAATTTGTGGGCAGAACTGAAAAAGCGTGTGCGAGCAAGGAGGCCTACAAACCTGACTCAGTTACACCAGTTCTGTCAGGAGGAACGGGCCAAAATTCCAGCAACTTTTTGTGAGAAGCTTCTGGAAAGCTACCCGAAACATTTGACAATTTAAACAATTTAAAGGCAATGCTACCAAATACTAACAGAGTGTATGTACACTTCAGACCCACTGGGAATGTGATGAAAGAAATAAAAGCTGAAATAAATCATTCTCTCTACTATTATTCTGACATTTCACATTCTTTAAATAAAATTGTGATCCTAACTGACCTAAAACAGGGAATGTTTACTAGGATTAAATGTCAGGAATTGTGAAACAGAAACTTTCGACTTCAACTGTACCTACCCAACAATTTCATTGAACATAATTTTTTATTTTTATTCTTTACCTAACCTATGTGCCACGGACAGTTGATTTGCTAATCTTTGCTCCCCGTGCCTTTAACCGTTTTTATTTAATTTTGATACACAGGCTACAACTCTTTGTTTTAGTTACAATCCTCCTAATAGGTAATGATTTACGCTTTACGGAGTCTGTGGTGGTTAGCAACAATTGCTATGTACAGGAGCGCTCTGATTGGTGGTTCAGCTAGCCAATGAAGATGCTAACAAAGGGTGAATTGGTCTTTGTTGTCAGTGGCCAGAAAGTTGTTTGTGAATTGAGTGCTTTGTGTTGGGGCACGGGCTCTCGTGCCCATATGGTAGATCCGGGGCTGATGCCATGTTCACTACTGATGTAGACGACCTCATCCATAGGCGTTTTAGATCACTTTTACTGCACTATGCACATTGTTTGCATAAGAGTCACGACCGCACAGTGTACAGTGTAGATGAGGCTTGCGAGGCATATAACCTAATGGGCCATGTAAAGAAACCACCTGGGGATGTTTGGAGGTCTGCTTTTGCCTGTTCTTTTCATCTGGCATCGATGGCAGCTCTGAATAGTGCAGATGAAATTATTGGTGATTGGTTTAATTCGAGGCAAACGTATGACTGTAGGGGAATAAAAATCAATGGTGTCGACACGTGCATGCTGAATAGAACAGGCAAGACAGCAAGCCGTAATATCCGCACCAAAGTGTTAACTCCGCCAGTGGTTTGTTCTGACTTCCCAGCCTGATCTTTGGGAGTTGCAATGGGGCGGTACCTTCTTTGAAATTGTACTCCATATTACTGGAGTTAATGCGGTCTATATGTCAATTTTCATGTAAAATGTTTGTGTTTATGCTGCAGTTCATGTGCTTTGCTTTGTCCATGCTCCCCTTCTAGAATGCAAGTATTGTGTGCAAGGATGGAGAGCATTACATGACCCCAGGTGACTTTGTGCAGAAGTACCTAGGCCTGCACACACAGCTCCATCACAACCCCAAGACTGTGCAGCTGATAGCGGGAGTGGCAGACACCACTAAAGATGGGTAAGCTTGGAATGGAATGACATCTGTGCGTGTGTCCTAGGGGAAATTTGTGAACGACCCTCCAGAACAAAAGTATTCCTCCTGAAACGGAGGAAAGATTGGCCGGTCTTCTCCCTCTTCTTTAATTTGAAGCAATAATCAATTTTTGTATTAAAAAATAAACCACAATATGCATGTAACACAATTTTACAATCAATAATATTTCCCCTTTTTTTCCCTTTTGGGGGGGGATTTATACTTATACCCTACACTCTGCCAGATGGGTGCAGTGTAATATCTCAGTTATTTACTTCCCTGTCTCTTATTTTAGAATTTCCTATTTGATTCCTAATTAAATCTCTATTTTATCTTCTAATTTATTTTATGTATCATCTATCAGTCTCTAGTGTACACTATCCAAAGCAAACAGCTGAAAAACTGTCTTACAGCAAAGCTCCTAAGACGTCATCTTACATTACTCATGTGCAGGGATGGGAATTGTTAGATTTTATTGATACCGATGCCATTATCAATTCTGCTTATCGATCTGATTCTTTATCGATTCTTTTATCGATTCCTTAAATTGGGATGGCAGGTATGCCATCCGCCAAGTTACGGCTTGGTGGGGCATGCCCCATACCTATACAGCACCGAGAGTTTGGCACTTTTCAGGGTTTCCTACAGAAGTAACCACAATGACTCTCAACCCTTAAAAACATGAACTTCTGTATGTTCTGACCTCATGTAACCACACAGCATTCAGATACAACTTCACACATCCACACAATAAAGCCCCAAACTTGGGTTATTTTTCAGTTTTTCTCCTTCCGCTTCTTCTTCTTCTTCCCATTTTCCTGCCAAACTGCCTGCCTCCGTCGCGATGTTATCCAATGGGGAGAATTATTATTTGAGGGTATGGTCCGTATACCTGCTCATCAAGCTTATCGTCCAATAAAAACGCTTCATAGTAATGTTTTTTTAATGTTAATATAGCTAATGGCTTCATGCTTTCCAAGAAGCTACTGTGGCTTAGTGGTTAAAATTGCAGTCTCTCACACAGTGGATAGTGGGTTCGAGCCCAGCAGGGCACGTGTATTTTCCACAAAAACAATGTGCAACTGTTAAGTACTTTTCATTTCTTAGACTGTTATTATTTTCACATTGACACATTAACATATTTTTATTGCATAGGCAAAAGAGGTTTACAATATTAACTGTTCAATGTTTCACTTGTATTATATCACACCCTGCCCAAACCAGCTTTTGTCTGGTTTGGGGAGGGTGTTACGCTGTGCTCTTGCGGTCATGACTGACTGACTGTGGAAACCCCTTGCCTCGGCCAACATTTCTTTATTCATTAATTTCTTCACTTCAGCTCTGTTCACTTTACCCTTTTCACACATAACACAAGGTCACCATAAAATTACCTACTAGGAAAATTAAGAATTTACGATAATAGCCTACGTTAAGAATTGAAGATAGCCTCTTTTAAGCTGCAAGCCTTTAAGCGATCGGATATCGCACATGGAAGGTTGGAGTTACGCATCCGGCAATCCAGTGTTGAATAGCCTAACGTTAAATGTATTTCATAGAATACTAATAGCCCTATTTTAAAACTGTATTTCCATATTTTACTGATGCAAACTATTTAGGCTCTACTAGCTATTTAGGCTGTGTGTCTTTCAGCTAGAATGTGTTTGCGTCTAGCCCATTGTGCATCTATGTCTCCATGTAGACTTGGTTCATTACAAACACAGGGCCAAGTTGCATTAAATAATTTAGGAAAGTTTGGATAGCATTGCTTTGGAATAGAGCTAGTTTATTTAGTGTGAGCTACGATAGGCAATATTGGTAGTTGTAACTTGGCCACATTTTGATATCAAGACTTTTAAAGGCAGGCCTAGTTTTTGCAAGTTGGAATTAAGGCTACTTATGGACAGCGCTATCCGTGAGTAACTTGGCTTTTTTTACGTCGTAGACGTTTTTGATCTGATATTATTTGCTCCCAGGATAGTAAAAGACCAACTATTGCTATTGGGCGGTCATCTAAGATGGATTCAATTACATAATATTTATAAAGTATAAAGCATTTGTTTTTCATTCATATTTCTTCGTCATATCATGGAAAATATTTATGTGCTATATTTATGCCTGCACAAGTGGCAGAGCATCCAATAAAACAGTCAGAATTGTATAATTCTGTAAATTGAAATGACATTATAAATGTAATTTTGCTAGATCAATACGAGTGCTTAAAAATATCACACATCAAAGGAAATAAGAGACACCGGAAAATAATAAAAAAGGACGCGTGAAGAGAGGATAAATTATCAGTTTAACGTTATGTTAAAAAAAGATGGCTAAAATATTGTTGTTTAACCGCTGCTCTGTGATTGGGATATTTAGGAGTTTCATTCTCTAACGAAGATCGCAAACTTTACTTATGAGTTAGTTACGCTCCTAGGCGTGTTTCATAAAGCTGCACTGTAACGTTTGCGTTGGTTTCTGTATTATCAGAAGTTTCAACTGTCACCATTCTCCCCTCTCATTTAGCCTATACATTTACATGGAAGAAAGACGAGGTCTTTAACATTACCTGACCATT
Organism: Synaphobranchus kaupii; assembly: GCA_029718625.1. NCBI lineage: Eukaryota > Metazoa > Chordata > Actinopteri > Anguilliformes > Synaphobranchidae > Synaphobranchus > Synaphobranchus kaupii. The sequence goes on along the minus strand of CM056383.1, from coordinate 37,199,363 downwards.
TTTTGGAGGCAAGCTAGCTCCTCTTATTAGCTGAAGATGACACAGATCATTTAGCTCATTTAGTTTAGTTATTTGCTTTCCAAATCTAGGCTACTCATCTGTGCGTGGCCAAGCATGCAATCGTTGTCAGATTAGTCTACCGCTAATCAAAACATTTGTAGTTTTACACTTGTTGGTTATAGGCTCCCGAGGGAAGTCCACACACTCTGTTGAATAGTTGATCATTTCCGAAGACGGATCACAAAATGGAGCTTACACAAACACTTTTTCTATTGATTTTTAAATGATAGTAGCTTAAATTAATTTTCAAAAAATTACGTTAACATTTTATATTTTTAGACGAGGCGCCAAACTCTGCCTGCCAGCATGCGCTGACATTGTTTTGCTATGCGTAGCTGTCGGGAATACATACCGGAATCGATACGGGAATTGATAAGCTCGAAGGCGTACGATTCCCTGACGGGAATCGGTTCTCGATTCCCACCCCTTTGTGCCCCACTGGCTATTGTTTATCAAAATAAAATTAGCAGAAAATTAAGTCACCGTCAAATTAAAAGTACCATCATATTCTAAATAACTAGATACATTTAGAATAGATTTGCCTTTTAATTTTAACCGAAATATGGCTCCTACAAATATGTTTTGAGCTATAGTACCCTTAATAACCTGAGAATTTTGAAAGTTGAATGGAGTTTCTATCGTATGTAGCAGCTGAATTAGAAATAGAATGGAAGCAAATGCAGCCATACATGTATTGTATTACTCAAAAAACAACATACTTGTTATGAGGTCTGATATCTCTGATAAGCATGCAATACTGACCATTTTGACTGTTTAATTAGTTTCTGTATTCAGTGGCTGAGATGTACAGTGAGCACCATAATTCATTGGACAGTGACACTGTACTCTAGCAATTTGAGTTTGAAAGGATACAATGAGGTTGAAGTGCAGACTGTCAGCTTTAATTTGAGGGTATTTTCATCCATATTGGATGAACCGTTTAGAAATTTTAGAACCTTTAGTACATAGTCCCCCACATTTCCGGGCATCAAAAAATATTGGACAGTTTAACATAATGCAGAATAAAGTAATCATTTTTAATATTTGTTCGCATATCCTTTGCATGCTATGACTTCCTGATGTCTGTGACCCAGTAACATCAAAAGACTCTTGATATCTTACTTTCAGGTACTCTTACAGAAAATCTTGGCATTTTTAACCGCATTTCCCACAATCCTGTGATACTTATATATGAAAATTAGCACATTTAGAACACAGTTTTGAGCACTACATTGACATTTGAATTCTTACCTGGTGTGGAAGGGTCAATGTTCTAGTGAAGCGGATAGGTGATTTTGTTCCAACTTAGAGACAGTACATAACGTTGGCATGCTTTGTTTACACATTTTAATGAATAATAAATACCCATTAATTCTCAAGGAATATAACTTACAAATGCATTATGAGTTTAACACAACTCTCTTATCCTATAATAACCTAAAATATATGGGCATTTCAATCCATTGTTTATTTTTTGTGTCCGTTTGAGATGAAATGTTCAAAACAGTCATGGGAGTGTAATGGGCTATCAGTCCTAGCACACAGTGGTCAGACTCTGATCTTTGTGGTTAAGGAAGCCTTTTTACTTTTCCCCAACCCCATCCCCTCAGATTAGTAATCAAAGTGACGTAAAAAGGCTTCCTTAACTACAAAATACAGAGTCTTACCCCTGGATGCCAGGACTGATAGCTCTGATAAACTGATGATGACTTTTATATGACAATTTTGAACATGTGTTAAAGCTAAATGCTTTGATCTCATATTGAAACAAGCACAAATACGTTGAGGCCCAAAAAAGGAACGTTGAGGAACAAAAACACGCAATGGAGTGAAATGCCCTTATATTTGGTCATTAGTATTGAGGGCTATAATAGGACGCAGGTACTGAAACCTGGGATAGGACACGGGAACTAAGGGCTGGAATTGGACAGGTACTAGATAATGTGCACAGTATGATTTTAGCATCCGACAGCAATATATCATCATAAACGCAGACTTGTGTACAAATTGAAAAGATTAAACAGTCATCGATTTCTCAATTTATACAATTTAATTTCACACAAACATTTCATACAATTTGCAGTAAAAAACAAAAAATGTTGCTTGTTTATTGACGACATCTGGAAGTTATGTAAAATGCATTTAAATCACATATTTGTGTTTTGGGATTAAAAACAAAACGTTGATTGACGCCGATAGATCAATGGGGTCTGAATACTTTCCGAACCCACTGTATTTGGACATAAAAATCTAAATCAGCCCCCTTCTAATTACAGGTAGGAATTCCAAGGGTTAATCTGTGCATCTGGGGCTGGTGAAGTTCTGAGGGCCTCTGACCTCTAAATAAATGACCCAAAATTGTAGCTTATTTTGTCACCTGTAACTAGCATTTTTAAACAAAAAAAAATCAGTGATTGGATGGCAGAGCTATTATACGTCAAACCATCGGAACAATTGTTCCGAAATTGGAACGCTCCGGCTTTAAAGGGTTAAAGTTGCAGTAGGCAAGTTTGAAAATATACAAGGCAGAAAGGCTTCCCCATTTTGCACTCCTCCCTCCTATCTCTCTCCGAAGCCCATCCCAACAAATTATGCTCCAGCGCGAAGACAGGCAGGCAGGCAGGCAGGGAGGGAGGGGTTTATTCTACTGGGAGGATCTTTTGCTTGTAGATAGTTGCCCTGATTGGAAGCTCCAGAGCTAGCCCTGATTGGTTGGTCTTTGGAAGACTGGCTTTTTGACAGCCTAGGACAGAGCCCAGGACACTCAGAGAAACCGGATTTCTTCTCAGAACACTTGATTTATTGATAGCTGCTGGAATGTAATTTCGCCAAAATTATATTGAGGAAATCTTGCCTACTGCACCTTTAAAGAGATACTGCAAAGCCTTTTCTAAGGCCTTTTTTAAGTCGTAATATTAACAGTAATGCAACGCAATTCACATTTCAATGTGAACTATCTAGTTAGCAGTACAAGGGTCTCAGTCTCAAAGAGGAAAAAAAAACCCGTTGGTCTCTGCTTTTATGCCACATGCCCAGCCGAGACCACCCTAGGATCACCTCAACTCCACCCATTTTTATGTTAAGGATCTCTTGACATCACAAACCTACACAGCTTACCTGTGTAAGCCTACACAGAAACTCAGAAAACACCCATTTTGACTAAACATGAGATATTTGGGCAAAAACAGTTGTGTATGATCATAATCTAACCCAAAACATCGGTTTTCAACAGGAAAAGTCGGGTTTTGACTGCAGTATCACTTTAATTAGCTACTCCAGTTGCATAATTGTGCGATTTGAGTGCCTACAGGGCCATTGAATTAGTTTAAATCCCTGCGAGTCATGTGGTCAAGAAACTGAGTGATAGGTCATATTTTCATATATTTCAATTCCAACCAAACTTGAAACGTAGACTCATGGAAGGCCCTGTATATAGAATATCAGGAAATTGTATTGAGCCATTAATGAGAAACACATACTTAAGTTTTATGGGGTCTTCTGTGGATGGATTTGGATATACTTTGGCATGCATCCTCAGTGGTGTCTCCCAAACATTTGTTCAAATTGGATAAATGATAAATGAGTTATGGCCATTTATTTGATAGGCCACGCCCAACTTGATTGGCTCACAGTTCCCGTAGTTATTGTCTGATATAGCTGGGTTATAGTTAAAGTATAGTTAGGTACACTAATGATATGGACCAAGTCTGGTCCAAATTGGTCAAGAAACAAAAAAGCCTTAAGGAAAAAAACTATTTTGCATTATATGCAAATTAGCAGAAAATCCAATATGGTGGACTTTCATTATATTTTGCATGCAAGCACAGGTGCTTACAGGGAATACTCACACCATATTGTTTGAATTGGACAAAGGGTGTGGGAGATATTACATTTATAATGTGTATAGATATAAATTTTAATTATAGCGCCACCATGAGACTGATTGAGGTTATATTTTATAGTCTTCATTTCATTAATTTATGATGAGTGTGCCAAGTTTCAAGTCTCTACAATTTACCATCTCACAGGAAATTTAGGGAACATGCGGAGAAAAAAATTAAAATAAAACCAGAGGAAAACAATCGGGTTTTAGCTCTTTGCACGATAACCCTAATTAAATTATTTTCATATGGAGTTAGACATCAGAAAAATGTACGTTGATTGTATGCAATGTGAAGGTAAAGGTCATCAAAAGAGTAGGTTTTTTTTTTTGTAGGTTTTTTTTGGTGTAACGGGGAAGTACTGTATTTTAACAAAGCTTTCTTCTCTCTCCACTTTTCTCTGTTTCCTTTTGTTTTCCAAACAGACTGATCTCATTCCAGGAGTTTCAGGCCTTTGAGTCCATACTTTGTGTCCCGGATGCACTTTTTATAGTAGCCTTTCAATTATTTGACAAGACCGGCACCGGGGACATCTCATTTGGTACGTACAAACTGAAACAACCTGACCGATTAAGTCAAGAAGAGTAATAAAAAAGCAAGATAATAAATAAATGAATGAATAAAATACATAAAATATAAATGTGTAAAAAAAATGTTTTATATATATATATATATACACACACACGCACACAGTGGGGATGGAAAGTATTCATACCCCTTCACTTTTTGCACACTTTATTGTGTTGTAGATTTCATTTTAAATGGATAAAATTGCCATTTTTGCCAATCAATCTACACTCAATAACCCATAATGACAGTGAAAACATGGTTTTAGAAATTTTTGCAAATGTATTAAAAATCTAAAACTAAAATCTCTCGTGCATAAGTGCTCATACCCTTTGCTTTAATGTATTTTTAAAGTATCATATTTCATATTTGGTTATTTCTCCTGACTCTCCTTTCCTATAGAACTCTATGGGGGAAAAAGTCAGGAGAAACAACCCTTAAAGTGATCCATCCACATCTACTCCATATCTGGCCGCAGAGTGATGGTTTGGGGCTCGTTTGATACCTTAGGCCCTTGATGACTTGCAGCAATTTAGCCAGTCATGTGTTCCATACTGTACCAGCGTAATTTACAGCTGAATCTAGTCTCACCCCCCTATTCCCATAGAGATCAATTCAAATGCAGAGAGGTTATAGTATCGCTTGTAACAGTACCTGAAAATAAGATATCGAGAGTCTTTTGATGTTTATGGGTCACAGACTTCAGGAAGTAACAGCATGCAAAGGATATGCGACCAAATATTAAATATGATACTTTAAAAATATGTTAAAGCAAAGGGTATGAATACTTATTTAAATGAGAGATTTCAGTTTTAGATTTTTTAATAAATGAGCTAAAATTTCTAAACATGTTTTCACTTTGTCATTATGGGTTATTGAGTGTAGATTGATGGGCAAAAATGGCAATTTTATCCATTTAAAATAAAATCTACAACACAATAAAGCGTGCAAAAAAGTGAAGGGGTATGAATACTTTCTGTCCCCACTGTATATACAGTGCCCTCCACTATTATTGGCACCCCTGGTAAAGATGTGTAAAAATGGTTATAAAAAATACAGCTAAATCTTGTCCCACCCCCCAATTCCCATAGAGATCCATTCAAATGCAGAGACGTTATAGTATCGCTTGTAAGAGTACCAGAAAATAAGATATCAAGAGTCTTGATGTTTTTGGGTCACAAACATCAGGAAGTCATGGCATGCAAAGGATACCAAATATTAAAAATTACTTTATTCTACATATAAATGCAGGGGTGCCAATAATTGTTTTTTGTCTCATAATATATTTACTTCAATTAAAGGTTGGATTTTTTTCATTTTTTCAGTGTGACATTAAGTGACAATTATAACCATTTTTACTCATCTTTACCAGAGGTGCCAATAATAGTGGAGGGCACTGTATGTGTGTATGTTTGTGTGTGTGTGTGTATATATTTATTTAATTATTTTTGACTTGGGTTTAAACAATACTATATTATTTAAACCCAAGTCAAATATTTGTCCTGAATATTAGGGCTATGCCGGTAACAGAATTTGCATACTTGGTCAACTCTTCTTAAATTAACCTTTTGTAAACCAGGGGTGGGGGGCACATTTTCCTTTGCCGTTTTCATTTAAAATTTTTATTTGGAAAATGTTACTGCAAAATGACTTAATAATAATAATAATATTAAAATGTTACTCCTATTGAACTGTATGGAAAAATAAGTCAGGAGAAACAACCCAAATGATCCATCCATATCTGGCAGCAGAGTGATGGTTTGAGGCTAGTTTGATACCGCAGACCCCTTTATCCAACCATGGGTTCCATACTATTCCCCAGCTTAATCTCCCATAGAGGTCCATTCAAATTCAGAGAGGTTATACTATCACTTGTAAGAGTACCTGAGAATAGGATATAGAGAGTATTTTTATATCCTTTTATACCCAGTCATGATAGCATCACCTGTTTACCTGTGGAATGTTCCAAATGGGTGTTTTTTGAACTTCCCAGTCTTTTTTTGCCCCTGTTGGGGTTTGTAATTTATACTAAAGGGAATAATCCAGTGCATATAATGCCTTAGTTATATTGTGTGTGAGGCTGAGCTGTGGTTTTGGTGTTTTACATAGTGGCGCAATGTTATCAGTCAGGAAAGGAATGCAATAATCACTGATTATGCACGCTATTATGAAATTTTGACGTGTACACACACAAACACACATCAATACACTTCTTTGAATAAAATCGTGACACCCCGGGCAAGTCCGTGGTGCACTTTGACGTCATTAGAGAATTCATTAATAGTGAATTTGATGTCCATTGAGCCTACACATTGTATGGCTGAGAATGGATTGATGGATTTTGAAGTTTCTCCTTTCAGTTGTTCATCTGGGCTTCTGAACTCGTTCACTGGTTATCTTTTTACTGCTGAATATACTGCATCATTCCAGGAATACGGGGTGTATCTGCAGTGGTGTGGAATTGTGTGAGGGTCCTGTAGAGATGTTAGAGTGTGTATGGTTGTGGGATTTGTCTGGGGGAGTGCTGTGAGGTTTGTGTGTGAACATGGGAGAGTGTGTTCAGGACTGGGAATATGTGTGCTCGAGGGCTATGACTGTGATGGGGTGTGTGTTCAGGTCTGGGTCTGTGTGCATGGTGTGTGGGGGCGAATGGGTGCATCAACTGATATTCTTGAGGTACTGCTCAGCTCAGCATTATCTTCACTATTCCGACTGAACAAACGAGAGAGTAGGGGCTAATGACTCTTAACATAAGAAGTGGAGCTGTGAGCCCAACATGGGACAAAACCAAGGAGACGAGGGTTCATAATAGAGCCACGGCAATGCTGATTGTGCTGGATGAGACATAACAAAAGAGGCAGAAATTGTAGGTGGAAATTCAGCGAGAAAAGCTGAGATGGGCCTTTCAGCCAGCCCTTTCCTCTTGCTGAGTGTATCGACTTGATTTGATCTCACAATGGTTTCCTGAGAAATTAGAAGTTTTGTAAGAGACCCGCTGATACACCATCGCTGAGACTTCAGCACTGCTGTGCCGACACTCATTTCTCTGGGCGCTACTTGCCTCTCTTCCCCTTCACAGAAAATGTCAGAGACATCTTTAGCCAGACCACAGTCCACCACCACATCCCTTTCAACTGGGACTGCGAGTTCATCAGGCTGCACTTTGGCCATGACAGGAAGAAGCGTCTCAGTTACCTAGAGTTCACTCAGTTCCTTCAGGTATGGATTGACTGATGGTTGCCACCAACCCCTGTGACTATGTCCATAACCACTGCTGGTTGTTGTGTGAGAAAAATTGTGTATGTATACACATTCGGACATACACACATATAGGACCTGTATAATCATTAACATTGATTTATTCATCAACCAATGCATTAATCAAACAAGCTATTTTAGTAGTTTCTTATGTCTTATGGTGAACACATTGCACATATTAAATGTGCAATGTGTTTACCGTAGAATAATTTAGGTGACAAAGAAAGGGTTCAAAACAATCAAATCGTTTCATATTACAGTTGTCACCGATGCTTTTGAGCAATGTTACAATGGACTACTGACCTTAAGGGGAATGTTCATGCTGATTTTTGGTTTTGAGATGTACAGAAGGCAAGGTAACAGTCTACCATTTCAACTTTATTGATTTTTGTAAATATACGCTAATTCCGAATTTGATGCCTGCAACACGTTCCGAAAAATTTGGGACGGGCAAAAAAAAAAAAAAAAAAAAAAAGACTGGGAAGTTCAGAAAACACCTGTTTGGAACATTTCACAGGTAAACAAGTTTATTCATACAATACAAGCATGCATTGCAACAATAATAGGAGTTAAAGGAGTTAAAGTAGTTTTAACATGACACTAGGAACGCTACAGCGGTCAATTTGACCGTTGTCACTTGAAGAAAATCAATAAATCTGCCATTGTGAAATCCATGGCTCTCCCTTGGTGACTTTTCTTCAACATATGTATTTAATATTCTAATAGAATTTGAGAGTGGTGCAGTGGATAGCAGGGAGTTAACTGGGGGTATTAACAGGGTGTTGCTATAAAAGAGCATGTGTGCTCAGTCAACCTACCCTGTATAAATAAAGCTAAATAATAAACAGGTGATGCTATCATGGCTGGGTATAAAAGGATATCAAAAGACTCTTGATATCTATTTTCAGGTACTCTTACAAGCAATACTATAACCTATCTGCATTTGATTGGACCCATAGTTGGCTAAATGGCTGTAAGTCATCAAGGGTCTGAGGTATCGAATGAGCATCAAACCATCACTCTGCTGCCTGATATGCAGTAGATAAGGATGGTTCTCACTAACCCCTTCACGCAGATGGCAAATTTGGTCAATTTTTACCTATTTAGTGGGTGTTCTATTTAAGGCTTTATAACTCCAGGTGTGAGCATCACAGAAACTGGCTTAAATGAAACGACAGTTGTACCATTTACAGCACGAACTTAGATTAGTTTATTTTCATAATTCAAAGGTGTACTATGTAGTTTCAGAACACTAGATGGCGATATAGAGCACGTAGGAGAAAAGGACTCCTTGAAAATTGCTTATCACATGTTCTCAGACATGCACAACGACGCACAAGCATTGTGGTGACGTTTCACACATATTTTCAATTCAATTTGCTTTATTGGCATGACAAGGCATTGCATCTGTATTGTCAAAGCATACTGCATTAAAACAGTCGAAGACATACATCTAACTCTGAACAATACAAAACAGCAAAGACTAGAAACTAATTAACAGTAACCATAAATGAAAGCAATAACTTTTCTTTGATTATGGATTTAGAAATAATAAAATACAATTAAAAATAATAATAATTATCAATAGAAATGATAATAATGATGATGAGAACGACACATATCTTATACACATAGATCTTATAAAGTGAATATAAAAAATTGTAATTGGTTTATAATGATCTCTGTCACTCACTGTCCCTAAGACGATGGCAGGCAGCTATATATTGTGCTGCCAGGTCACAGCACATCCTCCTCTCCTAAGAGGATGGGGAGTTTTTGGATGTCTTAAATTTTTTAATTGAGGGTGTATCTGATTTATTTTGGGAACATATTTATTTCTGATTTGATTGTATTTTTCGCATTTTGTGATAAAGTGCCGCTCCGTCTCAACTTCGTTGAGATGGCAATGTTTCTCCTCCCGGAGTCTGTTGACTCTATAATGGTCACTCTGATCAAGCTGTCCTCTTCCCCTGGCCCTGCCTCGCCCACCACGAACACGATTGTCACTTTGGATAAAAGCGTCTGCTAAATGACTGTAATGTAATGTTTATGTAATGACTGCCCCTCACCCTTACTCTGGGGCCGCGACCAGATGTTGGATGTTGATGGCTACAGAATGAACTGAGCAGAATTACAAAATTATGATTTTTGAATTATTTTATGAAAATGAAATAATTCAAAATTTACAGAGCATTAGCTAAGACAGGAGAAACGCGACGCGCGTTACATAAGAAAATATACATTACAATAAATTGTATCCATAAATAGACAAAACGGTACATTACCTTATGGATTTGAGCTATATTGACGGCAGATGGTTCGTCAAAGGGTTTGATTTGGGATGATTTTTTAGGAAGTAAAACGTCTTGGTAACGATCGTTGTAGGGCTTCCGGAGTTGACACGAAGTATATGAATTCGCGACTTGGCGCGTACGCGAGGTAAACAAGCGACCACGTGTTGCCAACTTGAAGATTGGATAAGTTTCTTAGTGTTGATCACCAATTTATGCCAGATAAAATGTTTTATTGACTTTGAAAAGTCGAAAAATATATCAAAAACGGTCGTTGCGTTTTTGACACCACAATGTTTTTGGAATATTAAATTTGAATATCAGAAAAAAATTATTAAATCGCCCCAAAATTACTGCCACCATAGGATACCCAGTTAAGGGCTTGTGTAAAGCAGTCGGGGTTTGGAGCCTCCGTGGTTAGCTTCCGGAGGTGCTGATCCCGATAACGGTCGTTGTGGCAATTGACACCAAGCACAACGACCGTTACCGGATCTTTGCTAGGCAGAATATCAGACATGTTACTGTATTTTCTTCTGGTATTCATGAATATTGTTCCCTAAAACATTATCAAAACGTATATGTATGAGGGGCCATATGAAGTTTATTTATTAATTAAATATTCATGACTAAATGTGGCATAGTTTTCTATGTCACATTTTTGGTGTCCAAAATGGTGGTAAAACAATGAAATTGTCTGTCGTGGAAAAAAAGTTTTTGACTTTCGGTCTTGAAGTTCTTATTTTTATCTGTTATTCATAAGGTTTCACATGATGGGTAGGTTTTTGTTAAGAACAGTGTATAAATTGAATAATCTGAATAATAATATTGTCCCTCAATCTCTCCAGTATTGAAAAAATACACATGCTTTGAGCATGTAACGTAGTCTCCATTTACATGATCAAGGTTTGGTCAAACAACATGATAGACTATTGTCAACAATAAACAAACATCATAACAATAGATAGCCTTAGCTAGGTGTATGGTCGCTATTTTTATAATGATATTGTTACCTCCTCGGCTGAAAACATCTTGCTAATGAGTAAGGGCCGAAACATACGTGGACGCTTCGAGCTACGCGAACAGTTTTTCTTTTGCCATGACATTTGTGAAAGGCAAACCGGAGGAAAGCACAGATCGAACAAGAAAGTTATTTACTGTTGTTGCTGCTATAGCATCCCTCGCTGCAATGCTCTGGCTTGTCTTTCACAAATGTCATGGCAAAAGAAAAACTTTGCGTAGTTCGAAGTGTCCACGTTCGCGTATTTGCGTAAGGCATGTTTCGGTCCTAAGCTAAAATAATAGTTTACCTGGAAGCCTGCCCACATGGCCTGGCCATGTCAATCAAATGAGCAGGAACCGCCCATTCATGACGTTTACACAATTTTAGCTGTTTCTGGCTTTAAAAATGGCGGCGGGATGTCAACAGTATAGCATTCAAAACATTAACAAAAAAACACTTTGCGAACGACTTATGAGGTAGGAAATACATTCAACATGTTTATTAGACCACAAGGACACATACAGTGTTTGTTGGGGAGAAAATTTGAATGTAAACAAAGAACGAGGCTTGCAAGCCGAAGAACACCATCCCAACCGTGAAGCACAGGGGTGGCAGCATCATGTTGTGGGGGTGCTTTGCTGCAGGAGGGACTGGTGTACTTCATAAAATAGATGGCATCATGAGGAAGGCAAATTATGTGGATATATTGAAGCAACATCTCAAGACATCAGCCAGGAAGTTAAAGCTTGGTTGCAAATGGCTCTTCCAAATGGACAGTGACCCAAAGCATACTGCCAAAGTTGTGGCAAAATGGCTTAAAGGACAACAAAGTCAAGGTATTGGAGTGGCCATCACAAAGTACTGACCTCAATCCAATCGAAAATTTGTGGGCAGAACTGAAAAAGCGTGTGCGAGCAAGGAGGCCTACAAACCTGACTCAATTACACCAGTTCTGTCAGGAGGAATGGGCCAAAATGTGAAATATTTATTTCAGCAACTTATTGTGAGAAGCTTGTGGAAGGCTACCCAAAACGTTTGACCCAAGTTAAACAATTTAAAGGCAGTGCTACCAAATACTAAACTTAGAGTTTATCTAAACTTCTGACACACTGGGAATGTGATGAAAGAAATAAAAGCTGAAATAAATAATTATCTCTACTATTATTCTGACATTCCTTTGTTTACATATCGCACAGTGACATCACAGGAAGTGTATAGTCTTTGCCTGACCTTGCCACAGTGCAGTGACTGAGTTAATAGTAAATTTTTTTACTTATTATATTTTATATTTTTATCAATTCTATTCTATTTCTTAGTTATTTATTTTATGTATTGGATTATAATTATTTATTCTTACTAAAGCTCAATAAAGTTTGTTTTAATGAAATAATCTGGCAAATGAACAACCCGGGAATGGGCATCACTTGCATGCACAACTAGAATGTCCAGAGTAAAACTGTAACGTTACTGCTCGCTTGTCCTCCACCCCACCTCGGCCAATAAAGTTCAGCATTGGATAGAAAAGAGCAGCTCTGAACTATCCCGTCATCGTCATGGTCCATAGTTTGTAACGAGCCACACAATGCAGTAGCCTGGTAGTTAGTAGTTAGTTAGTGAGGTCAATTGCTTAGTCATCAGGTATGCCATCCGCAAAGTACACTATCTCTGCTTAACAGGCCGTTTACCTACTATACCAACTGAAAGTTCCTGTAGCTTAGTGGTTAAGGCATTTGACTGCCGTGTAGTAGGTTGGTGGTTCGATCCCCACCTGTTCCCGAGTTTTTTTTGAGGCACACAATGTGCACGACATTGTAAGAATGTTCTTTTTATTGCAAAGGCTAGGAAATTTCACAATATTACCTGTTATCTGTTTGTTTTGGCTTACTGACTTCATAATTCAATCTGATACCGCAACACAAAAGTCTTATTTGGCCTCCTCATTTCTGTTAACCTGCTTTGGCCTAGTGGATACAGTATTGGCTTTCCATGTATGTGGTCAGCGGTTCAATTCCAGCTTGGTACCAATGGCTAAGTTAATGTTTGGCAAAACTATTGTACAAATGCTATGCTTCTTTTAATGTTGTTTTCACATTAAGAAACACCTTTTTATTGCAAAAGTTAAGAAATTTAACAGTATTAACTGTTCACTGTTTCACTTGTACTTAAAAGACTTAATACGCAAGCCCTTACCGGATCGGGTTAAGATACCATCAGCAATGGCAAAAGCCCTGATTAGAAACAAATATTTGTATTTTGGGTCAACCCTGTCTAGAGTTGTCTACCATTTTGCGGTTTCTGCATTTGACAAATGCCGCTAATGCCGCACGGTCCCCGGAAATCGCTGCTTGCAGCTATATTTAGGGGACCGTGCAGCGAAGCTGCAGGTACCCTATTGTTTTTGTTCAGATTCTTTTTAAAAAATTTATTTATTTATTTATTTTCTCTCCCCTTTCACCTAAAATTCCCGTGAGCTGGTTTGTCCTAGAATCACCAGACTTGGCACGCTTGTTGGGATTCCCAAACTCTTGAATCCTCTATATTATGACGTAGATTGAACACCTGGTGGCGCTGTAGTGCACGTGTAAATATTGTGACATTGACTCGCCCACTGCCGACGCCCCGTTTGACCTAGAGTCACAAAATGTGGTGTACAGGCCCTCTGCTCATGCTGAACAAATTTACCTCAAGGATCCATGAAGTCAGCCATATTTGATTTTCCGCTAATTAGCATTTTTTGTAAAACACTTAAAATGCTACTCCTCCTAGAAAACTTGGCCAATTTACATTAAACGAGGTACACAAACTCCTTCGACCATGCTTCATAAAAGTTATATTCAGAATTTTGATATTTTAAAAGATGGCCGAATGACGAGCCAATGAATTTTCAATGGGCGTGACTTATCACAAAAATGCTGATAATTCCAAAATCATTTGACGGAAAGTTATGAAACCTGGTAGATCTATTAAGAGTAACATGGGGAATTGACACCTACAGTTTCAACCCAATCGAGCCACGTGGTGGCGCTATAGAGATCCAAATATAAGAAAATATTTAAAAATTCACTAAAAATCATTGACACGCCCACTGAATACGCCCCGTTTTATCTAGAGTCACAAAATGTGGGATAGAGGTCCGGCTGCTCATACTGAACAAATTTTCCTCAAGGAACCATCAAGTTAGCCCTATTGGATTTTCCGCTAATTAGCATTACTTGTAAAACACTTAAAATACTACTCCTCCTATAAAATTTGACCAATTTACATGAAACCTGGTAAACACACTCCTTACACCATGCGTCATAAAACTTATATACAGAAGTTTTATATTTTAAAAGATGGCCGAATGACGAGCCAATAAATATCCAGTGGGCGTGGCTTATCACAAAAATGCTAATAATTCCAAAACCATTTGACAGAAAGTTATGAAACTTGGAAGGTCTTTTAAGAGTAACATCTGGACCAGACCTCTCCAGTTTCAACCCAATCGAGCCACGTGGTGGCGCTATAGAGATCCAAATATAAGAAAATATTTATAAATTCACTAAAAATCATTGACACGCCCACTGCCGACGCCCCCTTTGATCTACAGTCACAAAATTTGGTGGATACATCCCGCTACTCCTGCCCAACAAATTTGCCTCTAGAAACCATGAAGTCTGCCATCTTCAATTTTCCACTAATTAGCATTTTTTGTAAAACACTTAAAATGCTACTCCTCCTACTGAATTTGACCAATTTGCACCAAACCTGTTCAAGGTACTGTACCCACTTCCCTACATATAAGTATTACTTTACTAAGGCGTATGTCAAAAATTGGCCGAATGAGAAGCCAATGGATTTTGCATTGGGCGTGGCTTATCGCACAAATGCTAGTACTTCTAAAACCGTTTGATATAAAGTTCTGAAACTTGGTGGGTTGATTGAGAGTTAGATCAAGACTCGAGCCCTGCAGTTTTAACCCAATCAATCTGCGTGGTGGCACTAAAGAAATACAAATGTTGGGATGCAGGTATGTCATCCGCCAAGTACACTATCTACATTACATTACATTTATTTAGCAGACGCTTTTATCCAAAGCGACGTACAGTAAGTGCCTACAGAGACCATCATCATTACAGAACAGACGAGGCAAAGCACATCCTTTGCATAATGTAGCAGCTATCCCTAGCAATGAACTATCTCTGCTTAACAGGCCGTCTACCTACTATACCAACTGTGAAAGTTCCTGTAGCTTAGTGGTTAAGGCATTTGACCGCCGTGTAGTAGGTTGGTGGTTCGATCCCCACCTGTTCCTGAGTTTTTTTTGAGGCACACAATGTGCATGTCAGTGTTAAAATGTTCTTTTTATTGCAAAGGCTAGGAAATTTCACAATATTACCTGTTATCTGTTTGAATTATGAAGTCAGTAAGCCAAAACAATCTGATACCGCAACACACAAGTCTTATTTGGCCTCCTCATTTCTGTTAACCTGCTTAGGCCTAGTGGATACAGTATTGGCTTTCCATGTGTATGTGGTCAGCGGTTCAATTCCGGCTTGGTACCAATGGCTTGGTTAATGTTTGGCAAAACTATTGTGCAAATGCTATGCTTCTTTTAATGTTGTTTTCACATTAATAAACACCTTTTTATTGCAAAAGTTAAGAAATGTAACAGTATTAACTGTTCACTGTTTCACTTGTACTTAAGACTTAATACGCAAGCCCTTACCGGATCGGGTAAAGATACCATCAGCAATGGCAAAAGCCCTGATTAGAAACAAATATTTGTATTTTGGGTCAACCCTGTCTAGAGTTGTCTACCATTTTGCAGTTTCTGCATTTGACAAATGCCGCTAATGCCGCACGGTCCCCGGAAATCGCTGCTTGCAGCTATATTTATTATTATTATTATGTATTTATTGATTTATTTATTTATTTGGAATATTTGGATTTCTATAGAAACCTGTGTGGTCTTACATAGCATTGACATCCTTGTGTTTACAAAATTCTGTTCGCAAATATAACTATTATTATGTTAAGAAAATTAGTACTATTACTTATTTTCCATCATCTGACCCACAAACATGTCTGGATACGTTTGTTAAAATGCAATGTATGCTATTTTCTAGGTCAAAATATTACTCATTTTTATCTGCATTTATTTATTCATCCCCCCTTTCTCTATTGTACATGATGTTTCTTGATATTACATTACAATCATTTGGCAGACGCTTTTATCCAAAGCGACATACAATAAGTGCATATTGAAGGTCATTGACGCGACTACAAAGCAAATCCGACAAAGCACAACTTTCTCACAGCGTAGGAGCTATCCCTAGTAATAAACATGAGTAGTACACAGTCAGCTATACATTCTGAACTATAAAATAACCAAAAACACAAGTTAAATAGAAAACAAGCAAAAAAAAAACAGGAAGCGAGTACTATAGAATGGCCCTCTATAGGTAGTTTAGTCGAGGTGGAGTCTGAAAAAGTGTGTTTTCAGACCACAACGAAAAACAGACAGTGTTTCAGCTGAGCGCAGCAGAGTGGGGAGTTCGTTCCACCACTGGGGAGCTAGGGTGGAAAAGCTCCGCAGTCGGGACGAGCGAGAGCCGTTAACACGGCGGGGGGGAAGTGCAAGTCGCCCTGCAGCAGCAGAGCGAAGTGGTCGAGCAGGAGCGTAATGCTGGATTAAGTCCTGTAGGTAGGAGGGGCCTGACCTTTTGGCTGCAGTGTAGGCCAGGGTCAGAACTTTGAGCTTGATCCTGGCCACGACCGGCAGCCAGTGGAGTGACCTCAGCAGGGGGGGTGACGTGCGAGAACTTCGGGAGGTTGAACACAAGCCGAGCAGCCGCGTTCTGGACCAGTTGTAGGGGCAGAATGGCGCAGGCTGGTAGGCTTGCGAGAAGGGAGTTGCAGTACTCCAGACGTGAGGTGACCATGGTCTGGACAAGAAGCTGGGCGGAGTAGGTGGTCAGGTACGGCCGAATTCTCCTGATGTTGTACAGGAGGAACCTGCAGGACCGTGCCGTTGCCCTGATGTGTTCTTTGAAGTCCAGCTGGTCGTCCAGGACCACCCCCAGGTTCCTTGCAGAGCGGGAGGCGGTCACCATGGTTCCGTCGACGGTGATGGACAGGTCTAGGAGCGGGGAGGTCTTGTATGGCATGAAGAGCAGCTCAGTCTTGTCGAGGTTGAGCTTCAGGTGATGGCTAGACATCCACTCAGAGATGTCAGCCAGGCAAGCAGATATCCTTTCCTTTACCTGTGGGGTAGAGGAAGGGAAAGAGAGGAAGAGTTGAGTGTCATCAGCATAACTATGGTAAGAGAAGCCATGTGAATTAATAACCAAACCAAGAGACTTAGTGTAAATGGAGAACAGCAGAGGACCCAGTACAGATCCCTGCGGGACTCCTGTAAAAAGTGGATGAGGTGCAGAGACATAGCCCTTCCAGGAGACTTGGTAGGATCTATCTGTGAGATAGGATGTAAACCAAGAGAGGGCAGTTCCAGAGATGACCATCTCAGCCAGTGTGGAGATCAGGAGTTTGTGGTTGACAGTGTTGAACGCTGCAGACAGGTCAAGGAGAATCAGGACAGAGGAGAGGGAGGAGGCTCTGGCAGTGGCGAGTGCCTCGGTCACAGCCAGGAGCGCAGTTTCAGTGGAATGCCCGGTTCTGAAGCTGGACTGATGAGGGTCGAGCAGGTTGTTCTGGTGGAGAAAAACTGACAGTTGGTTAAGGGCAGCTCGGTCAAGAGCTTTGGACGGAAAGGGCAGGAGATACACAGAACGATAGTTTCTAACGTCAGAGGGGTCTAAGCTAGGTTTTTTAAGGAGTTTAAGGAGTAACACGGGCAGTTTTGAAAACGGATATAAATGTCTGTTTGAGACTTGTAAAGAAATCTGTAGCAGTATTTTAAAACCTGTGCATTTTCTGAAGTAAACTTGCCAACAAAGTATAACCATATCCTTTCTGGAGTGTAATTATTCATCAATTGTTAAAAACATCCATTGAAATCATATGTTGTTCCATGAGGCACAATCTCTTCACATGCTAAGATGAAGAAACACAGGGCCAAGTTGCATTAAATAATTTAAGAAAGTTTGGATAACATTGCTTTGGAATATAGCTAGTTTATTTAGTGTGAGCTATAGGCAATATTGTAAGTTGTTACTTGGCCACATTTTGATATCAATACTTTTAAAGGCAGGCCTAGTTTTTGCAAGTTGGAATTAAGGATTTATAGATAGTGCTGTGTAGGCTATGCGTGAGTAACTTGCCATTTTTTACGTTGAAAACATTTTTGTTCAGATCAGAGTAAACCACAGTGGGTCAAAATGG
This sequence comes from Synaphobranchus kaupii, assembly GCA_029718625.1. NCBI lineage: Eukaryota > Metazoa > Chordata > Actinopteri > Anguilliformes > Synaphobranchidae > Synaphobranchus > Synaphobranchus kaupii. The sequence continues at coordinate 37,180,983 of CM056383.1, read as the reverse complement.
TTGGCTTGCTAAGTTCAGCTGCTGTGTGTACAAATATGCCTATTGCGTCAGCAAGCCACTGACTGGTTAACCAGAAAGTATTGTAGTGACTGGGGGCCCAGTGTGTAATGCGGATCAGATGATTCTTTTGGATCTATTTGATTAGATTAGACTGAGCACATTTGACTGCAGTAACCCCCACCCGACTGCACATACATCGTGTTCATTCTTCTCCTGTTTGGTCTAGACACGCCTGCTTCCTCTCCTGTGCCTTGTTCTGGGATCAGTCTTCACCTGGCCTGGCTTTCATTAGGCACGTCCCCTCATATTTGATGCATTTAAACTGCGAGCCTCTTAAACGCTGATGCCACGGTCCCTTCACTTCAAAACGTGATGCATTGTGAAAAGGGGCGGTTGTGGATGGGGTTCCCGCTGTTGTCAAACCTGACCAGTTAATTTTAATCAACTAGTGTAACACTGAACCCCTATGATCTCAGTTGCTCGGTTGGCCCCATCACAAAGCCACTAAAATGAGCGGTGGAGCACTCGATTGGAGTTGCTCAGGGGCACCAAGATCTGCTTTGTCTGGAAGGCCCTGAGAGTCTGGTGTGAATTTTATTTATTTTTTCTCTCTTCCCTTAAAGGAACTGCAGCTGGAGCATGCCCGCCAAGCATTCGCTCAGAAGGACAAAAGCAGGAGTGGCGCCATCTCTGCCTTAGACTTCAGCGACATCATGGCCACCATCCGACACCACATGCTCACCCCCTTTGTGGAGGAGAACCTGGTCTCAGTAAGTGACCACAGAGGCAACAGGTGGCATGTGGACGGGCTCACATGAAATGCACATACTCCACACCGTCCTACACTCTTTGCACAATTGTGACCATATCCTATTTTAAACCTGGCATACCATTTTTGTTAATGAAATTCCCTGGTTTTGTGAAATTTCCCTTTTAAATAATCAGCTAGCTAGCTCACAGAATTGTTATAGAAGTGCTATAGCTGCTAAAAAAAAAAATCTTCACCATTGATTGTCTATATACTAACCAAATGGTCAGCTGCATAATCCTAACATTGAAGGTTCTGTATTTACCTTTGTTGAAGCCTAAAGTGTCCTCCTTTTCTGGCTCATTATGCATTTTCATGAAGGGACTGTTGATGAAAACATCACCAGTCTCGCAATACAGATAGTACAGGAACCACCTGTTAGCAATCGGGATTGCCTAGCATAAGGAAAGGGGACCAAAGGGATGCAGGGGCTGACCATATGGTTTTCATATAGAACTTACTGAACTGCGGTGTCCGGTGTCACCCTCCCACCCCCTACCCCCCCCGCAGGCTGCAGGGGGCAGCACCTCTCACATGGTCAGCTTCTCCTACTTCAATGCCTTTAACTCGCTGCTGAACAACATGGAACTCATCCGCAAGATTTACAGCACTCTGGCGGGCACACGCAAGGACACACTTGTCACAAAAGGTACACCTACTCGCCCTCCCCATACTGCCCTGCTCTGAGCCGCTGCAGTTTTGACTAAAGAAATAGCCATGGCATATACCCAAAACTGAAATCCAAAGAGGCACCTTAGCTACATTTGCAAACAAAAAAAGCAAGGTAATCTCTTGTACGTTTGACAATGTATATTATGTTGTTCTCTATAATGTATGCCTTTTTCAGGAAGTGATTCACCAACCACAGCAGTACATTGTTATCCATAGTTAGTCGTGGATGATTTCCATAATTACTGATCTGTGGTAGTGAGTATTTTTGCTTTTGTGATAATCCTCAAATGAAACAATATATTTCCAAACCACTGAGAAGCCTTCATTTATAGAAATGACATCAGTCATTTGGTTCTTTGGAAGCTGCTTGTGAGAATGCTTCGATGAGCTGGCATAGAAGAAATGTGATTTGTCAGAAGAAGGCTAACTGAGTGTAGAGCAAAAATCTGGGATTGAGAGAATTATTGATTGTGTAGACCAGCTGTACAAACGTGCAAATTGGGTAGGTAAAAATATAATCATGACAATAATTGTCATTGTTCACAAGAGGTATCAATAACAAACAGAAAATGTGTTTGTAGGAGGTGGTGTATTGGTGAGGACAGTAGGGAGAATGACCACTGTTCAATCGTGTTAGATTGACTGTGAAACTGATATTTCAGTATGGTTCTACAACTGGGGGAACGAAATAGCTTCTGATTCCTTTTTTGATTTGTTCATGAACCCTATTTTGGCAGAACGGCACGCATCAGTTCAACCAACAGTTATTGTAAAGCCGAAGTTTTCATTTTTCCAACCAAATCCTTTCCTTGAGTTAATATTGGCACATAATTGTGCCCTTTTCTGAATGTTTTAGGTGTATTCTGTATTTCTTTTTGCCTCTAGCTCTCTCCTGAGTTTAACTTTCTCTTGTTGCCAGTGGGGTTGTGTCCTGTTTCACTATGCCCCCTGATTGACTCTCTGTTTTAACTGAGAGGTTGGCAGCCCTGGCCCAGGAGTGGCAGAGGTTTTTCTGGTTTTTGTTTAATCCAAACTTAATTTCACAGTTTGATTTATTATCAAGTCCGGCTGTTAAAACACTAGGTTTGCAAAATTCCAGGAATTTTCAAAAAGGGAAAATGTTCTTGCCAATTTATGGCAACTTTGGAAGTTATAGGAATTCTGTTTTTTAGGGTGTTTCATACACAGATTTTTGTTTTCCTATTGCTCCATTTTATTCGAACATGTAGTCGTTGAAGCGATAGGCTATGTATAAAGAAACAATTTTAGCTACAATAGCCTGTCTGTAAGCTAGTGAACAAACCATTACATCTCTCATAGGTAATTTGAAAAATAACATCATGACCGAATGTGTACCATCAAAAAATTTACCTCAACATGGGATCACTTCTCTCTATTGCAGTTAGCATGCATTTTTTTCCCGGATACTCATGTGATGACAGCATGATCTGTGAATGCACAATGCTGTATCACTCTTACATCACAATCAAATCAAATCAAAATGTATTTACAGTGAGCACCATAATTCATTGGACAGTGACAAAAGTAATTGAAAAGTAATCATTTTTAATGTTTGGTCGCATATCCTTTTGCATGCCATGACTTCCAGATGTCTGACTTATTTTTCCATAGAGTTCAATTGCAAAATTTGTCAGGAGAAGCGACCCTTAAAATGATCCATCCATATCTACTGCATATCTGGCATCTTTGATACCTCAGACCCTTGATGCCATTTCGCCAACCGTGTATTCCATACTGTTCCAGCATAATTTACAGCTAAATCTAGTCCCACCCCCCAATTCCCATAGAGATCCATTCAAATGCAGAGAAGTTATAGTATCACTAGTAGGAGTACCAGAAAATAAGATATCAAGAGTCTTTTGATATTGTTGGGTCATAGACATCAGAAATTCTGGCATGCAAAGGATATGCGACCAAATATTAAAAGTGATTACTTTACTCTACATTAAATTTTGATGCCCGAAAATGGGGGCGACTATGTACAAAAGGTTCTATAATGTCTAAACGGTTCATCCGATATGGATGAAAATACCCTCAAATTAAAGCTGACAGTCTGCACCTCATTGTCATTGTATCCTTTCAAACTCACTGTCCAACAAATTATGGTGCTCACTGCATATGACTACCCTTATTTTGTACGATGAATGTTTCGAGTAACTGGTACGGAAATGTGATGTCTTATGTGACTGTCTTCCTTCTTGGTGAAACAGAGGAGTTTGTCCATGCTGCTAACAAGTTTGGCCAGATTACTCCCATGGAAATCGACATCCTGTACCAGCTGTCCAGTCTGCACACTCACTCTGGGTAAAGGTCTCATGCACAACTTAGATTTTTTTAACTTTGTGACACCAAGTGTATTTAATAAATAAATATATCTCATTGAGGACATCCCAATTTTTTAAAACCTTGAGACAAAATGCAAAGCTTCAAAGGAAAAGGGGAAATAATGTAATTATTTTCTGTAGTTTCTTTAATGTGATTTCTTTGGCGGTTTCTAAATGATTAATATTTGGCATTTGGTTTTAATTCCTTTTTTCTTTTTCAACTTGACCCACACCTTTCCTGGCCCTCACTACCATGTCTGCCAGCAGCTTGATGCATGTTCCTTATTTCTGCATAATTTCCAAACGGATGCTTTTAATCTTGAGTCTGCAAGAGACGTTAAGATTTATGGATCCACATGTCACAGACCTGAAGCAAAATTGTCTTGGCCTGTTATCACTTGATGGGTTAAACAGCTACAATAGTTGAACGATATGAAATTCCGCTCCTCGCTCATGAGGCTGTGCACCTACTCTGCTCCATCAATCCATGTGCTCTTCCCCACCCGGCACAAAAGGCGCTTATTGCTCCAAACAAAATGGGGTGTTCGTCCAAATTAAATTGTTTCTTGTAGACCTACACCAACAATAAAGATTGCGGACATCTTAAAGAGGAAGTGCACCCACTGTTTCCGCCGAATGCACAATTTAGAAAAATAATTTGTCGGGTGAGTGGGGGAGAGGGGTGGTGGTGGAGGAGGTGTGTCCATTGTCATTTTCATAAATGAACGTACAATGTACAAATGATTTTGTACGCGGATCAAACAAGACGTTGCAGATCAAATGTGAATCAATATTCAGCAACTGTATGGCCTATTTCTCACCAAATATTTTCAGAAACATATTTTAGTGGACGATTTAGGTGGAATAAGAGTTTATGAACAGGACGCCATGTTCCGGTTAAAAAACGTGCAGCCGAAACCAAAGGACAGTAGTGCGTCTAACCAATCAGGTGCCGGCTATTTCCGTTTTGTGCGGCAACAATTATCCATATGACGTAGAGGTACCTCCAAAGAGGTACTCTGACATCACGATTTGGATGGGGTCAGAGTGGGGAGCAGAAGGAAATTTCGTTAGCACCAAGACGCTTTTCTACCAGTTTCTTACGATATACAATATTATTTCAGAATTGTTGAAAAAACGGAATGGATGAATGTTTCATTATACGGGAGGCATACAAACATGTTTACAGCTTTAAAAAAAGGTGATCTAGAGTGTAGTTACCCTTTAATAAAGCCTCTCCGATTTAAATAAATAAATAAATATAGCTGCAAGCAGCGATTCCCGGGGACCGAGCGGCATGAGCAGCATTTGTCAAACACAGAAATTGCAAAATGGTTGACAACTCTAGACAGGGTTGACCCAAAATACAAAATATGTGTTTCTTATCAGGGCTTTTGCCATTGTTGATGGTATCTTAACCCGATCCAGTAAGGGCTTGCGTATTACGTCTTTTAAATACAAGTGAAACAGTGAACAGTTAATACTGTTAAATTTCTTAACTTTTGCAATAAAAAGGTGTTTCTTAATGTGAAAACAACATTAAATGTAGCATAGCATTTGCACAATAGTTTTGCCATTAACATTAACTTAGCCATTGGTACCAAGCTGGAATTGAAGCACTGACCACATACATAGAAATCAAAGATTGTATCCACTAGGCCAAAGCAGGTTAACAGAAATGTGGAGGCCAAATAAGACTTTTGTGTTGCGGTATCAGATTGTTTTACTTCATAATACAAACAGTTAACTGGTAATATTGTGAAATTTGCCTTTGCAATAAAAATAACTTGTTTTATGTTAAGATAACATTCTTAGTATGACGTGCACATTGTGTGCCTCAAAAAAGAGTTGGGAACAGGTGGGGATCGAACCACCAACCTACTACACAGCAGTACAATGCCTTAACCCCTAAGCTACAGGAACCTTCACAGTTGGTATGGTAGGTAGACGGCCTGTTAAGCATAGATAGTGTACTTGGCGGATGGCATACCTGCTATCCCAACATTTTATTTCTATAGCTCCACCACGCGGATTGATTGGGTTAAAACTGCAGGGCTCAAGTCTTGATCGAACTCTCAATCAACAAGTTTCAGAACTTTATATGAAACGATTTTAGAAGTACTAGCATTTATGTGATAAGCCACGCCCAATGCAAAATTAATTGGCTTCTCATTCGGCCAATCTTTGACACAGGCCTTAGTAAAGTAATGCATTTATGTAGGGATGCCGGTTGAGTCCCTCGAACAGGTTTGGTGCAAATTGGTCTAATTCTGTAGGAGTAGCAGCATTTTAAGTGTTTTACAAATAATGCTAATTAGCGGAAAATCGAAGATGGCAGACTTTATGGTTTCTTGAGGCAAATTTGTTGGGCATGAGTAGCAGGACGTGTACAATTTTGTGACTGTAGATCAAACGGGGCGTCGGCAGTGGGTGAGTCAATGACCTTTAGTGAATTTTTACTTATTTTTAGGGGACCGAGCAGCGTAGCTGCCCACTGCCGATGCCTCGTTTCACCTAGTCACAAAATTTGGTATACAGGTCCCTTTGCTCATTCCGAACAAATTTGCCTCAAGGACCCATAAAGTCCGCCATATTGGATTTTTTGGTAATTAGCATTTTTTTGTAAAACACTTCAAATGCTACTCCTCCTACAAAATTTGGCCAATTGAGATTAAACCTGGTAGACACACTCCATAGACCGTGCCTCATAAAAGTTATATTCAGAATTTTGATATTTTAAAAGATGGCCGAGCCAATGAATTTTCACTGGGCGTGGCTTATCACAAAAATGCTAATAATTCCAAAACGATTTGACAGAAAGCTATGAAACTTGGTAGGTCTGTTAAGAGTAACATTAGGACTTGACCTCTACAGTTTTATCCCAATCGAGCCATGTGGTGGCGCTATAGAGTTCCAAATATAAACAAATATTTAAATATTCACTAGAAATCACAGTTCCTTTGCAGAGATGTATAACTTGCTACAGTGACGAAGAGCCGGATTTGGATCATAAATCTTTACTAATTTGGTGGGCACCATCTTGAATTTGCCGACATTTTGGCTTAAATTTACTCATTTATTACTTCTTTGAGTTTTTCCTTAACCACTTGGCTGATTCTCATGAAACTTGGCAGATAGTTAGAAGTTGTCATCTCATAAGCTCACACCAAATTCTGTGGCGATAGGCCAGTTGGTGGCGCTGGAGTGCACGTGTAAATATTGTGACATTGACACGCCCACTGCCGACACCCCGTTTGACTTAGTCACAAAATGTGGTGTACAGGTCCCTCTGATCATGTTGAAAAAATTTGCCTCAAGTAAGCCATATTGGATGAAGTAAGCCATATTGGATTTTCCGCTAATTAGCCTTTTTTTGGAAAACACTTAAAATGCTACTCCTCCTACAAAATTTGACCAATTGAGATTAAACCTGGTCGATACACTCCATAGACCATGCCTCATAAAAGTTATATTCAGAATTTTGATATTTTAAAAGATGGCCGAATGACGAGCCAATTAATTTTCAATGGGCATGCCTTATCACAAAAATACTGATAATTCCAAAATCATTTCACAGAAAGTTATGAAACCCGGTAGGTCTATTAAGAGTAACATGAGGAATTGACCTCTACAGTTTCAACCCAATCGAGCCACGTGGTGGCGCTATATAGATCCAAATATAAGAAAATATTAAAAAAATTACTAAGAATCATTGACACGCCCACTGCATACACCCCGTTCGATCTACAGTCACAAAATTTTGTGTACACGTCCTGCTACTCATGCCCAAAAAATTTGCCTCAAGAAACCGTGAAGTCTGCCATCTTCGATTTTCCACTAATTAGCATTATTTGTAAAACACTTAAAATGCTACTCCTCCTACAGAATTAGACCAATTCGCACCTATTCGAGGGACTCAACCCACATCCCTACATAAATGCATTACTTTACTAAGGCCTGTGTCAAAAATTGGCCGAATGAGAAGCCAATGAATTTTGCATTTTTGTTTTATATAAAGTTCTGAAACTTGGTGGGTAGATTGAGAGTTAGATCAAGACTTGAGCCCTGCAGTTTTAACCCAATCAATCCGCATGGTGGCGCTATAGAAATTCAAATGTTGGGATGGCAGGGATGCCATCCGCCAAGTACACTATCTATGCTTAACAGGCTACCTACCATACCAACTGTGAAAGTTCCTGTAGCTTAGTGGTTAAGGCCGTGTAGTAGGTTGGTGGTTCGATCCCCACCTCTTCCCAACTTTTTTTTTGAGGCACACAATGTGCACGTCATGCTAAGAATGTTCTTTTAACATAAAACAAGTTCTTTTTATTGCAAAGGCTAAGAAATTTCACAATATTACCTGTTATCTGTTTGAATTATGAAGTCAGTAAGCCCAAACAATCTGATACCAACACAAAAGTCTTATTTGGCCTCCAAATTTCTGTTAACCTGCTTTGGCCTAGTGGATACAATCTTGGCTTTCCATGTATGTGGTCAGCAGTTCGAATCCAGCTTGGTACCAATGGCTAAGTTAATGTTTGGCAAAACTATTGTGCAAATGCTATGCTTCTTTTAATGTTGTTTTCACATTAAGAAATACCTTTTTATTGCAAAGGTTAAGAAATTTAACTGTATTAACTGTTCACTGTTTCACTTGTACTTAAAAGACATAATACGCAAGCCCTTACTGGATTGGGTTAAGATACCATCAGCAATGGCAAAAGCCCTGATTAGAAACAAATATTTGTATTTTGGGTCAACCCTGTCTAGAGTTGTCTACCATTTTGCAGGTTCTATGTTTGACAAATGCTGCTCATGCCGCTCGGTCCCCGGGAATCGCTGCTTGCAGCTATATTAATAATTTTGTTATTTTTTGTTCATTTGTTAATTCCTTTGAAAAATAAGTTTACAACTTTACTATGCCCTCAATGTGAGCATTTATTTTTTAAATAAAGATTCACAGAATTGTCAACAGCATAACACAGTTCTAAACCAAGTATTTTGTAATTAATCAAATTTTTTTTCTCAAGAAACAGTGAGCGGTCCATTGAGCCAACTCGTCTGAACAAGTCTAGTATGTATAAGCTAATAGCAATTTAGTAGCAAACGATTTACAATGTATCGTATATCATTGATAAACTCAACAGTGATCAAAATAATTTCTATAGTTTTCTACATTCAACCAAAGATTTTACCAGATGACAAGATACTTTACTCTCAATGGCGCCACTTCAATCATTCACTTTTGAAGCCTTCTTTCGGAAAACATGAGTGAAGCCTCTTTTCACCTGACTGCAACTATCTTGGTTTGGATGTTTACGTGATACCCAGAATACACGCGATGCTTCCAGAGCTGACTGCATCAATTGAGCTGGAGTGGAGCGATATCGGAGTGGCCGCTCATGCCGATGCTCCATATTTCTGAAAACCCGCTCCCGGCTCCAATTAAATTACAGTTCCTCACATTCCGCTCACAGGCCAGGCATAAAAGCAGCGTTTAGTCTGGTTGAGTTTTGGCACAAGCCTGTTTGCATGTGCCATCGGTGCAGACTTTGTTTATCTGCTGTGTCTGCGTTGTGCACTTTTAATCAGCGGGGGGAACTCTGTTTAAAGAAGCAATGAAAAGTGCTGTGAAAAATGTGGCATCTGCAGCAAAGCATGCTGGGATTGGGTTCCCTCCTAACAAGGCGCCTCTCCCCTGCAGTCGGCTGAACCTGGCAGACATCGAAAGGATAGCACCGCTGGAGGAGGGAGCCCTGCCCCACCACCTTGCCGAGGTCCAGAGGCAGGTAGGAGACCAAACCCTTACGGTGCCTGAAGCAGGCCATGGAGAAAGCACCCAGGCAGGATTCAGGCTGGTGTCCTGGTAGGAGCATTGGACCGCTGTAGGATTAAGATAACACTTCCCATGTGGTATATTGCCATTTTACCCTTGGGAAAATTCAATTACAACAGCCGCTTTAGCAAAACTTCAGCTGTAGAAATCCTTTTCTGTAAAATGACAGTGTTGCAAATCTCACACTGACTTCTCGTCTATGGATCCTCTGCCCTTGGGCAACATGGTACTTGCCAAACAGAGGACTGGACAGACTCATCTGAGTTGCTGACTCAGCAGTGATTAAGTTTGGTTGCAAATGTATTAAAGTTCATAAAATTAAATGAAAGTTGTAATGCAGACTAAAATAAACAGAAAATACTTTTCTGACCCTATAAGATGTGACTGTTTAGGTGGGTGAGTCTGGCTGAAAAAGTAACTGTGACCCTTAACCCCACCATCCAGCATAGCTGGGAAGACCACAGTGGCATTTGCCAGTGAAAGGGGAAGTTTTTAACTGTTTAACCCCTTCGCACACATGGGAAATTTGGTCAATTCTCACCTATTTAGGGTGTAATCTGTTTTAGGCTTTATAACTCCAGGTGTGTGCATCAGAGAAACTTGGCAAATGTCTTAAATGAAACAAGACAGTTGTACCATTTACAATACAAACTTTATTTTGACTTGCATTATAAAAAATAAACAAATACAAAGTGCCACAAATGCAAAGAAACTGAAATACAGAGAGCTACATACTGTTTGTGAAACAGGTAAATCTATACATTTCCTGGATCATAAACAACGTGTCCACAAGTGTGCAACATCTGAGGATACTACTAAAGATATATGATGCAAAATATAGGCAGTTTATGTACCCTGTTGTCCATTAGTGTCTCCAAATCTATCCAAATGGATAAATTGTGCACTGTTCTAAATCATAAAATAATTATATATTTAACTACAAATCAACAGTTTTGGATCATAAAACTCACGTTTGCATCATTTTCAAGTGGGAATGACTATTTTTTCATCAGTCTAGGGGAGTAGATATCTACGGGTCCGAAACCCTATCCAATACATGTCATAAAATTAATAAAATTAGTTTTGTCCATGATAAAGCATATACATTTGCCCCTTCTGATGGTTTGAGATGAAAACATTGACATCACACTGTTACACACACCTACAGTTGAAGTCGAGAGTTTACATTCACCATAGCCAAATCCATTTAAACCCAGTTTTTCACAATTCCTGACATTTAATCCTAGAAAACATTCCCTGTCTTAGGTCAGTTAGGATCACAACTTTATTTTAAGAATGTGAAATGTCAGAATAATAGTAGAGAGAATGATTTATTTCAGCTTTTATTTCTTTCATCACATTCCCAATGGGTCTGAAGTTTACATACACTCTGTTAGTATTTGCTAGCATTGCCTTTAAATTGTTTAACTTGGGTCAAACGTTTCTGGTAGCCTTCCACAAGCTTATTTTCGATTGGTTTGAGGTCAGGACTTTGTGATGGCCACTCCAATACCTTGACTTTGTTGTCCTTAAGCCTTTGGAAGTATGCTTTGGGTCATTATCCATTTGGAAGAGCCATTTGCGACCAAGCTTTAACTTCCTGGCTGATGTCTTGAGATGTTGCTTCAATATATCCGATTAATTTTCCTTCCTCATGATGCCATCTCTTTTATGAAGTGCACCTGTCCCTCCTACAGCAAAGCACCCCCACAACATGATGCTGCCACCCCCGTGCTTCACGGTTGGGATGGTGTTCTTCGGCTTGCAAGCCTCACCCTTTTTCCTCCAAACATAACAATGGTCATTATGGCCAAACAGTTCAAATTTTGTCATCAGACCAGAGGACATTTCTCCAAAAATAAGATCTTTGTCCCCATGTGTAGTTGCAAACTGTAGTCTGGATCTTTTATGGCGGTTTTGTAGCAGTGGCTTTTTCCTTGCTGAGCAGCTTTTCAGGTTGTCGATATAGGACTAATTTTACTGTGGCTATAGATACTTTTGTAACTATTCCCTCCAGCATCTTCACAAGGTCCTTTGCTGTTTTTCTGGGATTGATTTGCACTTTTCGCACCAAAGCACAGTCATCTCTAGGAGACAGAACGCGTCTCCTTCCTGTGCGGTATGGAAATTAAGCTACTGTTTGTACAGACGAACGTGGTACCTTCAGGTGTTTGAAAATTGCTCCCAAGGATGAACCAGACTTGTGGAGGTCCACAATTTTCTTTCTGATGTATTGGCTGATTTCTTTTGATTTTCCCATGATGTCAAGCAGAGGCACTGAGTTTGAAGGTAGGCCTTAAAATACATCCACAGGTAGACCTCCAATTCACTCAAATAATGTCAATTAGCCTATCAGAATTTTCTAAAGCCATGACATAATTTTCTGGAATTTTCCAAGCTGTTTAAAGGCACAGTTAACTTAGTGTATGTAAACTTCTGATAGTGAATTAAGTGAAATAATCTGTCTGTAAACAATTGTTGGGAACATTACTTGTGTCATGTACAAAGTAGATGTCCTAACTGACTTGCCAACCCTATAGGTTGCTAACATGAAATCTGTGGAGTGGTTAAAAATGAGTTTTAATGACTTCAACCAAAGTGTATGTAAACTGCCGACTTCAACTGTATGTCCAAAATTACGAACTAAGCCTTTAAGTGACAAGTATAGTCCAGGAAGATACGAGGCTTAAAGCATATTATGTACAATACCATTACAATAAAATAATATAAACAGGAAAATGCTGCCAAATGTATTAGCTTCAATGAAAGTCAGTACATCAAATATAAAACACGACTGAGAAATGAATGCTTACACTACAGTGTGTAAAATGCACTGAAAATGTGAAAATAACCCTATCTAACATAGCCTACTGGACAAGACAGTGATCAAGTGGAAAAACTAACGTACATATGTAGCCAGCGAGAAGAACCGCATATTACAAGTGGTACTTTACTCATATCGAGGATGAAAACCTGCCGTCAACGAATGCGTTTTCTGTAGCTGTCAATGCATATACATTGACTAGATTAAAAATTCGCTAACACTTTACATTAAGTTGCACCTATACCTATGTAGTTAAATTGTAACCAATTTGGTAAGAAGAGGTTATTACTGAGTAACACCAACGTAGGTCACATGGAACACCAGTTAGTGGTGTTCTTAATTACACGTGAAACAAGGTCAGCCCCGTTACATCTCTCCTTTTAAAATTAAATCATTCCATATCATCAAGACACGTTGTGAAATTAACAAGCAAGTTTTATTTGTTGTGTATCAGTAATATGTGGCCTATGAGTGTAAATGCAATATTTCAAAATATGTGTAATTGTGAATACCGCAAACTGTTGTTCCATGTTACCTATGTTGGAGTTACTCAGTAATAGGGTTGCAAAGGGGTGGAAAATTTCCGGAACCTTTTCGGAAATTTACCATGGGAAGATAAGCTCGGGAATTTTGGGAATTTTAGAAATTTTGACCAATTTTTTTTTTTGTTGCAAAAGTTAGCCTATAACATAAGTTAAATTTAGTTGGGAAATACACAACTGCAATTCTAGATCTTCCAGCATGCTTTGGTTAAAACAACCCAATTTAATGCAAATTCAGTTGAATTTCATTACTTTAAAAAATAAAAATTGTAACATGAAATGTATGCTCTATATCCTTATACCACACAGGCTAATCCAGGAACGTTTCAGCTCATTCTATGAATCAGATTTCAAGAAATTGCCTATAGTCTCCGAAGTCCATTCTATCTGTCACAGGGAATTAACTTCCGAAACCAAACTCCGCCCATGTCTGACGTACTCACTTGAGTACTCTATTACATGTGCAGTGCATTCTTTTATCCCATGCACAGATAATTCCTAGCATCCTGCACACTACTGCAGGGCCCTGTGCATGCACTGTGCATTCTTCCATCACATGTGCAATGCATTCTTCCATCACATGCAGAAATAATTCCCAGCATCCTGCACACTACAGCAAGGCTATTGAGGCCATACTACTGTATTTGAGCCCAAGGAGTACATCCATTTTTAATCCATTTTTTTTCTTCAACATAATGTTTTTTGTTCAATGAAAGAATCTATTAAAGTTCTACTCACAAATGTTTGCATGGATGTCTGTTGGACAAAACAAAATGTTTATATTTATGTCTGCAATTGACAAGGTAAATACAGCTAGTCCAAATAACGCCAACATTTCCAGTTTATTCCTATTAATTCCCATATATTTCTGTTAATTCCCATGGAAAGTTTCCACCTTTGAATATTCCCGGAATTTTGCAACCCTACTCAGTAATAACATGTTGTTACCAAATGAGTTACAATATAACTCCACAGGTATACAGTTGAAGTCGTAAGTTTACATACACTTAGGTTGAAGTCATTAAAACTCATTTTTAACCACTCCACAGATTTCATGTTAGCAAACTATAGTTTTGGCAAGTCGGTTAGGACATCTACTTTGTGCAGGACACAAGTCATTTTTCCAACAATTGTTTACAGACAGATTATTTCACTTTTTATTCACTATATCGCAATTCCAGTGGGTCAGAAGTTTACATACACTAAGTTGACTGTGCCTTTAAACAGCTTGGAAAATTCCAGAAAATGATGTCACGGTTTCAGAAACTTCTGATAGGCTAATTTGACATTATTTGAGTCAATTGGAGGTGTACCTGTGGATGTATTTTAAGGCCTACCTTCAAACTCAGTGCCTCTTTGCTTGACATCATGGGAAAATCAAATCAGCCAAGACCTCAGAAAGAAAATTGTGGAGCTCCACAGGTCTCATTCATCCTTGGGAGCAATTTCCAAACGCCTGAAGGTACCACGTTCGTCTGTACAAACAATAGTACGCAAGCATAAACACCATGACACCACGCAGCCGTCATACCGCTCAGGAAGGAGACTCATTCTGTTTCCTAGAGATGAATGTGCTTTGGTGTGAAAAGTGCAAATCAATCCCTGAACAACAGCAAAGGACCTTGTGAAGATTTTGGAGGGAACAAGTAGAAAAATATCTATATCCTCAGTAAAAACAAGTCCTATATCGACATAACCTGAAAGGCTGCTCCACAAGGAAGAAGCCACTACTCCAAAACCGCCATAAAAAAGCCAGACTACAGTTTGCAACTGCACATGCAGACAAAGATCTTACTTTTTGGGAAATGTCCTCTGGCCTGATGAAACAAAAATTGAACTGTTTGGCCATAATGACCATCGTTATGTTTGGAGGAAAAAGGGTGAGGCTTGCAAGCCGAAGAGCACCATCCCAACCGTGAAGCACAGGGGTTGCAGCATCATGTTGTGGGGGTGCTTTGCTGCAGGAGGGACTGGTGCACTTCATAAAATAGATGGCATCCTGAGGAAGGAAAATTATGTGGATATATTGAAGCAACATCTCAAGACATCAGCCAGGAAGTTAAAGCTTGGTCGCAAATGGCTCTTCAAAATGGACAAAGACCCAAAGCATACTTCCAAAGTTGTGGCAAAATGGCTTAAGGACAACAAAGTCAAGGTATTGGAGTGACCATGACAAAGTCGTGACCTCAATCCAATCTAAAATTTGTGGGCAGAAGGCCTACAAACCTGACTACACCAGTTCTGTCAGGAGGAATGAGCCAAAATTCCAGAAACTTATTGTGAGAAGCTTGTGGAAGGCTACCCGAAACATTTGACCCAAGTTAAACAATTTAAAGGCAATGTTACCAAAATACTAACAGAGTGTATGTAAACTTCTGACCCACTGAGAATAAAAGATGAAATAAATCATTCTCTCTACTATAATTCTGACATTTCACATTCTTAAAATAAAGTTGTAATCCTAACTGACCTAAAACAGGGAATATTTACTAGGATTAAATGTGAGGAATTGTGAAAAGGAGTTTACATGGATTTGGCTAAGGTGTATGTAAACTTTCGACTTCAACTGCAACTTACCAAAGTGTTGCCAAAAATTCTGTTACGCTGGGCTGTAATTTATTGGTCAAAGCATCCCAGTAAAAATTTCAAGCACAGTTGAAAAGGATATGTGACTCAACGCAGACTTCAGATACATGTCTCGCATCCAACCATTGTACAGGAGAGCCAAAATACATAATAAAAGCACTATCCGGTCAAAATTGAGTTAATACCAGAATCGCATTTCTCAATATGAAATCTACCATTCACCTTAATTTCATATCGTTCTGTTAGTATGTGAAATCTTGTTAAATATAGGGACTAGTTAGGCCTCCAGAGCCCACCACACATAAGAAATAACTCACTGTAAATGTTAGAGTTCCAAACAAAAATTTTGCGTGTTCAAACATGAATAAACAAACGAATAAATAAAATAACCCCTATTTAATTAAAAGTCAGTGCGTTTTTACCAGGGTTGGGATCAATTCAGAATTTCAGAATTTCGAAGAATTTGAAGAATTAGAATTAGAATTGACAGGAAGCAGAATTTGAATTTGAATTGAATTGCTGGAAGTAGAATTATGTCTAAGAAATTAACTGACTCATGATGTTACAAAAAAAGGTTTTAAGTGATATGTAATATAAATTATGTGTTTATTATATTACATTGTTTTTATTATTACTTGTGTAATTTAGAAGTTTAGGTTAACTGTCCAAACATGAAAGCACATTCTTTCTCTGTAAGCATTTGCATACCAACAGTCACTCAGCCTCCAGTTGGCTGGTTGGTTACATAGATTTACACCATGACAAGTTTAGAGACAAAATACACTACAGTATGACCACTGATCAAAATGTACAATTCTTTCCAAACTTTTGAATCCTGTAGTGTGAGGGGAACAGCGATGGAATAGCCAGAGCTGAGCTGAGCTGACAGTGAAGCGGGATGTTTGTTTTGCTCGAAGGTCACGTTGGATCACATGAGTTTCAGGGAGATCCAAGATCCTCAGGGGGGTGTTTCAAAAAGCAGGATTGCTGAGTTAGCTGGATAACTTCACTGAGTAAAATCCGGAACAGCTCTTTTTACTTCAGTCCAGATTTGGGAGGGTTCCGGGTTTTACTCAGTGCAGTTATCCAGCTAATCCTGCAAATACCCCCCAGGACTCGTGAGTATAAACGCTAAGTGTTTGATGCTCTGTCTTGGCCAAATTGTCTAGTGTGCACATTCTGATGTCTGAAAGACAAAAGAAATCTGTGAAATCTGTACACCACATTTTCAGTATCGTGAGGATTTGAAAAGTCATGTAGTGTGCACCAGGCATAAGATATCTGTCGGACACTGGAGGACCAAATAGTACTAATATTTAACAAAATTTCATATATTTAAGCTACAATTAGAATTTTAAAATTGAGGTAAATGGTAGATTTCTTCTTCAGGAATGTGATTCTGGTATTAACTCCATTTTTACCAGATAGTGATTTTGTAACCTTTCACACCTCCTGTGAAATGGTCGAGTGAGAGACATGGATTTCAAGCCCATGTTGGGTCACAAATGTTCATTTGGTCATAAGTTTTGATGTTATGACTGTTCTTTCTCAAAAAAATTGCATCTGTAAGTTTAGAGCAAAAATACAACAGATGTCCTTGTGTGGGATTATTAGAAAAAATTCAAATGTCAAAACAAGTTTCTTGGCTAAACTTTGACAAATACTTGTCTATTATAATCACTCAATTTGTTTTCCACTGGTCTTTACTAAAGTCAAAATATAACATAAATTGTGCTTATTTTACTCAGAAATGAGCGTTATAGTTTTAGGTAAATTAGGTCTATAGACCATATATTCCAAAAAAGAAGTGTAAAACTTGCCATGAAGTTGGTTAAAATGTGTAACACATCATTAGGTGCCAATTTATGCTTTATGATTGCTTTATAAACAGTTAAAATTGAATAGAAAGATGGAGCGAACACAACCCAAGGGTTAATACATTTCCAGATCTGGAAAACATAATCTGGGTCTCATTCAGATTGGTTGCATCTGATCATCATGAGTTCATACATGAGTACAATATATGAAACATTTGAATTGCAGTTCTACTTCCTGAAATTCAAATTCCGTTTCCTGTGGGTGGAGCCAATTAAAATAAAAATTCATGAATTGACTGCGAATTTACAATGAAATACACAATTCAATTCAGAATTTGTCCCAACCCTGGTTTTTACAATAGCGAAGTATTACAGCCGCCAGCTGCGATAGGTAGGCTACTCGCTGTGGAAATGTCAACTGTAGGCTTACTGGACATTGGCAAAATGGAATAAGATAAACTCTTCAGTTGTAACTTCATGCAGGTAGGATATTTGGTTTCTTAAACGGATTTGGGCTATATAAGATATTTTGTCTAAAAAGATTAAGTGTCTACAGTCAAGCCGGAAAGTCTCCCCACCCCTTTCACCTTCTCCACATTTTATTACGTTAGACATATTCTACAATAGATTGAGTAAATTTTTTGTCTAAAAATTCTACACAAAATAGCCCATAATGACAAAGTGAAAACAGGTTTTTAGACATTTGTGCTAATTTATTAAAAATCAAAATGTAAAATATATGTACACAAGTGTGCACACCCTTTGATATGACACCCAAAAGTGAGCTGAGGTGCATTTTGTTTCCACTGATACTGCTTGAGATGTTTCTACAACTTAATTGGAGTCCACCTGTGATAAATTCAATTGATTGGACATGATTGGGGATTGCCAACACCTGCCTATATAAGGTCCCACAGTTGACAGTGCATGTCAGAGCAAACTCCACGCCATGGGGTCAAAGGAATTATCTGCAGACCTCAGAAACAGGATTGTGTCAAGGCATAGATCTGGAGAAGGGTACGGAAAAATCTCTGCAGCTTTACAGGTCCTAAAGAGCACAGTGGCCACCATCATTCGTAAATGGAAGAAGTTTGGAATCACCAAGAATCTTCCTAGACCTGGCCGCCCGGCCAAACTGAGCAATCGGGGAAGACGGGCCTTGGCCAGGGAGGTGAGCAGGAACCCGAGGGTCACTCTGACAGAGCTCCAGCGTATCCTTGTGTAGATGGGAGAACCTTTCAGAAGATCAACCATCCAGGCAGCACTCCACTAATCAGGCCTTTATGGTAGTGGCCAGACGGAAGCTTAGTAAAAGGCACATCTCAGCCCGCTTGGAGTTTGCCAAAAGGCACCTAGAGGACTCTCAAACCATGAGAATCAAGATTCTCTGGTCTGATGAAACCAAAATGGAACTTTTTGGCCTGAATACCAAGCGTCACGTCTGGAGGAAACCAGGCACCGCTCATCACCTGGCTAATGCCATCCCTACAGTGAAGCATGGCGGTGGCAGCATCATGATGTGGGGATGTTTTTCAGCAGTGGGAACGGGGCGACTAGTCCTGATAGAGGGAAAGATGAATGCAGCTAAGTACACCGAGATCCTTGAAGAAAACCTGCTCCAGAGCACCCTGGACCTCAGACTGGGGCGAAGGTTTACCTTCCAACATGACAACGACCCGAAGCACACAGCCAAGAGACCAGAGGAGTGGCTTCGGAGAAAGTCTGTGCATGTCCTTGAGTGGCCCAGCCAGAGCCCAGACCTGAATCCAATTGAACATCTGTGGAAAGAGCTGAAAATGGCTGTGTACCGACGCTCCCCATCCAACCTGACGGAGCTTGCAAGGATATGCCAAGAGGAATGGGAAAAAATGTCCAGAAACAAGTGTGCCAAGCTCGTAGCTTCTTTCCCAAGACGCCTTGAAGCTGTAATCGCTGCCAAAGGTGCAGCAACCAAGTATTAGGCTAAGGGTGTGTACAGATATGTAACCCCTAAATAACCTATTTTTGTCAGTAAAATAAAATTGCATATTTTCTAAAAACCTGTTTTCACTTTGTCATTATTGGCTATTGTGTGTAGTTGTTTGAGGCAAAAAATGAACTCAATCTATTGTAGTATAAGTCTGTAACGTAATAAAACGTGGAGAAGGTGAAAGGGGTGGGGAGACTTTCCGGCTTGACTATCTAAACCGAAAGTACATTGGGTATTGTAGCTATATAGTAGTCTAGCCTACAGTAGGCTAAGCAAGGAAAAAACACTGAATGTTTATTTATACTACTTTTTAATAATATATTATTGTTCCTATATCGGAACACGATACGACACTTTTAGCGTGTAAGAACAGTGCATTTTATGCAGTTTGTCTGGGACGGTGGCAATATGAAGCTCGTAAACAGTCTGGTCTAGCCCCCTGCTGTTTTATTGGCCTGCAGTACAGCTAGAGAGGGCAATGCTCTCACAAGTGATGAAACGTTTTAACAATGCGCCAGTTTTCTTCAAGCTGTAATGTATAATTTCGGAGAAACGTGCATACTGTAATTGGGGCCGATACGACGACCACTGTGGGGGCACAGTGGATAGGGCTACTTAACAAATCTTTGTGTAATTTAGCTTGTTATAAACGTGAGACATTTCTGTACAACACAGGTTACTTGATTTTAGATTTTCTCAGAACACCTAGAAACTTTGTAAAATGGCCTTTTAAATAATCACTTTTAATTGTTTATGCCTATAGGATGACTACTTTTTTTTTCAACTTGGTCCTGTTTTTACAAACTATTTCCACAATGCTGATTGGTAGGCTAATAATGATTTTTTTCCACATCTTTGTGCACCAAGCGAACCTGCTTTAATCAGTGACTTGTTGAAGTAAATGCACTGATTTCGAATTTTTTTATTTTTTTAATTGCACTTAATGTTCTACTAGGACACTGATCTGACTTCTCACAATGCCTTACGCCTAGTCTAGACCGCAGCCGTCACGTCAGCGTCGCGCTCGCGTAACGACAGCGTTAACGCGTCCCTGAAGCGACTGTCTATACAGCTTCCGTATTGCCCGCGCATTTCCTTCCGTTCAGGTTGCTGCTTTCAGCAAACTTGGTGCAAAAGAGGTGTGTTTTGACCGCTAGATGATGAACCACAATAAACAATGTTTCCCCCAGATAATCATATAGGGAGAGCAGTTCATTTCAATAGGGAGAGCAGTTATCAATGTTCTGAAGTTACATAATAATGGGGGGGTCATGCCAAAATAATTAGGGCAGTGGAAGAATGAAAAAGGATCAGGGATTAAAGTAAAATCAGAGGTTAAACCTTATTTTTTTTTCATATTTTTAATGAATTTGTGGTTTAAACACTATTATAATGAAACTTATTCAAGATCATAGCAAGCCCTGGGTTACGGAATACACAAATTTAACAATTCCATAGAATAGTTCCGGGTTTGAGGGTGTATTTTATGATGAGAGGGCAGAATTCACAACAAAATCTTTAAAGCCAGGCCGTCGCGGTAGTACAGCGGTAAAAGCGCTGACTTTCAGTCGGTGCTCCCGAGGATCGGGGTTCGCGCCCCGGTCCTGCCAGATCCGAGCATGGCGGCGCCCTTTGGGAGCAGCAATTGGTGGCTGCTTCCGGGTGGGGGGAGGGGCTCGGAGAGAATCGCTGCACGCATAGCGGCCCTGGGCGAGCTGGAATCACGGTCAGGAGCTCGGAGGAGTCGCGCCCTGAAGAGGACGTGGCGCCCTCCTGTCCTACCGCCGGCTGACGGGGTTGTGTAGCAGTGATTCTCTAGCGGTTGCTACATGGAGGGAATTGAATTAGAATAGGGGTTCAATTGGCTACTAAATTGTGAGAAAATGGGGAAAAATCAGAAACAAATAAAAAATAAATCTTTAAAGCCAGTTTTCTCAAAACTAATGTACGTCGCTCTGGATAAGAGCGTCTGCCAAATGTCTAAAATGTAAATGTAAAACTGTGTTTTGCTAAATCACAATATTCAAACAGTCATATCTCCAGAAATAATTACTTGATCTCATCAAGTAATACCTCATTTTGTAGCTTTGACTGTACTTTAACATGAGATGCAAACTTTTTTAAACAAGTATCCAAAGCACATATACTGTCCTCTATCGGATAAAACAGTTGTGAATAAAACCGGAATGATGTGAAAAACTTCAGAGCTGCAGGTAGGGAATATGGGGACGTTCCACATAGTGTTATAACGTGCTAAACTGGTGTGTATTTCTCAGATTGTCCAAAACTATAAATGACCACTGCATTTTGAAAAGAACATCTCTGTGTACAATCCTACCATTGGTTTTATATTTATTTCATATTTAGTAGCAGATATTGTTCGTAGAATGACGTGGTATAATGACACAATAATTTCACGTTTATTTTGCATTTGAGTGAGCAGGGCTTTTCACAGCGTTTCTTGGTATATGATCAGGCCCTTGTTGGCTTTATCTTGTTGCTATGACGGAAATCAAATTTTATATTATGATTAAATATATTTATGAACTCACACATAGCCGCTATTGTCTGTAGGGACAATAAGAACTACAAGTCCATACAGTCCACAGGAGGCTCCTCCTCCACGTTGGAAGTGACGTAGGACGTTGCACCAGTTGTGATTTCCGCACTGTAACGTGATACTACGCAGCGGAATGCGCGACTGGCAATAAAAGTTTATAATAGGGGCAACACAGCCAGTTCTCCCCAGTTCTTCCCGCAGTTTTCTTCCGGGCCAGTTGTCCGTTGAACGTGTCTCGTCTCTGGGCCCGTGAGGCCTGGAGCACGCCCGGGGCCGAGCCCTCGCTCTACAGGAAGCGTCGACCCAACCGAGCGAGGCGGGCTCATCTACCCCCGGCTATCGGCCACGGAGGACCGGAGACGAGACGCAAGGAGGCAACGCGAGCACCCAGTGGTGAAGAAGAACCACCAAGCGGACCACGTAGCCAGATCCTGCAGCAGAGCACCGCCGGTGAGTCCCCAAAGAGGCAAGCGGTCTGCAGTAGGATGGCGCTGCATAGTTCGGGAGAGATAATGCGACCGGTTCCATTATCCCGTAAGAACGACGAAAGAAAGCTGTTCCAGGGACCCAAGATGAGGCGGACGTTTCCCCTATCTTCCACAACCCCTGCGAACTCGCCACAACAGAATCAGGGCGACCAGATTTCCCCTTTTCACTGTGAGTGTGCGATCCAACGGAGGAACCTATTTAACGGACTTTAATTCAAGTAAGGCTGTAACATGGGCAATAGCATATTAGTTAGCAAAAGAAACATGTTTGTGACTGGATGTATGTAACTGCTATTGAAAGGTTAATGTGTTCTGTAAAAGTTTTGTGTTACCGTTTTACTTTGGATGGTTTTATGCCATCCACCGCGCTGCGTTAGGTTTAATGCATCCATGCACAGAGCGTATCTTGCATGCGATCTATCTTTAAACACAAACCAGCCGTAATATTAACACTGCATGCTGATCTCAACGCACACGCATTTAAGCTTACGGCTATCCCTTATGTGTGTGGTATGGTTCATGCGCCGCCATTAGCTAGCTCCAGCAAAAGCTAGTTTCAAACCTCCCTCCATCTTAGTTTCTTTGTTCTCATTGAACACGTGTCCGTGGCAACCCCCACACGTAGGAGAACATGGAAATTCCACACACGCCCAACGCGACACACACACACACACACACACACACACACACACACACACACACACACACACATAGTTTGTTGTACATTATAGTAGTGAATCGTGCCTTGCTCTGTTTGGTACTTTGTGTTCAATAAACTATTACATTTATCCAAGATTGCCTGTATTAATGTTGCTCTTGTGTTGAACTGAATCAGCCAATGCTAATCGCAGGGATTCCCCAAAATGCCTTCACCTTCTAGCTGGATCATTTATATTAATTCGGTATCAACTGAGTACATGATATTGTGATTTTGCTAAGACAATTATTAAAGTGTAATTTTATTGGTACTTAATTTAATTATTAATTCAAGTTACCCATTTTTAGTTAGTATATTCTCTTTTGAGAATAATATATACATTTTATGAGACTGATTTATTATACAAAACCATGCCACCAGTTGTATAAGGATGGTAGTCGTATCGCAGTACATAAGTGACGCCCCGTGTATAAATAGAGGTATGTCCCCTACATTTTTGGTGCCCCGCGTAGCTACGGACTCTGATGATTGAGAGATCATGTTACTGATCATCTTGCTCACTGCTATCAGACTCGTACCTGGTCGCTACATTTTGGTGCCTCGTGTATTAATTAAATGAATATTCCCTACATGTCCAATATGTCACACATGGGTAGGTATAGTTTCAGGTGATACTGGGTGGAGGGTTGCTTATTAAATGGACTTGCTATGGGAAAATAGTGACACTTCGAAACTCCGTATTCGGCAGAATGGTCACGAATTGTGTAACAATAAAGCTGGAGTTTGTGGTTTCCACTCATAGTGCAGGCAGACAAATTGGCTCAGGAGGCACGTTCAGCTGTCCCAGGGTGAGAGGAAACCACTCTTACTCACATTGGCCCAGTGTAATAACTTGTGTAGATCCTTATCTCAGCACAGAAGACGGTCATGGGATTGTCCTTTCAACTTGTTTTCTGCATTGGACTCAACAAAAAAAAGGGGGAAAGAGCAATCGCCATTTCTTTGAAGAGGAAAAGTAAGATTGTCACCATAGTCACCAGCTGCTGACTCTAGAGAAAAATCTTCTCTCTTGCCCTTTTAGAAATATCAAGGCCATCATTGGTCCCCTGAAGCCAAGTCTGTCGGTAACACCCACCCCCCCCCCCCCCCCCCCGGGTTTTCACTGACAGATCCTCCCTCTCTTTTTTCTGCACCATATCTGTTAGACAGCTGTTTTTATATAAGTTGATTCGTACATCCTGTTCCGATCCCCTATCTGTCTTGAGATTAATTTAAGCAGCTGCGTTTTTCCTCTCTCTCACCTCCTCTCCCCACAGCATGCATACGGGGAGACAGGCCGGCCAATTTGGCTCCAGGCAGCGGAGTCTGCTTTCAGGTTCAGCCTGGGCTCCATCGCTGGAGGTGAGTGACATGTCTGCACAGCACGCTGCACCGTGGGCCAGGTCAGGGTAATGAGCCTGGCAGAGAGTTGTTTGGCTGGCTGGGGCTGCCCATTGTGTGCTGGGAGAACATGCCTTTTTTATCCACACCTCTGATCCCAAAGTCCTACACTGTCTCCGAAGAGATGGAGGCTCCATCTGTGGGTGTGTGGAGGGGAGGGGTGGGGTCGGGGGGGAGGGTAGGAGCCCCGGAATTATTTGTCTTCCGGAACTACACTGTAATTACCCTGGAGGGAACTTGACATTGAGAGAGCGGGTGAGGGGCCCAGGGGGGTGACGACCGTAATCCTGTGACATAACTGCTACTGGGATGTGTACATATTCCTGCCCTGAGCCTGATTGTCTATTACAAAGTTACTTTTTATTCCACAATTTGGAATGCTGAATCGTAAGTGTTGGGGCATCCCTTTATTGCTACCTCCTGTGCCAGTTTGGAACACACTAGTGTGTCCTCTGAAGCTTCTGGTAAGTCTACAGTCCTCCAGCTGAGCTGGTCAGCATAGCGATAGTCAGAACGAGAGCTGGTCAGAATAGGGATAGTCAGAACGAGAGCTGGTCAGAGTAGGGATAGTCAGAATGCGAGGTAGTCAGAATGGGGATAGTCAGAACGAGAGCTGGTCAGAATAGGGATAGTCAGAACGAGAGCTGGTCAGAGTAGGGATAGTCAGAATGCGAGGTAGTCAGAATGGGGATAGTCAGAATGAGAGCTGGTCGGAACAGGGATAGTCAGAATGAGAGCTAGTTAGAATAGGGATGGTCAGAATGAGAGCTACCTTCTGTGCCAGTTTGGAACACACATACTAGTGTGTCCTCTGCAGCTTCTGGTACGTCTACAGTCCGAATGAGAGCTAGTTCAAATAGGGATAGTCAGAATGAGAGCTGGTCAGAGTGAGTGATGGGAACTTTCGTTCTTTTAGGTGAGCCGCATCTTTTTGCTCCATTACTTCGTTTTGATTCATTCGTTCGTTCACTGTTACATCCAGTTCCGGAAAGACTGAAAAGTCAGTTCATCCTTTGTTTGCTGTGTACACCTACTCTCTCAATGAGAGCATTGTCTGCTCAGTTCAATGTGGTTAACCAGTTGATTTTTTTTAACCAAAATTGCTTATTATGCACTTAAACAATCAGTGGGAAAATATATTATTGCAGAAACTTAATAAAATAGGCTTTGTCAGGTGAAGGAGTCTTAATGCAATCAAACTACTATTTGAAATATAATATGACTTATAACATGTTTTTAAATGCTTCTAAGAGATCAACATCAATATATAAAAATAATAAAATGCACAATGTGGTTTGCATGAATCATGACTAATTACATATCCTAGCTTACTCTTGTATTAATACAGAACAATCATCATGGATAAAATGATTCAGCTAGCCTACATTGATATACATTGACATTGATACAGTGCAAAATAAGGATTGCCTAAATTTGACCACCTAAAATAAGCACAACAGAAATGTTCTGTCTAGTATTATAGACATGTACACTACCGTTCAAAAGTTTGGAATCACTGAGGATGTTTTTGAAAGAAATCAATACTTTTATTCACCAAGGTGGCATTAAATTGATCAAAAAGTAGTCACGACATAAATAATGTTACAAATTACTAGTACTAGTTTAAATAACTTTAATTCAATCTTTACATATGATTGCAAAGCCCCATTTTCAGCAGCCATTACTCCAGTGTACTAAGAACACACTGTTGCGTCATCCTTAAGTAATGTCCTAATTTGGTACTAGAGAAACCATTCCCATTATATTAAGTGCAGCTGAACACAATTATGCCCCTTTAATGTCTTTATTTGAGTTTCTTAAGTTGAAATGGAAATAGTAGTTTATAAAATAAATCATAAACTGTATTTTTTGATCAATGTAATGCTACCTTGGTGAATAAAACTATCAGTTTCTTTCAAAAACATAAAAATGTCTCAGTGATTCCAAACTTTTGAAGGTAGTGTAGAAATGGACATGCCTGCATGATTTAGCTCAGTATTTTCTGTGTGGTATATAGGCTAAATAAATTACATAGCCTGGTCTTTGGAATGTGTGCTGCACCTGCCTGCTAACTGCATTAGCCCGTGTTAATATGTTCAGGCTCAACTGTAGGGTAGGCTATATACTTTCAGTTCAATACCAGCTAACTGTTTTGTTCTCTGGCTCCTTTTGTTCACTTCTGGTTTGTTCACTTCTCGTTCAATGGCTCTTCATTCGCTTCTCATTCATCGGCTCCCCAGCTCTCGTTCGCTAGCTCTTGTTCACCGTCTCTCGTTCACCGTCTCTCGTTTGTTCAGTGGCTCTTCATTCACTTTTCGTTCCCTGTTTGTTCACGTCAATGGCTCGCATGATGACATAGGCTATATACGTAGCATACGACTGCTCACAGGATGTAGTTTATTTGCAATTTGATTGGCTTTTGTGGCTTTTTTTAAACTGTCTACTACTGGCCTCTGTGTAAGTCACGAAAGGCATTGTATGTTGGCCTGAGGGAGGAGTGGGCGCCATCTCAGTGCGTGCAGGGAGAGCCAAACTAACAAACCTTTGACGGTGAAGACTCTGTTCCGTTCGTTCATTTGAAAGATTTGTTCGAAAAGATTTGGTTGTTCGAGAACTGCCCATCACTAGTCAGAATAGGGATAATCAGGATAAGAGCTAGCTTCATTAGGGCTGTGATGATTATGAAATTTTGACTTACGATATATTGTCACACAAAAAAATGTCGATATACAATATACTTTTTTTTGTTACAGTATTGCCTTGTAACAAGTGCTCCAATGACAAACACTCTTTTATGGCAGATTTATTTATCTAAGAGCAATAGGAGTCGTGTCTAATTTAAATGTCCAAAGAATTTACTTAACCCAGGTGTGTAGGTCTGTAAACAGTTCAAATATAAGCAAGGTAGAGTCTGCACACTGGGATTTGAAGAAAAGACTTGAAAGTCAATATTTAGAAAAACATATTTTGTCGTCTTCCAAAATTGCAGGAGCCAAAGTGCAAAAAAGTGAGAGCACACGTTTCAGTCCATGGGACTTTCCTCAGTGCAAAAAGACAATGCAGTAGGCAACACACTATTAAAGATACAGGACAGATGATCTCTATCACAATCAAGTTAAATGGAGTACAATCACAATTGGCCAACATAGCGGCTGAGAAGTCACATGATATGCATTATTGCAGCGGAGTACTTAATTACATTCTTCGAATATTTTAAATGTTTCTGTGAAGAAAAGATTTTTTTTTTAAACATTACATTCTCAAAAAACACAGTATTTTGAATCATAGTACAGAGGAGATGGACACACTGGTGCATGTAGAAGGCCATCGATGTAATATGGTAAAGAAACCGAATCAGTGAACAACATAGTGCTATCACAGAAAACATGTCATACCCAGTTCTTCATTTAGACCACTAGGGTGCAATGTTTTGAGGTAAAATATGTACCGTTGAAAACGAAGGTTTACATACACCTTAGCCAAATCCATTTAAACTCAGTTTTTCACAATTCCTGACATGTAATCCTAGTAAACATTCCCTTAGGTCAGTTAGGATCACAACTTTATTTTAAGAATGTGAAATGTCAGAATAATAGTAGAGAGAATGATTTATTTCAGATTTATTTTGATTTCTTTCATCACATTCCCAGTGGGTCCGAAGTTTACATACACTCTGTTAGTGTTTGGTAGCATTGCCTTTAAATTGTTTAACTTGGATCAAACGTTTTGGGTAGCCTTCCACAAGCTTCTCACAATAAGTTGCTGGAATTGGCCCATTCCTCCTGACAGAACTGGTGTAATTGAGTCAGGTTTGTAGGCCTCCTTGCCCGCACACGCTTTTTCAGTTCTGCCCACAAATTTTCGATTGGATTGAGGTCAGTACTTTGTGATGGCCACTCCTTGATTTTGTTGTCCTTAAGCCATTTTGCCACAAATTTGGAAGTATGCTTTGGGTCATTGTCCATTTGGAAGAGCCATTTACGACCAAGCTTTAACTTCCTGGCTGATGTCTTGAGATGTTGCTTCAATATATCCACATAATTTTCCTTCCTCATGATGCCATCTATTTTATGAAGTGCACCAGTCCCTCCTGCAGCAAAGCACCCCCACAACATGATGCAGGCACCCCCGTGCTTCACGGTTGGGATGGTGTTCTTCGGCTTGCAAGCCTCACCCTTTTTCCTCCAAGCATAACGATGGTCATTATGGACAAACAGTTCAATTTTTGTTTGGAACCGTCACCATTAAAAGTTATGAATGCTGGCAAATGTTTTATGTGCAATTGTGTAGGTGAGTAAAGCGAATCTGGTCTTAAGGAGTGTGCTAACTATGAGAGGGGCAGAAAGGGAGGACGGAAGAGCTTGTGTTGTGCTTAACTCTTGTGCCCTGCAGCCACGGGTGCGACGGCGGTGTACCCCATTGACTTGGTGAAGACCCGCATGCAGAATCAGCGGTCCACCAGCTCCTTCGTGGGTGAGCTCATGTACAAGAACAGCTTTGACTGTGCCAAGAAGGTGCTGAGATACGAGGGCTTCTTCGGCTTTTATAGAGGTAAGTCATCATCTTCGGGTGTTCACACGGTAACGTGGACCATACAGGATTCATACAGTAGCACAAGATAGGCCCCTGTAAATTCATATGGTAACATGGTAGGCCCCTGTAGATTCATATGGTAACATGGTAAGCCCCAAGGCTATTATAGTTTTAACGTTTTAATTTAGTTTTTATGTTTTCGTTTTTTTATTTCACTTCCTAATTTAGTTTGGTTTTATGTCGTTTTCAGAGTGTGTTTATAGTTTTAGTTTCTGTTCTGTGCTATCAACAGTGAGGAGGAGGGTCAGAAACTGAAACTAAAAGTAAAAAGGTCATTTTATGGGCATTTCAGTTAACTATAATTACCTTGGTAGGCCCCTGTTGATTCATACAGTAAAACATGGTATGCCCCTGTGGATTCATACAGTAACACATGGTAGGCCCCTGTGGATTCATACAGTAAAACATGGTAGGCCCCTGTGGATTCATACAGTAAAACATGGTAGGCCCCTGTTGATTCATACAGTAAAACATGGTATGCCCCTGTGGATTCATACAGTAACACATGGTAGGCCCCTGTGGATTCATACAGTAAAACATGGTAGGCCCCTGTGGATTCATACAGTAACACATGGTAGGCCCCTGTTGATTCATACAGTAAAACATGGTATGCCCCTGTGGATTCATACAGTAAAACATGGTAGTCCGTTGTTGATTCATACAGTAAAACATGGTAGGCCCCTGTTGATTCGTACAGTAACAGATGGTAGACCCCTGTTGGTTCATACAGTAAGACATGGTAGTCCCTTGTTGATTCATACAGTAAAACATGGTAGGCCCCTGTTGATTCATACAGTAAAACATGGTAGGCCCCTGTGGATTCATATAGTAAAACATGGTAGTCTCTTGTTGATTCTGTAAGGAATATGCCTCTATATTCTTACATGTGGAGTATTACTCATGCAAGGCGTTTACATATTGTTACTGATTAAATTTTAGTAATTATTGTCGCTACTTCACCGGCTCGTTTTTATCTGTAAAGTGTGAGTTAGGCTGTATGAAAAGTAGGACTGCAACCTGACGTGAGTGTATTTATAAAGAAAACAAACAAAAAAAACAAACAAAAAAAACAAACAAAAGTAAACCTGGCACCGGATGGCCCTCAGAAGGGATGGAGCTTACCTGCTGGATCTTTGAGGCGTTGGACTGGGCCAGCTCCGTCCTGCCGGCATCGGCGACCAGCTCCGCGGTCTTCTTAAATGCTCAAAAGTTTTTATTTTCCTCAAAAAAACCCAAATGTGACCAGCAACAATTGTATAAACAAACACGAAGATCCCTCAAACAGTGGATGGCGTTGGCGTCAATTTTTGGGGTGGCTTTAAATGGTTGAGCCTCTCAAACCTCTCTTGGGCAGCACAGTGTTCAAACTCCCTCGTCATTCTTTCTCTGTCCAATTCCAGCGCTGCAGCGTCTTGGGTCGCACGCTGACGAAGCCTCTCTTTCTCAAGCTCCAATTTAGCAAATTGTAAACAAATAGCTGCATCCGTATTCTCACCAGGATCTTCACAACCAGGATAAACTTCGCTCACAAGTATCTCTATGAGGTCAGCTTTTCTAATGCCAGCAGGGCAGTCTACTTTTAAATACTCTGCTATTTTACACAGATTGTCCTTTTTTAGATTATACCAGTCTCTTAACCGGAGAATTTGGTTGCCACTCCGTAATTGCTCTGGTTCAAAGTTGTTACTCATTTTAAAAAGAATATACAGTTGGCAATTAGCCCTGAAAACAGCCACACATATGCCAGCAATAAGTTAACGCGGTATACAAATTTGCTAAACTCAAACAAACGAGATATCTTGCAATCAGACTAACGGCAGGAAACACTCTACAATTACCTCACGCGATTTAAAATTGGCTAGGTAGCCAATTAGACATAAATTATTTCTATCACAATTACTAGCGACTACTCTAGCCAATTTACCCAGTTAAATAACCATTCTAGGATAAACTGTAACACAATTTCCCTAGTGTCAAATCGCGGACGAGCTCCCACTTGTTGCATGTCGCTACTTCACCGGCTCGTTTTTATCTGTAAAGTGTGAGTTAGGCTATATGAGAAGTAGGACTGCAACCTGACGTGAGTGTATTTATCGAGAAAACAAAAAAAAAAAAAAAAACGAAAGTAAACCTGCCACTGGACGGCCCTCAGAAGGGATGGAGCTTACCTGCTGGATCTTCTAGGTGTTGGACTGGGCCAGCTCCATCTTACCGGCATCGGCAAGCAGCTCCGTGGTCTTCTTAAATGCTCAGAAGTTTTTATTTTCCCCAAAAAACCCAAATGTGACCAGCAACAATTGTATAAACAAACACGAAGATCCCTCAAACAGTCAAACAGTGGATGGCATCGGTGTCAATTTTCGGGGTGGCTTTAAATGGTTGCGCCGTAATTATTTCTTCTTCACCATGTGCATATCCTTTCTAGTTTGTGCAGCTAGCTAGTCTGCAAAACCCCCAGCGAGCTGATCAAACTCGCATCCTCCTTTTTTCCATTTTAAGAGGCAAAACCCACCACACTGTTTCAAACTTTGCCGCAATTCAAACGCCAAATTCTGCCACACCCTTTGATCACCTGGAACTCCTTTTTAAGGCAATCAGAGGTAGCCCCACCCTTACATTATTGTCATTTGGCAGACGCTCTTATCCAGAGCGATGTACATAGTGCATTTTCAAACAAGGAACAAGTGCGTTAAAACTACCCTAAAAGGTAAATACGAATTCAAATACCAGGCGTAGTCAGTATGATTTTTATTTTATTTTTTGGGGGGGGGGGGGGGTAACCACACAATATTGATGATTGGCGTGTACAACAGTAAGCCAATAAGTAACCTTACAAGTATTAATCTAGAAGCTTGAACCACTTAAACAAGGATACATAAAACACAATCAAGGGAGGTCACAAGGAGGTAGGGAGGGGTGGAGAGAGGTGCAGCTTGAAGGCGGTCAGACTTTCTGTTGTTCTGACCTCCACGGGGAGCTCATTCCACCACCGTGGGGCCAGGACAGACAGACGTCGAGACCGGGTGCTAGTATGAAGTGGGGGGGGGGGGG
Source organism: Synaphobranchus kaupii (assembly GCA_029718625.1). Classification (NCBI taxonomy): domain Eukaryota; kingdom Metazoa; phylum Chordata; class Actinopteri; order Anguilliformes; family Synaphobranchidae; genus Synaphobranchus; species Synaphobranchus kaupii. The sequence continues at coordinate 37,148,794 of CM056383.1, read as the reverse complement.
GGGGGTACCAGTCGTCCTGAGGAGGCGGAACGCAGGGATCTGGCAGGTGTGTAGGGTCTGATGAGCTTTTGGAGGTATGGAGGGGCAGATCCTCGGACTGCCTGGAAGGCGAGCACCAATGTTTTGAATTTGATGCGAGCCATCACAGGTAGCCAGTGGAGGTCAATGAGCAGGCCCTTCGAAGGACCGTCAGCTGAATGATGACGTAAGCAGCAGGTGCCAAAAGAAAATAAAGAAAACAAAATAAGTGTGTCAGATTCTATTCCATCGTAACAATATACATTTAGCAGTAGTGGTGATATACAAATTAAACATGGCGGTCTTACCAGTCTTCACCTGGACACCAATTAATATAGAGAATATCCTCAGACGGGGGTACCAATAAATGTAGAGAATATTTATAAATCCTCACACCAGGGCACCATAAATGTAAGGAATATGCCTCTATATATACAGGTGAAGTCAAAAGTTTACATACACCTTAGCCAAATCCATTTCAACTCAGTTTCTCACAATTCCTGACATTTAATCCTAGTAAACATTCCCTGTCTTAGGTCAGTTAGGATCACAACTTGATTTTAAGAATGTGAAATCTCAGAATAATAGTCGAGAGAATGATTTATTTCAGCTTTTATTTCTTTCATCACATTCTCAGTGGGTCAGAAGTTTACATACACTCTGTTAGTATTTGCTAGCATTGCCTTTAAATTGTTTAACTTGGGTCAAACGTTTTGGGTAGCCTTCCACAAGCTTCTCACAATAAGTTGCTGTAATTTAGGCCCATTACTCCTGACAGAACTGGTGTAACTGTCAGGTTTGTAGGCCTCCTTGCTCGCACACGCTTTTTCAGTTCTGCCCACAAATTTTCGATTGGATTGAGGTCAGGACTTTGTGATGGCCACTCCAATACCTTGACTTTGTTGTCCTTAAGCCATTTTGCCACCACTTTGGAAGTATGCTTTGGGTCATTGTCCATTTGGAAGAGCCTCACCCTTTTTCTTCCAAACATAACGAATAACGTAACGTCATTATGGCCGAACAGTTAAAGTTCATCAGACCAGAGGACATTTTTCCAAAAAGTAAGATCTTTGTCCCCATGTGTAGTTGTAAACTGTAGTCTGGCTTTTTTATGGCGGTTTTGTAGCAGTGGCTTTTTCCTTGCTGAGCAGCCTTTCAGTTTGTCGATATAGGACTAATTTTACCGTGGATATAGATACTTTTGTACCTGTTCCCTCCAGCATCTTTACAAGGTCCTATGCTGTTGTTCTCGGATTGATTTGCACTTTTCGCACCAAAGCACGTTCATCTCTAGGAGACAGAACACGTCTCCTTCCTGAGCGGTATGACGGCTGCGTGGTCCCAGAGTGTTTATACTTGCATACTATTGTTTGTACAGACGAACGTGGAACCTTCAGGCGTTTGGAAATTGCTCCCAAGGATGAACCAGACTTGTGGAGGTGCACAATTTTCTTTCTGAGGTCTTGGTTGATTTCTTTTGATTTTTCCACGATGTCAAGCAAAGGCAAAGAGGCACTGAGTTTGAAGGTAGGCCTTAAAATACATCCACAGGTACACCTCCAATTGACTGAAATAATGTCAATTAGCCTATCAGAAGTTTCTAAAGCCATGACATCATTTTCTGGAATTTTCCAAGCTGTTTAAAGGCACAGTCAACTTAGTGTATGTAAACTTCTGACCCACTGGAATTGTGATATAGTGAATTAAAAGTGAAATAATCTGTAAGCAATTGTTGGAAAAATTACTTGTCATGCACAAAGTAGATGTGCTAACTGACTTGCCAACAGTATAGTTTGCTAACATGAAATCTGTGGAGTGGTTAAAAATTAGTTTTAATGACTTAAACCTAAGTGTATGTAAACCTCCGTCTTCAACTGTATATATGAACTCTTACATGGGATGCCAGAAATATTGGCAATAACTATGGAATAAAGAGGTTTACCCTTATTATTCTTAAGTTAGGTTAAAATTAAATCAGTCTCATTTGATTATTATGGATTATAATTTACTACTACTTCAATTTACCATCAAAGCACTTGTCCGGTAAGTGAGGATTAGGTAAACTGTATTTTCTGAATCCAGCGGTTTCAACAGTCAATGCCCTTGTTAAAATGTTCGGCACTCTGAAATACTGAACACAAGCGATATTGCATGCTAGAACCCCTCACTTAACTTACATTCAAAATATATTTTACGTGATTTAAATTTATTATAAAAAAATGACAATCATCAATTAAATCGCCGAATTCTCTGATCTGTAAGTCGAACAGTAACCTGGTGGATCAACCAACAAGTCAAAAGAAAATCTAAATCCGCTTAAGGTTAAATAATTTTATTAAATGAAAAAAACAGTCAATTAGAATAATGACTTAAAATCATACATTCACTAATGAATGTAGGCTGACTACTTATTATTTACAAAGAGGAAGACATTAAACCAGACATTAATTAGAATATACCAGCAAAGAGAGAGAGACCAATAAGTCAGAAATATTATTTACCCTCCAGCTGAACAGGAACGAAAGGAACCACCACCACAAAATTAAGAGGAAAAGCTTAATTCACCAACTCCAACCGAACTGAGGCTTCTTTCCTTCAGCCCCCATAAATACTTTATTCTCCACAGGAAGGGTATCCGTGCGTGCGTGCGTGCGTGTGTGCGTGCGTGAGTGCGGATATATCCAGTTAAGTAATTTTTTTATGTCTTCAATATATAAAGTGTATTGTTTTATTTCCCCCACTCAGGTCTCTTACCACAGCTTATAGGTGTTGCCCCTGAGAAAGCTATCAAACTCACGGTAAGTTCACATTTCATCAGAATCAACTTTTTAATTTGAGGCAATCAGCATCAGGTTAATTCATATATTTTTAAAACATTTAATGTAAATACATAGAATTTCTTTTCCATCCCAAGAGAATTTGAGAATTTTGAGTTTGCCTCCAGGTCTAAAACACTCATTTTTAACACGGAACACAGAATGGAATTGTGCACTGCGGCAGATTCAAGTGTCCGATCTCCATGCATTTTTGCAGGTGAACGACTTTGTGAGAGACAAGTTCACCACTAAAGATGACACCATTCCGATGCTTGCTGAGGTGCTCGCTGGTGGCTGTGTAAGTATTGAAAGGTGGTGGTGAGGGGTGGGGATATCTAACATCCACCCTATAAATGAGCAGAGCCTGAATGGCCTCTTGTCATGCCAGCTCAGTTAATTCTAGTGCAGAATGGAGCAACTTCTATGTTGAACCTGCTTGACTCTAATTGAGTTGGATGTAGAGGAAGTGAACCCAAAGTTTTTTGTCTTAATTGAAATATTATGCACTGATAAGTTGTTTTAGATCTCCACCACATTTCAAAAATCTTTCACATTTTGTTCAACTCATGAATTCAAAACTTTGAGTACAAAAAATCTTAACTATTTGTTTTTAAACTATTTGGGTGATAATTGGGGATAAGTTACGGCTTGGCGGGGCATGCCCCATGCCAATACAGCACCGAGAGTTTGGCACTTTTCAGGGTTTCCTACAGAAGTAACCACAATGACCACAGACTCTCAGCCCTTAAAAACATTAACTACTGTGTGTTCTGACCTCATGTAACCACACAACATTCAGATAGAACTTCACACATCCACACAATAAAGCCCCACACTTTTGTGGTTTTTCTCCTTCCTCTTCTGATTCTTCTTCTCATTCTTCTCATTCTTCTTCCCATTTTTCCTGCCTACCCAGAGACCATCACTACCTGCCTGCCTCCGTACCCTCAAAGAATAATTCTCCTCATGCATGTGAAGAGATTGTGCCTCATGGAACAACATATGATTTCAATGAATGTTTTTAACAGTTGATGAATAATTTCACTCCAGAAAGGATATGGTTGTACTTTGTTGGCTAGTTTACTTTAGAAAATGTACAGGTTTTAAAATGTTAACTGCTGCTACAGAATTCTTTACAATTCACAAACACATTTATATCAAGAAACATCATGTATAATAGAGAAAGGGGTGATGAATAAATAAATGCAGATAAAAATGAGTAATATTTTTACCTAGAAAATAGCGTACATATAGCATTTTTACAAACGTATCCAGACATGTTTGTGGGTCAGATGGTGGCAAATAAGTAATGGTACCAATTTTCTTAACATAATAGTATTTATGATATTTGCAAGCAGAATTTTGTGAATATCTATGCTCTGTAGGACCACACAGGGTTTGATAGAAATCCAAATAAATCAATCAATAAATACATAATAATATTAAAACATTTTATTCATTCTGTGCTTTTCATAGACCCAAAGCAGTGGATGCAGACAATTGTTCAAACGTGCCCTATAGTGTAGTAATTTTTCTGTTTAATTTCTAAGTGCAACACATCTGAATGAGAGTATTTCCACTATAAATTATTTTCATTTTGCAGTTTGATGTGGCACATACAGTTTCATTGACCACATTTTCTTGAGATGGTAAGATGAAGAAACACAGGGCCAAGTTGCATTAAATAATTTAGGAAGGTTTGGATAGCATTGCTTTGGAATAGAGCTAGTTTATTTAGTGTGAGCTACGATAGGCAATATTGTTAGTTGTAACTTGGCCACATTTTGATATCAAGACTTTTAAAGGTAGGCCTAGTTTTTGCAAGTTGGAATTAAGGACTTATAGACAGCGCTATGTAGGCTATGCGTGAGTAACTTGGCTTTTTTTACGTCGTAGACGTTTTTGATCTGATATCACTTCTTTTTTATAGCTAACTAATGATGAATAATGCATGAAGATAAACACGGAGAGAGACATGCATTCCAAAGAAATGCATGCTGACATTCGCGTAACCATAACGCCCTCTATTGACAAGAATGAGAACAGTTATCCTATTACAGACAGCACACAATTACATTAAAAGAGTTTGTAGATGAGCAGTATTTAATGTGTAATGAAATAAAATGAACAGCACCACCTGAGCTATGGATCATGAAGAAGCATGTAAATTAATGAACCAAGTCTACATGGAGACATGCATGCACAATGGGCTAGACGCAAACACATTCTAGCTGAAAGATATACAGCCTAAATAGCTAGTACAGCCTAAATAGTTTGCATCAGTAAAATATGGAAATACAGTTTTAAAATAGGGCTATTAGTATTCTATAGAAAATGAAATACATTTAACGTTAGGCTATTCAACACTGGATTGCCGGATGCGTAACTCCAACCTTCCATGTGTGGGCTACGAGCTAGCGGCAAGTGAGTTCATTCGCAGAAATTCCTTCGCAGTTTTTTTTCCCGGTAGCGTAGAACGTTACCGGCGGGAAATGTTTTGGTACCGGACAGCTAGGTTTAGTTTAGTTTTCTGTAGTGCAATGAATGTAGGCTATAAGGCATGTTGATTCGCTTCGTAGTAGCCTAGCTTGTATCTGCTTCCTGACAAGAAGCAGACTGACGCTTCTCTGGCAACAGTAAGGTTGGCTAACAAGCTTAATTGGACAACGCATGTTTTCCAGGAATCTTAGCCAGAAAGAAAACAATAGATACTACTCAGAAAGTACATACCAGAGATTCTTAGTATTATTATTATTATTATTATTATTAAAAGTGTTTGTAGTAAGCTACATTATCTGCAGAGTAGTGTAGACTAGAGCCACATTCGGAGGCTTTTGTTGTTCTTCTTTTTAAGTGACTAACCATGAATGAGATATGTTTCGGGAATTGGCGGTTTATAAATCCGATCTCTTGAAGGATTGCAGCTTAAATGAGGCTATCATCAATTCTTAATGTAGACTATTATCGTAAATTCTTAATTTTCCTAGTAGTTAATTTTATGGTGACATTGTGTTATGTGAGAAAAGGATAAAGTGTGTTGTGTGAAAAGGATAAAGTGACAAAGTGAGCTGAAGTAAAGAAATTAATGAATAAAGAAATGTTGGCCGAGGCAAGGGTACGTTGAGGTTCGGTTCCACAGTCAGTCAGTCATGACCGCAAGAGCAGAGCTTAACACCCTCCCCAAACCAGACAAGAGCGAGCATCAAGTGTCAGTGAAACATTGAACAGTTAATATTGGAAACTTTGCAATAAAAATACGTTAATGTGTTAATGTGAAAATAATAACAGTCTAATATGTGATGCGGTATGTCAAAACCAGGCGGAATTGGGCAAGAGGTCAATTTTGAGTTATTGGTATATTAGTAAAACATAGACCTTGCACTTTACAACTCCGCTTTCTTTTTTCAAATCGGATATTCCAAAGCGAAGTTATTAAGATTTTAAATTGGACCGTCTGAAACATCGAAACTGAGAAATAGCCCTTTAAAGTTTGAGTTTAAACAAAACAAGTTGGTTAACAATGTTAGCGTACCGAACCCTGTTATCGGGCGGAAACCAGACATTTTTGTGATCAACATACGATACTGATATTATTCTGGCACATACCATTGAACATATTAGGCTATATTTATTAGGTTCACAAAACGATAAGCTAACTTTTAAGCCAATAACCATGTAGATGTGACCGGTAGTTTTTTTGTTTTAACGTCTTTTAGATTAGAAAGTACTGTCAAAAAAGGGGCGCCCTTTATCGGGCGGCTCTTGTAGTGCATAAACAAGCTCACGATTATTGTTGTTTTAATAATCAATTAATAGTTTATTTCATCAAGAAAGATACCGTTTGAATAACCAATATGTTGGCAAAATAGCTGGCTAACTGGATAGTTTACCTGACAGTCCGAAAGATGTCGATATTGGGTTTATTTCTTCACAAAACGATAAACTAAGTTTTAAGCCAATATTAAACATGTAGACGTGACCGGTAGTTTTTTGTTTTAACGTCTTTTAGATGAGACAGTAATGTCAAAAAAGGGGAGACAACTATCGTTTATTGGCTTAAAAGAGATAGGCTCAATCGCATTGGATTTATTTCTTTACAAAAACGATGTTAACTTTTAAGCCAATAACGTGTTTTTTTTTTCGTTTTAACGTCTTTAAGATGAGACGAGACTGCCAAAGAAAGGGCGCCCATTATCGGGCGGCTGTTGTAATCCATAAACAAGCTCACGATTATTGTTGTTTTAATAATCAATAGTTTATTTCATCAAGAAAGATACCGTTTGAATAACCAATATGTTGGCAAAATATCATCATGCGATTTTACGTTAGCAAGTGAGCTAGAAGTTACGCTAAATTTGGCGTCATTTCCAAGCAAAATCTCGAACAAGGCATCATTTTGTGAAATGACATGCCTCTCTAAAAGTGCTTAAAAAATACTTTGTCGATTTGTTACATTCATTTAGTGACGCTTTTCATTTTTTGTGGAAAATAAACATGTGCCCTGCTGGGCTCGAACCCACAATCCTCTGTGTGAGAGACGACACCTCTATCCATTAGGCCACAGTAACTTCTTGGAAAGCATGAAGCCATTAGCTGTATTAACATTAAAAACCATTAGAAGTGTTTTTATTGGGCGATAAGCTTGATGAGCAGGTATACGGACCATACCCTCAAAGAATAATTCTCCCCATTGGATAACATTGTGATGGAGGCAGGCAGTTTGGCAGGAGAAATGGGAAGAAGAAGAAGCGGAAGAGGAAGGAGAAAAACGGCAAAATAACCCAAGTTTGGGGCTTTATTGTGTGGATGTGTGAAGTTGTATCTGAATGCTGTGTGGTTACATGAGGTCAGAACATACAGAAGTTAATGTTTTTAAGGGCTGAGAGTCTATGGTCATTGTGGTTACTTCTGTAGGAAACCCTGAAAAGTGCCAAACCTTCGGTGCTGTATAGGTATGGGGCATGCCCCACCAAGCCGTAACTTGCACTAAATGTATTTTGATTAGTTTTATTGAGGTGGACTACCCCTTTAGTGTGGGTTGTTTATTTATTGAATTTTTTTTGTAAATGCAAGTCTGCATTTTAGTGGAACTGGATCTGGGGAGTTGACTAATATGGTGTTTTGTCTCCATGAATTCCACTCACGGAGAGCTCCTCTGGGAAATGATGGTTAGAACAGTCAATTTTAGGGCATGAGAGACGTTCCTGTCTGTTCTCCTGGGCGGCATTTAAACGCATCATTGACCAGTAAACCCACAGCATCCACAATCCAGGGGCTTAATCCCCACTTTAATTTACTACTTCAAAATGCGACGGGAGGGGAGGGCTAACAGACTGGGCAAACCAGTTTAGTAAATTTCTGGTTTTTCTAGGCACAATGTTTGGGTGTAGACTGAAAAAGGCCCTACAAATGGTTTCCTCCTACTCAATAGTTTCAGAAAATTCTGCTGTTTTATGGTTTGTCCAAATTAACTTTCTGACCCCCCCCCCCCCCCCCAAAGGCTGGAGGCTCCCAGGTGATATTCACCAACCCACTAGAGATTGTGAAGATCCGCCTACAGGTGGCAGGAGAGATTACCACAGGTCCCCGGGTCAGCGCCCTCAATGTTGTGCGAGACCTGGGTTTCTTTGGACTCTACAAGGTGGGTGAACATCCACCCCTACAGAACACGCTGACGTGGTAAAACTAATCATTTTATAATTTCATAATTGCCATACAGTTTCATAAAAATTGTCTGTAGTAATGCCACTTTTTGTTCTGTATCATTTATAGAGGACAAGTTTGTGCAGTATCTTTGCAGAAACTTTTAGGTTTTCACTTGTAACACAACAGTGTCCGTTTTAATAAAACATTTGGAGTGTAGTCGTGCTACACTGAAAGGCTGGAGTATGTGAGATACAATTAGCACTAGAGACATTACTCAACTGTGGATTAACAGAATTGGAACGTACTGTCGAAGGAGGACTGTGGAGTCAGTGGATTAGATACTTCACTTACCATGACAACCGTGTAGCCCCTTTCCCAAGAAACCAAAACATTGTTGCTGTTAATGTTACGCGTGCCACTGCTCTGCTTGTTTTTCCCTTCTCGTTCTCAGTTTCCCTCTCTCAGGTGCCGGTGGTTACCTTGATGGGTGTAGTATAATGGGCGGCAATGTAGTATAAGGGTTAAGGAACTGGCCTTGTAACCGAAAGGTTGCAGGTTCGATTCCCAGGTAGGACACTGCCGTTGTACCCTTGAGCAAGGTACTTAACCTGAATCGCTTCAGTATATATCCAGCTGTATAAATGGATATGTAAAAAATGCTAAAAAGTTGTGTAAGTCGCTCTGGATAAGAGCGTCTGCTAAATGCCTGTAATGTAATGTAATGGGTGTGCTTATATAAGGTTCTGGGTTACCTGGGAAGAGAGAGAAGTAGAAGCAGCAGTCTTGCCCGACTAGCGGTTGCTCAGGTTTATTTAGCTAGTTTCTTTTCCTTTACAGGGATCCGGCAATCCAGTTTTCGTGGCTTTATTTGTGAGTTTAGTTTTCCTTTCCACGTTTTGGTTAGTGTAAGGTAAGCCTTGGGTTCTATGACCCACTGCGTGGTCAGCCCAGGAGCGTACCCTTTGTTTTGTTGTTTTTGGCTGGATCTCTGGACTCTTCTCTTATATTAGTCATGTTGGTTCTTTTTTTCGTAATATGTTATGTACCTCTGTAAAGAGTGTGGAAAGAGAAGCTTACTAGCCCAAGGTGAGATTTGAACTCCGCTCCTCAGACTCGTCCAAAGACGGACGCCATACCAGTCAGCTAAAGGCGAAATCGCCGATAGCTAAGGGGAACGTTGTTATTTTGAACCTGACGGTTGCATCGCCAGAGAGTGTTGTCACGGTAACCTGCTACAAGGCCTTCGCTTTACTCACTATGCTTACTAGTGAACTAGCCGAGCTACACCCGCTAAACCTCATAGAGTGCTACAGTCATGACATATTTTTGTAGGCCAATTCGAATGTTATTCCGGGCATGGTTTCCCTCGGTAGATTCACAATGCTTTTTTTTCCATAGGGATTTTGAGGCTGTGCCGAATATAAGGTCTGTGGTAAATATGAGAGTTTCACGTTTTGTCAAGATAATCCCCACAAAAAAACATGCTTTTTGTGATTTTTGAACCACACATGCAATTAATATAAGTAGAAATGTAATGTGAACTACATACAACAATCGGTTGCATTCCGCCAACGTCACATCAACACCACTCAACAGTTTTTACTACTAGCCTGCCGTCCTCCCGCATTCAACTAGCTAGCTAGCTAGCATTAGTGGAATCGTCTGCAGCCTGTTTGCTACCTCCTGGAGCAAAGCAAATTACCAGAGCAATTATAAATAACAATTATAATACGTACGCAACTTGGGCTTGGCCTTTCTGATGTTGCAAGTTGCATTTTTTTTGGGCTTGTTTTGAAAAAATCTGGGTGCTAGCTTATCAATTTAGATATTACATTACATTACATTCATTTAGCAGACGCTTTCATCCAAAGTGACGTACAGTAAGTGCGTACAGAGACATCATCAAGATCACTACAGAACAGACAAGATCTGTATTCCGGCTGAATGTTACTTCGGGTCTCCTCTCCTGTAACACTGATTTGGTATTGGCAGACTCGGTTTTTCTTGTTTTCTTTATGACTTTGATGTTCGGATTCGCTTCGGATAGCGCTTGCCCTTGGTGATAATGGAGTTTAAATCTGCAGACTTTGTGGCTGAACCGTCTTTTGAAAAATGTAATCGTTGCACTAAAGAGCATCTGTTGTTAATTGCAGAGCATTTCAGGATTTCAGCAATCTTTTAAAAAACAAATTAAGTCCGATTTAAGGTCTGCCCTAGGAGAACAAGGGGTATTGCTGCCCATGGAGGATGAACTTAGAACTCCACCTCCTTCTGTGCCTAGTGGTGCAAAGGTGGAGGAGTCGGGAACTGAAATGGGTGTGTATGGGAACTGAAGCTTGACTTGGAATTGTGATGCTTAGAAAAAGCGGTTCTCTTAAGAGAGATGGAACTGGTTACTGGGTTGGAGATTAAAAGGCTTGACAAAGAGTCTAAATTGTGCATGAGAGAATTGGAGCTTAAAGTAGCCTCTCTGTCCATTTCTGGAGTGCCTGGGCAGTCTGAGTTTGATGTAAGCAAACAAATTTGTTTGGTTCCGCCATTTGGTGAGATGTGGATACGTATTTTAATGTGTTTGAGCATGTTGTGTCAACTGAAGTGGCCCAAAACAGACACACTTGCTTCAGTGCGTCTTTACTTGCAATGCGCAGGAGGTGTCTCTTAATTTTACGAAACTAAAGCTGTGGTGCTTAGAGCATATGAGCTTGTCCCAGAAGCCTATCGTCAGAAATTTCGGCATTCAAAACAAAGTCTAAATCAGGTCTTAAGATTAAATAATTTTATTAAATGAAAAAGTCAATTAGAATAATGACTTAAAATCATACATTCACTAACGAATGTAGGCTGACTACTTATAATTTACAAAAAGGAAGACATTAAACCAGACATTAATTTGAATATATCAGTAAAGAGAGAGAGAGAGACCGATAAGCCAGAAATTGCCAATATTATTTACCCTCCAGCTGAGCAGGAACCACCACCGAAAAATAAGAAGGAAAAACTTTTTCGCCAAACCAATTCCAAACTGAACTGAGGCTTCTTTCCTTCGGCCCCCTAAGTACCTACTCCACATGGAGGGGATCCCTGCCCTTATTGGGTTAAGGTGTGGAAGGGGGGGGGGGGGGGTCATTTATGACAAGGACTGGTTTATCTAAAGGCAGATGATTTCTTATTAATTGAAGTTATCTTATGTTGTTAAAGGCCGGGCTGATCACCATTAAACTATAATTAAAATATTCATGGTTTTCGTATCTTTTTAACAAGACCAAAAATTAATATGAATATACTGAATAGTAATATTATCATGAAGAAAGGGAAATTTTCTCCAGCTTTTAACAACATACGGTGATAGTTTATTTGGAAATTAAGTCCAACCATTATCACTATAGACTTTAAATTGATTATTTCAATGAAATGTCAGCTGGGCATTCAAACTCACCATCCAAGGTAAACCATGAACCTTAAGCAATTCTGAGGCATGTTGGGCCGTAAACCGTTTCCTATTCTGGTTCTCCTCAGAGATAAACTCGACACCCTAGATTGCACATACAATGAGTTGGGAACATGTCCTTTTGTGGTGGGGTGATTAAGTGAGACAGAGACAGAGATAGAGGGGGGGGGGGGGGGAGGGAGGAGCAGGCTATGTTACTTATATCTAAATATTAGATATCCTACAAGACGTATATGGTGTTTGCTCGTGATAAAGAAGCGTTGGTGCCCGGCACAGGGTGTTAAAGATTTTGAGCAACTACGGGATTTAATGCTTATTTTCCAGAGAGGGTTGCTTTGTATGTAAATTAGCAGAAAGTGTCTCCAGTTTCTAAGGCTGCTGTCCTGGCTGATGAGTATGTTGTTTTTTCGGATAAGTCCTCGTTCTCTGAAAGGTGCTCTGAGTGTTTGAATGACATCCATTCAAAAGAATCTCGACATTCTCAAGTGCTGCCTTTAAAGGCTGGTGTTTCAAAGGGTGCTGAGGGTAATCCTGTGGAGGGGTTGGAAACTAAGGAAGGTCCAGTTTGTTTTCTGTCTTTAGGTGATGGATGCAGGGTGCCGGTAACAATTCTGAGAGACACTGCTGCTGCCCAATCCTTCATTTTGGGCGGTGTGTTGCCCTTATCGGAGAAGTCTTCAGTGGGTTCTTGTGCTCTTGTGCAAGGGTTTGGGATGCAGTATATGGGTGTGTCTTTGAATTGTGTTAACCTCGAGTCAGCCCTGGTTTCAGGACGTTGTGTGTACACTACAGCTTTGGAGAAACAGCAAGGACTACAGACACTCTTCTAGAGAAACAGAAGAACCTATCCTGCTGAAAAAAACCTCCCTAAAAAGCAAAAAAGGATCCATTTATTACAGAAAACTGCAGTTTTAACTGCATATTATTTCTGGAGACACCAGCTACAGGACACGGATCGGATATACTACAGAGACTGTACTATCTTGTAGTGGAAACCTAACGGTGTCAACTAAGCTACAAGGTACCAGTCTGGGTAAGTATAGGCTGCATTGGTATGCGTTAACCTTGAGTTAACAAAGCACGCTATCAATCAGCCAAACCGCACACTGCCGCTTGCATTAAAAAAACACAGAAAAAAAACAACCACACCTAAACAACAACGCATACACACCCAGAGCTATGGCAGCCTTTGCGGAGGCTACCAGGATTCTCTTCAGGATCATCCAGACGACACACCACCTGCAGAACACCGCAGTGTCTGGAGGCAGAACTACTTCGCCAGCCTACAAAAGAAGATGCAGGAACTGGCCACCCTGGTGAGACCAGCCTCCCTGACAGACAACACCATGGTGAAACTGGCGGGGAATGCCCTCAACTGGCTCCACACATGCATGCAGATCCTGGAAGAACACTACCTGGAGAACCTGGGACACCTCACCAAAAAACTGGAGAACATTCATCTTTCAAACTGGCCGGAGGCATTCCAGGTGGCTACCAGGTGGGCCAAAACGAAGTTTGGCAGAAGACTGCACCCGACCACCCTGGACATTGCCGAAAAAACATTTACCCTCATCCTCACTCCCAGGAGCACTACAAGCGCAGTCTCCACAAATAACAGATTTTCAGTACTGGCTGACACTCCACCACCCACAACAGGAAGAACCACGGTCGCACCACCCCAGGACCAGTACCAGAGTGCGTGGCCAGCTCTGAGGCAGACATATCCCCCCGGAAGCCCGGCACCAAGACGGAACACTGAGAGGACGGTTCTGCCTCAGGAAGCACTACACCACCAGAGAAACCGGACAAGCAGTGGGATCACAGGACACCATAGGGACTGGGAACCGGTACCACTGCCGCAACGACCCCCAAGGACCACACGGGACCGCTACAACTCTGGCTCCACACCTAACCCCACCCCACCCCCACGCCCAACCCTCCCCGTAACCCGAACCCCACCCCTAACCACAACCTACCCAGACCTACCCCCACCACTAACTCTAACCCCACCCCTAACCATAACCTACCCAGACCTACCCTCACACCCACCCCCACCCCTAACCATAACCTACCCAGACCTACCCTCACACCCACCCCCACCCCTAACCATAACCTACCCAGACCTACCCCCACCACTAACTCTAACCCCACCCCTAACCATAACCTACCCAGACCTACCCCCACACCCACCCCCAACCCTAACCCCACGCCTGCCCCCACACCCACCCCCATTCCCCAGCCCCATGCCAGGAGGGCTAGAGTAGAAGATGGAACCTTCCACCCCACACGACATCCCAGGTCCACCAGAAAGATCCAGGAATGGAAAATCACAGTCAGAAAACCAAACATCATCTTAGGGGACTCCAACCTCTCCAGGATCCAGTCCTACTCCAGGGGGGATCTTCAGATTGACAGCTACCCCGGGGCAACATTCCAACATGCGGCGGGCCTCCTGGAAAAGACAGTGGTGGATCCCAAGGTACAGAGAGTCACCCTATCCTTTGGAATCAATAACAAGGACCAGCACCCAAAGAAAACAGCTATCAAGCAGTTGCAGAATATGCTGAGGATGGCCAAAACCACCTTTCCATCAGCGGAAATCTGGATTCCACTCATCAGTCACTCTGTGAACATAGAACCCTGCCAGAAGTCCAACTTGGAAGAGATAAATGAACACATCCGCAGGAACATGCCCCATGTCCCTAAGCTTCCAGAGGAGGACTTCTGCACCGCACAAGATAACATCCACTGGACAGATAGGACAGCAACAAACATACTGAACCACTGGCTGCACCATTTAAACTGACAATCCCCACAAGCCCAAGCACAAACAGGGAGGGGAACAAAAACATTATACTATTGAGTAACAACTTTACACCTACCGAAGACCAATTTAAGCTGCTGGACAGGGGTCTGTCATTTATACCCACAGTAAATATCCGCAGAAAACAAAAAGAAACCCTCAAAGGACAAGTCCAGGAGTTCCACAGGAGACTGAAACTGGCAGCTTTCTTTGAGGGAGCGGAAACCAGGGAACAGATACCTTTCACACCAAGATCCATCTGGGAACCCAGACCAGAACAAATCCCAGAAGAGATTGCGCAGATTATTAAAGAGGACAACACACTAATTAAGGCATTGAACCCACAAACCCACAAAGACCAAAACAACCTCAGCAGAGGGGAGAGCCAAGCACTACTACAGCTGGCTAAAAACAAGCAAATAATTATCAAACCAGCAGACAAGGGAAGTGCCATAGTTATTATGGACAGAACACAATACACACAGGAAGCCTATAGACAACTTCACAACATAACACATTACAGAAAATTAGATGGACCCATATACCCAGACGCGGCCCAGGAAATACATTCCATCATACAGACACTAGTAGAAAACAAATACATCACTAAAAAACAAAGTTTTTACCTGAGGGGAGAGGACAACCCAAGACCTAGGATTTTTTACCTCCTCCCTAAAATACACAAGCCACCAGAATCCTGGAACATACCATATGAGGTCCCAGCAGGGAGGCCTATTATTTCATACTGCAACAGCGAATCCTATAGGATAGCTGAATACTTAGACTTTTTTCTGAACCCACTATCCACAAAACACAAAAGCTACATCAAAGACACATGATTTCATAAACAAAATAAAAAATGCCAAAATACCGGAAGAAGCCATCCTGTTCACCATAGACATAGATAGTCTATACACCAACATAATCACAACAGCAGGAATAGCAGCGGTAAAAACATGGATGGGAAAGTACCCGGACAACAATCGACCGGATACAATCCTCCTGGAGATAAGCCTCACAAAAAATTACTTTGAATTCAATAAAGAATTCTTCTTACAGACCAGCGGCACAGCAATGGGCAAAAAATTTGCACCGGCTTATGCCAACATTTACATGGCACATTGGGAGGAGACTGTTTTTGAAAAATGTCCCAAATTTCCCAATAATTATTTCAGGTATTTAGATGACATCTGGGGAACATGGACACATAGCTCAGAAGATTTCAAACACTTCATTCAGATCCTCAACACGCACCATACATCTATCACAATTAAACACACCACACACTATGAACATATAGATTTTTTGGACACTACCACATACAAGGGGCCCTCATTTCCCCAAACACACACATTAGACACTAAAGTTTTCTTTAAAGACACAGACACACATGCACTCTTACACAAGGACAGTCTCCACCCAAAACATACATTCAGAGGCCAGATTAAATCCCAATTGCTAAGGTTCAACAGAATCTGCACACAGATTACAGACTTTGAGGAGGCTACCAAAACCCTCTTCAATGCATTAAAACCAAGGGGGTATTCCAGATCATTCCTCAGACAGATTCGGAAAACCTTCTTGGCTACAAAACAACAAGACACTAGAAAAAGAATTCCATTTATCACCACCTACTCGACATTCAGCCAAATAGCGAACAGAAAAATTAAACAGAACCTGGCCAGGATTCTGCAAAACACAGACTTCAGGAATACAAAATCGTTTCGGCCTACAAAAAAAACAAAAACCTTAAGAATCATCTGGTAAGTAGTAAACTACCGTAAATCAACATTTTACCCACACAAGGCCCAATATTTTACAAACAGGCCACTACAGTGAAAAACAACACTACAAACACAACATACCTTATTAAACAAACACTCACAGTTAACACATATAACTGCATATATGTCATAAAATGCAAACACTGCAACATAATATTTGTAGGAGAAACAGGAAATACAATCAAGACCAGATTGGCACAACACATATATAACATAAGAAATCATAGGAAAACAGACACACACATAGTGGCTCATTTCCTACACCATGGACTTGAAGCAGTAGAAATATCGGGCCTCCATTCAAACATGGACACAACTGGACACAGGAGGACAGACGTAGGACAGAAAGACATTGTATTAGAAAACTCAACACCATATTCCCAGGCGGGTTAAACAAACGCTGGTAAAACATCAACACGAGGAACCAAATTCTTCCTACTTAAAGGCTGCAGTACACTGAATGGCCAGTGCAAACTTTTCTTTCCCAAGGGGCCCTCATAAGGGTAACTTGGGAAATAAAGATTTTTTCCTAAACCTGGTTTCAGGTCAGGTTGTGGTGGGTTTCGCCCACAGTTCCCTGTGAGGGGGAGTGTCCGTAATATTTGGGAATGACTTAGCCAGAGGTAAAATACTGGTTACTCCTGAGGTGACGGCTGTGCCAGTAGTTCCCGAAGGCCCTGATGAACTGGTGCAGAAATATTTTCGGCTTGTGCTGTAACTCGGGCCATGTCAAAAACTCATAGTGAGTGTCAACAGAACGGATGGTGATGATGGCATTGGTGATTGGTGATCTAGGTGATGGTTTCATTGCGGGTCCTGATCTGTGTGGTGCTCCATCTTCTGTGGTTCTGCCTTCTGACGTGGAGTCAGGTAAAGATGCTGCAGGACTTTGCGGAGTGTCTATGGCACGTGATCAGCTTGTTGCTGAGCAGAGGAAAGATCAGACCCTTTCTCCTCACTTTGACTCTGTGGTTTCCGAAAAGGAACTCGGTTCAGTGTCACCCAGATATTTCAAACAAAATTGTGTTCTTATGTGCAAATGGACCCCTTGTTATGCGTCGGCTCAGGATGATTGGGCTGTTGTCACAAATTGTGGTTCCGATGCGATACCGCAATGAAAGTCTTGCAACCAACTAGCTGCTCATTTAGGAGTGAACAAAACCTATGACCGGATTTTTTGTAATTTTCTTTGGCCTGGTTTAAAAAAAGATGTTGCAAAATAAGTTCTGTCACACCTGTCAAGTGGTGGGGAAGCCAAATCAAGGTATTCCGCCCGCTCCGTTAAGCCGTAGTGAACCATTTGAGCGTGTGATTGTGGACTGTGTGAGTCCTCTTCTACGTGGGAAAGCTGGTAATAAATTTTATTGACCATAATGTCAAGTTTCTTTTCATTGTTTGGCTTCCCAAAAGTTGTGCAGACTGACTAAGGGTAATAACTGACTAAGAACTTCTTGTGTCTTTTCTAAAGTTCTCGAGCAGCTTGAGATTTCCCACTGCTACTCAAGCGCTTACGAGTTTTCATGAGACTTTAAAGTCTATGCTGAGTGCATACTGCTTTGAATGTGACAGGGATTGGGATGAGGGACTTCACCTCATGTTTGCTGTGCATGAAGTGGTTCTCTTGGATTCAGCCCTGCTAAGCTAGGTTTTGCTCATTCTGTGCTCGGGCCTGCGCAAAAGAAAATGAAGGGCTGGTTTGATAAACATACCCAAAGCAGATCATTTGTTCCGGGTGATAAAGTTTTGGTCCTGTTGCCCATCCCGGGTTCAAGTCTGCAGGCTTGATACAGTGGTCCCTATGCAGTGCAGAAAAAAGATGGTGACTATCGCATTGCCTCCCTAGACCATAGACGTAGGAGTAGGCTGTGTCATATTAACATGCTGAAGCCTTACTTTGAAAGGGATTTAAAAATGTTCCCAGTTCAGAAGTGAAACCCATAATGACGTCTGTGGCGCTGTCCAGTGCTGAAGGGGCAGCGAGAGAGTGAAGCTCCGTTCCTGCAACAGGCTATGGTACAGGGCTGGTTGAAAAATTCTGTGATGTTGGCTCATTTGTCTGATGCTTAGCGTGAAGACATAATTGGCCTTAATCAGTCTCACATATCATTGTTCTTCGATGTACCTTGCAGAACCCGTGTGTTGGAACACGATATTTATTGACATGGGCGATACTTCCCCTATTAAACAGCATCCATATCATGTACAGTTGAAGTAGAGGGTTTAAATACACCTCAGCCGAATCCATTTAAACTCAGCTTTTCACAATTCCTGACATTTAATCCTTGTAAACATTCCCTGTCTTAGGTCAGTTAGGATCACAACTTTATTTTAAGAATGTGAAATCTCAGAATAATAGTCGAGAGAATGATTTATTTCAGCTTTTATTTCTTTCATCACATTCTCAGTGGGTCAGAAGTTTACATACACTCTGTTAGTATTTGCTAGCATTGCCTTTAACTTTAACTTGGGTCAAATGTTTCGGGTAGCCTTCCACAAGCTTCTCACAATAAGTTCCTGGAATTTTGGCCCATTCCTCCTGACAGAGCTGGTGTAACTCCAGTCAGGTTTGTAGGCCTCCTTGCTCGCACACGTTTTTTCAGTTCTGCCCACACATTTTTCGATTGGATTGAGGTGAGGACTTTGTGATGGCCACATAATTATCCTTCCTCATGATGCCATCTATTTTATGAAGTGCACCAGTCCCTCCTGCAGCAAAGCACCCCCACAACATGATGCTGCCCCCCCCCCGTGCTTCACGGTTGGGATGGTGTTCTTCGGCTTGCAAGCCTCACCCTTTTTCCTCCAAACATAACGATGGTCATTATGGCCAAACGGTTAAATTTTTGTTTCATCAGACCAGAGGACATTTCTCCAAAAAGTAAGATCTTTGTCCCCATGTGCAGTTGCAAACTGTAGTCTGGCTTTTTCATGGCGGTTTTGGAGTAGTGGCTTCTTCCTTGCTGAGCAGCCTTTCAGGTTATGTCGATATAGGACTGGTTTTACTGTGGATATAGATACTAGTACCGATACTTTAAGAATAACAGTGTTTTAATAAGAGCCGTATTTCCTATGAGTTGCGTGCGTGCGTGCGCAGTGCTTTGCTTCCACTCCCTGCATGCGTAGTGGGCGTGCCAACTTTTTTATCTCACACGCAGGCCGCGGCTTTCATGGTGATAGGAAGAGAAGCATGGCTGCAAGTACCAAGCGCTCTTGCCGACCGTCCACGGCTTGTTGACAAAACAGACGCACGGAGTGAAACATGGCATTATTTCGCTTACATAGCTGACAGTCAGGGCAAGCCCACGGACACCACAAAGCCAGTCTGTAAAAGATGTTTTAAACCCACGCAGACCAAGGGAGCCAACACGTCAAACTTGGCAAAGCATCTCGCCGACAGACACGCCAACCTCAAAGAATTCAAAGAACGACAAGTTAGCGAATGTGATAGATAACATAACTACATGCCCTCAAATATAAGTCAAACGAGTGAGATCTATTTAGTGACAAGCAAACTTTTTTCACCATTGGACTTTGACGAGGCAATTAAGGGCAGTGATAACCGTTTAGTTTAGCTAGCTAACGTTAGCTAGCAAGCAATAATTAATGAGAACCGGCTATCTCAAAAGTAGTTTATCTACATAGGCTACCATGTAGTTTTCACATGTCCATGTTCTGTGACAAAAATCTTTCTATTGTGAACCAATATTTTTTAAACATAGCTATATAGCTCAGCAACTGTAACAGAATAATTACATTTTTTGTTAAAACATGTTCAATAGCTTTATAGCTCAGCAGCTGTGATGGAAGATATTTTTTACTTATTTATTTAGATTATTTAAGTTTCAACCGTGTCAAAATATTTCCTGTTATTTGTTTTAACATTTATAAGGAATTTTAAGTTCCATGTTCCGTCATCTACTATATTCCATTCGTTTTCCTGTTTTAGGTTTTTGTTGTGGTATCGTTTCAGTATCGGTATCGAGATACTTAGGCAGGTACTGGTATCGAAGTCATAATTTTGGTATCGTGACAACACTATCTCTAGGAGACAGAATGCGTCTCCTTCCTGAGTGGTATGATGGCTGCGTGGTCCCATGGTGTTTATACTTGCGTACGATTGTTTGTACAGACGAACGTGGTACCTTCAGGCGTTTGGAAATTGCTCATGGATGTCAAGCAAAGAGGCACTGAGTTTGAAGGTAGGCCTTAAAATACATCCACAGGTACACCTCCAATTGACTCAAATAATGTCAGAACTTTCTAAAGCCATGACATAATTTTCTGGAATTTTCCAAGCTGTTTAAAGGCACAGTCAACTTAGTGTATGTAAACTTCTGACCCACTGGAATTGTGATATAGTGAATTAAAAGTGAAATAATCTGTAAACAATTATTGGAAAAATTACTTGTGTCATGCACAAAGTAGATGTCCTAACTGACTTGCCAACACTATAGTTTGCTAACTTGAAATCTGTGGAGTGGTTAAAAATGAGTTTTAATGACTTCAACCTAAGTGTATGTAAACTTCCAACTTCAACTGTAAATCCTGACAAACGTAGTCGGTTAAAAAAAGCAGGTTGAGTACATGCTCAGTGTTTCCCCTACCGTTATCTTGGCCGGGCGGCCCGCCCGGCCAAACTCACGTGCCGCCCGGCTTGAACAAGAGGGAAAATAAGTAATTTTAATGAAAAAAATTTTTTTTTTGTATTATTCTTTTTTTTTTAATGTAGCTGCAATATTTCCCTTACCGCAGAATGCGGGAATGATCAAAATAGCATCGGGAAAAACCCTTGCCAAAACAGCTTCGGTTTCCCCTTAGGCCTAATTAAAATTTTCAATGGCAGCGCTATTATGAGGGTGTAATTATAGTTTCCGCCTCTACGCAAAATGGCGCACTTTCACCGCCCGGCCTGAAAAAAAATCTAGGGGAAACACTGATGCTGGTACATGATATTGCTGAGCCCAGCTCAAGTGCATGGAGCTCGCCTTGGTGGGTAAGCCAAATAACACTGATCGGTTTTGCACGGATTTTCGAAAAGTGAATAGTGTCGCCAAGCCTGTTTTTCTCTTCCCCGTATGGGAGACATTGATCATGTGAGTGGTGCTTCATATGTGACTAAACTTGATTTGTTAAAGGAATATTTCACCTTCGTGTGACATAGCCTAAGTAATTTTGTGGAACCTACCCCATTATATTTGCATAGCGTTAATACTAGCAACAGCAGCTGTCCTTGCTGACTGTTAACGGCATCGCTGTTAGTCCCGGTTGTCAGGGTCCCCATTCACTCCCATTCATTTTCGGGACCTCGCCAAAATAAATCGTTTTAAAGCACAAACTAACTACGGTGGATAATACATAGATAAAAGAGAACACGGAGGTGAAAAGGTACGCGTTTGTTTTGAGCTTATAAGCTGTTTTCAAGTTTAAATTAGCTATAGTAGTGGAACTATTTTCGGATATGCTACTGCGTAGAAATACAACAACCCGTAGTTTTGTTTTATTATGATGTAAACCTACAACTAACGGTAGCCTACTACAGTTGGTGAATTGACGTCAACTTTATTGTGCGCAAGGATTCACCAGAGAGTTAAAATAACAAATAATAATAATATAATGGGGTAAGCTCCACAAAATTACTGTCACACAAAGGTGAAATATCCCATTAAAGGGATATTGGCAGGTCCCCTTGACATCTCATGCAAAACAAATATCTGCGTCACGCCCTACAATTTCCTCCAGTATACCGTAATGGCTTTCGGTATGTGTAACGCACCCGCTACATTTCAAAGACTCATTAATGCCATTTTATCTGGGTAGCATTTAACCTCACCCTAAATCTCGGTAAATGTGAGTTTAGTCAGGTGACATTAACCTTTGGGGAAATTTGTTGGACGAGGTCAGGTTCGCCCAGTTCAAGCTAAAGTGATAGCAATTCTTGGAATGCCCATCCCTGCCTCCAGGCATCAGTTGCTGGGTTTCTTGTGGATGGCGGGTTATTACAGAAGTTTCTGTAAAAACTTTTCAGTTGTCGCCTCGCCCCTTACTGACTTGTTGAGTTCCAGAGTTTGTTACCCCATGGTCCGACCGTTGTCAGTGTGCTTTTGAAAAGGTGACGGCCTTGTTGACGAACGCTCCAGTACTAAAAGCTCCTGAATTTAGCAGGCCGTTTAAACTTGCAGTGGATGCTAGTGATACCGGGGCAGGTGCCGTTCTATTGCAGGACAGTCCAGATGATATTGCGTTTCTTACTTCTCTAAGAACTTCAATCGACATCAGCGGGTGCATTCCACCATTGAAAAGGAGGCTATTGCTCTGGTTTTGGCCTTAGAACACTTTGAAGTGTACGTAGGTTCGTGAAGTGTTCCCGTATTGGTCTATACTGATCACAATCCATTGGTATATATTGACCGGATGAGAAATTCTAATAAGCGGTTGATGTGCTGGAGTTAGCCTTTACAGTCCTTCAACGTGGAAATCAGGGATGTCCGTGGCAATCAGGGATGTCCGTGGCAGTGACAATGTCTTGGCCGACATGTTGTCGCACGTTTTTGAATGTTGCGTGAATAACTATTTCAGGTTATTCACTGACTTATGGGGGGGTGTTATGCGCGCCACTGCTCCGCTTGTTTTCCCTTCTCACGTTCTCAGTTTCCCTCTCACAGGTCCCGGTGGTTACCTTGATGGGCGTGCTTATATAAGGTTCCAGGTTACCTGGGAAGAGAGAGAAGTAGAAGCAGCTGTCTCTCCCGACTAGCAGTTGTTCAGTTTTATTTAGTTTGTTTCTTTTCCTTTACAGGGATCCGGCAATCCAGTTTTCGTGCTTTATTTGTGAGTTTAGTTTTCCTTTCCACATTTGGTTAGTGTAACCACTGCGTGGTCAGCCCAGGAACGTACCCTTCGTTGTATTGTTTTTGGCTGGATCTCTGGACTCTTCTTATGTTAGTCACTTTGGTTCTCTTTTTCCCCCTTGTATTTGCAAAATAAAACTTTATTTGCACCTTTTCAATTGGAGTCTGGTCTCGTAATATGTTATGTGCTTCATTGTCACACGAGTTAGGTGAGGATGTAACAGTTAAAGCTGCAGTAAGTAACTTATTTCGAAAAATGTCGGGGAACGGTCATGTTTAGTTGGTAGCAATCATAGAAAGAACAGTTCTGAGAGAAATCCAGCACCATAGACTGTTTATACCCTCCAATTCTGCATTCTAAAATCAGCAATTCAGCAAGTTTTCCCAAACAGTGGCTTAACCATGACCACATCGCGGACCAATCAACTGTGAGATTGACCTTGCCAGTAGCTAGCAAGTAAACCGGCGCTATTTCATGGAAAGAAAAATAAATGGGAATTGGAGAAAGCTCACTTGAAAACTGGAATAAACATACGTGCTAATTTCAGAAGGTGGTGAGATCTTCGGGAACAAATTGGTTTAAAGACAGTCTGGACAGGTAGGTCAAAAGTTTCAACATGAATGGACTTTCTGCTTGCCAGACAACTGTAATTACCTAAAATGAATAGTAGCTAGGTTGGTAATTGGTATTATTGATAACGTTACTTTATTCAGCGGTTAGTTCTTGGAAGGAGGGCATGCTTGCTAACGTTATATGTCGTATAGATCGCGTTAGCTCGAACTGGCTACGTGGCTATAAGTTACCAAAGCGTAGTTACCAGCTGTAGCCAGATAATGCCTGGTTCAGACTAACGCTGCACAAACTGCAACAACAGAAAAGATTTTGTTGTTTTAACTGGAATTGTAGATGACATTTTTACTGTAAAATAACAATCTGCAATCCTGAAATTGTATCTAGCAGACTTTCACGTTCATAACGAGGTCTGTGGGGTGGGGGTGTGACCAAGGATGTTGTGACAACAAATGTGGGGGGAAAACGGCATACTCCAGCTTTAACAAGCAAGAAACAAGCAAGCTACCACAGCTGTCCAAGTAATGAGTAGCAGACAATGCAGAGCTTGTTCAAATCGCAATTTCCCTTGAAGCGAATGAGCAGGTCAGATAGCAGGGTTGTATTATTGCGGTCTCAGTGTGTGAGAGTCTGGGTTCTGTGCCACCACACTGAGCCCCTGGCCCCCCGACTCCTATCCTTTGGGGCAAAGCAGGGTGTCCCTATCCTGGAACCACAGCACGCACGCCCACTCTCTTTCTCCTCAGTCACTGCCTCCTGGGGGTGAAACACATCCCATACAAATTATATGAACTTGCAGGTTTGATCTAAAGGCAAGAGTCAAATCTGCATGGATAATAATTCTGTGCATAAAAAAAACAAAACAAAGTTCAGTTTTGACAATATTTTGCACTGAAGAGGTCTTTTAAATTTCAGAACTGTACATATAACCCAAACAACTGCACTTCGGTATTATCAAATGGTCCAGTTTCCTTTGGTCAGTGTTCTTGAGCATTCCCCCTCCCACTCTGTGTTTAAAAGAGTCGGTGAAAAGTTGAGGCCTGCAGCTCTGTGCCCAGGTGAAGCAAGTGGCTTCTTTATGAATGACTTTTTAAATTAATTTTTGGGCGGGGTTTTTTGTATCACAGGGGGCAAAGGCCTGTTTCTTGCGGGACATCCCTTTCTCCGCCATCTACTTCCCGGTGTACGCCCACACCAAGGCTGGGCTGGCTGACGAGCAGGGCAGGCTGGGGGCGCTACAGCTGTTGACAGCCGGAGCCATTGCAGGTACCTGCCGTGTTCCCCACACACGACTTACAGATCGTCACTGTCTCAAAATACACAGCAATGGAACAGGCCTCGATATCTGTGAGCACCTGCATGTGTTAATATCATTTGGTCCTTCTCCTAAGGACTTTGCCTTTGGGGAAAAAGTGTTGCGTCATTGGTGAGACGGGACCTTATAAATCTGTAGAATTGTCCCTCTCACATGTTAGAGGCCCTACATTAGACCGAGATTCAGACATCAGAGTTCACGCATGACACAGTTCTCTCTTATTCTGTGGCTTGTAAAAAAAAATCTCAGGTATACCCGCCGCCTCCTTGGTAACCCCCGCTGATGTAATCAAGACCAGACTGCAGGTGGCAGCCCGTGCCGGGCAGACAACGTACAGCGGCGTCATCGACTGCTTCAGGAAGATCCTGCATGAGGAAGGCTTCAGGGCCCTGTGGAAAGGAGCTGGAGGTAGGTACCAAGAGGCTCCGTGACTCCAAAATGAAGCAGGACATGGCATCTGCTGTTAAGGTGTTGCCAGCCATTTTGAGAAACCTTAAATTGGCAGCGTTGGTAATTTCGCTGCCCTGTCCCACCCGCAGCCCGTGTCTGCAGGTCCTCGCCTCAATTCGGCGTCACCCTAGTGACCTATGAACTCTTGCAGAGATGGTTCTACATTGATTTTGGAGGGCAGTAAGTGCAATTATACCAGATTTACTAATGTACTGCATATTTACCTTTATACTTGTACTAACTGAATCAACTGACTTGTGTGAAGTGTGACGTTTAAACCAGTTTCCTCCTTTCCCAGCCGTCCTGCAGGCTCAGAGCCTACTCCCAAGTCCAGAATCTCAGAGCTTCCTCCTCCCAGCCCCGATCACGTGGGAGGGTACACACTGGCCGCGGCAACGTTCGCAGGAGTGGAGAATAAGTTCGGCCTGCACCTTCCCAAGTTCAAGTCATCAGGCGTGGTGACAATTCAGCCACCTGCTCCCAAGGAGGAGCCGCAGGGCTCTTAAAGACTGTCCTTTCACAAGTCCTGGATCTCGATTGGCTGTATGCTTTGTGAGCCAATCGGCCGCTTAAAGCATTTATGCGTGATTTTTCTCTCCCATCTGAAATGGTTCACTAGAATGAAGCTCATGTCGTGGACTTTGTTTTTGGCCATTTCAGCAGCACTCCTTATTTAACCTGCTGCATGAATAGCTTTGATGATTTGCTTTGTGTAGCTTGCACAGTGTTACTGTACATATTGTACATCTCTGTACAGAGACATGAGTTGAGCCTAAAGATGTAGTGGCATTCTTGCCCTGCGATGCTTCGGTGTCAGGGGCATCTGCAATCATATATAGTAGCTTCATATGGTGTACAGATGTTTTCAAAGTGTTTTATTGAAAAGAAAAGAAAAAAAAATCATGACCAGAATCTTAGTAAATAATTTAATGCATTATTGTATTTTATTGAAATAAATCATGGGTTTAATTTGACACTGGAGAGAATGTCCTGCTCACACAACAGGGACAGAAAAGGTTTGAAACAAGGAGTCTATGGAAAGGGAGGGATTTGTACATTTTAATGAATTAATTTTAAATACATACACTAGTTGGGAAATGTCTCACTTCATATCTCTGAGGTTCTGATCGTAAGGTTTCTTGTTTAAACTGTCCGTGGAGACAAGTGAGACTACTTAATTTGGTTCAGGAAACAACAGTAAAAAGTAGTGTACATTAACCTTCAGAGGCAAGGCAAAGAAAAGCTGGTTTTTTATTTTAATAGTTTTCATTTAAGTAGGCTTGTGGTACCAATGAGTGCTATTTGCAGAAAATAAGCACTCAAAGGAGGTTAACAATTTAGTTTATTTGATGAGAAAACACTACAGTTCCACACATAATGAAGAAATAAACTACTATATTTCCACAGCAGCACTGCTAACGAACAGCAGTTATGGACTTGGTGTAATTTGAGAACACGGCAGAGAGCGCCACTGCATCTGAACCTGGCCGGAGTACTGTGATATGGATAGTCTCACACAGAATGACATGCATGTGAGCTTTAAGGCTTTGGGTTGTTTTCCAGAAGTCATTAAGTCAGTACAAACCCATTGTTTTAGTTGCTAGCCCTATCCCAAAAAGTTTTTCTTCAGAAACCTGTGCAGTAGCAGCCCACAGAAATACTGGTGTCCCCGAGTACGAATATTAAAAAACAAGTTTGCATATCAAGAAGTCTGACTGGTTTAGGCTGCTGCTTAAAATAAAAAAATCAACGCTCCTGATTGCTGCCAATGTTAACACCAGTGTCACTCCACAGTAAAAACCTACACGAGTTGGAAAAACTGAAAGAAGTTGGTCCCTGCATTCCCGTTTCTGAGGCCATCAAGCAGACAATCACTGAGTGGCCAGCTCCTCCACATCGTCGCGGTTTTCGTTGATCTCTGCCAGTGTGTGGCCAAAACGGGTCCACTCGTCACTCCGGGGAACAGCGATTTGCTGCAAATAAGACGATAATTTGCTTAGTAAGCAAGCGTAAATATTCATCAAGCCCTTTTTCTTCTGGCTCAAACCTGCTGCAATTAATTCTTGCGGTCTGCAGTGGCTTCTCTGTGGGGTCATGGCCAATTTTCCCCAACTATCACAGACACGACCCCTTGCCAGGTCGGCTGCTACAATTGTCCTCTATCTTTGGGCTCAACCATCAATCGTGTAGCTGACACACACTAAACGCAAAAATCTCGGGGGACCCTGCTCTGACAGGAAGTTAATTGTGCTCAGTAAAGGGCTGGGAGAAACAACATTCTTCGTTGGACAGTTTCTGACCACTTCAGCAACTCATGAAGGTGAGCGTGAATATTATGACTAATATGGGTGCCAGGTAGCTATACAACATTATGTTCAAACAAAGTTCAGTATGCCTTTAAATAGACACAGATCTCGCCTTTGATCAGTGTTAGAGAGGGCAGAGCTCAACACCAGCTGGCTTCAGTCCTGCTCAAACACCTTGTTCTGATATCTAGTGAATTCAGAATAGTGAAACAATTGAGCATTCTGCCCTTTCAGGAACTGAAAAGGAATTCTAATTTCAGTGTAAAACTAGGCTAGGATTAGGATTTCAAAGACGCAAGTGCTAAATTGTTAATTTCATTGAATTCCTCCTACGTCAGCAGCATGTGAGATGTAATTACACCCAAGCTCCCAAACTTCAGCCTAACTCACCTCTCCAACATCGTAGATGAGGATCTTCCCATCCGAGTCTCCAACAGCAATCTCTCTCCCGGTTTGGGCCCATCGGACCCGGTTCAGTGCCGGGTTCCCCTCCACCATGATGCTAGCTGTGGGAACCTGCAATGACCAATGTTTGCCACAGGATTTTCTGAAACTGGTGGCAGGACCCTGAACTGTCTAGGCAGTGCGGGAGCATGCCCCGCCGGAATAAAATTTTGTCAATTTCAACAGCTAAATGTATCAATTTGGAGGTCTTTGAGATGGAAATTTAAAGACTAGGTCCACAATTTTTTGTGAAAGGAACATGGGGAATTTTTCTCTGTCTTTTCTGAGTAAAGTAGTGTAAAAATGTAAATCTTGTTATATGACATGGAGGCCAAATGAACGGGGTGAGGCCAGAGATGGTTAAAAACAGAGTTTGCACTGAAGGGAAACGGGAAACCCTGCCGTGAACACAGGAGTTTTAGATTTGCGTTGCATTACATTTGCTGCCATCTCTCTTGAATAATGTCTATTATCTTCCACAAGACACGACAATATACAGTGAGCATCATAATTAATTGGACAGTGACACATTTTTTGTCATTTTGGTTCTGTACTCTAGCACTGAGTTTGAAAGGATGCAATGACAATGAGGTTGAAGTGCAGACTGTCAGCTTTAATTTGAGGGTATTTTCATCCATATCGAATGAACCGTTTGTACATTTTCGGGCATCAAAAACTATTGGACAGTTTAACATAATGTAGAATAAAGTAATCATTTTTAATATTTGGTCTCATAGCCTTTGCATGCCATGACCTCCTGATGTCTGTGACCCAACAATATCAAAAGACTCTTGATATCTTATTTTCTGGTACTCCTACAAGCGATACTATAACCTCTCTGCATTTGAATGGATCTCTATGGGAATTGGGGGAAAATTTGTCAGGAGAAACAACCCTTAAAGTGATCCATCCATATCTACTGCATATCCGGCAGCAGAGTGATGGTTTGAGGCTCATTTGATACCTCAGACCCTTGATGACTTACAGGCATTTCGCCAACCATGTATTCCATACTGCTCCAGCATAATTTACAGCTAAATCTAGTCCCACCCCCAATTCCCATAGAGATCCATTCAAATGCAGAGAAGTTATAGTATCGCTTGTAAGAGTACCAGAAAATAAGATATCGAGTATTTTGATGATGTTGGATCACAAACATCAGGAAGGCATGGCATGCAAAGGATATGCAACCAAATATTTAAAATGATTACTTTATTCTACATTATGTTAAACTGTCCAATAGTTTTTGATGCCCGAAAATGGGGGGGGCTATGTACAAACGATTCATTCGATATGGATGAAAATACCCTCAAATTAAAGCTGACAGTCTGCACTTCAACCTCATTGTCATTGCATCCTTTCAAACTCAGTGCTAGAGTACAGAACCAAAATGACAAAAAATGTGTCACTGTCCAATTAATTATGATGCTCACTGTACATAAACTAGTATACATTTTATTTTGTTTCTCTTTTCAGGTTAGCTAGCGAGATGACATTAGTTGTAAAAAATTTATTATAGCTTGCTTGCAGAAGTGATAACCTTGTTACGTTAGCTTATGAGAAATGAATATCATAATGGTTGAGAGCTTTGCTTGAGCTTTGCTTGAAACAATATGTATCCATTATAGTGTACCACAGAGGGTTTAACTTTCACAAACATACTAACCACGTCTAATCTAAGAATTGTGAGGCGATGTAGCCTTGGAGATGCACTCGCACATTTGTTGTGTGTATGCGTGCGGGTTTGTGTGTAGGCAGGGAGTAGAGTAATAAGAGGGGCTTTCTCAAGCGACAGGGCTATGCTGCGCACATAGTAGGCTACAAATTTTATTTTTGATTAATTTGAAACTGGCGGTAGAAATTCAACTGGCAGGCCGCCACAGTTTAAAGGTCTACTCTGGGGGCTCAAAATATGATAAACCCTGTTAAACACTGATGCATTAATGTTTCCTAATGTCGATGAATTTTTTTTGCTCATTTTCTGTAAGAATTCACTGAAATAAACATGCATTTGTCTATTTTTCACGGAAGCTATGAAAACCTTGTTTGACTGGGGGGGACTATCCCAAGTGACCAAGATACTCCCACTCAAAATTTGATTGACAAGTGAAGTGACATCACATCAATGTTGTGCACACACTCTTCTGTTAGCTACTCTGCACATCCTACATTAGCCAAAGAGCGTTTATACAGCTTCAGCATGCACTAAACATTCGGCACACACTACACTAATGTTAGCTAACATTAAAAGCCTCTTTGCTACAAGCTAGCCAACACTGGCTAGCTAACTGGTGACAGCATGACTGCAAAAAAATAACTACAGAAATGCAATAATGACAAACTAGCAAGTTAGCTATACATAGTTGAAAGACACTTACCTGGTTCATTGTTACGGAAGATACAGAACCTTCTTTTACATTTAGTTTTGTCGCAAAGCCTAGTGAATACTCCTGCATTTGAAAAACACTAAGGCTGTGTCCGAATCAGAGCCATATCTACTGCGTGCGTCCTGTTTAATGTATACTAGCACACTGTATACTGCTTACTGCATACTGTTTAGTGACATGCCGAATGCAAAAACTAACCTCCATACTATTATCAACAAAAACACGTAAATAAGTATCATCCAGGGATATTAACCCCTTCGCGCAGGCACCCTAGTGGTCAAGACCCCGGCGTTGTGACATTGCTCAACTGAGACATTAGTTGCTCCTGCAACCAAACTGAGTGGAAACGACAAACTCCATGTTCTATCTTTATTAGTACACGGTTTGTGACAACAATACCGAATACAGTGTTTCTAAATGCCACTGTTATCGCGTAGCTAGTCCATTTAACAAGCAACCCCCACCCAGTCTCACCTGCAAATGTACCTACCCATGCATAACACAGTGGACAATAGCGTCCATCTGTGAGTTCATAAAAATATTTTTTCATCACCAAAAATTCTTATTCAATCATAGCAACAAGATAAACATGACAATAGTCCAAACGTATGCCAAAACAGCGTGAAAAGCCCTGCTCACTGAATCGTAAAATAAACAAGTGAAATTCTTGTGTAATTATACCAGGTCATTCTACCATCATATCTGCTACTAATTATGAAATAAATATACAATCCTAACATTGATTTTATGCATAGAGATGTTCCTTTAAAAATTCAGTGGTCATTTATTGTCTTGGACAATAAATACACACCCCTTTATAAAGCTATTACACAATCTGAAACGTCTTCACGCAAAACCCTGTGTATGTTTTACCTGCAGCTGTGAAGTTATTCCAGTTTGATTGACAACTGTTGTATCCGATAGAGGGGAGTATATCCTTCTCAATGGTGTTTGCAATTTCTTATTGGATTCTTTGAACAATAAATGACAGCCCAGGGTAACAGCATTTTTAGTTTAATTAGTTTCGTATTACGCAAACAACTACAGAAAAGCTCACGAGGCATAATTGTCCTTTTCCTGCTTTTATAGCAACATTTTACCAATTGGGCAACTCGTCAGCATGAGTAGAGTAATCTCCACCTTGTTTACATGGATTTTGGGAGTGGGTCAGAAGTATTGATTCTATCAGAGGATATCTACAAACATGATAGGAGTTTTTTCTCCACGATATGCAAGTAATACTGCTTGTAATATATGGTTGGTCTCACTGGCTACATATGTACGTTAGCAAAGAGATTAGTTGGACAAGAGGCAGCACCTCCTGTTAAAAGCTGTCACAAGAAGACCATTATGGTCATAAAAGACCTAAAAAAAAGTCAATGGCAGTGGATGGGGCAGGTGTCAAAAAAATCGGATTCAGAAACACTCTAGAGCACTGAATACATATTTTTGGTTTATTTGTCCTTACTTATGGATCATCCATGTGTTTTTTACCAATCCTAGTGTATCGTTCTTGCTGTAGATAACGCGTTGACGAGATGTTAGCGTTTAAAAGATGTATGCGCTGACCACTCACATGCGCAGTAGTGGCTGGGCAATGGGGATTGCATCATCGTTCTGATCACACTCGTTCCAGCGCTTTACGACATTTTAGTCTGTCTTAGCATTATTAACGTATTATTTGCACCTAATCTCTTTTATTCTCTTGTTATTCTTAGCTACTTAGCTATTCTCGTTATTTTTAGCTGTTATTCTTATACTTTACTTTCCTCGTCAGAACGTAAAATTTAGTTTTGTTTTAACAAAAATACAGGAAATGTCCACACCGTGCAGAGAGTACCTCTCCACGTCCCTGTCAGATATGCAGTTTTCATATGCTTTATACTATATATATATTTTTTTAATGTAGCCTATATATTTATTATAAAAAAACTAGCTAGCTACTTGTTAAACTAGACTGAAAAACGAGAATCAAAAAACAAGGGACTATCAAGCTAACTATAAAAAAAATATATACCAAAAATAAATAGGTTACTATAACGAGAATATTCAAAAAAGCTGAACTGTAAGCTAGCTATATCGCTCAGTCGTTCTCTCTATCTCCTCTCCACGCAGATCAACTGCTGCACTGAGATTCGCTTTTATAGCTGGGGCGTAGCCCGTCCTCGCTCCAAAACATCAGGGTGTAACCACCAAACTATTGGTGGGCGTAGCTGTACAGGTTTCTATTTCGTCACCAGGAGGAATACGTCAGTACCTAACATTTTATCACTAGACACTTTTGAGCCAGATTATTAAAGTTTATGCTTTTTTCCGTTGACTGCAGTAATTTGTCAAGATTTGGACCAGGATCAATCAGTAATACTTAGAAAAAACCAAACGTATCAGTTATCTAAAATAAGTTTTTTAAAGTGCCTTTAAACCATCAGAAGGGGCAAATATATATGCTTTATAATGGACAAAAAATATTTTATTCAATTTATGACAGTTTTGGATAGGTTTTTGGACCCATAGATATCTATACCCCTATACTGATTAAAATATCATAATTCCCACTTGAATGATGCAGAAGTGAGTTTTATGAGCCAAAACAGTTGAGTTAAAAATATAATTATTTTATGATTTACAGCAGTGCACAATTTAGCCACTTTGGATAGATTTGGAGACACTAAGGGACAACGGGGTACACGCTGCCTGTATTTTGCATCATAGATCTTTAGTAGTTCTGCATATCAGATTTTGCACACTTGTGGACACAGAGTCTATGATCCAGGAAATTTGACATATATAGCTCCCAGTATTTCATTGTAGGGTTGTCAGAAGTATCGATACTTCGAGACTTTTCGATACCACGTGCTTAAAAACGATATGATCTGAACTTTATTAAAAAAACGATATGAAATTAAATTTTTTATTTTTATTTTTTATTTGTATTAAATATTTGTGGGTCTTCAGTGCCTCTGGCTTCATTACGGCATTCTCTCCAGCAACGAACCCACCACGTGACTGACAGAGTGAGTGAGTGAGTGAGTGAGTGACAGTGGCAGAGGCACAAGCACTACAGGTACGATGATGATCAGAAGGAGAGCCAGAGACAAAACACGCCAGTGGATGTCACTCAGAACAGCCAGCGGCCCGTCACTGTTATTCAAGAAGCTAGCTAGAGTTAGCCATGGCAAGTCCAGCTCCAGAACTAACGTTAGTCGAAAAAGAAAATAGTAGGAGTGCTGTTTGGCAATATTTTGCCTATGAGGCAACTGAGAGAGGTAATGTTGAGTTAATATAATTTAACAAGTGTACAGTTATTGTCATGAATGACGTTACGATGTGATGCTGATGAGCTCAGAAAGTTCCCCCCGAGCGAGCTAACGTTAGCAGCTATAACGTTAACTAGCCTAGCCTTTTTTTTTTCTCAGAGCAAGCTAGCATCTAACTAGCTGGCTTGCTATGTTGTGTGTTGCTTAACGACACCAACTACATTAGCCTAAGTAACGTAGCAGGGTTGCACTGACAGCTGAGCTGACGACATAACGTTACACATTTATCCAAAATTAGTTTCAGCCAACGTTAGCTAACGTAAAATAGCTGGCTGATCTTGCGCATTGATTACTGCCATTGATGTTGGACCTGACAGAAAGTTTTATTAATTTTAATTGTATAAAAATACATGCAATTTAAGAATTATACCATCAAATCTAATTATGGATTTTCTCTCATATAGCACCAGAGAGAAGCTGCAAAGGACACCCAGACCCTTGCAATTGGAATGTTCTTGTTTTATTTTATTTATCCTTTGTTTACAGGGGAAACCCACTAAGACTGCACTGTGTTTACAAGTGAAGCAACAAAGCAATAATAACTACACAAATAATGTATAGGCCTACAAGGTAGGGAAAACATTTAAGAATAGTAATAATAATGTTAATCTTATTCTGTGTTCAGTGACTTTTTCTGTACCAGCACTGTGTGCAGGTTGTTAATAATAATTTTTAAAAAATGTATCCTATTTTGTGTGCCTAGGACTTTTTTTTTGTGTGCCGTGGTATCGAAAGAGGTATCGAGTATCGTTTTCTTATACTAGTATCGTATCGAAGTTTAAAATTCTGGTATCGTGACAACCCTATTTCATTGCAAACTAAAGACAAACAAATATTTATTTATTTTGACCTAAATTGTGAAAATAAACAAATCTAAGTTAGTATTCTAAATCAGTGGTTCTCAAACTTGGTCCTGGGGGCCCCCTGTGTATTGATGAATTATTTACCCTCTTAAAAAAAAAATGATGTCAGAAAATAGCTAGACAAGCCATTCAGAATAAATGTCCCATATTCACTTTGTGCTTATTGTGCTATATTGCAAACAATTACATAAAAATAGTTTGTACACAAAATGTTATAACTGATCAAATTAAAGACGGAGATGAATCAGAAGGTTGCGTCGGGGTCACCAATGAAGGAGTGCGGGAAATGACCAGACGGAGACTTCTTTCCAGGTCCAGCCAACTGCAACGCAGCCGCGTTCTTTATTTATAAACCTCATTCAACCCAAAGAACACGTCAAACGTTACAGTCTATGACGTAGCCGCGTTGACAGTAGGAGGAGAATTATATATGTATGTCCCAGAGGTAGCCGCCACATGCTCCTAATTAGGTCGTTGAAAATGTGTTTAAGTTCTTTCATAATTTTGTTTCCTTAAGCTTATTAACACAATGCAGGTTTGGCTCATTATCAATTTGCGTTGTCTTTGAATTGTTCATTATCAACCAAATGGTTAATTTTTGTGGCCATGTGTACACACCAATTAGGAGCCTATTGATTCACCTCAGCCTTTCATTTGCTCAGTTTTGTTACCTTTTTTAATGAAATTGTTTGCAATATAGCACAATAAGCTAAATATGGACATGGGACATGCATAGCTATTTTCTGACATAATTTGGCTTAAAAGGGTAAATAATCCATCAAACATGAAAAGTGCAATTAAGAAAAATTAACTAGCTTGTTAAAATTCTCGGATCGCATTGTGGTTGGAACGAAAACCAGCATACACAGGGGGCACCCAGGACGAATTTGAGAACCACTGTTCTAAATGGTACAACTGTCTGACAGAAAGCGCTTGTGCTAAAACCACCACAAACCTGGTCTAAAGTCATGTCGCAGTTGTTTACATGTTATTTTAACGCCGCATATAAGTGCGCCTACATAGGCATACTCACAACGCGCATACACCCTCCTTTCTGTTACACACAGGGCCAGGGGCGCACACAAGCATGACTAAAAATATCAAGATTACAATGTGAAATATTATTGTGTAGGCTATATCAAAAAATGCATAATAATAAAAGGGTCCATAGGTCAAATACCACATACCTGTCCCTCAGGGAAAGGAAATGCCGCATTAAATTGCTTTCAGCCCACTCCATCAACATCCAGGCGATGTGCGATGGTACGTGTAAGGTTACATGTATAGACTATTCACAATTATCCTGGATCAAGCTATGACTTAGCCTATATTTGCCAATAATTCCTGTAATCTTCTGTTACGGGACAATGGCTATCCATTAAAAATGGCTTTCCATGTGCTGATAACATATCAAGCCTAATGCGTGAATTGTCAATGATGGAAAACTCACGCACTGCAATAGACGGACATCTGAGTTCTGAAAATGCGCTTCAGATGTCATTACAATACAGCTCTCTAGGCCTACAGCCTGTAAGTAAATAGAATGGTTTTGAATGAAAAAAGTTCAAAACCCTTGTCCAGTGAATATTGCATTTATTGTTTTTCAAATAGCCTAGGCTACAGCGGATTCGCTGTGCATAAGATTTTTTCAATAGCATCTGGTGAAAAAAACGGAGATAAATGTCACCATGTTAAGTGAATTTGAACGGTATTCTTCATCATTCATATTTTTAAAATGACAGTGACAAGGTTTCCATACTCTCAGCTTATTAAAACCCCGCTGATTTTCACCTGTTATAACTGAAAAAAAACGATTTTAAAGAGAACTAAGCGTCTAATTAGAAACAAAAAAAATTAGCAGCACGTTACAAAATTCACAATTAATTTTAATGCCATTCTCTGCATGTGCGCTTTAACTTCATGCATGAGCAGGTCTGTTTCCCCTGCTGTAAATCGCACTTTGCACAGTCTTCCTGGGAAAGTGGATTGTTTAAAAGCATTAGCCTACGCTACGAGTAAAACAGGTTGATCACATTTCCATAAGCAGGACATTATAAAACAAGGGAAAATATGCGTGAACCTATGGGTTGCCAACCTGACAGCTTTATTGTATTTAGTGTCATCATTAAGGCAAAATAACGTTATTTATGTTATTAATCAAAATTAGAATGCAGGTAGCCTAATGAACTTCGGATGAAGCTTGAACATGAGTTAATTAATTCATTGCATAATCAAACAAAATTTGTTAAACAAGCAGGCTAATTTGGCATTTTCTATAAGGTGAGACGGAAGCCATTGGTAGCTTATTCTCAGCTGTTGCAGGTGCTTTTAACAAAGTTTAACCGCATATATTTTGTAAACAGCACTGTCAGGAATTACCGGGAACTCATAATGGTTAGTCCGAATAATATTGATCATAGGCTACTATTTATCCATATAGCCTATTCCTTGATCGCACTAAACACGCACGAGCATGTCTGTTTCGCCATCATATAAGCAATCCGCCAAGGTGGAAAAGCAGGCTTTTAAAGGGAATGAGATATGACATTTTGATTGGTTTATTGCATGTCACGCCCAAGACACACCTATAATTAATGAAGAGACTAGGTTCAGCCCATTTGCGCCGTGCTTAGCGCCCAAAAAACACGCTGTTAAAACAGCAAAACTGGACTTGGACACGCCTTAAATGCACTTAACACCATGCGCTTAGACGAAGCGCTAAGATCGCCAAGATAGAGCCCCAGGAGTTATAAAGCCTTAAATAGAACACACCCTGAATTGGTGAGAATTGACTAAATTTGGCATCTGTGCGAAGGGGTTAAAAACACTAAATTTTGCGTACTTGACAGCTTTTAAAAAAAAAAGAAAGTATACTGGCAAGGCAAGTGGCTGATTCGGACACTGCCTCAGGGAAAAAATGATGGCTGCATAGTCGTGCATAATCCGGGTTGAATGTAGTTGTACTTCCACCACTGCAGGAGATGGATGTAAGATAACCATTGCTGTCTAATATCTTTTTTCGGGATTCTGTGCAGACATTTTCAGCCGTGCATGCTGGCACAATGCTTCTTCCCTGACATGTTGCTAAATTCAGGCGCCAATCTGTTCTGACTCACTGCAGCCATCTGTTGGCATCATTGAAATAGCATGGTGGAGTGGGAGGTAGTCGGTGGAGCAAGGCAGAAAATTCAATGAATTGAAATTCAAAGATTACACACACGTTCTTCTATTCGTCAATCCCAGTTTCTGATACTGCGAGACATTATGAAGGATACACATAACCAATATATCCATGGCCCCAGTGTATTATTCTTACTCCGAATTGCCATTAAACAGTACTGCAGGAAAAAATCCTCCTCACCGGCGCAGACCTTTAATACATTAATGGGAAGCACTGATGACAGTGCACTTCCATCAGATGAGCTCTCTGTGCCTGGGAAAACCACAATCTCCAGCCTTTCCCAAATAATGTTCGAAAAAGTACTTGCAATTAACTAGTTGGCAGTTGTTTATAAGTGGGCTGTCCACTGTAATGGCCCCTGTGCTATTTGGCTCCCCCACACTGCAGGCTCAGCAAGAATAAGCACTGAATGGTTTAGCTTGGTTTCTCTCAGTGAAGCAGTAATGACAGCCTGTGTGTGTCTGTTTATTGTACCTCTGTGTCATTGTTGAGGTTCCACAAGTCAAGGTGGCCCACTCCGTCCACAGAGGCAAACAGGGCGGGGTGGGTGGGGGACCACATGACGTCGTAAACGTAGTCTGAGTTGTCCTCAAATGAGTACAGTGGCTTGTTATTCTGCAGGCGAGAGGAGGGAAGGAGCCGTAAAAAAGGTGTCACAGGACAATTGCATCACCAGGGCCCACCAACACAGACAGACAGGCTCATGCTCGGGCAGACAACAAACT
Organism: Synaphobranchus kaupii; assembly: GCA_029718625.1. Classification (NCBI taxonomy): domain Eukaryota; kingdom Metazoa; phylum Chordata; class Actinopteri; order Anguilliformes; family Synaphobranchidae; genus Synaphobranchus; species Synaphobranchus kaupii. The sequence goes on along the minus strand of CM056383.1, from coordinate 37,109,872 downwards.
AAAGGCTTGCTTTATAAATCAACGGGGTGATAGTCCTGGTTCTGAAGGGCAGCAGCAGGGGAGAGTACTGTGACAGTACAGTACACTGGCTGCTGTGGTCTGGGGTGGGGGGCCAGGGAATGAAATTAACTTTTTCACCCACTGGCCAGAGTGGCTTGTAGATTATCAAAATGATTTTCAACATTTTACCATCCACATTACCTTTTACACTATAACAAAACCTGGTTGGTTAGCTGGCAAAGTGGCTGCTAGAGTAGAAAACCTTACCAGCCCAGCCACAATCAAAATTTGACCAGCATTTGGCTGGTGGCAATTGTTCATTTCACACCCTGGTGTACATTACATTACATTACAGGCATTTAGCAGACGCTCTTATCCAGAGCGACTTACACAACTTCTTATTACATTTATCCATCTGGATATATACTGAAGCAATTCAGGTTAAGTACCTTGCTCAAGGGTACAACGGCAGTGTCCTACCTGGGAATCGAACCTGCAACCTTTCGGTTACAAGTCCAGTTCCTTAACCATTATACTACACTGCCGCCCTACCACTAAGTACCTTAGTGCTCCACAGTTTGACTGTCCAGTCAAAGGAGGAGGTGGCAAAGATGTGAGAGAAGTCAATGGGGCCGACAGCAGTGTGGCAGTGGATCCCCGTAATGGGACCGTGGTGGCCCCTCAAACATCTCGCTTATCCCCGCTTTACTGTAAAAGAGACAACACACCAAATGCATACGTTAGGACATTTGACTGCCTCGCTGATCCCTGCTTTGCTGTTGACAAGACGGCACACACCTGTAACACTGGCCCTCAGGTCGTAGGTCTTACGGTCTTACAATAAACAAGTTAAATGTAGCACAGACCAAACAACACTGATACGTTTAAAGACCCCACACAATGAAAATATACCTCTATTGTGTGGTTAGCTATAGTTTAAATGTCCTCAACATCAATGTGAGTGACAGCTAGCTAAGGGTAACTTAGGTTGCTCACAATAGCAATTGTCAGTGCGAACAAATTGGGATGAAAGTGCTTGTTTGGGTGTGAGAGTCCTCGCACCCTATTTAGTTTCCCCACAAACACATGGCTACGCACAAAATGGCTCGAATTTGGCCACATGAAGGAGGCTGCAATATCCTCCAATATCCACAGGAACACCCGAGGTAAAAGTATGCATAGTGTAGTAGCCTATGTTATCAAACTGTCTTAGAAACATTAGCAGAGGCTGTCTATCAACTACAGTTAACCTAACTGGTATAATGGTAGAAATACAAAACAGGATTCCAGATTCAAATTAGCGAGATCTTGATAATTACAAATATTACAACTGCTATCAGTGGCAGTAGAGACAGTTAGACACTACTTATTCAATGAGTTCTGACCAAATATGGCCATGCTAAATGTGATAATTCAAACAGAGTACCGTAGTGTTACAGGAGGTAAAAAGAAAAATCTATTTAGTCAATCAATTACCAATAATTCAAAGTGTGAATATTTTAAATATTGGGAAAAAGAAATAAACGTGCAAATTCTTGTTCAAGAGATAGCTTATACAAAAGGCCAACAGTTTAAAACAACCACTCTCTGTCTAATAAGCACAATAAGTCCATGGATTCGAAATTCCAATTAAATTTGGTGTGCGATTTTTGACAGTGCGATATTTATGGAGCTCAATAACTGACAAAAGTATGTGAATTTGAATTTAGTATATTTGAATTATATACGTGTGACTTTTCATAAACTTCATATTTCATAAATTTGCATTTAAACAAAGATTGAAATTCAGATTTTAAAAATTCAGATCCATAAATACAAATCTCTCTGATTCAAATTTCTGAAATTCAGATTTTAAAAATTCAGATCCATAAATACAAATCTCTCGGATTCAAATTTCTGAAATTCAGATTTTAAAAATTCAGATCCATAAATACAAATCTTTGATTCACATTTCTGAAATTCAGGTTTTAAAAATTCAGATCCATAAATACAAAGCTCTCAAAATTCAAAGTTCTAAAATTCAGATTTTATGTTAACTAGGCCAAAGGTGAAGCATCCGGGCTTCCCAGGAAAAGTAGAAGCGTTCGGAACTGTCAAACTCGCATTTAGCCAATCACAGAGCTGCTAGACTTCAACGCTGTTATTCACGCCGTGGTGCAGATGACGAGCCGTAACGTTAACGAGGTAATTATATAGTTATATAGCTTACGTTAGTTATATACAGGGTTGATAAACACTCAAAGCGCTGTATTGCTACTAGTGTGATATATTTTGCGTTAGCTAAAGATCGGATGTAGCTACCTGCCTGCGGAAAACATTTTACAATTCGACCACTGTAGCTAACCATTGACAGCAAGCAAACATAGCCTAAGGCTGGCGTAGGTAGAGAACATTAGCTAACGCAAAATAGTCACACGAGTAGAATACAGCGTTTTGAGTGTTTATCAACCCTGTATATAGCTAACTAACGTATAACTATATACTTACCTGGTCCGTGTAACATTTTTCAATTTGATTACCTGATGCATATAGGCTTATCTCAAATTGATTCGCCAAGTTAACTCATGTGCCTGGCTTAGCAATGCCCACTGGATTTGCAACTGACTTGGCTGGTCACTGACATTCCTAGTCTGGTCACTCACGCACAAACACAATAAAAAACAAACACCAACCAACTCACAAAACATTTGTCTAAAAATGGCAAATGTAATCATAGTAAATAAACCACAGGCTATGCGAGTAATTGTGCAGATGTCAGTCAGATGCAGATGAATTGGATAAATCTGAAAGCTCATCCAATGACACAATGTCTAAAAGGCTACTGCCTACATTCTCAGCACTGAATAGTAAGATTGTTCCTGTCCAAAAGTTAAATAGTTCTGCCCATGTTGGATTCCGACCGAGATCGCAGGGTATAGCCTAAGCAGGAATTCCACTGGGCTACCTAGATATCATAAAGTTTAATGCTCGATCGTTTTTGCTTCATCATTCAAATATTTAAACAGATTTTTAACGTGGCAATGAAACCAGTGGACTGTAATTAATCAATTAGGAGCTATGGTTTTTATTTTTAATGGGGTAAAATGACATGTAGTAGGCTAAATATTTTACTTTGACAAGCCAGTTGTGGATCTCTTATCCACGGTGGCCCCCTAGTGGTAGTCGTCGACATCCCAATTACAGTAGGCCTATTCATATTTCTCTGAAATTATAAATTAGAGGTTAAACCCCAAAAGTTCTGTAACCTTCATCTTGGCACAGCCACAGACAATAAAATGCATAAAACCCACCGTTTCTAGTCTACATCAAAAATCATTTTCCCATATAGGAACAATAGGCTAGGCCTACCTGATATTATTGAAAAGTTGTAGGCTATAAACAAACTTTCGGTTATAGTTCGCCAATGTCCAATGAAGTTGACATTTCCACAGTGACCACCTATCGCACGTGTGGCTGTAATAGCCTACATTGCTGTGGATGTAAAAACATAGCCTACCTTTTAACGTAGGCCTATTCAAATGCTATAGAGCCTATAGCCTACACACAATAGGCTACGTATTTTTATGCCTAGGCTACATATAGGCTTATTGTGACATTTATTCTGCTGCAAATGTCTGATGGTAGGCTATAGGCCTCTTCTTCAATTCGAAGTTTAAAACATGGATGTGCTGCAGTAAATCGTTTTTGAGATATGACACTTGGGCTAAATAAGACAAGTAGCCTAGCAAATAGGTGAAAATTGCTTCTGGTGGGCCAAAGTTAATGAGGTTAATAATTTAATAAAGTCCTTCGCTTGAATTGAACGACTTGCCTCGTGGATAACTGCAGACTCAAACTGCAAATGCAAGAGAGATGATACAGTCAAGCTGGAAAGTCTGAACACTCCTTTCACCTATCCACGGTTTATTACGTTAGACATATTCTACAATAGATTGAGTTCATTTTTTGCCTCAAACATCTACACACAATAGCCAATAATGACGAAGTGAAAACATGTTTTTAGAAAATATACAATTTTATTTTACTGACAAAAATAGGTTATTTAGGGGTTACATATCTGTACACACCCTTAGCCTAATACTTGGTTGCTGCACCTTTGGCAGCGATTACAGCTTCAAGGCGTCTTGGGAAAGAAGCTACGAGCTTGGCACACTTGTTTCTGGACATTTTTGCCCATTCCTCTTGGCATATCCTTGCAAGCTCCGTCAGGTTGGATGGGGAGCGTCGGTACACAGCCATTTTCAGCTCTTTCCACAGATGTTCAATTGGATTCAGGTCTGGGCTCTGGCTGGGCCACTCAAGGACATGCACAGACTTTCTCCGAAGCCACTCCTTTGTTCTCTTGGCTGTGTGCTTCGGGTCGTTGTCATGTTGGAAGGTAAACCTTCGCCCCAGTCTGAGGTCCAGAGCGCTCTGGAGCAGGTTTTCTTCAAGGATCTCGGTGTACTTAGCTGCATTCATCTTTCCCTCTAGCAGGACTAGTCGCCCCGTTCCCGCTGCTGAAAAACATCCCCACATCATGATGCTGCCACCGCCATGCTTCACTGTAGGGATGGTATTAGCCAGGTGATGAGCGGTGCCTGGTTTCCTCCAGACGTGACGCTTGGTATTCAGGCCAAAAAGTTCCATTTTGGTTTCATCAGACCAGAGAATCTTGATTCTCATGGTTTGAGAGTCCTCTAGGTGCCTTTTGGCAAACTCCAAGCGGGCTGTGATGTGCCTTTTACTAAGGAGGGGCTTCCGTCTGGCCACTCTAACATAGGCCTGATTGGTGGAGTGCTGCCTGGATGGTTGATCTTCTGAAAGGTTCTCCCATCTCCACAAGGATACGCTGGAGCTCTGTCAGAGTGACCCTCGGGTTCCTGCTCACCTCCCTGGCCAAGGCCCGTCTTCCCCGATTGCTCAGTTTGGCCGGGCGGCCAGGTCTAGGAAGATTCTTGGTGGTTCCAAACTTCTTACATTTACGAATGATGGTGGCCACTGTGCTCTTTGGGACCTGTAAAGCTGCAGAGATTTTTCCGTACCCTTCTCCAGATCTATGCCTTGACACAATCCTGTTTCTGCAGATAATTCCTTTGACCCCATGGCTTGGAGTTTGCTCTGACATGCACTGTCATCTGTGGGACCTTATATAGGCAGGTGTTTGCAATCCCCAATCATGTCCAATCAATTGAATTCATCACAGGTGGACTCCAATTAAGTTGTAGAAACATCTCAAGCAGTATCAGTGGAAACAAAATGCACCACAGCTCACTTTTGGGTGTCATATCAAAGGCTGTGCACACTTGTGTACATATATTTACATTTTGCTTTTTAATAAATTAGCACAAATGTCTAAAAACCTGTTTTCACTTTGTCATTATGGGCTATTTTGTGTAGAATTTTGAGACAAAAAATGAACTCAATCTATTGTAGAATATGTCTGTAACGTAATAAAAAGTGGAGAAGGTGAAAGGGGTGTGCAGACTTTCCGGCTTGACTGTATATATATAAAATAAAAATTACAAGTTCGAAAATGGCTGTGTTGTTTTTAAAAAAAATTATTCGAATCTCCGTGTAATAATGATGACGCACTGTGCGCGCATGAAGCAGACCGAATTGTGATCCAAAATGGCTTCCGAATGTGTGCAACCTAGTCCTGTGTTACGCATGGATAGCGATCAGCTGGTTAAATCTACCTATGGGAATGCCATACCATTTCAGAAAGCTTAGGATGTGCTCTATTGGACGATATAAGTGTCAAATAAAATCAAGTTTGTCTGAAGGATTTACTAGTGCCTCTTTTGAATGCGATCATTTACGCACGGCTACTTTGGAGCATGGACACATGTTGAAAAGTATTGAATCTTAAAAATGGGTCAACCAAGGCAAAAAATAACCTCAGATTCTTGCAGGGGACATCTTAATCTTCATAACCAAAGGTAAGGTTATGACTTAATTTCATATTTTACCGGAGCTTTTTATAGCAAACGAACGTTATGTGGTGACAAACAAATACGACTCGTTTTTTTTTTCCTGTGGAGTGAGTAGGCATGTTGACAGTTTTACTTGTGTGTATTCAGGATCTTGGAAGGTGTTTCTTGCGGCTGTGATAGTAAACGATTTTTTGGTGATAAAATAAAAACTTTAATTAACTCTCAAATATGTTTAAATGTCTGCTATCTTACATGCGGTCGGGTCCATTGTAGATAACAGTGTAGCAGCATAGCATGCAACTTTCATGAATTACAAGCTAATGGTGGCAGATAGGAACGTGATATCTCGCACGCTGAAAGGATATTAAGTACTAATTATGATGATATGCGGTTTATGGTGATAAAATCTGTATTCTCGTGGAACTAGCAACATATTTGTGATGTTTTTAAAATTGAGACGCCGGCGTCTAAACCACTAGGGGCTCGCACAATCAAGTTAAAATAAAAATTTTTTAATAAAAATTTTTTTTTTATAAACAACCGATTGACATGAGCATTCAACAGAACCAAAATGTCTTTACATCCAGTAATAAAATGCCTCAAGGCAAAAAATGGAAAAAGATGCACAAATTATCATATACAGGCCCTAAGCACAGATTTATCTGCCTTTTCTCCTCTGATTATATCACATAGGACCCTGGAGACGCCTGCTCCTGAGTAAGTCAACTTATACAAACATGTCGTGAGCTTTTATCACATTCACAACTGCCCATCCACATTTCTTTGTTATTTATTATGAACAGTAAGCATGCAAAAAGAAAAGTTTGAGATTTTTTCTGGCTTCAGAAGGGCTGTCTGCAGCAGGTATAGGCAGCTATGATAGCTAGCGTTAGTGAAGTTAACGTTATTACCATCATGGTTCCGTTACTAATAAGAGCACAAGCGATGAGAAATATCAATAACTTTCAGCCGTACTGACGGTTTGCAAGGTAGATGCGCCTAATGTTGACTCTTTATTTCTTACAGCAATATATTGGACATCTAACGTTGATCCAATATATATAAATCATTTCTGTATAACGTTGAGCAAGTTAACGTCAACCAACGCCTACTAACAACCATTTTCGGTTGCTTTTGCCGGTGACTCATTTACGATGTCAGCTAAACACACATGGACAGTAGCGTTGTTTTGAGTGGGTGGGCACATCAGCAATGTGTGAGTCTATTTCTGATTGGCTGTTCGTGTTGTATTTGGGTAAGTAGAAGAAACGGATGCAAATGATAGTTTTTATCTAAAATAAATCTTGTTATTGTGGCAAATTATCGCAAAGATTATCATTACATTACATTACAATCATTTGGCAGACGCTTTAATCCAAAGCGACGTACAATAAGTGCATATTGAAGGTCATTGACGCGACTACAAAGCAAGTCCGACAAAGCACAACTTTCTCACAGCGTAGGAGCTATCCCTAGTAATAAACATGAGTAGTACACACTAGAGGATGACATTTTTTCGGGACTCCTGTGGGTCACGGGATTCCCACGGGAGTCCCGTGGGATGGGAGTCAAATTTGTATTAATCACGTGATTGGGACGGTACGGGATTAAAAATCAACGGGAGCGGGCGGGAGCGGGAATGACATAAATAGATGATCATTTTCAGCTGATAGTAAATAGCCTGATCGCACCAAATGGACAGAAGCGTCCATTTTTGTAGTTTTCTTTCAGTGAGCAACGCTCTTTTGATTTGCGTTAAAACTACACACCCCACAATGCAGCAGTGCTTCCGAGCCGGCCAATGTGAAAATTATGAGAGCGAGGGAAAATTGAACATTCGACAAAAAACAACAATGCAGCGAGAAAGAGATGATCCCCAGAAGCGCGAGATAGAAAGGAAAGTAAGAAATAATGATCCAGCGGTGAAACTAACAGTACTTTGTGGGAGGTCGCTAATATTGGAGAAGTTCAAAAGAGTGGAGTTTGACGGAGCGAACACCGGGTATGCAGCCTGTAAATCGTGCCTCGTCCTGGTCAAGTACAACACTGAGTCCGGTACGAGTGGACTCAAGAGACACACATGTAAAACAAATGCCGCTGAGAACCAGGCAAAAATAACTTCATTTAACATTATTAAACGTAAATTGCTTGTCGGTGTTAAGTCCCGTTTGACAAACAAAATAGCTCGAATGTGCAGTCAAGATCTGAGACCCTTTGCTATGGTAGAGGGACAAGGATTTATCAACGTTGCCCAGGAGCTGCTGGACATCGGGTCCAAGTATGGAGGCAGCATACTGGCAGAGGACGTACTGCCGTGTGCACACACTGTCTCTCGGCATGTGGAAGGAGAGTACGACAAAGTAAAATCAGACGTTGTGGAAGAGCTCAAACAGGTACGTCATGCTGCACAATTTTGTAAAGTAAAAATGTAGTTGATCTCATGTAGTATAAAGTAAAACAAAAGTATAGTAAACTTAAACTTACTTGCATAGTGCATGTTTTGTCACAAGTGGAAAAAGTACTCAAATGTCTTAAGTAAAAGTATCAATTGTACAATGTAGAAATCAGCTGTTACAAGTAAAAGCCTGGAAAAGTACAAGTATTGGTAAAGTACTCATTTTGCAAAAAACAGGATCGGGGCGGGAGTGGGAGTAATTTTGAGTGGGAGTGGGATGGGATCGGGAGTCATTCTACCAGGAGTGGGACGGGATGGGATTTATTTTTTATTTTTTATTTTTTTACTCTGGGATGGGATTTTTTCTACGGGAGTGGGATGGGACGGGAGTGAAAATCCACTCCCGTGTCATGCTCTAGTACACACAGTCAGCTATACATTCTGAACTATAAAAACCAAAAACACAAGTTAAATAGAAAACAAGCAAAAAAAAAAAAAAACAGGAAGCGAGTACTATAGAATTATCTATATATAGCAAATTATTGGGATGGCAGGTATGCCATCCGCCAAGTAACGGCTTAGCGGGGCATGCCCCATACCTATACAGCACCGAGAGTTTGGCACTTTTCAGGGTTTCCTACAGAAGTAACCACAATGACCATAGACACACAGCCCTTAAAAACATGAACTTCTGTATGTTCTGACCTCATGTAACCACACAGCATTCAGATACAACTTCACACATCCACACAATAAAGGCCCAAACTTGGGTTATTTTGCCGGTTTTTCTCCTTCCTCTTCCGCTTCTTCTTCTTCTTCTTATTCTTCTTCCCATTTTCCTGCCAAACTGCCTGCCTCCGTCGCGATGTTATCCAATGGGGAGAATTATTATTTGAGGGTATGGTCCGTATACCTGCTCATCAAGCTTATCGTCCAATAAAAACGCTTCATACTAATGTTTTTTAATGTTAATCTAGCTAATGGCTTCATGCTTTCCAAGAAGTTACTGTGGCTTAGTGGTTAAGACTGCAGCCTCTCACACAGTGGATAGTGGGTTCGAGCCCAGCAGGGCACGTGTATTTTCCACAAAAACAATGTGCAACTGTTAAGTACTTTTCATTTCTTAGACTGTTATTATTTTCACATTGACACATTAACGTATTTTTATTGCAAAGGCAAAAGAGGTTTACAATATTAACTGTTCAATGTTTCACTTGTATTATATCACACCCTCCCCAAACCGGACGCTCGCTTTTGTCTGGTTTGGGGAGGGTGTTACGCTCTGCTCTTGCGGTCATGCCTGACTGACTGTGGAAACCCCTTGCCTCGGCCAACATTTATTTATTAATTAATTTCTTCACTTCAGCTCTGTTCACTTTATCCTTTTCGCACATAACACAAGGTCACGATAAAATTAACTACGAGGAAAATTAAGAATTTACGATAATAGCCTACATTAAAAATTGAGGATAGCCTCTTTTAAACTGCAAGCCTTTAAGCGATCGGATTTATAAACCGCCACTTCGCCAAACATATCTGATTCATGGTTAGTCACTTTAAAAGAAAAAAAAAAACAATAGGTTCCGAATGTGACTAGCCTAGTCTACGCTACTCTGCAGATAATGTAGCTGCAAACACTTTTAATTTAACTACCGGAAAAAAAGGCAAAAGACGTTTCCAATATTAACTGTTCAATGTTTCACTTGTATTTCACTTGTACTATATCACACCCACCCCAAACCGGACGCTAGCTCTTGTCTGGTTTGGGGAGGGTGTTACGCTCTGCTCTTGCGGTCATGACTGACTGACTGTGGAACCCGAACCTGAACATACCCTTGCCTCGGCCAACATTTCTTTATTCATTAATTTCTTCACTTCAGCTCTGTTCACTTTATCCTTTTCACACATAACACAATGTCACCATAAAATTAACTACTAGGAAAATTAAGAATTTACGATAATAGGCTACATTAAGAATTGACGATAGCCTACTATACACTGCAATCCCTTAAGACATCGGATTTATAAACCTCCAATTCCCTAAACATATATGATTCATGGTTAGTCACTTTAAAAAAATTACTATAGCTTCCGAACATTGCTCTAGTCTACGGTACTCTGCAGACAATGTATCTTACTGCAAACACTTTTAATTATAATTATAATCAGAAGAATAATCTCTGGTAGGCTACTTTCTTAGTTTCTTGCTGGCTAAGATTCCTGGGAAATATGCGTTGTCCAATTAAGCTTGTTAGCCAACGTTAGTTTTGCCAGAGAAACGTCAGTCAGCTGCTTGTCAGAAGCAGGTACAAGCTAAAAAGGTAGCCAACAAGCTTTTTTTACCTTCGAAAAAAACTGCGAAGGTATTATGCTGTGCTTATGAAGTTCGGCAACTCGTAGCCCAGACATGGAAGCTTGAAGTTACGCATCCAACAAGCCAGTGTTGAATAGCCTAACATTATTTCTATAGAAAAGTAATATGCCTATTTTACAACTGTATTTCCATATTTTAGGCTGTATGTATTTCTTTCAGCTACAATGTGTTTGCGTCTAGCCTATTGTACATGCATGTCTCCATATAGATTTGGTTAATTAATTTACATGCTTCTTCATGATCCATAGTTCAGGTGGTGCTGTTCATTGTATTCCATTAGACATCAAATACAGCTCATCTACAAACTCTTTTAATGTAATTGTGGGAGAAATGTTATCACTCTCGTCAGTAGAGGGCGTTATGGTTATGCGAATGTCTGCATGCATTTATTTGGACTGCATGTAGGCTACTATTCTGTATGCATGTCTCTCTCGATGTCATTATCTTCATGCATTGTTCATCATTAGTTAGCTACCAAAAATAAGTGATATCTGAACAAAAACGTCTCCGACGTAAAAAAAGCCAAGTTACTCACGCATAGCCTACAGAGCGCTGTGTATAAGTCCTTAATTCCAACTTGCAAAAACTAGGCCTGCCTATAAAAGTATTGATATCAAAATGTGGCCAAGTTACAACTAGCAATATTGCCTATCGTAGCTCACACTAAATGAACTAGCTCTATTCCAAAGCAATGCTATCCAAACTTTCTTAAATTATTTAATGCAACTTGGCCCTGGGTTTCTTCATCTTACCATCTCAAGAGAATGTGGTCAATGAAACTGTATGTTCCACATCAAACTGCAAAATGAGAATAATTTATAGTGGAAATACTCTGATTCAGATTGTGTTGCACTTAGAAATTAAACAGAAATATTACTACACTATAGGGCATGTTTGAATAATTGTCTGCATCCACTGCTTTTGGTCTATGAAAAGCACAGAATGAATAAAATGTATTATTATTATTATTTATTGATTTATTTATTTGGAATATTTGGATTTCTATCAAAACCTGTGTGGTCCTACAGAGCATAGATATCCTTGTGTTCCCAAAATTCTGTTTGCAAATATAACTATTATTATGTTAAGAAAATTAGTACTATTACAGTGCCTTGCGAAAGTATTTACCCCACTAGGCATTTTTCCTATTTTGTTGCAGTACAACCTGTAATTTAAATAGATTTTTATTTGGATTTTATGTAATGGACCAACACAAAATAGTCCAAATAGGTAAAGTGAAATGAAAAAAAAAACTTGCTTTAAAAATTTTTAAAAAAATAAAAAACTGAAAAGTGGTACGTGCATATGTATTCACCCCCTTTGCTTTAATGTATTTTTAAAGTATCATATTTAATATTTGGTCGCATATCCTTTGCATGCTGTTACTTCCTGAAGTCTGTGACCCATCAACATCAAAAGACTCTCGATATCTTATTTTCAGGTACTGTTACAAGCGATACTATAACCTCTCTGCATTTGAATGGATCTCTATGGGAATTGGGGGGTGAGACTAGATTCAGATGTAAATTACGCTGGTACAGTATGGAACACATGACTGGCTAAATGGCAGTCTAAGGGTCTAAGGTATCAAACGAGCCCCAAACCATCACTCTGCGGCCACATATGGAGTAGATGTGGATGGCTCACTGCAAGGGTTATTTCTCCTGACTCATTTTCCTATAAAACTCTATGGGGAAAAAAGTCAGGAGAAGAAACCCTTAAAGTGATCCATCCACATCTACTCCATATGTGGCCGCAGAGTGATGGTTTGGGGCTCGTTTGATACCTTAGACCCTTAGACTGCCATTTAGCCAGTCATGTGTTCCATACTGTACCAGCGTAATTTACATCTGAATCTAGTCTCACCCCCCAATTCCCATAGAGATCCATTCAAATGCAGAGAGGTTATAGTATCGCTTGTAACAGTACCTGAAAATAAGATATCAAGAGTCTTTTGATGTTGATGGGTCACAGACTTCAGGAAGTAACAGCATGCAAAGGATATGTGACCAAATATTAAATATGATACTTTAAAAATACATTAAAGCAAAGGGGGTGAATACATATGCACGTACCACTTTTCAGTTTTTTATTTTTTTTCAATTTTTTAAAGCAAGTTTTTTTTTTCATTTCACTTCACCTATTTGGACTATTTTGTGTTGGTCCATTACATAAAATCCAAATAAAAATCTATTTAAATTACAGGTTGTACTGCAACAAAATAGGAAAAATGCCTAGGGGGGTGAATACTTTCGCAAGGCACTGTACTTATTTTCCATCATCTGACCCACAAACATGTCTGGATACGTTTGTAAAAATGCTATATGTACGCTATTTTACAAATATTACTTATTTTTATCTACATTTATTTATTCATCCCCCCTTTCTCTATTTTACATGATGTTTCTTGATATAAATGTCTGCTTGTGAATAGTAAAGAAATCTGTAGCAGCAGTTAACATTTTAAAACCTGTACATTTTCTAAAGTAAAACAAAGTATAACCGTATCCTTTCTGGAGTGTAATTTTTCATCAACTGTTAAAAACATTAATTGAAATCATATGTTGTTCCATGAGGCACAATCTCTTCATATGCTAAAATGAAGAAACACAGGGCCAAGTTGCATTAAATAATTTAAGAAAGTTTGGATAGCATTGCTTTGGAATAGAGCTAGTTCATTTAGTGTGAGCTACAATAGGCAATATTGCTAGTTGTAACTTGGCCACATTTTGATATCAATACTTTTATAGGCAGGCCTAGTTTTTGCAAGTTGGAATTAAGGACTTATAGACAGCGCTCTGTAGGCTATGCGTGAGTAACTTGGCTTTTTTTTACGTCAGAGACGTTTTTGTTCAGATCTATATATATAGGCTATAGACTAAAGCAGTGTTTCCCAAACTTTTTTTCTGGGGACCCACATTTTAAAAATGACAAACCATCGCGACCCAAAATCCTGAGAAGAGCGAATTTGTGCATAAATGAACATTCCTAACCATTTTTATTACCATTTCCGCATCACCTTATAGGTAAACCAGCCATTTCAAAGAGATATTATGTTTGATAAATCACAACTTTGTTTTATGCATGTGTTATTGAAAATATATACACATGTTAAATACTTTATAAATGCGACCAAATAAATGCATTTAGGCGGAGTTAACAGGTTATCTCATTGTTTTTATTTCCTCTCTTCAGTAAAACAATATACACATTAATACTTCAGACAAAATAAGTGCATTTAGGCCGAGTTAACATGGCAGGCTCTCGTTGTTTCCTCTCATCAGTAAAACAAACAATGTACGCTAGCCTTTCATATTAGATTCAATGTTATACGTGCAATTATCAGAACAATACGAACATACGAATACGAGTGTGGTAGAAATAACAACGCGATCCCTCGTGTGGCTGAAAGGTGCACTGCAGATTTAAATCTTTAAAAAAAGACTATGGAAGAAATTCTGCAAATTTATTTTGCGACCCGAATAAAATCTCCTGCGACCCACCTGTGGGTCGCGACCCAGTCTTTGGGAATGACTGGACTAAAGTAATCATTTTTAATATTTGGTCCCATATCCTTTGCATGCCATGACTTCCTGATGTCTGTGACCCAACAACATGAAAAGACTCAATATCTTATTTTCTGGTACTCTTACAAGCGATACTATAACGTCTCTGCATTTCAATGGATCTCTACGGGAATTGGGGGGTGGGACTAGATTTAGCTGTAAATTACACTGGAACAGTATGGAACCATAGACTGTATAAAAATATGGACAAAGCCACTGTGACGTCACCCATTGCCTTTCCACGGCCTCGTAAAAACTTAATTGAGGCTCCGGATGTCTTTTTTGCTGCCCGTTTGTACAAACTGCGTCTGCTCCGTGGAGCCGAAGAGGACTCAACCTGTCCCTCTGATTGGTCCTGAACAAATGTTAATACCCTGTCCAAACGACACAATATTTTTAAAAAATCAGCACATGCAGAGGCATTAGATGAAGGAAAGGCACCTAATGCAATTACATTATTTTGACCACATTGCTGCCACCATTGACATGGTGAAAGACCTATACTGGAGCCAATCGCAGTGGCGCTAGTGAGCAACGGCACAATTGCTGCTCCCAGCCCAACCAGGAAGTGAGCTTCAAAACGAAAGCCCAGTCTTGGCCCCTTGTATGGAACACATAGTTGGCTAAATGGCTCTAAGTCATCAAGGGTCAGATGTATCAAACAAGCCTTAAACCATCACTCTGCTGCCAGAAATACAGTAGATATGGATGGATAATTTGAAGGGTTTCTTCTCCTGACTTATTTTTCCATATAGTTCAATGGCTCTAAGTCATCAAGGGTCAGATGTATCAAACAAGCCTTAAACCATCACTCTGCTGCCAGAAAAAAAACCATCACTCTGCTGCCAGAAATACAGTAGATATGGATGGATAATTTGAAGGGTTTCTTCTCCTGACTTATTTTTCCATATAGTTCAATAGGAAAATTTGTCAGGAGAAACACCCCTTAAAGTGATCCATCCATATCTACTGCATATCTGGCAGCAGAGTGATGATTTGAGGCTCGTTTGATACCTCAGACCCTTGATAACTTACAGCCATTTTACCAACCATGTAAATACAGCGGTATTTCATTTTGACTTATACCATCATAGACTCTACTCTTTATTTGTTGATTAGAAATGGAATCATCCATACAAAGAGTAGCCTATACTGGACATGTGGCCTAGGCTTATACCACCACCCATGAAAATCACTTACAGTGCATCCGGAAAGTATTCACAGCGCTTCACTTTTTCCACATTTTGTTCTGTTACAGCCTTATTCCAAAATTGATTAAATTAATTTTTTCCCTCAAAATTCTACACACAACACCCCATAATGACAATGTGAAAAAAGTTTTTTTGAGATTTTTGCAAATTTATTAAAAATAAAAAACTAAAATTTCTCATTTACATAAGTATTCATACCCTTTGCTTTAACGTATTTTTAAAGTATCATATTTCATATTTGGTCGCATATCCTTTACATGCTGTTACTTCCTGAAGTCTGTGACCATCAACATCAAAAAAACTGTCGATATCTTATTTTCAGGTACTGTTACAAGCGATACTATAACCTCTCTGCATTTGAATGGATCTCTATGGAAATTGGGGGGTGAGACTAGATTCAGCTGTAAATTACACTGGTACAGTATGGAACACATGGCTGGCTAAATGGCTGTAAGTTATCAAGCGTCTGAGCTATCAAACGAGCCCCAAACCATCACTCTGTTGCCAGATATGGTGTAGATGTGGATGGATCACTGCAAGGGTTATTTCTCCGGACTCATTTTCCTATAGAACTCTATGGGGAAAAAAGTCAGGAGAAACAACCCTTAAAGTGACCAAATATGAAATATGATACTTTAAAAATACGTTAAAGCAAAGGGTATGAATACTTATGTAAATGAGAAATTTTATTTTTTTATTTTTAATAAATTTGCAAAAATCTCAAAAAAACTTTTTTCAGATTGTCATTATGGGGTGTTGTGTGTAGAACTTTGAGGGAAAAAATGAATTTAATCAATTTTGGAATAAGGCTGTAACAGAACAAAATGTGGAAAAAGTGAAGCGCTGTGAATACTTTCCGGATGCACTGTATGTACACCTAAGTAGTATGACATACATGTAAACACATATACTGTTGACATACAGAGTAGTACTCGATCAGATTTCAGTTATAGCATAACATATAGACTGAATTGGCCTGATATGTCATACATAGTGGAGTTCAAAGGGTAGAAATAAAAACAATAAGTGAAAGTATACATTGAATAGCCTAATGCAATCACAGCATACAATTATTATACATCTACTCATATAGTTTTATACATCTACTCATATACTTCTAAAAAGGATTTGAAATGTAAACAGATTGAAAGATTTAGATCTACCTTTCAAAAGCTACCTACCAATATTATCACAGCTATCAATATTTGTATAAGAGGAGGCATAAGAAGAATAGAGAAATAGCGTACACAAAACTGCAGTAGGGAAATACAATGCCTTTTTGTCACTATCATGGGTGGCAGCACATACTCTAAGAGTATGAATTAGGCTCTTTGAGAGAAGGTTTGAACCAATCTGCCCAGTGATGAGTACATGTTGTTTGAAATACAGTAGACCAACATAGCTACAGAACTGTATAGCAGTCAGATATAAAAAACAGAGAAATCCCTGATAATGTAGAGAGCTGAAGTTTGGCTTGGTGGTGCTCATTTGAATTTCCTGTCTTTTGCAGCTTTTGACCAAGCCAAACTTCATACTTAAAACATAGTTTTTTGTTATTAATTCCCAGGGCTTTTTCACTGGGAGGTGTCCATTTCTTTAAAAAATTTTATCATGATAACGAAGGTTATGATTGTAACCACGGTTTTATGAGTTCCGAATGACTGAGCGTCGTAAGCTTACGAATATACCTTCTTGTTGCCGGATGTATCAAGACTGTATTATACCAACCATTTGCCATAGCTATATCCTCCGCGTGATGATGTAACTTCCTCTATAAATAGAGACACATCAATGCGGAAGTTCTCAAAACCCTTCTCGCCCCGAAAGGGTCCCGAGTGACCATGACACCTCATGGTCATCCGGAACTCATAAAACAGTGGTTCGAGTCATAACCTTTGTTTTATTTCGTTCAACCGACCACTAGGGTCATCAACTTACAGATGACTTACACCCATCGCGTCACGAGGGACAGATATACCGTTAAGTGGATGCCAAGGCCGCTGGCAGGACAGCCGAGCCGATAGGTTGATACAGGCGCCACATTGACGTGATAAAACCTTGAAAATGTGCAGGCGGACACCCAAGTCGCCACCACACAGATATCAGGAAGAGGGACACCCCTCAGTGCTGCCCATGATGTAGCCACACTCCTGGTTGGCGTACACTGGACAGTCGTAGGTAAAGGACTAGCACTAGCCTCATAGGCCGCAGCTATCACCTTCACTAGCCAGCCTGAAAGGCTCTGAGCAGAGAGCGTTTTTCCCTTAGACTTGCCGTAGCAGACAACGGGTTGTACTGTACGTCTGATGGAAGCGGGAGCCTCAACGTAGTGGTGCACGCACTGGGCATACCAAAGGTCCCCGCCTGGTCGGGGGCGAAGTGCAGCAAGCTCAATCGGCTGGTTAATATGAAACACCGAAACCATTTTGGGTAGAAAAGATGGGTTGGGCCGCAAAGTGATGCCAGAGTCATGCGGCCACCACCTCATACACTCTGTGGTGATCGAGAGAGCACAGAGCTCACCAACATGCCTTCGGAGGAGACTATCTTTTTTCGGTATCTTTAGAAAATAAAAGCCACTGAGCCGTTCGGAGGGAGGCACCGCTGACATGGCGCCCTTCTCCAAGAGGCCTGTAATTGCCCGACTATGCATCCCTGACTGGATGGGGTCCAGGACGCTTGTATACCTGACCGTGGAAAATGTTGGGGGCCAACGGTTGAACTGGAGGTCCCCTAGCTGGACAGCCAGGTGGACCCATGGGGTTGTGTCATGAATCAGACGCTGCTGCACAAGCGGCTGGACGACGAGGGGACCACACCCAGGGTAGATTCAGAATCAGCAAACACTTCTTGCAGCACTTAAATCAATCAACAGAGCACACACGCTCACGGATTGGGAAAAATCTCACTAGGGTGCGACCACACCCAGGATAGATTCAGAATCAGCAAACATTTCTTGCAACACTTAACTCAATCAACGGAGTGCACACGCTCACAGACTGGGAAAAATCTCACGAGGGTGCGACCACACCAGGGATAACTAAAAAAGGAATGCAAACATTCCTAAATTGATGACCCTAATGGTCGGAGGAACGAAATAAAACTATTGTTACACATCCACTTGAACGTTGAATAAACATAACTGAAGATTACACAATCACTAGAAAATGTATAGCTACACACCGCTAAAAAGTTAAATCGATTTGTCTCGAACGCACCCTAATAGACCAGAATAGACTAAGACTAAATAACAATCATAACATAATACATTTCATTACACACTGGAAATGAAAAAGATTGAATCATGACAAACAACAGATATGTTTTATTTTGTACATTTTCCAAATTTGATAACTAATCTGTCCAAAATTCTACTTAGCTTTAACCCTATTAGCTTTGGCCCACGAGAGGCCATTTTCATATAGTTTCTACTTGTCTCTTTAAAGTGTCACTGCACAGCCATGGTTTAAAGCTGGAATTGAAGAAGAGGCTGTAACATTCAGAAATTTGCAACATAGCAAATATTTGTCAGAATCGTCACATACAGTATATAGCCTACATAATACGCATAATTGTGATGTCGACGACTGCCACTAGGGGGCCACTGTGGATAGAGATAAAAAGTTTTGTTTGTAACATTTTGCACTTAGAAACGCATCATGCTTGCTCAGCTAATGTTAACCTTACTCCCAGAGTGTGCAGACCTGGCTAGCTGACGAAGCACATAGGCTATATGTATGAAACTCAGCTTGCCATTCTTATGTTCGGGTCATAACGTGAGGTTGCTAAATCTGCCCATATGCAGAACGTCTGTAAAAATCATAAGCTATATGATCATACTTGCAAATATTTATAAACACGTAAATTGCCACTATCTTCTAGAGCAGGGGTAGGGAACCCTGGTCCTGGAGAGCCGCAGGATCTGCTGGTTTTTGTTTTCACCTTAAATACAGCAACTACTTACACCAAAGAAACCAGGTGAGGTGAGTTAACTGTGTAATCAACTGCTTTAATTGATCAATTAAGTGGGGAGTAACAACAAAAACCAGCAGACCCTGCGGCTCTCCAGGACCAGGGTTCCCTACCCCTGTTCTAGAGCATGCGCTAGCTACTTTCCCTGGGAAAAGTTGGCAACTATGATCTTCACTGCAAACTGATTGCTTCTGGCAGAAAAGTGCTGGCAGGGAGCAACTGAAAAAAATGCAAGCATTCAAAAAAATAAATTAATACGTGGACACAATGTTGGCATGGCAAACGGTCTACAAAAAGCATGAGGAAGCCTGCATCACACCTAACTTAGCTTGACAAAAATAGTACACTGTTGGGCTAGAGCTAGACCACAACATGTACTAGAGACAATAGCTTACCCAAAGCTGCCACAAGCATTACCCCTAGGGTTGCTAACTTTAACAAAAGCAAATAAGGGACATCTTGTCGGGGGGTACAAAATTTGTAACATTTTTTTGTTTTGTTATGGTCACTATTAGCAGCCAATGAGGACTGCTCACGCTCTCTCTCACAACAGTAGCTGCTGCAGTTGGCAGACTCGGCAACATGTGACCCGATGCCGACTTTGAATACATGTCTTGCAACCGCCTATTGTACAGGAGAGGCAGAATCGCATTCCTGAATATCAAATCTACCATTCACCTAAATTTCAAAATTCAAATCGTTGTGTAAATATGTGAAATTTTGTTAAATATAGGGACTAGATAGACCTCCAGAGCCCGCCACACATAAGAAATAAATGTAACTCACCGTAAATATTCCAAACAAAACTTTTGCGTGTTCAAACATGTCATTGATTGAAAGTGGCAAAATGGAATAAGATAAACTCTTCAGGGTTCATCAGAAACAGTTGTAACTTCATGCAGGTAGGATATTTGGTTTCTGAAACGTATTTATCGCCAATAAGAAAAAATAAATAAATTGGGTGTCCATCTAAACCGAAAGTGGGCTACATTGGGCAGCCTACTGTAAATAATAGCCTACAGTAAGCAAGAAAATTTTTTATTTATACTACTTTTTCATAATATATTATTGTTCCTGCTGTTTTATTGGCATGCAAATAATTTGGCTGTGTTTTGTAAATCGACCCCTAAGTGGCAGTTTGAGAAGAAAGCTCTGCAAAACTATTGCTTCAAGTTTCATGTAGCCTATGTGAATAGAGCTCTTTTTTCCTCAAATTATTAAAGACTAAAACTCAGTATTTAAAATTTTGCCCCTTTCGATAGATGATACTTTATTGATCCTTCACAGGAAATTACTTTGTTACGGCACCTACATCCACAGTCAAAACAAGACAACCACACATAACAAAGAACATCTGTACCTATCCCCAGGAAACCTAACATATGTAATAAAGTACAATAAAAATACAATAAAATACAATAAAAATACAATAATACACAATAAAAAATACAATAAAAATACAATAATACACAATAAAAAATACAATAAAAATACAATAATACACAATAAAAAATACAATAAAATACTTAGGTGTGCAAACGTGTAAAAGGTGCTCTGCAATAAGTTACATAAGAACATTGAACAGTCTGATGGCAGCTGGCAGGAAAGACTTCCTGCTGCGTTCAGTCCTGCACCTTGGTGGGATCAGCCTGTGGCTGAAGGTACTCTGCCGAACCACCTGCAAGGCATGGAGAGGGTGCATCGGGTTGTTCATAATAGAGTTCAGCTTAAAGAGCATTCTTCTCTCAGCCACCTGCTCAATCGTGTCCATTCCAGCACCAATGATGGAGCTTGTCTTTTTGATAAGTTTGTTGAGTCTGTTCCTGTCAGCAGTGCGAGCACCCTCCCCCCAGCACACCACGCCAAAGAATAGCGCACTGGCAACAACAGACTGGTAAACGGTACACAATAGGGGCTTGCAGATGTCAAAAGATCTCAGCCTTCTTAAAAAGTACAGTTGGCTTTGACCCTTTTTGTATAGCGCCTCCATATGGATCTTCCAGTCCAGCTTACAGTCAAGCTGCACTCCGCGGTATCTGAAACTGGAGACCAGTTCCACTTCAGTACCCCGAATGACAACTGGAACTGGTTTAGGCCTCTTCCTCCCAAAGTCTACAACCATCTCCTTAGTCTTTGAGGTGTTCAGATGAAGATGGTTGTGGTTACACCAGTCCACAAAGTCCCAAACAGTGTCCCTGTACTCCCCCTTAGCTCCTTGATCAGACCAACAACTGCTGAATCATCCGAGAACTTCTGCAAAAAGCAGTTGTCAGTGTTGTCAGCAGTTGTTGCTGGAAGTCCGCCGTGTACATGGTAAACAAGAAAGGGGACAGAACTGTTCCTTGTGGTGCCCCTGTATTGCTCAAGACCTTTCCAGAGACACAACTCTGCAGGCGCACATACTGTGGTCTGCAGGATAGATAGTCCATGACCCAGTGCTGACTCCACCTGCATCCTCCTCATCTTCTCACATAGCTCTGGCTGGATTGTGTTGAAGGCACTTGAAAAGGCGAAGAACATAATCCTCACAGTTGCACCAGAGGTGTCCAGATGTGCATGGACCCTCTGTAGCATGTAGATGAAAGCATCATCCACGCCGATGTAAGGCTAGTATGCAAACTGTAGAAGATCCATGTACGTGCACACCCTGGACCTGATGTAGGCAAGGACCAGTCTCTCAAGTGTCTTCATAATAAGTGAGGTGAGAGCTACAGGCCTATTCACAACTTTCCCGAACTCTGACCTTTCCCATGATTCATAGCGGCGTCATAGCGGAAGCCGGTTTCTTCCGTCCGGTCTACTGTGTTTACGTTTGTAGCTAGCTAACTGCTAACTAAATGTATATGAAGACGAACATTATTTAAAATGGCCACATTTCGCAGATGGTTACATGGATCGGATTATCTAGTACTGGCGATAATACGGTGAAAGTGCCGCATCCATCTATCCTAACGGAATGGGTAGACGATATGAAACAATGGCCCGACGTTAGCTACGTTGACATTGTCAACTACTTCATTCTTAGTGAGGGCGTTGATGGCGAGGAACTTAGAAATTACAAAAGCACAGAGGCTTATAATTATCTACATAGCAATAAAATCGGTAAAGTATTGTGTAAAAAAGTCTGCGAGTTTACTTTCTTCTCTTGTTTTCGCCTCGTCCTTGGGGACTGAATGTAGCGCGTAGGGTGCCGGACAACAACATGTCTTGCGAGTCTGTGTTGAAAACAGGCTCCATTCATAAAATCTTTAAGTTTTCGCGAGTTATTTGTCCACCCGACAACGGCACGTGTTGAGCCCGAAGACATTATCTAGCTATCCTGTGACTGAGAACGGTACATTTGGCATAAAAAGTAAACGTTAGGCTGGCTTTAAACGGTGAAACTTTCACACAACTTTAGTTGCTTGACACTTAGGTGAAACTAAGTTGCAATTCAGTTGCATGGTGTAAAGCCCTCTGCAACGCACTTGAAACTTGTCTGAAACTCAGCCGCAACAGTTGCAAAACTCTCAGCTTTGTTGACAACTTGTCAGATGATGTCGTCAAACTACCAATTTCACACACCCTTTTATGAATGGTAACCATAGCAACACCAACAGCTGATTAATAAAGCCGGCACATAATGCTAAATCCGCTGATTTAAAAAGTTTGTATTCGTCAAATATCTTAGTTACAACAACTATAATCTAGCAAAGCAGTTTTGTGGTTAGAGGTGCAGTATTTATTCAGTTTGTAAATATGAACGTAACATAGTAGGGCTTTACCTAATGTAACGTAACGTTAGCTAACGTGAGCAACGCTGGTTGCAAATGCGAGCAAGTTACTTCGCATAATCTGTGTATTAAAAACATTTTATCCAGCGAAATGTCTTAGATATGACAAATTACATCTAATAGTATCAAACTCTGTATCTATAGTAGCCTATTTTTTCAGATGTTTTCCCTCTTGAAATAATCTAGCGAGAAAACAATATGACAGATGAAAATAAATTACCAATCTAGCTAGCAAATTTTAGTGAAATAAACTATTGTGTTGCATGGGACTGATTATTTTTTTAATTGCTTCGTGTAACTGTCAAGTTGCATGGAAATTATGTTGCATGCAATTTGCAACCTGCAACTAGTTGCGTGAAAGTTTCACCGTGTAAAGCCAGCCTTAGCTACATTTTGGTCGGCGAAAGCGTTGGGTAAACCGGAAAGGAATAACCGGCAACCTCTGGCGTCCCGGAAGTGTTGAGTGTCATGACGACACCCATTGTCTCTCGCAGGAAAGTGGTGAATAGTCATTGAAGTTAGTGGGGTGGCTCTTTTTGGGAACAGGGACCAAACAAGATGTTTTCCACAGTGTGGGGATCCTCTGTAGACGCAGGCTCAGGTTGAAAATATATGTGAGTAGTGTTGTCACGATACCAAAATTTTGACTTCGATACCGATACCAGGTTTAGTATCATGATACTCGATACTGAAACGGTACTTGAAACTGAAACGATACTGATTCGATACTCGGTACCTCTACTGAAATGACCTTAACCCTATTTACTTTGGCCCTTCAGAGGCAATTTCCTCCTCGTTTCTACTAGTTTTATTTAAATGTCAATATCTAAAAAAATATTCCCTGCACATCCATGGTTTTAAGTTCGAACTGAAGAAGAAGCTGTATCATTCAGAAATTTGCTACAGAATACATTTATTTCAGAATAGTCACATACAGTACAGTGTTTCCCCTAGATTTTTTTTCAGGCCGGGTGGTAGGCCCCTCGAAACTACCAGTGTTGTTGCGCGTACACGGTGTCATCAAACGCGCGTGCGGGCTGAGGTAGTATCATCGCGCAGGTCGGGGGTACGGAGAGTCGTCGCACACATGGGGAGGGTGTTGGTAACAAAGTGGTGCATTTCTCCATTCTGAGCTAAAATAACATTTGCTCACAAAGGCATATGGTAAATAAATATTAGTTATTTATAATATTAATAAACTTAAAACAGAACTTATATACAATAAACCCCCCTTAGCTTCACAAATGATATTCAGAACTATACAACTTAAACCCAGGACAAGGAGTTTGTTTCTACCGGTTTTTAAGGACTGTTTCTGGATCAGCTATCTTTGCAGCACTGTAGAGCTGCTTTTGAGACTCCTCCATAGTGCTGATCCATAATCAGTCCTTAAAAACAGGCAGAATCAAACTCCTGCCTCTGCAGTATTAGCTTTTACTCTACACTAAAATGTAAGAGTTCTGGTCAGATAGCGAAACGGACGAAAGTGCGCCATTTTGCGTAGAGGCGGAAACTATAATTACACCCTCATAATATCAGCGCTGCCATTGACAATTTAATTAGGCCTAACGGGAAACCGAAGCTGTTTTGGCAAGGGTTTTTCCAGATGCTATTTTGATCATTCCAGCATTCTGCGGTAAGGGAAATATTGCAGCTACATAAAAGAAAAAGAAAAAAAAGATTATATTAAAAAAAAGAATAATATATATATTTTTTTAAAGTACCGAACGTCGGAAAATTCTAATACCGAACCGTTTTTTTTTTTAAGTATCGAAAAAGTACCGAAGTTTCGGTGTACCGTGCAACACTATATGTGAGAATACCACACAGCTGTCCGGAGCAGATCCTCAGCAGTCTGGGGCTGATTCCATCAGGTCCAGCTGCTTTCCCCTGCTTCAGTTTGTCCAGTTCCCTCCTGACCTGCGATGAGTGGAGTGTAAAAGGTAAGATAGTGGAGGGAGAAGTATGAGTCCCACGTGAGATGGTGGAGGGAAGAGTATGAGCCACAGGTGAGATGGTGGAAGGTGGAGGAGGAGCTGTCAAATCTGTTAAAAAACATATTCAGGTCATCACCTAAGTCCTGATCTCCATCAAGCAGCAATCCTCCCTTCCGCTCTAGACCTGTGATCTTCCTCATGCCAGCCCAGACCTGCTTTGCTCCATCCTGCTGCAGCTGTTGTTCCAGTTTGCTCCGGTAGGCTTGTTTCCCCTCCTTAATCTTCACCTTCAGTTCCCTTTGCAGTGCTTTTGCTTTTTCCCTGTCACCCTCCTTTTAACAGGGATTTCAGGCTGCTGGTGACCCAAGGTTTATTGTTGGGAAAACACTGAATTTCTCTGCTGGGTATATTATTATCAGCACAAAAATTGATGTAATCAGTGACGCAGTCTGTAAGTCCTTCAATATCCTCCCCGTATGACTCGCAGAAAACATCCCAGTCTGTTGATTCCAGATAGCACTGCAGGGATTAATTTGCTTCATGGGACCAGCATTTTGAAGTTCTGGTAGTGACAGGCATTCTTTTAACAACTGGGGTGTAGGTGGGAGAGAGATGAACCAGGTTATGGTCTGATCCACCAAGGGGGGGCAATGCAGTGGATTTATATGCATTTTTAACATTAGCATACAAAAGGTCCAGAGTCTTATCTCCCCTTGTTGTGCAATCAACAAACTGTTCATCGATCACCACAGTAAATTCCCTCGGCAGGTAGTATGGTCTCAAGCTAACTGCTAAAAGTTCAATGTCCTTGTTGCATATTCATTCCTTGATGGTAGCATGTCTAGGGTTACACCATCTATTATTAATAAGCACAGCGAGCCCCCTCCTTTTCGCTTACCGCTGGCTTTGGTGTCCCTGTCCGTGCGTATCGTCAGGAAGCCGCTGATGCTGGTGATACTGTCTGGGATGCAATCCTTCAGCCGTGTCTCTGAAAAACACATGAGGCTGCTCTCCCGGTACACATTCTGGCTCCTGATGAGGGTCTCCAATTCCTCCATCTTGTTGGACAACGAGCAAACATTTCCCATGGTGATAGATGGTAGGGCTGGTTTAAAAACTTTCTCTCTCTGTTTCTTTTTACACCGGCTCGAGTTCCCCGACGTCTCTTCCGCAATAATTCAGCCGGGATATCATGTCTTGTCCTGGCAAGTTTTGAGAACGGTGCCAGGTCAAGTAGATCCTGCCGGAAGTAAACAATAGCCGGCTGTACCACCTGGCTCCATGGAGTAGCTTCCCCAATATGAGGCATATTAAAAGATGTGGTATCCACTCCATTTAAGAACAAAAAAAAAAAAAAAAAAAAAAAAAAAGCACTGTATGCGTACCATACACTTAACGAGCAATAAAAAAAACAACGCTTAAAAACCCTGGAAAAACACACACACGACACAGAGCTGCGCAAAAGGCTGCCGTTCCACCGGTGCCATTTTAGGAGATTGAGATACAGTCAAGCCGGAAAGTCTACCCACCCCTTTCACCTTCTCCACGTTTTATTACGTTACAGACATATTCCAAAATTGATTAAATTCATTTTTTCCCTCAAAATTCTACACACAACACCCCATAATGACAATGTGAAAAAAGTTTTTTTGAGATTTTTGCATATTTATTAAAAATAAAATTTCTCATTTACATAAGTATTCATACCCTTTGCTTTAACGTATTTTTAAAGTATCATATTTTATATTTGGTCGCATATCCTTTACATGCTGTTACTTCCTGAAGTCTGTGACCATCAACATCAAAAAACTGTCGATATCTTATTTTCAGGTACTGTTACAAGCAATACTATAACCTCTCTGCATTTGAATGGATCTCTATGGAAATTGGGGGGTGAGACTAGATTCAGCTGTAAATTACACTGGTACAGTATGGAACACATGGCTGGCTAAATGGCTGTAAGTTATCAAGGGTCTGAGCTATCAAACGAGCCCCAAACCATCACTCTGTTGCCAGATATGGAGTAGATGTGGATGGATCACTGCAAGGGTTATTTCTCCGGACTCATTTTCCTATAGAACTCTATGGGGAAAAAAGTCAGGAGAAACAACCCTTAAAGTGATCCATCCACATCTACTCAATATCTGGCAACAGAGTGATGGTTTGGGGCTCGTTTGATAGCTCAGACCCTTGATAACTTACAGCCATTTAGCCAGCCATGTGTTCCATACTGTACCAGTGTAATTTACAGCTGAATCTAGTCTCACCCCCCAATTTCCATAGAGATCCATTCAAATGCAGAGAGGTTATAGTATCGCTCACTTTTAATTCACTATATTACAATTCCAGTGCGTCAGAAGTTTACATACACTAAGTTGACTGTGCCTTTAGACAGCTTGGAAAATTCCAGAAAATGTTGAAGGTTTAGAAACTTCTGATAGGCTAATTGACATTATTTGAGTCAATTGGAGGTGTACCTGTGGATGTATTTTAAGGCCTACCTTCAAACCCAGTGCCTCTTTGCTTGACATCATTGGAAAATCAAAAGAAATCGTGTTCTGTCTCCTAGAGATGAACGTGCTTTGGTGCGAAAAGTGCAAATCAATCCCAGAACAACAGCAAAGGACCTTGTGAAGATGCTGGAGGGAACAGGTACAATAGTATCGATATCCACAGTAAAACGAGTCCTATATTGACATAACCTGAAAGGCTGCTCAGCAAGGAAGAAGCCACTACTCTAAAACCGCCATAAAAAAAGCCAGACTACAGTTTGCAACTGCATATGGGGATAAAGATCTTACTTTTTGGAGAAATGTACTCTGGTCTGATGAAACTAAAATTGAACTGTTTCGCCATAATGACCATCGTTATGTTTGGAGGAAAAAGGGTGAGGCTTGCAAGCCAAAGAACACCATCCCAACCGTGAAGCACGGGGGTGGCAGCATCATGCTGTGGGGGTGCTTTGCTGCAGGAGGTACTGGTGCACTTTATAAAATACGTCCATTGTAGCCTTTTTTATTTGTTTAACACTTTTTTTGGGGTCTTTGCATAATTCCATTTGTGTTATCTATTCTAAAATGTGGAAAACAGTAAAAATGAACATTTATTGGCAATTATCAAATTTTATTGTAAAACTTAAAAAAGAAATCATATTGAGACTTTTCTGGAACCTTGCCATTTTGCACAATTTGGCACAATTTGTGCCAACTTTGGTAACCGAAATGGCTCACCTGAAAAAAAGCTCTGTAGAATTTGAATGGTTTGAGATATTGACACCATATTTTTAGCAGAGATAGGCAGCATATTGAGGAATCACAAAAAGGAGTTATTTCCTCCATAGCTCTTGTAGCTCATCAGGTAGAAAATCAGAAATTTGAATGTAGGTACCCGTTTTTTCGTTTTTTCACAATTTCTGTACATAAATTGTTGTAATTAAGTAGCAAAAAGTGTATTTATGTGAATTATGACTGCTTAGTCATAATAGTGCAGTTCTCTGTTTTAATAAAAGCTATGAACCATATTTGTACAGTTTTTGAGATAAACAGTTTTGTTGGTCACTAGTAAAAACAGGCGAGAATTGGTATATTTTGCCCTTGGTATTAAGAGGTTAAGGACAACAAAGTCAAGGTATTGGAGTGTCCATCACAAAGTCCTGACCTCAATCCACTCGAAAATTTGTGGGCAGAACTGAAAAAGTGTGTGCGAGCAAGGAGGCGTACAAACCTGACTCAGTTACACCAGTTCTGTAGGAGGAATGAGCCAAAATTCCAGCAACTTATTGTGAGAAGTTTGTGGAAGGCTACCCGAAACGTTTGACGCAAGTTAAACTATTTAAAGGCAATGCTACCAAATACTAACAGAGTGTATGTAAACTTCTGACCCGCTGGGAATGTGATGAAAGAAATAAAAGCTGAAATAAATCATTCTTAAAATAAAGTTGTGATCCTAACTGACCCAAGACAGGGAATGTTTACTAGGATTAAATGTCAGGAATTGTGAAAAACTGAGTTTAAATGGATTTGGCTATGGTGCATGTAAACTTTCGACTTCAACTGTAGGTATGGGGCAAGCCCCACGAAACCGTAACTTGGCGGATGGCATACCTGCCATCCCAATCCTGTCCGAATAGGGCTGAAACATACAATTCTTATACAATCTGTCAATGTCAGGATCTTCCCATTTTAAGTTTCTTTTTTACCCAATGTAAGTTTGCAAGCTGGCTAGTGCCACATGGCAATGGAAGATATAGTTAACTTAACGTTAGCTAACCTTATTTAACTTGGCTAAGAGAGTTATTTTTGTTGCATTGTATCGAAAATAACTATACATTAAGTAAGTTAGGCTATTGATTTTTAGCTGATAAACCTCCGTTGTTAACATTAGCCATTTGCGATCATATAAGTTAGCTAACTGAGCTAACGTTATATTGGCAAAAAATGTCATCTTAAAACTATCACTCTTCCAACTGTGTTGTGTTGGTAGGATTTAGTCTAAAGTTACATCTCTGCCAAAACTATATTCAGCGAAATATCTGGCTATTTTAAAGACGAACTAACGCAACGTAAACATTAATTTTCCTAATGTTCACGTTGCATTGCTTGGCACTGTTGTGTTGGATTCCATGTGTGACGGGCTTAGCTCACACGGTGTGGCGCTTGTAGCTTCATTAACATTACAGATAATATTGTGGACATCTAAAAGTAGTAACGTTATTAGCTAAGGTAAATTTGTTTTTATCTCGCTAGTGAAGTTAGATGGTAATGTTAGCTGTATTCTTTCTAGCTTTATCACTCAGTAACGGTAGCTAAGCTAGCGTTACAGTTCATGCCATTCGGTCAGAGTTGAGTGGAACTGCTATGATCACTGACCTTGCAAAATATCTTTTAAGCAAAATAACATTATCCACCTTGCTCTCTCGAGTTCATTTGCTCACACTTCAAGACTCGGGAGAAATTATCTCGCATTACACGATACTGTTGTTGGAACTCTGAATTAGCCTTCGGCTGCTACAAAATTTATGCCCCAATTTTAAGTCAATGGACAATTCATTTCCGGTATCGTAGAATTATAAAGGTTTATTTCAAAACTGTACAATGAACAGAAATGTCACCCATCAAAAGCATCCATGTCATGCCCGGCATATCGCTATGTCTACTTTAGCGATTAGAGTTGTAGAATTTCAGCCAGATCGTTGAAAAAAAAAATAATTCTTAATCTAAATGCTAATTATTTATGTTATTAACTATATGAAAACGGCTTAACAAATCTTTCCCATATTTGCTCTATGTCGAGATATTGATGAGATAAGTTGATCTGCCAAGTGGCTTGGTAATTGGCGCTAAAGCGAGATATTGATGGGCGAAATTTGGGTTTTAACATGCAAGTTGCATCCAAAACCAAACTTAAAGGATTAACATGGTGGTTGGTCACACTTTCTAGGTTTTTATATGCTATTTGCACAAGAGGTCATTGAAGAAACACGATGAAAGTATTAAATATGTCCGTTCTTTAGTTTTGGAGAAGTAGGCGTGTTAAATTTATCATCCTATTTTCAACCAGTTGAGAATTAGTGTTGTGTCGTTCGCGAACGATTCATTCAAAAGTCCGAATCTTTTGGCTGAACGAACTGAACTGAATCACTTACTGAAAAGATCCGTTCATTTCTCAGTTCAGTTGAGCTCTCGAACAGATCTGATCAGCAGTGTGCAGGGAGGGGGAGGGACTGCCGCGAGCGAACGTGATTCGTCACCTGCGAACCAGTTCTGCTGTGCTGAACGAATCATTCACGGGCGGGCGGGCGCCGAGCGAGGCAGCGAGCGTGCAGAGTGGACTTCTGTGAGCGAACGTGTCGTGATCCGTTCACTGAAGGCTACTAGACACAGTGAGTTAACGTGACGTGATCCTGAGTGATAATCAGCGGCTCAAACTGCCAGAATCAGGCCCAGCAAGTTAAGACTTAAAAGTCAGCGAGGAAACTTTTAAAATATCAAGATTTGTAAACGGAGTTTGGCGTGTTTGTCAAAGCGACAGCACTTCCGCATGAACCGTTCGGCCGTTTCAGTTCACTGAGTGAGTCGGACTACGCAGTACGAAGTCGGAGCTCCGCCCAAGCACTGAACGATTCGGTGAACGAATCTTTTGAACGAATCTTTTTAATGAACTGATTCTAGTGATTCGAGTCACTGAAGTGAACTGTTTTGCCCATCACTATTGAGAATGTTCTCCTCATATTGAGTCACACGAGGATAACCATTCCCCTATCCACACCCCGTAAAGAAATCTGACTGGACACACCTTCAACTGGACCAGTTCAACACGTTTAAACATGAACATAACATCCAGTCATTTGTTTGCATTCACGGAGCCGCCCACTGAAGCAGTACAGTTTTACTGTTTTAACTCGCCAGATCAGCTCCATTTTTAGCTAGGTCTATTTGTCCAAGTTACCGTTACAAAACTTGCTTTGTGTCACTATATCTCGTGAGGTAGATTGCCAAATGTGTATTATTAGCCAGCTATCTTCAACAAATGATCTCCTAACGTTAGCCACCTAGCTCGCTAACTAAAAGAGAATGACACCACGGTAACGGTAGTAAACTTGTTTAGACTGCTTTTTTATATGTAAGCTATGAAAACGTGACTACAATATGAAGGGTGTGTGTGTTCAACTGGAGTGGTTCGGTTTACAGTGCAAATTTAATCAGTTTTTCTCACTTTTGCTCATTTGGGATGACAGTGGACCTAACGTAGCCTAGGCCTACCGCAACGTAGATTTTGCATTAACTAGATGGAACTACATAAATTGACGTTACACCCGACCGATGGCAACAATTTGGTGCAAAACACTGCACCATCTCCGACCTAGCTAATAAATGTTTATAATTAAAATGATTAAGCTATGTACCAAAAGCGAAAGAATGTAATACTAGGTAACTACGCTACAAAACTGGCGGCAATATGCCTGCCTGTGTCTTGTTGACAAGGAGGACCGAGCACTGTTCGAACTGTGATGGTTGGCTAACTCGACGTTGTGTAGTTTGTTTGTCAATAAAAAATATTTGCCTAGTCTTGTACCTTTGCTTAAATCATTATACATTTGGAGTTTATTTCACAAATGAGATAGTTTGGGTATTCCGTAATAATGTTATGGAACCGAGAAGCTGATATGATACCTCTGTAACCTCGCCTTGTTATTTCTGTCAGTAGCAGAAAAGTCAACGGGAGATAATTTCTCTTCCGGAACGGAGCAGCCTGTTTGTGATGTGGCAACTTCGGCACTGTACTGACAGTAATTCTCATTACCACGCCCAGACAGTTTGGGTGAACTTTCATAGTGGGAAATTTAGGCTTAGAAAAATAGGTTTTAAAATACATTTAAATGACTGAATAATAAAAATAATTATGCACATTTGTTTTGTTGTTGCCTAAAACAACTGGCAAGTGTCACATTCAACCACTATGTTAATCCCTTTAATAATGGAGGCCTGGAACACCCTGCCAGTCATCCGTGGGTGATGCTGTAGTCAATCATTTGCAGCCCCACAGGACTCCCGGCCACAGAACTGGATGTCAGACCACATGGTGAGTCACTGCACCAATACCAGTGCTTCAACAGGACCCACTACCTTCATGTTAGTTTAGTCTGACTTCCCATTTTGACTTGTGTTGACGGCACTTTCTCCGGACGGCCCATGAGGAGCAACAGGGTGCTGATGCTTTGGGGGAGGAGCCTGTGGACATACCTTCCATGGCGGCACGCTGTATACACGGACCCGTCCTCGCTCCCTACCACAAAGTTGTTTACGTCTCCGAGGGGGAAGGACATGGAGGTGACAGCCACAGCCTTGGACTGCTTGAACACCAGCTCCAGGCTATCCTGTGAGGGGGGGTGGTGGGGTAAAATTCAGACCCGTCTCTCCCACTCACAGCAAGTAAGCACACGCTTCCCCATAGAAATTCACTGGACCCATTATCAATGCTCAATTTAAATTCAACAGGCACTTCATAAATAATTAACATCTGACACCAGCATTTTGAAAGTGCTGTGGGAGGAAGGAAAATTTGCTACGATGTAATTGAAACCAGAAGTGGTCCAACTTTGACACCCTTGCAGAGGAAAGCTTCAGAGCCCGTGCAACTCTGCTGGAGTAAATGCGCGCGTTGGGTGACCCAGTGAGCGAGGCGGGGCAGTACCTGAGGCTGGGAAAGCATGTCGAGGCTCCAGGAGCACATCTTGCCATCGGTGGAGATGCTGATCAGGTTGTGTGCGTTCTGCGTGCCCACCACGTTGACACAGTACACAGGGTGCTGCACAGGGCCAGAGGAACACATGCAGTTCTACAGCAGATTCACTGCTCATCTGCACTGTTACCCATTTGCTTCAAGTACCATAGTAGCCTAAACTTCACGTTAAATACTGAAATTTAATTCTCTGAAAAAATATATTTTAAAAAAAGAAAAAAAGTAATCCATGGAAAGTTTGATTGGATGAAGAGTATTAAGACAAAACCAAGTAGATGTCCCTAATTACGACACAAAATGTTTTGTAAATCCAGATTCCCTGTGTTTGCTTGCTTCACAGTGATATTAATGACAATTTAAGCACAATACCTGACTAGAAATCACCTCGTCCTACTTAGAAATCAACGCACTAGCTTCAGTTTATCTCTCATTTTGAATGTGAATTGGAGCAGTGTGTGATGTAAGCATACTGTGTGCGCAGCCGCAGACAGCGGGGTCCTCTGGACAGGGGTCCTCTTGTTACTGCGGTTGTCCCAAAGCACAATCTGGCCCGAGTAGGTGCCCCCCACCACCAGGTTAGGGTGAAACTTGGCAAAGGCAGCAGACATCACTGCAGACTGCTCGTAGGGGGTGGGGTTGGGAGGAAAGGCGCACCGTTAACCCAAGGCAAATGGATGACTATACAGGGAAATAGTGACAGGCTTCTGGAAATGACTTAATCTAGGCGGTGTTAGTTCATGTCACCTCTAATTGAAAAAGGGTGATGTGCAGCACAAAATGGAGGGCGCGCTAAACATAATATACAAGACCCCAACATTCAGAGAAAACGTTGAGTTACTAAGTCATGGCACCTGGCATGCTACCCACGTTACACTGTTTTGAGGCCCTCGGCTCTCTGCAGCTGAACCCGCATTTCTGTCATAAGTGATTTATGTAGATGTTACTCATGCAAGTTTACAATGTATACACTTTCTGCTCTTATTACATGGCGGCCAGTTTGAAGCGATTACATGGACTTAATCTGCTTGGGAAACGGATGATGTCAGCCCAGATGCTGGCTTCATTTTGTGCAGGTGATTTGTCAGAGAATAACAAAAAAAAAGATGACTGTCATGGAAGAAAATTCCCCCCTCCTACCTGAGTCTTAGGGGCCATTTTATTTGTCTGAGCGATGCGCCTATAGCTACATCCAATTTGCAGGCAGCACATATGTTTCTACTCAGGGCTTCTTTGTTTTGGGAACCTCGGGGGTGGCTTTGCGGATCAGGCAGCAGAGCCACTCTCCTTTCCATCCCACGCCATTATTTCCATGCAACAGAGGGGCCCTAGTTTTAATCCACACATTAGTGAATTAGGCCGCTTGAACTGCTCTGCAGTGAATTAAATTAGCATGTGGCATTGCCAGTCACTTCTAGTGCCTTGTTCGACATACGTTTGAAGGCCAGATGTGGCAGGAAGGGTGCATGCTGGGTTGGTGACATCACCCAAAAGGCAGGGGGTAGTGGTAATGATGCGGACCGTGAGACAATCCCAGGCTCATTCACCTGGCAGTGGAAGACGTACTCCGGCGTGGTCTTCTTGTACTTCATGTTCCACACCAGTGCCACGCCATCTGGCTCGTGGGGAGCATCTTCGTTGTTGTTGTATGAGGCCACCAGCAGCTCGGGATACTGCGGGCAGACATTGGCAAAATTTATTGAGGGGGAGGGGGAGGGGGTTGGGGTCGCTCCCTGCAGCAGGTTTGGTGTCATACCTCCATTGGACCTCCTTCACTAGGATATGCATTAGTGGAACCTTTGGCAAATGCACAGAACAGTCTCCCATGTGCAGCAATCGTCACTCATGTTTTGGTCAAATAAAATCGTTTCGGACAAGAATAAATGCCAAATTCACAATTTCTGCCGGCCTCTGGGGATCCCTTCTGCTACGCACCTATTCTTTGGACAATCCTCAGGTCCAGGAAGCTCAATACAGTTCACCTCTAATACTCTGAACCAGGTCTGAGTGTGAGAGGTCTACATGGAAGGAGGTCTGAGTGTTTGAGGGCTATATGGACCCAGGTCTGAGTGCTAGAGGGCTACTTGATGCCAGATCTTAGTGTCAGGTCTGAGTCACCCCTTAAAAATTCTGCCAGAGACAGTTACACATACATGGCTCTAGGAAATTATGCTTTCAAATGCCTACCAGATGTAAACACAGCATTAAACTCCTCATACTGTGCTGTAAACTAAATGTTATACAGATATACAGAGATCATTGCCTTCAACGCCCTAACAACACTGGCATGTCAAGACCTTGTGTTCTGTTTATACAAAATAATGATTTCAACTGCTAAGATGTTTGTTAGACCCGCAAACGTGACAACATCCCACAAACGTAATAAACCACAAACGTAATACAAATTGGCAGCTTTTAATGTAATAATCCCACAAACATAATACATTTCCCACAAACGTAATAGCAGTTGCCTACCACAAACGTAATACGCCATTTCCCGCAAACGTAATAATTATTACTTTTGCAGGGATTTGTTACGTTTGCGGGAAGGTAAAAATCTTCAGCTTTCAAAATTGTAATAACTTCCCACAAATGTAATAAATCACTAATATAATCAAAATCTGTATCTTATACAAGTTGCTAACTCTAAATGTCTTCAACAGCCAATGACATTTTCTTCCCACATATTCTTGACCTATAGATTCTTGCCTGTTTAGACTGATCAAGTGTTGTTGCAATTAGACCCCATCATATTAATTCCAGATTTATTCCAGGTTTCATTACAAAGCCAAGTGTAAAAAATCTCAGGAGAGGCAAAAACAGTATCATGTCACTCTAGCAATGAAAGATTTACAACCAATCATAGTAACCCTATACAAAAGTTTCAGTACAAACTCTGCTATACAATTAAACTATGCACAAGTAAAGAATGCAAAGTATTGATTGTCAGTAACAGCTGGATATTATTTATCCTCATTAAAGGGATACTCCCCCTAGAACATGATTGTACCTCATTTTCATTCCTGTTTGGAGCCAGTAAACTAATTTTCTAGAATCGTTTTTTCTTTATAAAGATATGTTTAACTTCTACATGCTAACTTTTTGCTAACAATGAATATAATCTTTAATCTTCAATCTTTAGAAAAAATTAACAATTCTAAAAACTGTCTGAATGAGTATATTGGATCCAAAAGAGTGAAAATGAGGTAAAATCATGTTTTGGGTGGAGTATCCCTTTAAACACAATAGTAGCCTATGTTTGTACCATTTAAATAAAATATGCCTGCATATCAAAAGCCAAAAACTTGAATATGTATTTTGAACAGTCTTTCATTCTTTGAAATAATGAAAACGAAACATTTCTCAAGATTTAAGACGGAAAGAGTAAAAAAATAAATAAATAAATTTAAAACAAATGTAAAGGCTTGCAAACGATTAATGACTGACATCAGGTGAACTTAAATTAATGTCAGTAAATGCAGGAAAGAATCTGAATTCCCCTGTACCTAACTGAAAATTTCCCAGACAAAAGGATAAATTTTATGTTAATTTACTTTAAATAAAAGTCTTTAAGTTGTGTCATCCAAGCTCTCATCTACCTATTATTGTTTGAAATAATTATTTGATAGTTGCGTAAAACCACAGTTCTGATCAGTTTTGACCAGCTTGTATACACTGATAACCAGCATAACACTGATAACTCATGATTTTTTTCTATATAGATATGTTCAGGCAATGGATATCTGACATAGATCCAGGGAAGGTGTCTTTTTGGTAATTCTCTGAACAGTGTCGTTGTCGCTCGCCAGTGTCACTTGCCGTTAGGACACGGTGTTAGCGATCGTAGCTGTTTTAGTAGTTTAGTAGTGATGAGCGAAGTGACGATAGCTCATCATTTTATAGCTATCAATCCAAAACATTTTTTTTTATTCAATTCCTTTCGGGTCATCGGTCTGAAGTCTTAGTCTAGTCAATGAATGAGTCTTCTGTTATTTATGGTCACTCAAGTCGCAAGTCATCAAATTTGAGACTGGAGTTTCACTCGAGTCAAATCATGTGACCCGAGTCGCCTACCTCTGCTAAATGGAGAACATCAATTAAGCAAGTGATTACATACAGTTCACAGTTATACACTAGTAGACAGTCACCATTGCAAAATAAACCCAGATAGGGTGATTAGGACCCTGACGAGAAGCAGATTAAGTTACACTTCTTACTATTTTATTAGCAATATGACCAATTAGCAAACGTGACATGCAAACAATGAATGCTAACAGTAGCGGTTTATAGCTAACATTTCAGTAGAACATTCTGAAACATTGTCAGCCAATGAGAAAATTAGATAACATCTTAGACTTAAAATTATTGTACACGTTCAGTGCGGTTAGATATTTATACCATATATTGGTGTGTCTCACAGATTGAAAAAGATGATTCTGCGCATACCTCTATTGTCCACACAAGGACAAGGCCTAGGCCTACGGCCAATGGATAATGAGACCTACAGTGTTATACTGAAGGTACTCAAGGGGGAATTTGATGTGCCTGTTGCAAAAATCAACGGTCAGTTCTGGTCAGAGTATGGAGAAATAGGCACCAGTATTCCTTAAGTGATGACAAGAGTCCATTTTGTGTAACGGAAATTTGTGGTAAAGAAGCCGATCCCGGAACTTGTGAAGAGAGGATTTGATGCCACGAAAGGTTCTAATGCACGAAAAGTAATCAGACTGAGAGAGAAGTACTCTGGGATGAGTGAGAAAGCAGTTCAACAAGCATTAGACAGTACCAGTTTTTGAGAGCAAAATTTTCAAACAGGCCACCTTTGAAGCCAATTAGAGCTAAAGGCCAATTCTGTGGTAATGGAATTACATTTCACAGAAATTTTGGCCTTAATTTTACTTGCTGTGGATAAGTCTTAAAGCCTAACTGATTGTAAAAAGCTTTATAACTTCAGATGATACCCCTGCTATCATATCAAAATAAAAAATTGGAAACTTCCTGCATGTGGAAGGACGTTTACAATTTCTTATTTTGATATGATAGCTCATAGCTATCATCTGAAGTTATAAAGCTTTTTATAATCAGTTAGGCTTTAAGACTTATCCACAGCAAGTAAAATTAAGGCCAAAATTGTAATTCCGTTACCGCGGAATTACCCTAAACAGGTTCAGGAAAGACACCAAATAGACCTTGACATGACAGGATGTAAAGTTACACATGGGAGAACGATCTACAAACATGTCCTTACTGTACAGGATGTATTCAGTAGATATGTGTGGCTGAAGGCATTAAAGGGGAAAAGCAGTCATGAAATAGATCAGCATTTGGCAGATATTTACATGGAACATGGACCACCTAAAGTTTTACAACATGAACAGGGATGTGAGTTCAAAGATGCTGTGAAAAGGCTTATGGAAAGCATGAAGGTAAAAGTCATCCAAAGCTCACCATATCACCCTCAAAGCCAGGAAAAAATTGAGAGAATGCACAGGTCATTAAGAAAAAAGATACTGTATGATCTTATAAACGTAAAGGAGGGGGGAACTGGGTCAGTCATTTATCCAAATATGCTCAAGTCCTTAATGAAGATCCCAAAAAACAGTTGGGTTGGATGACACCATTCCATGTATATTATGGCCGTAAAAGCAAGAACATACTGCTGGCTCAAAGCACCCATCCATCACCCGACTTCGTAGAGGACTGTACGAATAATGCAGACACACTGTGTCATTCAAGAAAACAAAGGGATTCATTTGAAAAAAAGAGAAACAGAGTGAGAAGAGCAGCAAAAAATGCAACTGAGCGTTGTAATGAACAAATGGTTCGCCAAGCGTGTACTGCAAATCCTCCATCCATCTATAATGTCAATGATGAGGTTTTGGTAAGAATTAGGTGCAAGACCCACAGACTGACAAAGAAACATGCCGTTTTGAATGGAGTCATTGTAAAGAGGAATCTGAGACTGTCAAAGTCCAAGGTTCAGTTTACACCTCTTGGGAAAACAGATTTTAGGCTAAAGTGGTTTTCAATCAGCAGTGTCACCAGAGATGAAGAACGCAGGCGACAGAAGTCAAACCAAAGAAACTTCTGGATCCCTTATACATGTGAGGACCAGTTAGAGTCATTTAACTCATCCAATTTCTGCATACAACTGGATTCACAGCCCAATGGTGATTGCCAGTTTGCAGCATTGGCTGACCAGTTGATGAACTTTGGGATATTTCGGTCAGCTACATCCCTAAATCCACAAAAACAACACATGGAACCCTACTTGCTAATTATGTGGAGTGTAACTGGGATGCTTACCTACAGAGCATGGGTCAGCAAGGTACATATGGAGACCATATCACACAGCAAAGAGCCTCTGAACTGTTCAATGTTCAGGTGCTAATAATTTCAACTCTTGGTCCAGATGCAACTCTAATAGCACCTTCAAACATTTACGATGAGAATTTGCCCCTTTTAATTCTAGGCCATATTGTTGAAGGACATGGAGAGCATTATGTTAATCTAAGTGGACCAGTTAGCCAGTACATTGACTCAATTCAGCAGGCAAAGAGACAAAGATTGCCCTGTCACAGTAGAGCTCCATGTGGTAGACTAAGAGAGGGAGAAGAAATTCCTCAAAAAGACCTTTTCAACCCTGCTGATCCCAGTGATGCCGAAGTCTTCGATCCCCATGAGGCCGAACTCTCCGATCCTGATGAGGCCAAACTCTCCAATCCCAGTGAGGCTGAAAGGACTGATACCACAGAGGCTGAACTTTCTAATCAAGGCAATGAAGACCACAGTGATGAAGTGGATGCAGGCCTTTCTGATCATGCTTTTGGCATTTCTGAAGAAGCTACCCTGACACGTCCAGAAAAAATTAAGTCCATGATTATTAGACACACCCTGGATTTGGACATGTCCATGATTGGCACATTCAATAGTGTCTGACCTCTTGTTACTAAAACAATAATTTGCATTGTTTACTTGTAAATTGTTTAATTGTTGAGCAAATCATACTGAAGTTTTTGTATAGGGTTACTATGATTGGTTATAAACCTTTCATTACAAAAGTGACATGACAATATTTTTGCCCATCCTGTGTTTTCTTGCACTTGTCTTTGTAGTAAAACCTTGAAGAAATCTGGAATAAATATGATTTGGATTTATTGCTCATCTGTATACACAACACTTGATCAGTCTAAATAGGTAATAATCTAAAGGACAAGAATATGTGGGAAGAAAATGTCATTGGCTGTTGAAGACATTTAGTTAGCAACTTGTATAAGCTGCAGATTTTGATTATATTAGTGATTTATTACATTTCTGGGAATTATTACAATTTTGAAAGGTGAAGATTTTCACCTTCCCGCAAACATAACAAATCCCTGCAAACGTAATAGTTATTACGTTTGTGGGATTATTACATTAAAAGCTGCAGATTTGTACTGCCGTGCCAAGGCAAAAGGCCTTAACTTCATTTTTGGTCAAAAATTAGTTATTGTCATTTTTGGAACATTAAATATCAACTTTATCATGTGGACAAATATCTTGAGTCAATTGTGTTGTTTTTTTCGAGAAAATAGTGGGTTGTCTTTGCCGTAACTTCCAAAAGCGCTACAGAAGCCAAGGCAGAAGGACGTAACACCAGTTAAGGTTCTTTGCCTTTGTTTCACGGCACTCTGAAACATTCGAGTTGAGTTAAGGTACTCTGCCTTTGTTTTGCTGCGCATCAAAGTGGAGTTACTGTTTACCGCGCTGAAGTTAGTGTTCTACCTTTGTATAATATCTGTCACCGAAGCATTTCTGACACACACACAATAGCTTGAATAAAGTGTTAAGCAAATATTGTTGGAGTGGTTGTTTTTACTACAGCTTTTAAGAATGGCCCATTGCTCTCGAGGGAAAATGTTGGTGGATATGGCATTGAAACGCCGAAACCAAGATCAAGGTAAAAAAGATTACAAGATAGATAGCTAGATAACGTAGATTGATAGATCATGTCGCTGTAAGTGAGGATTAGGTAAAATGTGTATTTTCTGAATCCAGCGGTTCCAACAGTCAATGCCCTTGTTAAAACGTTCAGCACTCTGAATACTGAACACAAGCGATATTGCGTGCTAGAACCCCTCACTTAACCTACATTCAAAATAAGCTTTACGTGATTTAATTTAATAATTATTATTAAAAATGACAATCATCAATTAAATCGCAGAATTCTTTGATAGGTAAGTCGAACAGTAACCTGGTGGATCAACCAACAAGCCAAAACAAAGTCTAAATCAGGTCTTGAGATTAAGTAATTTTATTAAATGAAAACATTCAATTAGAATAATGACTGGGAATCATAAATTCACGAAGGAATGTAGGCTGACTACTTATAATTCACAAAAGGAAGACATTAAACCAGACATTAATTTGAATATACCAGAAAAGAGAGAGATAAGCCAAAAATTGCCAATATTATTTACCCTCCAGCTGAACAGGAACAAAAGGAAACGCACGAGGAACCAAAAAGAATGACTTCTTCACCAAACAAACTCCAAACAGACTAAATTCTTTTTCTGCGATGCAACTATAAAACACCTTGACAGGGAGGGGATCCAAGCCCTGATTGGGTTAAGGTGTGGGGGGGGGGGGGGGAGAGGGCAAAGACTGGCTTATCTTTGATGTTGGTGGGGGTTAATGTGTAAGAGAGAGACAGAGAGCAACAGAGATAGAGAGAAAGGGGGGGGGGGTACTTGACTAAATATTAGATATCCTACAATATCTAAATATTAGATATCCTACAATCATCTACTAGTTAGCGTTAGCTAGCTAGTATAGGTTATAAAACTGCTCCCATATGCGATTAGACCAATGCAAACAAAGCATTGGAAACAAACAATACTTGCCAGCTATAAGTAATCTTAAATCATACGCAATTAATGCTTTTTTCGTGTCATGCAGACTGTCAGCCTTTGACAGCCCGACAGTGACAGCCAAACAAACTATTTGCAAGCTAGCGTTACATTATCTAGCTTAAACGTTAGACTCCCATATGCAATTAGAACAATGCAAACAAAGCATGGAAACAAAGAATAACTAAATGGCTTGCCAGCTAATAAGTAATCGGAAATCATATGCAATGAATGTTTTTGTTTTTTTGTGACATGCAGGCTTTGTCAGCCTGTGACAGCCCGACAGTGCTAGACACTGTCAGTGACAGCCAAGGACAGCGCGACTGCGTAGGGCTGGCCTAGAGAAACACCTCCTAGCCTAATCTCTCACACACACACACACACACACACACACACACACACACACACACACACACACACACACACACACACACACACACACACA
Organism: Synaphobranchus kaupii; assembly: GCA_029718625.1. NCBI lineage: Eukaryota > Metazoa > Chordata > Actinopteri > Anguilliformes > Synaphobranchidae > Synaphobranchus > Synaphobranchus kaupii. The sequence goes on along the minus strand of CM056383.1, from coordinate 37,067,158 downwards.
CACACACACACACACACACACACACACACACACACACACACACACACACACACGTGTGTGCAATATGCATGTTCAGCAGTAACGATTCACAATTAAATAAAGTTAGCCTACCTTTTCTTGTAACCTGATCAAATCCATTGCTAACGCAACAATTGTCCTCCGACAAGTTAAATCCACAGCCGGAGTTTTGAGTATGTTAGGATACTCGCTGGCGTTCAAAACTTTACATCCATAATGAGTTGTTCTTGATAGGCTATGCTCTCTGGCATTCATCCAATTCAATACAAAACGTGAATCTTGTGTCCACTATTCGTTGCGTTTTTTGTAAGCCTTGCATTCAATATAGGCCTACATTGGTTGCAGAAAGTTGTCCTCCCACATGCAAAAACTTGTGTTTGTTGACCGATGTCAACCTACGTTTGTCATGTCTAAAAAAAACATCCAATCACGTAACTCCATTTACAGGCCTATGTCAATATCCAATTGGCCAGAGATCCGTAATCTAACGCTGTGAATTTAGGAGCAGTTTTGGTAGCTCAGCCTTTGGTATCTAATAACATACCTTGTACAATGATTAACTTTGATGAATCAAATGAATATTGACTTTGATGAATCAAATATTGGTCAAATGTTTGTGGAAAAAACATGATGTACATTAAACATATATGAATCACACTTTATAAGAATAAGGTTCCTCATTATAACCTATGCATAAATCCTAACCTACAGTCAGTTGAAAACTAACGTTCGGGTGTTTCCTTTTTGCTGTGATTGTTAAAAAAAAATGTAGGACGGATATTAAAGATGCAAACTTCTCATCAGCACCATTACAATACAAACCAATACAAAGGCAAGACTTGCATCTTGAATATCCATCCTACATTTCTGCTGGAGCATTCTTCATACTATAAATTATGATTCTCTTTCACCCCAGCACTCTGTAGGTTGTTGTGGATGTCACAGATAGTTGTTTTAGGGTTTCTCATCAGAGCTATGGTCATTTTTTTGTCATCAAATGCTTGTTTTCCATTCATATGCAGTAGTCATGTTGTTTATGTATTTTGGCGACCAAATACAGACTCAAAACAAAGGATAAGATAAGCATCACTAATATATGAATATATGAAGGCTATAAATAATTGTGCCATGATCACTAGATCTTATGTAGATGTTATCATTATTATCATATACTGATTTTATATAGTGATCAGCAACCAATTGATAGATCAAATGGAAGCTACTGTCTTTTGCCTTGGCATGACCCCTTATTATTTTGCAGACAATGCAAAGGCAGAGTACAGTAACTTCCGAATAAGGGTCAAAGGTCAAGTTTGAGTTAAAGATTTTTATGTAGATAAATTACTTCATAAAAAAACCCCAAAGAATTGCCAAATTTTCAATATCCTACCTACAATACATTTGGCTGGACAACAAAAAAACTTTAAAGTCATTTTTCTCAGTTCTACACTCTGGCGAGTTAAGGTCTTTTGCCTTTGTAGGGCAGTGTATTACATTTGTGGTTTATTACGTTTGTGGAACGTTGTTATGTTTGCGGGTCTAACAGACTTTCATCACTATGACCAAGTAATGTTTTCCTCCATTTCAGAAGCGCTTAAATTTATCTTCAGTGTCTACTGAATACAAGAGGAAACACTTACTCAGATTAATCAGTCAAGGCTAAGGGCAACATACATTGTTCGAAGGTGGATAATACAGCTCTTCAACTCAGTTGGTCAAGACTGAGGCAGGTATAAAGGATGACCGTGTGGACTGTGTTGATGAGTGCTTTTCATTGTGAGATTTGCAGGCAGGAGAGTGCAAAGGAAAGTGCACTGCCCAGTACTGGTGTGCTACCTGAGGAGACCAGTCCAGACAGGTGACCACGCGGTGCTTGGACCAGCGCTCGTCTGTGAACTGTCTGTTCAAAGACAGTTTGGCTCCAGCCTGGATCTCTCTGCGATAGAATGTGCACAAGGACACAGACAGACAGTGTGTCACCGACATCTCATTTTGATAAATATAGTACCTGCACAGATCATTCAAATTGGTTTGTACGCCTGCAAATTGTAAGTACAGCTTTTGTCACTTAGTGTAAATTAAGTCATCATTCTACATGAAATAGATAATCTGTGGGGTTTTCTAATACTAAATAAATAACTGTAAAGCCCTCTAAGTCACAGGATAATTATTATTATTACTACTACTACTAGCTCAATGACATGATATGGTGGAAACTTGCTTGCTAGAAAAGTATAAATTATTTTCATGGAGCTCAGAAATTATGGATGTATACACACTTTATATACAACAAACCTCTGAAAGCACTGCTAAGCTAAAAAAAAATCCCTGTAAGTTCACAGTGAGCATGCCTACTCCTCACCCTTCCTTCTCCTCCAGATCACGCCCGCTGTAGTCGAAGAAGACGTCCACATGCTCAGACAGGGCACGCTCTACAATGCGGGTGCTGTGATCAAAGAAGGTCATGAACTCCTCTGAGTGCAGGATCTGTAGCTTCTCTTCCTCAGTCAGTTCATGGGGGGTTGCTGTATGGACATGGCGTCAGACAAACAAACAAACAAACAAACAAACAAACAAACCACACACACACACACACACACACACACAGTGTCAAGTCCACCAGGTTTAAGACTCACACTTCACAAACTATAAATATAGCTGCAGCAATTATTGAGGTTTTAATTGGGTTTACTTGGGGTTAAAACTGAACTTTCCATGTACAGGGTCTTGGTTCGTTTCCCTGGATCCCATGCTGTATAGCACCCCAGATCCTTACCTTCCTCCTGATCCTTCTGCACCGGCTTCTCCTCCGGGGGCTCCAGTGTGGTTTGAGGCGGGGTTATCTCCTCCTCCTCCTCCTCCTCTTCCTCTGTAGGACACAATCTTTTTCAGCACAAGGTTGGTACTCTATTCCCCCAGGGAAGTAACAGGCATATAAAATAAAGGTAACATGGGCAGAACATGTGATGGCATATGCAGCAACAGTATCCATTTCTTCATACTAAGGTTTCTACACAATCTGCAAAACATCGTTTGCATTTTAGCACCACACAACTATTTTAGACAGGAGCTTGCGAAATGATGTTCATCACTGACAGGTAGTCAAACTTTTAAAAAACTAGAAATATTAAGAAATATGTGAAAAGTCCAGACTGGGCTTAATGGATACCCAGTAAGAGTAACGGCACACAAAAATCTTGGTTTGCTATTTTTGTTTTCAGTTAATGGTTCAGTACATTTTTGGTACAGCAGAACAAAATTAAATGCCAAATATAAAATTGCTTTTTATTTATTAAAATGTAACAGTTAACTGGCCATAATTTCTGTCTGAACAAAATAAGGCACATTCATTAACACCAAGTCATCCGGGAGTGAGAATTTAAGTTTTGAACCTGCATTAAACAAAGACTGAAATTGTTCGGCTGGCAACACATGCCAAACCGAAAGTCCCGTAATAAAGGAAAGAGAAAACAATTTTCCAGCCTTGACAAAATAAGCGGTAATTATTTTTGGATTAGACGCCCGCTGATCTTCCAGCTTCGCAGAAACATCTCTCTCCTAAGTAGAAGGCACAAAAGAACGGCAACCAGATACAGAACTAATATTTTGGTTACAGAGTGGCCCAAGTGAGGCAAAAGAGTCTGTCAAGTGCCTCTGTTGCATTCTTTGGGGAGAACCCTGCCATATTATTCTATTAATAACAAAAAACTACGTTTTAAGTGTTAAGTTTGGCTTGGTTAAAAGCCGCAAAAGACAGAAAATTCTGATGAGCACCACCATTAGAAATGGAATCATCCATCCAAGGAGTAGCCTATACGGGACATGTGGCCTAGGCTTTCACCACCACCCATGAAATCACTTATGTACACCTAAGAAGTATGAAATATATGAAAACATACACTGTTGACATACAGAGTAGTAGTCAATAAGATTTCAGTCATAGCATAACATGTAGGCCTAATTGGCCTGATATGTCATAGTGGAGTTCAAAGGGTAGAAATAAAAACAATCGGTGAAAGTATACATTTAATAGCCTAATGCAATCACAGCATGCAATTATACATCGACTCATATAGAATTTAGAATACTTATAATATTGGTATGAGGCATAAGAGAAATAGCCTACACAAAACTGCAGTAAGGAAATACAAAGCCTTTTTGTACAAGTCATTACCATGGGTGGCAGCACATATTCTAAGACAATGAATTAGGCTCTTTGAGAGAAGGTTCGAACCAATCTGCCCAGTGATGAGTACATGTTGTTTGAAATACAGTAGACCAACATAGCTACAGAACTGTATAGCAGTCAGATATAAAAAAAACTACTGTGTACTGGGAATCCCTGATAGTGTAGAGAGCTGAAGTTTGGCTTGGCAGTGCTCATTTGACTTTGTCTTTTGCGGCTTTTAACCAAGCCAAACTTAACACTTAAAACATAGTTTTTTGTTATTAATTTCCCAGGGTTTTTTCTCCGGAAGGTGTCACTTTCTTAAAAAAATGTAATCATCATAACTATTGTTACACATCCACTTGAACGTTGAATAAACATAACTGAAGATTACACAATCATAAGAAAATGTATAGTTAATTACCGCTAGAAGGTTCAATCAATGCACCTCGACAACACCCCAATAGACCAGAATAAGTCCAAATAACATTAAATATCATAATAACATAACATGACTAATTTCATAACACATTGGAAATGAAACAGATTGAATCATGACAAACAACAACTGATATATTGTAGTTACATTTTTATTTTATTTTGTGCATTTTTCAAATTTGACAACTAATCTGTCCAAAATTTAACTTAGCTATAATGAAGGTTTTGTTTGAAACATTTTGCATTTAGAAACGTGCTTGCTCAGCTAACGTTAACATTACATTACATTACATTCATTTAGCAGACGCTTTTATCCAAAGCGACGTACAGTAAGTGCATACAGAGAAATCATCAAGATCACTACAGAACAGACAAGACAAAGCACATCCTTCCCATAATGTAGCAGCTATCCCTAGTAATGAACGTTGACTGTAGTTCACAGTAAGCTGTGGGTAAATCAGCAATACTACACTTCTATTCTAAATACTATTATAAACTAGAATAAACAGACAGGAAAACACAGGGAACTAGTAAACAGGGAACTGATATTCCTAGGTTAGGATATCAGTCAAGGTGGAGCCTGAAGAGGTGTGTCTTCAGGCCTCGACGGAATGCAGGCAGGGTTGGAGTAGAACGTAGGGGAATGGGAAGTTCATTCCACCACTGAGGAGCTAATGTGGAAAAACTCCGCAGTCGGGACAAGCCTTTGACACGGAGGGGGGGAAGTGCCAGTCGCCCTGCTGTAGAAGAGCAAAGTGGTCGAGCAGGAACATAGTTCTGGATTACGTCCTGCAGGTAGGTGGGGCCTGTCCTATTGGCTGCAGTGTAGGCCAGGGTCAGAACTTTGAACCTGATCCTGGCTGCAACTGGCAGCCAGTGGAGTGACCTCAACAGGGGGGTTACATGGGAAAATTTCGGGAGGTGGAACACAAGCCGGGCAGCTGCATTCTGGATCAGTTGAAGAGGCAGAATGGTGCAGGCCGGTAGGCTTGCGAGCAGGGAGTTGCAGTAGTCCAGGCGTGAGGTGACCATGGTCTGGACAAGAAGCTGGGTGGAGTAGGTGGTCAGGTACGGTCGAATCCTCCTGATGTTGTACATGAGGAACCTGCAGGACCGAGCCGTCGCCCTGATGTGCTCTTTGAAGTCCAGCCGGTTGTCCAGGACCACCCCCAGGTTCCTTGCAGAGCGGGAGGCAGCCACCACGGTCCCGTCAACGGTGATGGAGAGAACTGTTCTGCGCGTTAACTTTACTCCCAGAGCGTGCACTGTGCAGACCTGGCTAAGTTAGCTGACCAAGCACATAGGCTATGAGTTTTAAGCATTTGTGCTACCCTACATTGCATGTGTATGAACCACCGAACTAGGTAATAATGTTTATTTACAGGCTAATTGAACAAATACATTGAAAATGATCAAACCACTTATAGATTGCTAGCTAGAATAGAGCGTATATCGACACAGTTCAGTGCTAGGTGGCTACAGTCAAGAAACGGACCTGGAAAAAATGATACACTGGGAAGAATTGTATGTTACAATGAGACTAAAATAACGGAGAACCTCTGGTAATAATTAGGCTACATTAACGTTACCCCACCTCCCCCCGTAAATTAAAACTTATCCCGTCCGAATAGGGCTGACGCATAACGTTACAATTCTTAATCTGTCAATGTCAGGCTCTTCCAGTTTTAAGTTTATTTTTTTACACAATGCAAGTTAGCACACAAGCCACAAAGCAATGGAAGATATAACATTAGCTAGCTAACATTATTTAACTTGGCTAAGATAATTATTTTCATTGCATTGTACCGAAAATAACTCCGTGGGGGCTTAACTGAGCTAACGTTAACGTTATACTGGCTAAAAGTGTCATCTTAAACTATCACTCTTCAACTGTTGTGTTGGTAGGATATTTATTTGGTCTAACATTACATTCTGCCAAAACTATTCAGCGAAATATCTGGCTATTTTAAAGACTAACTAACGAAACATTAACATTAATTGTCCTAACGTTAACGTACATTGTTTGGCACTGTTAGGTTCCATATAGTCTCGCAAAGGCCAGACTTTGTGATAAACACAAAGTCTGGTCCATAAACTAACGCGGTAAAGAGCCGCCCACTTTAACAAGATGGTGCGTTTGAATGACATGCAATATAACCAACCACAGAACGTCTATGGTCGATTCAGACACAGCGCTAAAAGAAGAACAGACTTGCGTGAAACAAATGTGATTTACACAAATGGCACAGCGATCTCCAGTAAAAAAAACTTTCTTCAATCCAGCGCTAAGCTCTAGTTTTGGTCCGAAACACTCATTGTTCTTGATGGATTCCTTGCATACGCTAGCTACCGATTAGTTAGCACAACTTGTTTCCCAGCGGACTGATAAAACACAATGCATTGCGTCGTACCAGAAATATGCACACACTCCTGTGTTGACAGTGCTGCTAGCCAATGAGTGCTGACTGTCAGTTTCCCACAGTCCTACCCAGCTCATGCAAGCCTATGCATCAGACGCTGCGTACAAAGTGCGTCAGAGTGGCTGAGGCTGAGACTAGGTTCCATGTGGGGCTTGTAATGCTACCTAGCTAACGTTAGTTGATAGCTCACATGGTGTGGCGCTTGCAGCTTCATTAACGTTACAGATAATATAGTGGACATGTCTGAAAGGATTTGTTTTAATCTCGCTAGCGAAGTTAGATTGTACCGTTAGCTGTATTATTTCTAGCTTTGTCACTCGGTAACGATAGCTAGCCTGCTGTTGCTGTTCAGTCAGAGTTCACGTTATGTGATGATGTGTGATCACTGACCTGGCAAAATATTAAGCAAAATAACGTTATCCAACTTGCTCACTCGAGTTGATTTGCCCACACGTCTTGTGATTCAGAAAAATGTTAAACCATACAGAAAATTCAAAGCTCGCTTTGGACTTTTAGTTTAAAAATAGGTAACAGTTAACGTTAGTAGCCTACGACTGGTTCATATCTATGGGCTGGTTTCTGTGCGCTGCGGAAGCTTCAGAGAGAGTGATGAGTAAGAAACCTTGCATTGCACGAGACTGTGTGGTAACGGTAGTTCGAACTTTCAATTAGCCTTTGGTTGCTAGCAAATTTATGCCCCAATGTTAAGTCAATGGACAATTAATTTCCGGTATCGTAGAATTATAAAGGTTTCTTTAAAAACTGTACAATAAACAGAAATGTCACCTGTCAAAAGCACTAGTCCATGTCACGTCCGACATATCGCTATGTCAACTTTAGCAATTAGAGTTGTAGAATTTGAGCCAAGTCGTTTGAAAAAAAAAAAGTCTTAATCTAAATGCTAATTTTTTTATGTACTTAATTGTATGAAAACAGCTTAACAAATCTTTTCCATATTTGTTTTATTACATCCATATTTGATGAGATGAGTTCATCTGCCAAGTGGCTTGGTAACTGGTGCTAAAACGGCTGAGATATTGACGGGCGAAATTTCGATTTTAACATGTAAGTTGCAACCAAAACCAAACTTAGGGGGATGCGGTACAGATGGTTGCTATTCAAAATCTTGAATGATACTAATAGTATAGTATTATTAGCAATTAACACAAAAATTGCCACTGAAAATGAATTGTGCCCATTTATTTCCTATGAAAACCAACATGTCCTCCAGATCTGACCATTTGTTTTGGCCAATCAGGTTGATACATGATACATGCGGTGCTATTTCAGCCAGGGGCGCCGGAAAGGGGGGGGCCAAGGGGCCATTGGCCCCCCCACTTTTACCGTCCTCCTCGCGAATCTGTGGGTACACTCCAAAACCCGTGCTGGTTCGCGCTCATTATGGAGCGTCAAAGGCGGAGACAGTGCAATCTGTCAGCTGGCGGCAGCAGCACGTGATTTGCCCTAGCCTCCTGTCCGTGGTCTCTGGTTGGTCGTATTTATCACATGATGGTGACATCTTTCATGACAAAATGACAGTGTAAACACGGCACCATCTTTAGGACCTATTTCGCGCTGCAGCCGTCCCTCACGCTTAGTCAGCGAGTGGGGGAGAGATGGCTACATATGGCTAACGTTTTAGCCACAAAGAAATCGCGCACATCACACTGCTGATGAAAGAAAGTGAGCTATTCTAGATTGTGATTCGTAGCCTATTTGCTGCCTAGCAAGCTGCTGGTCCCACTTAGTTCTGCTGAAAACCTACTAAAATTAGCTTTTGGTGACCTGATCCACAATCGTCTCTCTTAACGTTAACGTTAAGTTACTAGCTAACGTTAGAGTCCTGCTGATTAGTTTGTGTTTCCCATGGCATGCCATGGTGAAGACACCTGGTGTGTGAGCTTGTCACTTTTACTTTTAGCTTAGGCCTTGGAAATATGTCTGTAAGTACTTGTAGCAAACGTGGATAGATAATACATTGTTAGCTAGCATTTCTGTTGTCCGTTTTCGACCGCTTTTAATATCTTAGAAGATCGCGGCGCCTCAGCCACTAGCCGCTAGATCCGCTAATGAGGATTTCAATGTTAAATTAGCTTGCTAATGCTAACTTGCGCTAAATAAATTTTTACATTTTCTAGCTTGATGCTAAGCCTGTTATATTTCATTCATGTGAACATGTGAATGTTTGTGTCTACAAATTGCAACATTTTCTTTATTTCTGTATCTTTGCAGTTTTTCAGTTGCTCAGTAAAGACCCTAACGTTAAATCTTTCACCTGTCTCTTTGGATCTTTATTGGGGGTAACGTTACCTGTCAGCTAAGTATCTGCCAAGCTAAGCAGAGACATTTAGCTAGTAGCAGAATAACGTGATGTAACTGTCTAGCTAAGGAAATAAAACAAGAAAACGTGTCCTCTCATATTACCCTCTAACGTAGCTAGCGGAGTTAATGTTATAACGTTAGTTGGCAGAAATGCATGAATCAGTTTTTAGCTGTTGAGCTAACAGATATTTATTCATATGCTATGGTCATATGCAGCTCAGTAACCATGGAAGTTTTATTATGGTCGTGCATCTTGTAGGCTATTCATCAATTGTCATCAATCAGACTCATATTTTGACCAACCAGTTGCCTTACGATGAGTAAAACAACTCCACTGTAACTTTGTTGTCGAATCATGTCAAGCAAAATCACGCATTGATTCTTATGTATTATGGGTATAACTGGGTTGAAAATATGGCTGTAAACCCTTTAGATTAGCAGAAAAGGGCAGGAGTTTCTCCATAATTAAGTACATGCTTTTATGTTTTTTTTTCTTTCGTTAAACCCTGTTACCTTTGGCCCACTAGAAGCTATCGGTGCGTTTTATGCATTTATGAAGGTTGTAAACAATGGTTGTATTGTTGTATTTCCCAGAGAGGATGTGTAATTTATCATTTCTGAGAAATATTAATTGGACCTACTATAATTGGGATGTCGACGACGCACCACAAGGGGGCCACCGTGGATAGGGTATTATGGCTTTGGGATATAAGAAAGATGTAGGCTACACTGCTGACTGAACACAGCTAAGCTACGCTATGATATTCTTTGCTGCTTCTCAACGGCAGTGTTACAATCCTGTAAACTCGTAGTTTAGGCTAATTGAACAAAGAACGGCTTGTTCAATTATGCGATAAAAGACTGAAATGTCACTATACAAAGAGCATACAATTGCCTGCTGCAATAAGTCTGAGTTTGAGGTGATCACAAATAATAGTTTGTGCACAATTTAAACAAACATAATTAACGTAGTCCGCGATGTTAATTGTGAAGTAGCCTATGTACGGAACAACAGAGATGCTATTGTAACAACGGAACATAGGCTACTGCATAAATCGTTAATATCTGCAATATTTGCCAGGACAAAACGCTGTTGGTTCAACAGAGCATATCCTGCATTGATGTTTGAACTAGGAACCAATTGGGTCTTCTTTTGTTTGTTTATTGCCAAAAATGTTAGGCGTGCGTATTTGGGTGAGTAGTGGTTTCGTCACATTTTAAATATGCGTTTTTAACAATAATTTGTTAGTCAGTTACTAATCATGTGTGAGGTTGAAAACAGGGGTATTCCAGAAAGCACGATTACTGGGTTTGCTGGATAACTGCACTGATCTCGAACAGCTCTTTTTACTTCAATCCATCCATGTTCCAGATATGGAAGGGTTACGGGTTTTACTGCAGTTATCAAGTTAACCCAGTAATTCTGCATTATGGAATAGCTACCCCAGCCCCCAGGTGCTCGCAGGATCATACATTTTAGCTTATACCACGACATCTTCATGGAGATTAATTTTAGGCTACAGGCTACAATTGTAGCACATGTTACAATGCAGCATGGGGATGGGGGAATGCAGCATGGGGATGGGCTTGCTGTTTTGTTGCTTATAATGTCTGTGAGTAGGCTAGGCAATGCAAGTCAAACCTATATGTTAACTTGGAGCCTGGAGATAAATGATAAATATGTTAGCCTATATGTTTTGGTTTAATGATCGCAAGGAGCAAACAAAAAACACATCCGATTCATGAATTAGGCTACTTGAGTGGGTAAATTCTTGAGTGGGTAAAAATATATATTTTTTTAAATAACTCGCGCATAGTTTAATGGAGAGCGCAAATTGCATGGATATCAGTTAGATGACAACAAAACGCATATGAACGCATTTCCGTATCCGTGCTTATTGTGTGAGAAAATGCGGTTATTAGGTTATTATTATTCCCAGTGAGCAAAATCCGGAATCTAGACGTCTAGAATAATACATCCAAATTGTGCCCATTCTCCCTTCCATTTTTACTTTTGATGTTAAAGAAGCAATTATATAGCTATATTATAGCCTATAATTGCTTAGCTAACGTCCAAAGTGAAAATGTAATAACAAGAAAAAAAATACCGGTAGGTAGACCGGAGATTTAGCCTATACATTTAGGCTATTTTATTTAATTAATTTTTTGGCCCCCGCACTTATGAAATGATTCCGGCGCCCCTGATTTCAGCCAAAAGGAAACACAAAAAAACACTGAAACACCAGCTTTGTCTCAAACCGCATACTTCCATGCTCAGCACTACCGTGCTCCTGAGAATGCAGTACAGTCCAGCCTTGAGAGTACGCACTCTGGAGCATGGAAGTACGGTAGCACGGAAAGTTTTGTTTAGTAATGGGACGGACTTCATGGTGACATCTGACCCTATAGCCTTTCACCTTTATCATAACTATCTGGGAAATTCCAATGATATTAGTAAGTACACCTGAGAGGAATAACGTTCATTAGCTACCATTGTACTCTGGAAATAGTAGGCTATATGTTACTGAAACAGTGGGATATACCCAGCATTATCAGCAACATTTAGCCAGTATAGCTTGTGCAGAATTCTCCTTTATTCTAACGTTAGTGTTCCTATACCAGAAGAAGGTTCAGTCGAAAGCAACAATATGAAGATGTTCATCGCAGCATAACTTACAGTGAACAATCAACCCCAAAATGAAATTGTCATTGCATTGTAAACAATTGTGTCTGCATTTTCATTATGTGTGTGCTGTTTACCAGCTGGTTATGTACTTATTCTGGCTACAAGTAGAAGCCAGTAATTAATCAACATGAGCTAAAAACTAAGTAGCGTTATAGGCTACTCCCCCATATCCAAAACCATTTTGAAAAGGCAAATTTACAACCAAAGAAATTGATTTGTCAGCATTACATTTAGTCTTGATCTTGATTGGGTGCTGAAAGTACACACTAACAAATGTGTCAGTAAGTAAGTTCATTTGTCAGTAAGTAAGTTCATTTGTCAATAAGTTCATGGAGGCTGCCATGTTTGACGATGGGGCTTTTTGGAACCAAAATAATAATATGGTGGAATCATATCAGCGTCGTAACCCCTTCACGCAGATGCAAATTTTGGTCAATTCTCACCTATTTAAGGGGTGTTCTATTCAAGGGATTATAACTCAAGGGGCTCTATCTTGACCATCTTAGTCCATGGTTTAAAACACATCGCGCAAGTGCATTCAGGGAATGTCCAACTCCACTTTTGCTTATAAGAAGGCACATATTTTGAGCGCAAAGTAAGGCGCAAGGTTCAAATGGGCTGAACTTAGCCTCTTCATTAAATATAGGTGTGTCTTGGGCGTAACATGCAATAAATCAATCAGTGTCATCTCGCATTCCCTTTAAAAGCCACCTGCATTTGCACCTTGGCAGATTGCTAATATAATGGCGGACTTAATAAGACTGCAAAAAAAAGCAATTTACAGGTGTTGATTTCTTAAAATAAATTAGAAGTGTAGCGATCCGCCGAGTTCATTAAAGGCTACAGAACGTTAATTCGGACATATATCAGCATTAATAGTCAGCCCACATGTTATCTTGGACAGAATTTAAGCATGTTGTTGATTGTACCTGTGTTTAGAAAAGAAACTTGTGGACGTACCATCAGACGAACAGGATGCTTTGAATTGTTGTTTATTTATTCGTCACTCTCGACAGGTCGCGTATTTGCCGGGACCAGAAAAGAGGGGGGTCCTAAGCTGTCAAATTGTTCCAATATTAAACTTTCAATCTTGATTTGAACAACAACAAAGTTGAAATGTTCGAGGTGTGCATTTTTCTGAAGAAAGACTAAGATCTTTAACAAAATTTATGAAAATAAATACCAATATATACAGCTTGGAGCTGTAGAGCAGGGGTAGGGAACCCCGGTCCTGGAGAGCCGCAGAGTCTGCTGGTTTTACTGCTGGTTACTCCCCACTTAATTGATCAATTAAAGCAGTTGATTACAGTTAACTCACCTCACTTGGTTTCTTTGGTTTAAGTCAGGGGTGTCCAATCTTATCCGAAAAGGGCCAGTGTGGGTGCAGGTTTTTGTTTTAGCCCAGCACTAAGGCACCTGATTCTACTTTGCAAGGTCTTGATTGAAGCCCATGATTAGTTCATTAGTTGAATCAGGTGTTTTATTGCTGGGCTAAAGCAAAAACCTGCACCCACACCGGCCCTTTTCGGATAAGATTGGACACCCCTGGTTTAAGTAATTGCTGTATTTAAGGTGAAAACAAAAACCAGCAGACCCTGCGGCTCTCCAGGACCAGGGTTCCCTACCCCTGCTGTAGAGGAACAAGACTAGGCAAGCCTAGCTCAGCCCGGACGCCTTTTTTGCAGCCAGTGAGGAGCAGTTGAGAAGGCACGGCAGATATACAGAGAATAAAATAGTATGTAGTAAAAAAGAAAAGTTTTCTCTGAGGAGGTGTAGTAGAACAGTAGAAGATAATGTTCCTGTATTTCGAGCATAAAATATAGTGCATTACCTGTGTTGTTTATGTTAAGCAGTCTTTTTTGGACATCTTTATCAATCTTTATCAATCCACACAGAGGATTAGGGGTTCGAGCCCAACAGGACACTAATTTATTTTCGACAAAAACAATGTGGAACTGTTAAATACTTTTCACAACAATAAAAACAAAATACAGAATAATAAAAGAAAACACAAAATACAGATAGATAAGAACATTAGAACCTAAGAACCTAATTAAAAGCCAGCTTAAAAAGCTACTTTTAAGAATAAGCTAAAAAACTAGCAACTGAGCTCACCATTTTTAATAAAATAGAGAGAAAAAGAAAATACAGAAAATAAATAAAATCAGCTTGCCTGCTATCTGCTGTGCACTGTACATACAATAAATGCAGCTCTTAAAACGGACTTTTGCTGCTCTTAAAACTGTCTTTTGCCGCTCTTAAAACGGTCTTTTGCCTCTCTTAAAACGGTCTTCTGCCGCTCTTAAAAAGGTCTTTTCAAGTGCTCAACAAACAACAAGCAACAACTGAACATCAGATAAAAACAGTATAAAAGGACTTGGCTCTCACTGAGACATGGATCACTCCCGATAACACAGTCACTCCAGCTGCTCTGTCTGCTGGCTACTCCTTCTCCCACACCCCCAGGGCCTCTGGCCGAGGCGGGGGTACTCGTTTGCTCATTTCCACGTCCTGGAAATTCTCTATTCCCACTGTACACTGCCTGAATATCTCTTCCTTTCAGTTTCATGCAGTCACTGTAACTCACCCATCTGCACTTAACATTGTTGTTCTCTATCGCCCACCAGGTCCGCTCGGCGCTTTCCTGGATGAACTGGACACTCTCCTGAGCTCCTTCGCTGAGGATGGCACCCCTGTAATCCTACTGGGAGACTTCAACCTACAACCAGACAGTTCCCAGCTATCCAGTGTCGCCTCACTCCTCCAGTCCTTCGCCCTCACTCAGTCCCCAACGCCTGCCACCCACAAGGGTGGTAACCAACTGGACCTTGTACTCACCAGGAGTTGCGCAGGAGTTCCAAGATTCTGTAGGACACAGATGTGCTCCAGCTGGTGACGCGCCATCGCGCAACCACCTGTCCACTGGACCCCATACCTTCAGCAGTCCTCCAGTCTATATCCGCTAAGCTTCTTCCATATCTGTCCTCCATTATTAACACCTCCCTAATCTGTGGCCATGTTCCTGCTGTCTTTAAAACTGCCCGTGTAACCCCACTCCTTAAAAAACCTAGCTTGGATCCCTCTGATGTCAGGAACTACCGTCTTGTATCTCTCTTGCCCTTCCTGTCCAAAACTCTTGAACGTGCTGTCCTTAACCAACCGTCTGTTTTTCTCCACCAGAACCTGCTTGACCCGTATCAGTCCGGCTTCAGAACCGGCCATTCCACTGAAACTGCTCTCCTGGCTGTGACGGAGGCACTCGCCACTGCCAGAGCCTCCTCCCTCTCCTCTGTTCTGATTCTCCTTGACCTGTCTGCGGCGTTCGACACGGTCAACCACAAACTCCTGATCTCCACACTCGCTGAGATGGGCACTTCTGGGACTGCCCTCTCTTGGTTTGTATCGTATCTCACTGATAGATCCTACCAAGTCTCCTGGAAGGGTTCCGTCTCTGCACCCCATCCCCTGTCTACAGGAGTCCCGCAGGGATCTGTACTGGGTCCTCTGCTGTTCTCTATGCATACTAAGTCTCTTGGTTCAGTAATTAATTCACATGGCTTCTCATACCATAGCTATGCTGATGATACTCAACTCTTCCTCTCTTTCCCTCCCTCTACCCCACAGGTTAAGGAGAGGATATCTGCTTGTCTGACTGACATCTCTGAGTGGATGGCTACCCATCACCTCAAGCTCAACCTTGACAAGACCGAGCTCCTCTTCATGCCATACAAGACCTCCCCACTACATGACCTCCATCACCATTGACAGGACCGTGGTGGCTGCCTCCCACTCTGCAAGGAACCTGGGGGTGGTCCTGGACGACCGGCTGGACTTCAAAGAGCACATCAGGGCAACGGCACGGTCCTGCAGGTTCCTCCTGTACAACATCAGGAGGATTCGACTGTACCTGACCACCTACTCCACCCAGCTCCTTGTCCAGACCATGGTCACCTCACGCCTGGACTACTGCAACTCCCTGCTCGCAAGCCTACCGGCCTGCGCCATTCTGCCTCTTCAACTGATCCAGAATGCAGCTGCCCGGCTTGTGTTAAACCTCTCAAAATTTTCCCATGTAACCGCCCCCCTGCTAAGGTCACTCCACTGGCTGCCTGTTGCAGCCAGGATCAGGTTCAAAGTTCTGACCCTGGCCTACACTGCAGCCAATAGGACAGGCCCCGCCTACCTGCAGGACTTAATCCAGAACTATGTTCCTGCTCGACCACTTCGCTCTTCTACAGCAGGGCACCTCGCACTTTCCCCCCTCCGTGTCAACGGCTCTCGCTCGTCCCGACTGCAGAGCTTTTCCACCCTAGCTCCTCAGTGGTGGAATGAACTTCCCATTCCCCTACGTTCTACTCGAACCCTGCCTGCGTTCCGTCGAGGCCTGAAGACACACCTCTTCAGACTTCACCTTGACTGATACTCTAACCTAGGATCTCATGGTACTAGTTCCCTGTGTTTTCCTGTCTGTTATAGTTTATAATAGTACTTAGAATAGAAGTGTAGTATAGCTGATTTACCCACAGCATACTGTGAACTACAGTCAATGTTCATTACTAGGGGATAGCTGCTACATTATGGGAAGGATGTGCTTCGTCTTGTCTGTTCTGTAGTGACTTTGATGACGTCTCTGTATGCACTTATTGTACGTCGCTTTGGATAAAAGCGTCTGCTAAATGAATGTAATGTAATGTAATGACTAAAAAGAATAAAAATAGTGTTGCTAATTATAAACCAGATTAAAAAGGTATGTTTTCAGTTGCCGTTTAAAAATGTCCACTGAGCCCACCTCTATAATACTTTTTGGTACGGTGTTCCACAATTTAGGTGCATAGTGGACAAAAGCAGCTTCCCCAATTTTATTTGGGGGGACTTTTGGAATGTTTAAAAGACCTGCCATAGAGCACCTAAGGGCTTGGGAAGGGACCTAAAACAACAGTTAATCAGTGATGTAGGAGGGTGCTAGACCATTTAGAGCTTTATATACAAGTAGAAGGACTTTAAAATCGATTCTAAAAGATACAGGGAAAGTCTAGCAGCAGAATTCTGAATTAGCTGAAGTTTCTCAATTTACTTTTTTGGAAGACCAGTAAAAAGAGCATTACAGTAGTCCAGTCTACTTGAAATAAAAGCATATATTAACCTCTCAGCATCCTGTTGAGTTAAAAACGGCCGTACTTTAGAAATATTTCTTAAGTGGAAGCTAGCTAACGTTATGGGAACAGGTATCCCATGGCCATTTGTCAAGCAAAGAAAAAAGTTTCAACGCAGAATATCATCTGGTTAACATCGCGTTGTTGCACTAATGTAAAAAGTTCTATAAATAACGGTGCCATTGGCTACATATTTTAATCTCACACAAATGCCGACAAAAAAATGTGTCTGTCTGGAGCCTGCTGTGCTCTTGTGCCGCGGTCATGTCTAGACTCACTGTGGAAACCGAACCTTCAACGCTCGCCTCGGCCAACATTTCTTTATGTCTTCATTCATTTCTTCACTTCAGCTCTGTTCAGTTTATCCTTTTCACACATAACACAACGTCACCATAAAATTAACTACTAGGAAAATTAAGAATTTACGATAATACATTAAGAATTGATGATAGCCTACTATAAACTGCAATCCCTTTAGAGATCGGATTTATAAACCTCCAATTACCCAAACATATTTGTTTCATGGTTAGTCACTTTAAAAAATTAGAATAGCCTCTGAACATTGCTCTATTCTACGCTACTCTGCAGATAATGTAGCTTACTGCAAACACTTTTAATTGTAATAATAATAAGAATAATAATATCTGGTAGGTTACTTTCTTAGTAGTATCTATTGTTTTCTTTCTGGCTAAGATTCCTGGAAAATTTGCGTTGTCCAATTAAGCTCATTAGCCAACGTTAGTTTTGCCAGAGAAATGTCAGTCAGCTGCTAGTCAGGAAGCAGGTACAAGCTAGGCTACTACGAAGCAAATCAACATGCCTTATACATCCATTGCACAACAGAAAACTAAACTATTCATTGTATTTCATTAGACATTAAATACAGCTCATTTACAAACTCTTTTAATGTAATTGTGGGCTATCGGTAATAGGAGAAATGTTCTCATTCTCGTCAGTACAGGGCGTTATGGTTACGCAAATGTCTGTATGCATTTATTTGGAATGCATGCATTCTGTATGCATGTCTCTCGATGTCATTATCTTCATGCATTATTCATCATTAGTTAGCTACCAAAAATAAGTGATATCTGATCAAAAACATCTCCAACGTAAAAAAAAAAAAAAGCCAAGTTACTCATGCATAGCATTACATTACATTACATTTATTTAGCAGACGCTTTTATCCATAGCCTACAGAGCGCTGTCTATAAGTCCTTTATTTAGTGTGAGCTACGATAGGCAATATTGCTAGTTGTAACTTGGCCACATTTTGATCTCAATACTTTTAAAGGCAGGCCTATCGTAGCTCACACTAAATAAACTAGCTCTATTCCAAAGCAATGCCATTCAAAACTTTCCTAAATTATTTAATGCAACTTGGCCCTGTGTTTCTTCATCTTACCATCTCAAGAGAATGTGGTCAATGAAACTGTATGTTCCACATCAAACTGCAAAATGAGAATAATTTATAGTGGAAATACTCAGTATATATTAAATAATTCAGATGTGTTGCACTTAGAAATTAAACAGAAAAATTACTACACTTTATAGGGCATGTTTGAACAATTGTCTGCATCCACTGCTTTGGGTCTATGAAAAGCACAGAATGAATAAAATGTATTATTATTATTATTATTATGTATTGATTGATTGATTTATTTGGATTTCTATAAAAACCTGTGTGGTCCTACAGAGCATAGATATCCTTGTGTTCACAAAATTCTGTTCGCAAATATCATAACTATTATTATGTTAAGAAAATTTGTACTATTACTTATTTGCCATCATCTGACCCACAAACATGTCTAGAAAGGTTTGTAAAAATGCTATATGTACGCTATTTTCTAGGTAAAAATATTACAAATTTTTATCTGCATTTATTTATTCATCCCCCCTTTCTCTATTGTACATGATGTTTCTTGATATAAATGTCTGTTTGTGAATTGTAAAGAAATCTGTAGCAGCAGTTAACATTTTAAAACCTGTACATTTTCTAAAGTAAACTTGCCAACAAAGTATAACCATATGCTTTCTGGAGTGTAATTATTCAACAACTGTTAAAAACATTAATTTAATCATATATTGTTCCATGAGGCACAATCTCTTCACATGCTAAGATGAAGAAACACAGAACCAAGTTGCATTAAATAATTTAGGAAAGTTTGGAATAGCATTGCTTTGGAATAGAGCTAGTTTATTTAGTGTGATAAAGGACTTATAGACAGCGCTCTGTAGGGTATACGCTATGCGTGAGTAACTTGGCTTTTTTTTGTATTTTTTTACGTCGGAGACGTTTTCGATCAAATTTTGTTTACTGTAGCCTTATTCCAGAATCGCGATGTGCCCGATGTCTGCACACAGAGCTATGTCACCTCAATATAGGCTACTGTAGCTATAGCCTATACTGCTATAATGTGAAAGCATTCATGCCAGCATCGGACGTAGGCTAATTCAGAAACATTTCCCTAGATGCGTGAAACAAATTGTCGCGTCATATTATCAGACATATCCCATTGTTCATAATGTCCCAGTGTAACATCTGAAATCAAATGTAGCCAAAATACGTTATTTGGAAACGATTGGTTGTATAAATCCATTAATGCATATTCACATACTGAAATGGTAGCTGGCATACTTATTTAGGCCTATGTTTAAAGGAGCAGTCACGCTTATGCATGTTTTCTGCATTCTAATCTACTATTTCAATGTTTCATATTTTCCAAAAAATCATAAAGATTGGAATTGTGGTTTTTGAGATATGGGCCCTCAAGAACAGCTCCATCTCCAGAGCAGCTCCAGCCTTATTTACCACATTTCCCATATCTCCCTGCGCACGCTTAGGTTTGGTGTGCATGAATATGTAATAGGGGGCGTACACGCCACTGCTGCGAGCACAGTGATGAGCTAACTGTTCAAGTGAAGATACCGCAGAAAATTCTTGCGTGTCTGCCCAAAATGCCATCGTGCGCCGTACGTGGGTGCGATATTAAGTCAGGATACCATTTGCCCAAAAATGAGACGAGGTGCATCCAGTGGCTGGCAGCAATTAACAACCCGATCTATCCGATAAACTTGCCAAAAAAGGACTACGACAAAGTTTGTTCGAAACACTTCAAGCCAGAGGACTTCCAGCACGACTATAGTGGCGAATTACTGGGACCTAAATCAAAGAATTTGCTTGTCGAGTCTGCGGTACCTTAAGAAATATTGGAAATTCTGGCATTTTTATTTTTACTTTATTTCATTTTACTTATTTTAGACATTTCAGTATGTGTTGTTCAACTACTGCACAATAATTGCCCCTTGGGGACAATAAAGACTTACTACTACTATTACAATATCACCTTTCTGTATTTTTTTTGTCTTTGTTTACCTTGCCATAATGAAGATAATCTTATGTTGAAGTAACAACCATTCCAAATAATCAATTACAATCCCAGTGATTTTATTGAATGTGATAGAGGTATGCATTTTCAAACTTAGACCTTGTAAACCAACAAATATGTTGTAAATTTATACAAAGCCAACTCAACAGGAGAAACAGTAACTATAGCATTGTATGTCTATTATTGAACACTATGGGCTCAATTTTCTGACAATTATGGCCACATTTTTACAGTAATAAAACAAAAGTAAAGCGTGAGGTATCACAAAGTGCAGAGTCTGGTTCAGTCTTCGTCGATGTCCAGAAATCCAACATATTGACCATCGGGAGCAGGGTATCTTTGACGTACTGCAGAGACTACACACGATGGCAGCACAACTCTTACACCTCTCCCCAGTCGTTCGCCATGGAGTACTCATTCCAATAGCCAACGATAAGCGGTCAGTCTGAATTGCCTAACGTTAAATAAAGGGGTGTCGGGTAAGTGAGGACTAGGTAAAATGTGTATTATCTGAATCCAGCGGTTCCAACAGTCAATGCCCTTGTTAAAACGTTCGGCACTCTGAATACTGAACACAAGCGATATTGCGTGCTAGAACCCCTCACTTAACCTACATTAAAAATAAGCTTTACGTGATTTAATTTAATTATTATTATTAAGAATTACAATCATCAAGTAAATCGCCAAATTCGTTAATAGGTAAGTCGAACAGTAACCTGGTGGATCAACCAACAAGCCAAAACAAAGTCTAAATCAGGTCTTGAGATTAAATTATTTTATTAAATGAAAAACATTCAATTAGAATAATGGCTGGAAATCATACATTCACTAAGTAGGCTGACTACGTATAATTTACCAAAGGGAAGACATTAAACCAGACATTAATTAGAAGATACCAGGAAAGAGAGATAAGCCAAAAATTGCCAATATTATTTACCCTCCAGCTGAACAGGAACAAAAGGAAATGCACGAGGAACCAAAAAGAATGACTTCTTCACCAAACAAACTCCAAACTGACTAAATTCTTTTTCTGCGGTGCAACTATAAAATACCTTGACAGGGAGGGGATCCAAGCCCTGATTGGGTTAAGGTGTGGGGGGGGGAGGGGTCATTTATTGACAAAGACTGGCTTATCTTTGATATTGGGGGGGTGAGAGTGAGAGAGAGACAGAGAACGACAGAGATAGAGAGAAGGGGGGGAATATTAGATATCCTACAGGGGTGACAGAAAAAACTGGTTATAGTAATGTAATATCTATTCTGATTGAGGACTCTATAACCAGGCATGTAAGAATGGCAAAGACCGAAAATTTTACTATGGCTGACACATCTGTCAGGGAGCTAACAGAGCTGTTATCAGTTATCCTCTCTACACATCCAAGTAATATGAGGATTATTATCCACGCTGGGTCTTTTGACATTCTGCGAAGGAAAACTGGCTCTGAGATCCTGAAAAAAGACTTTTCCCTGCTACTGGAGAAACTGAGCGACTGTCAATCGCAACATATATTCATCTCAGGCCCCATTCCAACTTTGGGGAAAGGAATCGAATCTTTTAGCAGACTCCTTGGCCTGAATACATGGCTGACATCGGCGTGCCTCACCCATGGGATAAAGTTTATTGACAATTTCAATATCTTTTGGAACTGCAAAGACCGCTTCAGACCCGATGGGGTTCATCCAAACATCACTGGATCCAGACTACTTGGTGCCAACCTACATCATGCTCTTGGAATGCCATACCCAAACAAGATAAGCGTGAAGGACAGCGCACACAGGCAGACAGCTGGTATCTCTCCCCCCTCACCTGACCCTCTGCTCCACATCACCCAAGGCATTCGGAGGATGCCTCTGTCCAAATCAGGGACCCAACGACCCCCCTCTCCCCCTCCACCACACTCACCAATCAAGGAGTTAATTAAAGCTGCCACGCTGAAGCTCAGTCAAATTGATGAAATATTACACAGCAATAACCACAGACATCATCACTCAGGTGTCTACCAGAGATGAGACAGACCCCATGCCGCTTCTTTAAACATACCGGTGATCTTAAACAGCCGGTGGCATGGTCAAACACATCGCAACAATCACAGACCATCCGGTACCTGTCTCAGTAATCTTAAATTTGTTACTGTTCAGCCACAACTAGTCTCCTTTCCTGTCACAGAATCCCTACAGCTGAAATTAGCTCTTTTTAATGTAAGATCATTGGCTAACAAATCCTTTTTGGTTAATGATCTGATAATTGAAAGGAATTTGCATTGTATGTTTTTAGTTGAGACCTGGCTAAACAGCACTACTGGTGTAGCAACACTGATAGAGGCTTGTCCTCCAAACTATAATTTTTATCAGTCAGTCAGACAAAACAGGAAAGGAGGAGGGATTGCAGCCATTTTCTCTACACAGTTTGTGTGTAATGACATGGACCTGGGTGAATTTACATCATTTGAATATCTTGCTCTTGAGCTCAAAGCAGAATTATCAGTGCTCATCATTACATTATATCAGCCACCAAGATATTCATCACTATTTCTACAGGAATTCTCAGAGCTGATCTCACTTGGTATCACTAGATATGATAGATTAATCCTGAATGGAGACCTGAATATTCATATTGATAAAAAGAATGACTCCAAAGCTATGGAGCTTATGAATTTACTGGACAGCTTTGAACTTACCCAACATGTAAAGGAAGCCACTCATCAGCATGGTAACACCCTAGACTTAGTAATAACAACAGGGTTAAACATTGATAATGTTTTAGTATTCGAATTACCTATTTCTGACCATCACTGTGTGTTTTTTGATGCCAACCTAACCTTAACAAAGACCAAAAGGGAATTTTTGGTCGAAAGGAGATTCTTAGGTAGCAAGGCTGAAGTTTTCTAATATCATGAAATCGCTTGAGCCATATAGTTATGACTGCTCTTTAAATGACATGGTTGAAAATTTCAACAATACCTTGTCATCTGCTTTAAATACTGTTGCTCCACTAAAGATTAAAAAGAGGTCGACTGACAGAATCTCCCCATGGCTAAACAATAACAGTGTTAATGATATTAAGAGAATCTGTCGGGCAGCTGAAAGAAAATGGAGGAAAACTAGGCTCACAGTTCACTGTAATATATACAAAGAAGCCATGACTGCCTATAACAGAGCAATACGTCTGGCAAGAAAAGATTACTTTTCCAAGATTATTACAGAAAATGAAAACAAGAATACACCTAGCATTCTCTTTTCAACAATTGATCGATTAATTAACCCTATGATGACTGCTGATCCTGACATTGCGTCCAGTTCCACATCTAGATGGAATGAGTTTGCTACTTTCTTTCAAGAAAAGATATCCAGTATTCGTTCACAAATCTCCCAGGTCAATGTAACTACAGATTTAGGTGATCAATGTAGACAAATTGATGCTGTCATGGATTCATTTGAGCAGATTGACACGCAAGCTTTGAGTGAAATTATCTCTCAAATTAACCCCTCAACCTGCTCACTTGATCCCATCCCCACAAAGATCTTCAAAAACGTGTATGATTGTTTACTTGATGATGTTTTGGAAATTGTGAACTGTTCTCTATCAGCTGGCATATTCCCCACCACCTTGAAATCTGCCATTGTGAGACCAACACTGAAAAAAAGGCATTTAGACAGCTCTGTGCTCAGTAATTTCAGGCCTATATCCAACATCCCTTTTTTAAGTAAAATCCTAGAAAAAATAGTTTTTAGACAACTGAATCAATTCCTGATTAGATAGAACACCCTTGAAAAATACCAATCAGGCTTCCAATCTAACCATAGACTGCCCTGGTAAAGGTTGTAAATGACCTGCGGGTAACCATTGACAGTGGTGGTGTTGCTGTTCTAGTTTTACTGGACTTGAGTGCTGCGTTTGATACAGTGGATCACAACATTTTAATGCACCATCTGGAACATTGGGTGGGTCTTTCGGGACCAGTACTAGAGTGGTTTAAATCTTACCTTACTGGGAGAGGATTTGTTGTTGCACTAGGAGACGCTGTGTCTGACACGGTTAGTATTACATGTGGGGTCCCTCAAGGATCTATTCTTGGGCCTTTACTTTGTATATGCTACCACTGGGTAACATCATTAGAAAGCATAGTGTCAATTTCCACAGCTATGCTGATGACACACAATTGTACATTTCTGTGTTCCCTGGTGATACAAGTCCACTCAGCTCACTGGAGAAGTGTCTGAAAGATATAAAAATGTGGATGTCCCAGAATTTTCTCCAGTTGAACGATGACAAAACAGAGGCCATTTTGATTGGACCAAGACCTCAAAGAGATGCAATATCAAAAAATCTAGAGCATCTGGGCCTGTGCAGTAATTGGGAAGCCAAGAATCTAGGCGTTATTATAATGACCTAACATTTGAGCCCCATATAAGAAATGTTACTAAAATTGCCTTCTTTCATTTAAGAAACATTGCAAAGGTCAGACCTCTCCTCCGACAAGCAGACGCAGAAAAGCTTATGCATGCTTTTATCACAAGTCGCCTTGACTACTGCAATAGCCTTCTCTCTGGTCTCCCCCAAAAAAGCATTAAAAAACTACAGTTAGTTCAGAATGCGGCTGCAAGGGTATTGACTGGCACAAAAAAGAGAGACCACATTACCCCCACACTCCTTACACTACACTGGCTACCTTTTAGAATAGATTTTAAGGTTCTTCTTCTCGTTTTTAAAACGATAAAAGGTTTAGCACCAACATACTTAGGTGACTGCATTCAGGAACATGTGCCTAGTAGAACCCTTAGATCCTCCACTGCTTCTCTCTTAGTGATTCCCAAAGTAAACCGTAAGAGAAGCGGTGAGGCGGCTTTTAGCTTTTATGCCCCTAGGCTTTGGAACGCCTTACCAGGCAATATCAAAGAGGCAGAAACTCAACACTTTTAAGAAACTTCTTAAAACACACCTATTTAAACTTGCCTTCAGTTAGCTTGCTCTGCCTTTTAATTTAGATGTCGCTGAGACATAAAATAAATTCAACTTTGACACTGTCTCTGTTGTTATG
Source organism: Synaphobranchus kaupii (assembly GCA_029718625.1). NCBI lineage: Eukaryota > Metazoa > Chordata > Actinopteri > Anguilliformes > Synaphobranchidae > Synaphobranchus > Synaphobranchus kaupii. The sequence goes on along the minus strand of CM056383.1, from coordinate 37,041,528 downwards.
GTAAAATTTGTCTCGGACAGCGGAGGCTTCGCTCGAGCTATCAACTTACTAGCTAGCACATAAACTAACTGTTAATGGACAGATTTTTTTGTTGGAAAACTTTGCGTGCAGCCAAAGGGTAGGCTTACCTACCCATAGCTTACCTACCTAGCAAGCGCGTTAATAGCATTATAAATGAGAACAATTTAATATTAATATTATTAATAGCCTAATAATGATAACAATATAATTCCACCGACTGATGCTGAGCTAGCCCTTATGGAAATGGAATATACTGCAGTATATTTTAAATATATTGTGAAGATAATTTTGATATATTTACAATATACTGCAGCATATTCTTTTTCCATAGGGGAGACTGTGTCGAGAAGCAGCTCACTTCCAATGCTACAAGTTACCAATAGCCTATTAGTCTGTAGCCTAGGCTATTGTGAATGGTTACAAAGACACATTTGTAGCTTGACTAAACATTTGTAGCTTGACTAAACATTTGTAGCGTTGTAGGCGCCTGCGAATCTATTGAAGTTATTTGCTTTAACAGTAACTTAGATTTGCAAGATTAAGCTTTGTGCAACGACTCGAGTGACAGCCTCTGATCCGTGGCATTCTGATAGCGAGTGAAATAGCCTACTCCACATTCTTGAACCTCATTTCTCTAACTGGAGAATTGTAGGCTGCTCCCCCACTGAGACCCATAGCTAGCTATTTACATCCCTAACGTAGGCTATGCCCTCCATGTTTTCCTACTAAATAAAGTTTAATATGAGGAGTTGCATCAAAGTTGAGGTTTAATTACAAACGTTTTATTATTTGCTACATCGTTCAAACCCCACATAGCCTATACGTGTATAAAAGACACAGTGAATGATATTTCAAACAATACGGTGCTCTCGAAATTGACATTTATAAACTTTATTTCAGAGGCCGGACAAAGCAGAAGACATAATGAGATGTAGGATAGCCTATTAAAGCTGCTTCTTCCTCCATTGTCCCCTGAGTGTAAACTCAGAGTGCGAACTCGTTGGAGTGCGTTTATACTTTTTGCGAACGACAACGACCACAGTGTAGCCATATGTAGAGCGACGACAGAATATTCATGAAAGTTCTACGATTTCAGTCGAGCGACACACTGTCGCTGGACTATAAACTGGCCTTTAGGCGTTCCCATAGAAGGGGCGTTCCCTAAGCGCCTGCACACTGCAGATAGACCCTTCTCCGTATTTTTTGCTACATTTGATTTCAGATGTTACACTGCGATATTATGAACAATGGGATATGTCCGATAATATGACGCGACAATTAATTTCACGCATCTAGGGAAATGTTTCTGAATTAGCCTACGCCCGATGCTGGCATGAATGCTTTCACATTATAGCAGTATAGGCTATAGCTACAGTAGCCTATATTGAGGTGATGTAGCTCTATGTGCAGACATCGGGCACATCGCGATTCTGGAATAAGGCGACAGTAAACAAAATCTGATCAAAAACGTCTCCAACGTAAAAAAAAGCCAAGTTACTCACGCATAGCCTACAGAGCGCTGTCTATAAGTCCTTAATTCCAACTTGCAAAAACTAGGCCTGCCTTTAAAAGTATTGATATCAAAATGTGACCAAGTTACAACTAACAATATTGCCTATCGTAGCTCACACTAAATAAACTAGCTCTATTCCAAAGCAATGCTGTCCAAACTTTCCTAAATTATTTAATGCAACTTGTATGGAGCTCAATAACTGACAAAAGTATTTGAATTTGAATTTAGTACATTTGAATTATATACGTGTGACATTTCATAAACTTGAATTCTTTTGTGGTGTATTTATAAATTAGCATTTAAACGTAGATTGAAATTCAGATTTTCAAAATTCATATTCATAAATACAAATCTCTGATTCAAATTTCTGAAATTGAGGTTTTAAAAATTCAGATCCATAAATACAAATCTCTCGGATTCAAATTTCTGAAATTCAGATTTTAAAAATTCAGATTTTATGTTAACCCTATTTACTTTGGCCTATTTTATACAATTTTCGCCTAGTTTTTACTAGTGTCAATTAAGTGCCAATATCTCAAAAACGATTCACTGCACATCCATGGTTGAAAGTTTCAATGAAAGAAGAGGCTTGTACCATTCAGAAATTTGCATCAGAATAAATTTATGTAAAAATGGTCACATACAGTTTATACATAATACACATAAAAAAACAAAAAAAAGTACAAAACGCCTTGTGTTTTTACAGTTTAGCACTGAATATTTCAACTTCAAAGTACTGGAGCAAGCCAGACTTCCTTACACTAGTGCACTGATATGTTGTCCACTTGGGTTTAGAATTTGGTAAAGATATCTACAGGCTTTCCTTATGCATTGGTATTTTTACCAAAACGGGGCCCGGGTGTCCCGAAACGTTTCCAAACGTCGCCAAATATTAAAACATGTGCATATCTTTCTGTCTATGCATGTCAATCATCAGAAAACTTTATTTTTTCTTTTAAAACATTTTTTGTAATGCAGAATGTGAAGAAAATTAACCTACACATGTTTTGTGTTTATGTGTATGAGGGTATTCTCTTACAAAGCGTGCCCAAAAGTGCCCAAATACCTCTCCGAAAAGGATTACTTACCCTAATGTTATCCAACCAATCTGCTTTACATTTAAAATGGCACTGTACTTCAAAGTTAGATTTACCAGAGCCCCATAAGCCAGCAGAATAACAGGTTTATCTATAACAAGCCTTCAACTTGACTTTTTACAGCAAAAGTAATGAATTATACATCACTATTTGGCAAACCTGTCTGTTACCACCTCCTACGACAGAGGTGTTAGGTGGGGGAGGGGTGTCTTCACTGTCCTCCCTGAAAAAGACAGATTCAAGTACATTACTAAGTAGAATCACTAAAAAATGAGAACACAAATTATCTCAAAAAGACATATGGCAAGTATTACAATTAAGTGGAAAAAAAAAATTATTTTATAAAAAAAAAATATATATATATATAGATATATATATATACACACACACACACACACACACATATATATATATATTATATATACGTATATACATTAAAAAATCTTACATCCACAGTACGTCTGATATTAGCTCCAACATAATTAGCAATCGTAGCTAACTAGGATTTATGAATTCGTTTGTCAGCTTGCACGAACTAAATTACATTATTATAATACTGTAATGTCTTGACTGAACCGTGAAATAAAGTACTGAGAATGGATGTCGTTTCATGCGTAAATTCAACAACTAGCCCTTGTGTTGGTTGCTGCACAAAGAAACTGCGAATGAACGCTAGAAAACAAACAAAGAGCAGGCGCTCCTTAGCCTGTGACGCCATAGAAGCTAACTAGCGAACTCCTGCGAGAATCCATTTATCACCAAACTAAAAATACTCTAGATAATAGCGCTCCATACTGTTGATAATTATGATGATAATAATAACAATAATAATAATAATAATTTGTATTATATATTTTTAAAAACACTTACATGTCCAGGCACGGGTCCATGCCAGAGTCATTGCTCTGCCAGAACACAGACTTCTTCGCCTCTGGGACACTTCTTCACCTCCAAAACCTGAGCAACCGTGAAATAAGCGCTCTTCTTTCCACCGTTGATTGCCACGTTCGCGTATAAATGTATAAAATAATCGTAAACTTTGAAGCAGCAAAGACATCACCAGCGCAATTGCATCATACAGCTGCCCGTGTCTGCGTACAGAGAAAGACTGGTCTGTGACGTTTTTTCAGCTCACAAAAAAAGCTACACATTGCTAAATACATCGGGATAGACTGAAAACGTAATTGTAACAGCAATCCAGCCCATCCCTTCCAGGATAAACTCAGTCAAAATGGCCACAGGCGTCATATGATGCTGTCGACAGTCAGGAGCGCACAGCCGATTGCCCTATGGGCTGTCTTTACGCGTGGATACAGCGCCGTTCACAGTCGCTTGAATATGACATATTTTGCTTCGTTTGAAAGGGCAGGAACCCCCGTAGAAGATAATCTACGTGTTTTACGTTAGATCATTCCTGTAGCAGTCTAGTAATGCTTTTACGCAACGGTAGTAACGTAGTACAAACGCAAAAGCGAAGGGTACGCACTGTGGAAATTGAGACTTTCCTGGATAATGGATAAATGGGTTACGAAAAAACGTTGAGGATTCTTCAGAAAAGGGTTATAACTGCATAACCAGGTATCGTATTTGGTTGCTTAAACATGTTTATCAAGAGAATTTGTAGAAAATAAAATGTATTTATACAAAACCGGAAGTATATCGGTTGTATGCATACTGAAGTGAGCACGGGAAAAAAACATCTAATGTTTATTTATACAACTTTTCAATAATATACAATTGTTCCTGAATCGGATCTTGATTTTTCAGCGTGTTGAAATGGTACCAAGAGCTTTTGTGATACGCATTTTATTGCCTGTGATTGCGGCGAGGTGAAGGCTGTAAACAAATAAAAAAAGTGGGTTGGGCTATTAGCACCCTGCTGCTTTATGGCTCTGTAGTGTAACCTGAGAGCTGATAAGCATATAAACGAATGTGTTCGCAGGCTGTGACTGTTTTTAACAATTTTGCGTCGAAAGTTCCGTGTTTTATTAACGTTATAATTTAGAATTTAAGAGAAATATGAACACTATAAAAAATTGGACCGCATGCGTCTCACCACTAGGGGGCCAAAGCCTATAGAGTTAACTAGGCCAAAGGTGAAGCATCTGGGCTTCCCAGGAAAAGTAAAAGCTTTCGGAACTGTCGAACTTGCATTTAGCCAATCACAGAGCTGCTAGACTTCAGCTAGCGGCGGCAAGTGCAGCAACGCTGTTATTCACGCCGTGGTGCAGATGACGAGCCGTAATGTTAACGAGGTAAGTATATAGTTATATAGCCTACGTTAGTTATATACAGGGTTGATAAACACTCAAAGCGCTGTATTGCTACTAGTGTGATATATTTTACGTTAGCTAATAGTGGTCGAATTGTAAAATGTTTTCCGCAGGCAGGTAGCCTACATCCAATCTTGCTGTTCCTTTTCATTTATTTAAAAAAATATATTAATTTCGCCGTATGTAGCCTATGCAATATGTCACGTTTACCCTAAACAAAAATGTCAGTAATAGTATGCTTACCTGCGAAACTATGTTTTAGTCTATTTATCTATAAATAAACGTGGCTTTTGGTCGTCCTAAAGAATTGGTGTTGTTATGGATTAAAGCACTTTATAATAAAAGGAACGGTAAGATCGGATGTAGCTACCTGCCTGCGGAAAACATTTTACAGTTCGACCACTATACCTAACCATTGACAGCAAGCTAACGTAAGCCTGGTGTAGGTAGAGAACATTAGCTAACGCGAAATAGTCACACTAGTAGCAATACAGCGCTTTGAGTGTTTATCAACCCTGTATATAACTAACGTATATAAATATATACTTACCTGGTCCATGTAACGTTTATCAATTTGATTTCCTGATGCATCTCAAATTGAAAATTGACAATTGGATTCAATATTTAAATTTTTATCCCTGAAATAAAAGAAAAATGAACCATTCAAACTCGTTTTTCATCCATTATCCATCCATCCATCCATCCTCGTTTTTCAAATTTTCTGATTTACCATTTGTCTTTTGAAAGTTGGAAATTGCATTATTGGCGTGGGTGGGTAAACCGGGGTAGTTTCTAATATCAACGATCAATGGACGGACTCAACCATGACCATAGAGGAGCGATAACAAAGACTTCTTTCTTGTTAGTCGCTGGCTTAGCCTTTTACCTTGACGTTCAGGGTGCAGGATAAATGCCAAAAATAAGACTACTGAGAGGAGTGTCGGGTAAGTGAGGATTACGTAAAATGTGTATTTTCTGAATCCAGCAGTTCCCACAGTCAATGCCCTTGTTAAAACGTTCAGCACTCTGAATACTGAACACAAGTGATATTGCGTGCTAGAACCCCTCACTTAACCTACATTCAAAATAAGTTTTACGTTATTTAATTTAATAATTATTAAAAATGACAATCATCAATTAAATCGCCGAATTCTTTGATAGGTAAGTCGAACAGTAACCTGGTGGATCAACCAACAAGCCAAAACAAAGTCTAAATCAGGTCTTGAGATTAAGTAATTTTATTAAATGGAAAAATTCAATTAGAATAATGACTGGGAATCATACATTCACGAAGGAATGTAGGCTGACTACTTATAATTCACAAAAGTGAAGGCATTAAACCAGACATTAATTAGGAAATACCAGTAAAGAGAGAGATAAGCCAAGAATTGTCAATATTATTTACCCTCCAGCTGAACAGGAACAAAAGGAAATGCACAAGGAACCAAAAAGGATGACTTCTTCACCAAACACTCCAAAACTGACTGAATTCTTTTTCTGCGGTGCAACTATAAAATACCTTGACAGGGAGGGGATCCAAGCCCTGATTGGGTTAAGGTGTGGGGGAGGGGAGGGATTGACAAAGACTGGCTTATCTTTGATGTTGGGGGGGGGTGAGAGCGAGAGACAGAGAGCGACAGAGATAGAGAGAAGGGGGGGAATATTAGATATCCTACATTCCCTCTCTTGTAAGAATAGGTGCATGCACCCGCTAAAAACCTATTCTTACATCATCAAATAGGAATCACATTACACATTTGAACATTGAAGATGCAGTTACCTGCTAACAACAAAAACAACTGTCCAAATGGTTCACCAACCATTTTTAAAACATTTAGTCCATGGCCAGTTTAATAGTCCCTTTGTGATCTGCTGGCCAGCAGATATATGGACACACTGACGTGTGTCCCACGATGATCCAGTGTGGTGCGGAGAGATATCTCTATTAGACACTCTTTTTGTGTCGCTGCGCTTATGACACCCTGGTTCAGTCTCTTCCTTCTCCAGTGTATCTAGACTGGCAAGGGACAAGAGCTCCCTGGACTTTGGGTGACATGCAGTGCTTTTTCCCATTAATGTTGCAATTGCGTGAGTGAAATGCAACCAACTCCCACAGTGTCTCTACCAGTTCTGCACGGCGTGCGGGGAACTCTGTCCAGGAAGCTGGACGATCCACAGGTGGCAAAGTGCAGTCAGGACCTCTCTTCTGACGGGCGGGGAAGCGCCTCTTTCCCTGTCGGAATCCATTTTGGCTCCTTTAGCCTGGATCCAATTGGATGGACTGCTGACGGCAGTTGCTTAGGCTAGCTTCCCGCGGCAGGGTGTGGGACCGGTTGCACTTGTGTCTGTGGGTGTCCTTTAGGGAATGGCAGGAGAAGACTGTGGGAGTTGAGGGCTTAGGCATTATCACTCACAGCAACATATGAAGAGGGGAACACTGCATGTTATAAGCACTTAGTCCATTCAGGGGAACGGTACGGACAGGATTTACCATCCACAAGATGCCAGTCCAAATAATCACCTGAATAGGGCAGACTTGTCCAAAAGTGTCCAGGAACAGCATTGGAGGGGGCACCTACACTTTAGAAAAGGGACTTAAAAACATGGGCATTGTCTTATGTTAAAAGGTGGTGGTAGGGATGTGGGGGGGGGGGGGGGGGGGCAGGGGCAGGCAGAGTGCCAGTTTTACCTCCTAGAACCCCAGTGCCAGTCCTTTGGCTGCGGAGGGCCACAGCGTTCAGCAAACCGGGGATGACAGGAGGCATCCTGTCATCTTGCTTCTTCCGCACATGGATGCCCCTTAACCACGCCAGTCTCATCTCTGTCCAGGGGTCTATGCCAGTTTTGGCTTTGGTTCCCTCTCTGGGCAGCTGGGCTGATCGTCGCTCGTAGGCATCCAGTCCATCACTGCTCTCTGAACACTTCTGACGTCGGGAAGGGGCTCTTGCACTTTCCCTGGATGACGTGTGTGTGCAAAGTTTGCAGGTGTGGCTCGGGGGTGGAGAGATAAGGTTGTGGGAAGCTGTTGTTCCAACTTGGCTGCTTTCATCTTGCTTTGGAATGCAAGACAACACTCTGGCGGAGACTTTGAGGGCCCGAGGGGTCGTAAAACGGCCGGCGGTTGGCTTCCTGCTCCGTTTCTTCCGGGGTCTCTTTGCAGCTCTGATAGGGGAGCGAGGCTTTCGCAGAGGTCCCCCTATCTCCTCCATCACAGGAACTGTGGAAGTGGGAGAGTCCACAGAGCACACCCTTCTGTCTGTGCAGCAGACAGAGGTTCCCCGGATCCAGCAGGAGGGGAAGCAGCAGGAGGGGAAGAAAAGTCCACAAGGGGTGGGGTGGGGTCCTCGGCCTGGGTGGACTGGTCTGTGGGGGCTGACTCCACCTGTTGGGGTGCGTAGACCTCTCCACCTGGCAGGGCTGATGGGCCTGTAGAAGCCGGTTCCGCGTCCTGCGGTTCAACGGTCTCCTCACCAGTCTGGGCTGCTGTGTCTGCAGTAGCAGGTTCTGCCTCCAGGGGTTCGACGGTCTCCTCACCAGGCTGGGCTGCTGTGTTTGCAGTAGCAGGTTCTGCCTCCAGGGGTTTGACGGTCTCCTCACCAGGCTGGGCTGCTGTGTCTGCAGTAGCAGGTTCTGCCTCCAGGGGTTTGACGGTCTCCTCACCTGGCTCAGCTGAGAGGACTGCAGCAGCGGATTCCACGTCCTGTGGGGTCACATCCTCTGTGGTGGCTGGTGTGATACAAGACACAGAGCTGTTTCCCCCAAATTCCTCCAGGGAGGCTCACCAGGGTGGCGGCTACATTGTCTGTGGAGGTGACAAAATCCACAGAATTGTCCAAGCCAGAAGGGGGTGGGGATGAGTGAATGGAGAGTGGTGTATTGTCCTCGGTGGGGGGGGGGTGCCTGGGTTATGGCTGGGATGGCGCCATCCACTGTGCCTAACAGCGCAGACTGTACTACCACAGAAGAAACTGGTTTGGCATTACAGTGGTGCTTTTCCGAAGCCAGTTTCCACATTTGGTTTACCTCATCCCATGCCTGCTTTGACCGCTGGAGGTAGAGAAAATGTTGTCTTTTCTCTAGGTACGACATTATCCCTTGGACAATCCTGCGCTTGGTTTCATCACTATCTGGAGAAATCAGATAGTCCAAATACTCAGTCCGCAGGTTGTAAAGTGCCTCCTCCTTAAGCTGGTCCATTGCATTGAGCTGTTCCGCAAATTTTGGGCACTGGGCTATCAAGTATTGCCGTTCCGAGATCATAAGGTACCACTGCTGATCCAACCTTGACTGGTCAGGGAATGCTGGTAGGTCAGCAGTGGAGGGTAAATGAGGCATCTCTCTCTTTGTCTGGTATGCCATAATAATAATACTTTTTTTTTTCTCAAAATAAAATCAATCAATCTAAGACCAGTCGATTAGAAAAAGATTTGAACTTGTCTCAGAGTTTACCGCAATTTAATCAATAGTACAATTTAGTATGCTATAGGACAACCTATCTCAGTGGGACCTCCAATTATGTCAGGTGAGGATTAGGTAAAATGTGTATTATCGGAATCCAGCGGTTCCAACAGTCAATGCCCTTGTTAAAACGCTCAGCACTCCGAATACTGAACACAAGCAGTATTGCGTGCTAGAACCCCTCACTTAACCTACATTCAAAATAAGTTTTACGTTTTAAGTTTTATTAATTTGATAATTATTATTAAAAATGACAATCATCAATTAACTCGCCAAATTCTTTGATAGGTAAGTCGAACAGTAACCTGGTGGATCAACCAACAAGCCAAAACAAAGTCTAAATAAAGTCTATAATATTTATATCTACATACAGTTGCACGAAAAAGTATGTGAACCCTTTGGAATTACCTGGATTTCTGCATAAATTGGTCATAAAATGTTTTCTGATCTTCATCTAAGTCACAACAATAGACAAACACAGTCTGCTTAAACTAATACCACACAAACAATTATATGTTTTCATGTTTTTATTGAACACACCATGTAAACATTCACAGTGCAGGGTGGAAAAAGTATGTGAAGCCCTAGGCTAATGACTTCTCCAAGAGCTAATTGGAGTCAGGAGTCAGCCAACCTGGAGTCCAATCAATGAGACGAGATTGGAGGTGTTGGTTAAAGCTGCCCTGCCCTATAAAAAACACACACCAGTTTAAGAATTAAGAATTGTTGACTTGCATAAAGCTGGAAAGGGTTACAAAAGTATCTCTAAAAGCCTTGATGTTCATCAGTCCACGGTAAGACAAATTGTCTATAAATGGAGAAAGTTCAGCACTGTTGCTGCCGTCCTGTAAAGATGACTGCAAGAGCACAGCGAAGAATGCTCAATGAGGTGAAGAAGAATCCTAGTGTCAGCTAAAGACTTACACAAATCTCTGGCACATGCTAACACCTCTGTTGACGAATCTACGATATGTAAAACACTAAACAAGAATGGAGTTCATGGGAGGACACCACGGAGGAAGCCACTGCTGTCCAAAAAAAACATTGCTGCACGTTTGAAGTTTGCAAAAGAGCACCTGGATGTTCCACAGCACTACTGGCAAAATATTCTGTAGACAGATGAAACCAAAGTTGAGTTGTTTGGAAGGAACACACAACACTATGTGTGGAGAAAAAAAGGCACAGCACACCAACATCAAAACCTCATCCCAAAGGTGAGTATGGTGGAGGGGGCATCATGGTTTGGGGCTGCTTTGCTGCCTCAGGGCCTGGACAGATTGCTATCATCGACGGACATATGAATTCCCAAGTTTATCAAGACATTTTGCAGGAGAACTTAAGGCCATCTGTCCACCAATTGAAGCTCAACAGAAGATGGGTGATGCAACAGGACAACGACCCAAAGCACAGAAGTAAATCAACAACAGAATGGCTTCAACAGAAGAAAATACGCCTTCTGGAGTGGCCCAGTCAGAGTCCTGACCTCAACCCGATTGAGATGCTATGGCATGACCTCAAGAGAGTGATTCACACCAGACATCCCAAGAATATTGCTGAACTGAAACAGTTTTGTAAAGAGGAATGGTCCAAAATTCCTCCTGACCGTTGTGCAGGTCTGATCTGCAACTACAGGAAACGTTTGGTTGAGGTTATTGCTGCCAAAGGAGGGTCAACCAGTTATTAAATCCAAGGGTTCACATACTTTTTCCACCCTGCACTGTGAATGTTTACATGGTGTGTTCAATAAAAACATGAAAACATATAATTGTTTGTGTGGTATTAGTTTAAGCAGACTGTGTTTGTCTATTGTTGTGACTTAGATGAAGATCAGAACACATTTTATGACCAATTTATGCAGAAATCCAGGTAATTCCAAAGGGTTCACATACTTTTTCTTGCAACTGTATTAGATATCCTACAGACCGACCCAGCAACCAAGTTGCTCGCTGTGAGAACGCGGCGTTATTTTCTGGTACTCTTACAAGCGATACTATAACGGACTATATTTAGCTGTAAATTATGCTGGAACAGTCTGGAATACATGATTGGTAAAATGGCTGTAAGTCATCAAGGGTCTGAGGTATCAAACAGGCCTCAAACCATCACTCTGCTGCCAGATATGCAGTAGATATGGATGGATCACTTTAAGGGTTGTTTCTCCTGACTTATTTTTCCATAGAGTTCAATAGGAAATTTTGTCAGTTTACAGCTAAATATAGTCCCACCCCCCAATTTCCATAGAGATCCATTCAAATGCAGAGACGTTATAGTATCGCTTGTAAGAGTACCAGAAAATAAGATATCAAGTGTCTTTGATGTTGTTGGGTCACAGACATCAAGAAGTCATGGCATGCAAAGGATATGCAACCAAATATTAAAAATGTAAATGCACAGTCAACTTAGTGTATGTAAACTTCTGACCCACTGGAATTGTGAGATAGTGAATTAAAAGTTAAATAATCTGTCTATAAACAATTGTTGGAAAAATTACTTGTGTCATGCACAAAGTAGATGTCCTAACTGACTTGCCAACACTATAGTTTGCTAACATGAAATCTGTGGAGTGGTTAAAAATTTGTTTTAATGACTTCAACCTAAGTGCATGTAAACTTCCGACTTCAACTGTAGATGGGCAATATTGCCGGCATGAAGGATGGAGATAAGCAAATGAGACAAAAATCAGTTTGGAAAACATGGTGGGCTCTAATGTGGTGAAAAATACTGTTGGTCACATTTGTGGGCAAAATAGCCCATTTTCACTGCCTCAAGAAGTTGCCTATGTATCATGACCTGAATATTTACTGGAATTAATGTAAGATCCCAGCCATTTATCAAAATCCCTGTTGGGAACAAATAAAGTGATTAATTAATACTGACAAACCCATGTGCCTCCTCTGGTCCCGTTAGCCATGGAAAAAAATAATAGAATTGAAAAATCTAAAGAATACATAAACTAGGACACTACTAGTTACATACCCAGGGGCACGCACAAACATGCATAAAAATATCTAGATTACAATGTGAAATATTATTTTTATTATATATTAAAAAAGGCATAATAATAAAGGGTCCAGCGGTCAAGTACATACCTGTCCCTCAGCGTAGAGGAATGTCACCTTAAATTGCATTTATCCCGCCAGGTTTTCTTTGATTCATTGATCATAAAATCGATCGAGTGATTTTGCACCAATAGCAAGTGAACTGGACGGGCTGGTCTTAAAATGAGGAGTGGCCAGGATTATTTTTGGCGTATTGCTATCTTGAGCCAGCAGAAAGCGCTTGCGCTAAAACCACCACAAACCTGGTCTAAATTCGTGTCACAGTTGTTTACCGGTTATTTTAACGGCGCATATAAGTGCGTCTACATATGTGTGTGCACAACACGCGTACACCCTACTGTCTGTTACACACAGGGGCGTGCACAAGCATGACTAAAAATATCAAGATTACAATGTGAAATATTGTCATTGTTTATGCTATATCAAAAAATACATACTAATAAAAAGGTCCATAGGTCAAAGACCACATACCTGTCCTTCAGCGAAGCGGAATGCCGCATTAAATTGCTTTCAGCCCACTCCATCAACATCCAGGCGATGTGCGATGGTATGTGTAAGGTTACATGTATAGACTATTCGCAATTTCAAGCTATGACTTAGCCTATATTTACCAATAATTCCTGTAATCTTCTGGGGGGGACAATCTTCTGTTACAGGACAATGGCTATCCATTAAAAAGGAGCTGATAACACCTATATCAAGCCTAATGCGCAAATTATCATTTACACCTAATGCATGAATTGTCATTCAATGGAAAACTCGCGCACTGCAATAGACGGACATCTGAGTTCTGAAAATGCGCTTCAGAAGTCATTATAATACAGCTCTGTTCATCTAGGCCTACATCCTGTGAGTAAATAGAATGGTTTTGATTGAAAAATGTTCAAAACCTTGTCCAGTGAATATTGCATTTATGTAATGTAGCCTATGTTACAGTCCCCGGGATTCGATAGCCTACGGTTAAAAAACTGAGATAAATTTCACCTTCATATTTTTTTAATTACAGCGACTAGGCTTCCAAACTCTCAGATTATTAAAACCCCGCTGATTTCACCTGTTATACCATCACTAAACAAAACGATTTTAAAGAGAACAATTAATTCACAATTAATTTTAATGCCATTCTCTGCATGTGCGCTTTAACTTTATGCAGGAGCAGGTCTGTTTCACCTGCTTTAAATTGCACTTTTCACGGGAAAGTGGACTTGTTTTTAAAGCATTAAGCTGCTAGTAAAACGTGTTGGTCACATTTCCATAAGCAAAAAAATATGGAAAATATACGTGGACCTCTGGGTTGCCAACCTGACAGCTCTATTGTATTTAGTGTCATCATTAAGGCAAAATAATGGTATTTATGTCATTAATCAATATTAAAATATAGGTAATGAACTTCGGATGAAGCTTGAACTTCGAGAACTTTATGAGAACAACCTCATGGAATTGATGTTTGACAATGTTTCATTGCATAATCAAACGAAATTCGTTAAACAAGCAGGCTAATTTGGCGTTTTCTAAGGTGAGACGGAAGTTATTGGTGGCTTATTCTCAACTGTTGCAGGTGCTTTTAACAAAATTTAACCGCATATATTTTGTAAAATAACAGCACTGTCTGGAATCACCGGGAACTCATAATGGTTAGTCCGAATAATATTGATCATACTATTGATCCATATAGCCTATTCCTTGATCGTACTAAACACGCACAAGCATGTCTGTTTCGCCATCATATAAGCAATCCGCCAAGTTGGAAAAGCAGGCTTTTAAAGGGAATGGGATATGACATTGTGATGGGTTTATTGTATGTCATGCCCAAGACACACCTATAATTAATGAAGAGACTAGGTTCAACCCATTTGCATGTTGCGCCGTGCTTAGCGCTCAAAAAAACACGCCGTCAAACTAGCAAAAGTGGACTTGGACACGCCCTAAATGCACTTTTAGCCATGCATTTAGACAAAGCGCTAAGATCGCCAAGATAGAGCCCATAGTCTCTGCATGAGCGCTTTAACTTCATGCACGAGCAGGTCTGTTTCGCCAGCTGTAAATCGCTCTCATATTCCGCCAAGGTGCAAACGCAGGTGGCTTTTAAATGGAATGGGAGATGATACTCTGATTGGTTTACTGTATGTTACGCCCAACACACCTATAATCAATTAATGACGAGAGTAAATTCATTCCATTTGAACCTTGCGTCTTACTTTGCGCAGAAATTATGCGCCGTCTAACTAGCAAAAGTAGAGTTGGACATGGCCTAAAGGCACTTCACAGCCATGCATTTCAGACCAAACACTAAGATCGTCAAGAGAGATCTTGTGCTACAACTAGGTGGAGGTTTCAAGCTAATCAAGCAAGTCTGCAGTAAATTACAGTAATTTATATTATTTATACATAAATATGACATTTGAATTTAACACCAAAGCCATAATCTGTCTCATAGATACTTTCGTTATGTAACATATGAAGAGAATTCCATGCAAAACTCAATGACTCAAGTAGATCTACTTTAAGTACTTTACATTAATTCAAAAGTGTATAAATGAAATAAAGCACATTATAAAAGTCCAAAACACGTCCTTGTTCTTTGTGAGGAGAGGAATGTAACAGCAGTAGATTCATGTCGGTACGACCAAACGTACTTCCACACTACTCCACATACCCCTCAATAACTGTGCCAAGTTTCATCAAGTTTACATAGCCCAAAATCCCAGAAATAAGCAAAACATCAGGCCGCAGCATGTAAATATTGTGTAAATGGTAATTAAACCCACCGAAAACAATACGATTCTATCAGCTTTCCGGCTTGGACACAAAAGTCGTTTTACAAGGTACTTGTAAAATGCTACAGACTTTTAGTCAATATATTTTTTTCTGGTCATAATGTTTCTATATATATAACTTTTAAAGAGAAATATCCACTGATCATAGTGTTGAAAGTTTCTTGCAAATTGGTCATTCACTCTAGGGGGAAATGTTGTTTAAGCGTTTTTCAGATAATTCAACATAGCAAAATTCAGCAAAGAAAAAAAATTCACTCAAGGTCCAAGAGAGACATGTTTTCGGCATGTGAAGCAGAATCTAGTGCATGTAGATGCTTGTCCCTACGACAAAGTAGCCAAGAGTTATGGCTGTTTAAATGTTGTAATTTCAATTCATTGCAATAGCGCTACCAACTGGCCAAACTGTACACTGTCATTTTAGGCGAAAACCTAAAATGTTTGGTTACAATATGACATTTAATTAGAATTTTTGAGGACTTTCAAGCAACGTCCCTATCCGGTTATGATATGACGTTGTGCTCATAACATTCATGGGACATTCAGGGACGTTCCTGCAACCTCTATTACTGGTTATAATATAACGTCATGTAATGAATGTCTGGGGGAAGTTACTACAACGACCCGGGAACGTTCTCTGTGACGTCCACGTAACGTTTAGAAAACCCTACAAAAAGACGTCAAGGCGATGTCCTGATGAAATTTCGAGACGTTCAGGTGATGTCCCGGGGACCTAATTTTGTTAGCTGGGTAGGTAGCTATAGCCTACTATTGCCACAAACACAAATTTGTCTTTCTTCATTGTCTGCATAGTGAAACTTCATGATTATAGTAAAATATTAATTATAGCCTGTAGCAAACAGCAACACAACCAGGGGTGGATTTAGCTTATAGTCCGTCACTTGTTTCACGTGTTTCCTTTTCCCCCAGTGTTTTTTAGTTGCCGGTGACATTGATTTAAAAACTTTTACATTTTTAAAAAACCTCCTGCTGTAGTAGCCTAGTACTAGGCTAGGATATGCTTCTGAAAAAAATATTTAAGACCAGACCAAGGAAATCAAACATTAGGCTATTAATAATTAGATTTTTATAATTTTTTAAGTCAAAGTTTAGAATTGTGTCTTCAAATAGATTACCTCAATTCCAGTTATTATTTAGAACCAATCCAATACGCGCAAATGCATAGATGCTGGGAGTAGAGGTGCTGAGGGTGCTGGAGCACCCTCTCTGAATGATTGCTACAATAGCCTATATTAAATCTGTATGCAATACATTTAATAGGCTACCGAAGGTAGTATACATACAGGGAAATAGTTCTGTATCAATTATATGAAACAACTTAAAATTTCCGTTGAGTTATAGCAAACAATTTGCAATTGTCATTGCAATTTTCAGCACCCTGAGTTCAAAACATCTTCCAGTACCTATGCGCAAATGGAATCAAAATAGACAATTTTGGGATTGACTGTCAGTGCTGGTCACAGTGCCTGCGTCAGGGAAACATGGTGAGTAGCATAACATCAGATCAGCAACAGGTAGGCCTAGCTTAGCTATCCTAAAGTCGCTAGGCCTATTTTAACCTCTGCTGCCAAACGCCCCCTAGGGCGTTGCGGAAGTTATTAAATTATACATTTCATTAATTTAATAATATATAATAAACTGCTCACCTCAATATTTTGATTAAATATTGTGTCCATTCCTTCTGGGAAAGTGGTTTTTAAGCCCAAAACGTCAAGTTAAAACTTTGTAAATAACATTGGAAACTCCAACCTAATTCCCAAACATGTATTGCAGCTTGATGTCACACCATAAACAATGTGCTGGTAAACTGTTCTGCTTAATTGTATTTCACAAAACTTTGGTTTGAAAAATCATTATACCTTTAGGCTTCAAGAAAAAATATTTTAAAACTTTCATACGACTGTACATGATTTTTTTCCAATTTTAAACCGACTTGTGCTTTTCTGCACTTCATCATGAGTAGTTTGGCTGAGTGAAACAGCCAGTTTCTAGAGTACCAATCCCATGGCATAGTATATTTTAGCCAAAGGGGTTTTGTACTTGATTGCAGAGATTTATGCAAAACCGTCGTCAATTGTGTGTATTTCTTTGACTGATAGCACAGTAGGCCTATCTGAAGTGGGAAAAACTCGCATCGACCCGCCTCCACTGCGAGTATTATTTGCTTTCCATTGGGTTTTAAAACGGGCTGTCAAATATTCCAGCCAATAGCCAAGACTTATCTTTCAGACAAGCCCTCATTCAACACAAAGCCTTTGGAAGTCATGTAGATACACCTCCACGTAAGAGGAGGCGGCAACCAAGCGTAATTATCGAACCAAGATGGCGCAGTGTTTTTACCTTGTAGCGTAGCTAGCTACATTCCGTTTAGCAAAGCACAATTCATTAGGCAACTGCTGCTGTTCATTTTCTTACTTTACAGTCTCTTTCATACAGTTTTTGGTTAGTTATGTCTAGGTTATTCAGGAGTTTCTCCGTGCAGCAGGTCCTAGCCCAAATATGTTTTTGCAATCTTGTCTCAGTGACGCTGAGTGGTGTAAGGTAACAGATTTCTTTTATCGGTATACCAGTGCGAATTCACTGTTATGTATAAAACGAATCCCTCTGAATTAAATGAATATAGCTAACATTACTATATTGTAACAAGGGCAAGCTAGCCAGCAAAATTACACATAGCAGCTAGCTATCTATTTGTGTCTGAGACGAGCTGTTCCGAGTTTATTTTGAATGAAATGGCGTCTGAAATGTTTGTTTTGTTCCACATGAGTAAATTGTTCTGTATGCAGTACAGCAGGCTGTGCAGGTAAACGAATGAGCAATTTATGCATGACGTAACATGAGGGAGAGATAACATGATAATATGAGGATGAGTTTGTTGTTGTTGATTATTATGCAGTGGTTTATTTTATCTAGGAAACTGGTGGACATTTGACTTTATATCCTTGCATATACCTGGACTCATTTCTGGCAAATGGGGCTCTGGTGGAATACAAGATTCACTGTGCTGCTACATGGGTTTGGAGAGCTTTTTGGGGACCACGGGTAGGCTAGTTAGTTGTGTAATATGAAAACAAATTATCAAATTTTATTGTAAAACTTAAAAAATAAATCATATTGAGACTTTTCTGGAACCTTGCCATTTTGCACAATTTGGCACAATTTGTGCCAACTTTGGTAACTGAAATGGTTCACCTGAAAAAAAGCTCTGTATAATTTGAATGGTTTGAGATATTGACACCATATTTTTAGCAGAGATAGGCAGCATATTGAGGAATCGCAAAGAGGAGTTTTTCCTCCATAGCACTTGTAGCTCATCAGACAAAAAATCAGAATGTTGAATGTAGGTACCCGTTTTTTTGTTTTTTCACAATTTCTGTACATGAATTGTTGTAATTAAGTAGCAAAATGTGTATGTATATGAATTCTGACTGCTCAGTCATAATAGTGCAGTTCTCTGTTTTAATAAAAGCTATGAACCATATTTGTAGCCTTTACAGTTTTTGAGATAAACAGCTTTGTTGGTCACTAGTGAAAACAGGCGAGAATTGGTATATTTTGCCCTTGGTAGGAAGAGGTTAAAATGTGAAAAAAATCATGTACAGCCGTATGAAAGCTTTAAAGTATTTTTTCTTGACGTCTAAAGGTATAACGATTTTTCAAACCAAAGTTTTGTGAAATACAATTAAGCAGAACAGTTTACCAGCACATTGTTTATGGTGTGACATCAAGCTGCAATACATGTTTGGGAATTAGGTCGTTGTTTCCAACGTAATTTACGAAGTTTTAACTCAACATTTTGGGCTTAAAAACCACTTTCCCAGAAGGAATGGATATATCTTAAGGATATTTAATCAAAATATTGAGGTGACCAGTTTATTATATATTATTAAATTAATGAAATGTATAGAGTCACGCGAGCGACTGACACAGCTATGGCAGACCTGTGGCGAAAGCACCATATTGAATTAAGTTTTAAGGTTTACCATCGGGTTTAGGTTTCCTGAACAACTTTTACGAAAGTTGAGTCATTGTGTAGATGCATATTGGCAATTTGGCTCCATAACAGACAGTTAATCAGATAAGAGAGATCGGTTCCCAATTTAGCCTAACAATACATTATGTTTACATCTGTGCTAGTAATGCACGCCACGCATATACAGTGCCCTGTCGTAAGTTACAGTATACGAGTGTTTAGCTAATGTGGGGTAACTGTACAGCTGTCAGTGTTCAGCAAGTTAACATTTAGCAATTTGAAATCCATTAACTCAGTTAGATTTTCGTACTTGAACTCAAAACTAACAATTGTTATTATCAATCTGTCAACGTTACTCAAAAGATTACCACAATTTGCAGATAGCCTGTTTGCTATCGTAAAGGTGTAAGAAATTATAGCTACTTTCTGCAGAGTAGGGTTAGCCATGATCTAACTAGTAACTTAGGCTGGTAGTTGATTTTAAGGTACTGGTCTTGATTAGGTCAATTCCAAAACTAATAGCAAAGAAAAGTTAATATAATATATATGAGCATAAATATGATACTGCAAGTAAAAGTGTGCCGGCATGGACACCCCAAAATTAAGTGTTCAAAAACTTGAAGCAAAAATGTCGTTTTCTAATTGAACCCTTACATAAACATGTAAGATAAAGATAACAGAAGATAAAGATAATTCAGTGTAAATTGTCTGAGAAATAGAGGTTGAAAAGTAATGGAGGTTAATGTAACATTTTAAACCAATTTTTACCAACATTTTAAGTAACCATTTTGTTGCATATGTAACTAACAGGACAACAAATAAGTTGCATATGCAACAAAGCCTGTAAAATATATGTAAGCTTGAGTAACAAAAACGCACTTACTATATATTAAATATGGGTTGTTATTGAGAAATTATATGTTTTTGAATAAAAACAACCTTGCAATAATTGCAGGGAACATGTTTGTAATATTGGTGGGCACCAAAATAATTTTTCTTTTTCAAGTCCATTTCTGCTTGATAATATTTAGTGCAGGCATATCTTGTGTTTTCAGTCAGACAGAAAAACACATAGTTTGACTTTGGTGGATCAGAGAGGTCTGTTGGTCATACCTGGTAGTGTGTTTTTTTGTAGATTTACTTCCATAAATAAACTATGCAAATTATGTCACACACAAATGCTATCTTATCTCCTTGGTGCGTGAGCTTTATTTTCTGAAAATATTTTGGATGTTCAACACTTACAGACCCAGATTATATATTCATGAAAACAGAGTGACCCAAGTCTCTCCAGTATGAGTACAGTAGTGTGTGTGTGTGTGTGTGTGTGTGTGAGAAAGAAATTGAGCTGCAGTTCCGAGGTAGAGACACTGGCTAGTCATAGTATGTTAAAGAATTCTAGTGATGTAACCCTAGTGGACCACACTGCTACATTGAAGAACTCCGGGTTAAGTGAATTATCACTTTTACCTCTAATCAGCAATCATAGGATTCATTCATGCTCCTTAGATGCCAGGTTAGGGTTACATACTAATTTTCTGTCATGGTCTATGGACCCCCTGAAGTAGCCTTGGCCACCCCCTGGCCACCCCATGTATAAAACTCTAGTTCCGCCACTGGTTGTATATATGGTAGACGTAGCCTCATGCATACTCACGCATAGCAGACAAAGCAGTACATATAACTATATAATATATAACTAACAGCTAACAGAAAACTTCACGCTTACAAGGTAGCTAACAGTAGGTACTTAAAGCAACGTTAGGTTATAACAGCAGTCGTTGCCACTTTAAAATCTATAAATCTGTCGTCATGAAATCCATATGCCTTTAGTGACTGTTCCTAAATACATTGTGATATAATGTGAGTATCAATATTGCATAAGGAAAAGTTAAGAACAGTTAATGTAAATGGCCATGTATGGTGAAATTGTCACCATTAACAAGTGACTGCCATAGGCTACGTGCTTGTGTTGCATAGTTGGCTAAATGTAATCGTTATGACAGTTATAGCTGTATTACTGTAGGCTATGACTTATGCTCGCCGTCCAGTTAACGTGAAGGATTATCATTGATACTGCATATGGCAGTGCTGGCTATAACTGTTACACTGTTCTAACAGTATAAGACCAGTCATGTGGTCCGGATAGAAAAGAAACCAATGTCATCTCCTACTGATCAGACATTCAAGTAACCATAACGCCCTCTCCTGACGAGAATGAGAATCTCCTATTATCGATAGTCCACAATTACATTGTAAAATATCAGTTTGTAGATTAACAATGTATTTAATCTCTAATAAAATGCAATGAACACCACCACCTGTTGCTAACTAATATTATGACTATAATAGATGCATCATTCATTCAATACAGCTAGGGATCATGATGATGCAAATAAATGAATGAACGAAATCCATTGGGAGACATGCATACACAACAGGCTACATGCGAACACACATGAACACTGAACACATGAACTAGCTGAAAGACAGACATAGAATGACGGTGTTTTCAATGATTGTTTACATGGTAGAAATACGTAGCTACTAATGTGTAAGCCTATATGTCGGCAGATGACCGGCGTAGCTAACAAAATAATTGCTGTTTTGCGTAGCTGCAGTCGCCTAGTTCAAAGTAACATGAATTTAAAAAAATAAAGAAATCTTAGCCGTTGTTCAAACCTGGCAACTCCTGAATGAAAGTCAGGCACACGAAGCACAAGGCCATAACGCAGCTGCACATACACGGATGTTTTTTTCCGTAATGTTACCTAGGGTGGTAGGGGTAGGCTACTGGACACTGGTGGCTTTTGTCTAAGATTGAGACACACTGTCAAATTACGTTTGTTGAAAACATGTAGACAACGGCACAGTTACGTATTGATTTTTTGTTAACATTAATGCACCAACGCACTCTTGAGATATTTCGTGTGAAAACTTTAATTTCTGCGTCTCACAAATGTATATTTGTTCCCATACTGCGTAAACGTGACCTGCGGTAAATCTTGTTGGTAGCGAGTATGGTAGGCTACTGGACCATGTCGGCAGACTTTCACCTCTTTTAAGAACAAGTGAAACAGTGAATAGTTAATACCATTAAATATCTTAACCGTTACAATAAAAAGACGTTCTTTAAAGTGAAAAGAACATTCTTCTATGTGAGAGGCATAGCATTTGCTGTTTGTCGCAAAGATTAAAAAAATTCTAATAATATTTTTTGTGGCGGTCGGTTTCGAACAGAAGTCTCCAGGCATCAGAGTCTGCGACGTTAACCGCTAGGCCACGACGTAGCTATAGTACAATTGCAGTGAGATGGACAATATAGAGTGAAACGGAATATGGCACTGAATCGTGTGGGCTTACTGACCTGTCCTCTGCCTAATTTAAACAGTTAACAGTTAATATTGTGAAATTTCTTAGCATTTGCAATAAAAAGACATTATGTTATGTGAAAATAACATTCTTTGCATAACGTCCACATTGTTTTTGTCGTAAATATAAATGTTGTGAACTGGAGGGGCTCGAACCGGCGACCTAGAAAATGGTATCCCAGTGCTGTAACCACCACGCTATAGGCACTTTCAGTTTGTACAGTAGGTAGACATCCTCTTAAGCATGTAGAGATAGTGCACTTTGAGATGAGGGAACTTTAAACAGGCGTTCTCATTGGCTGATTAGATGCAGTTATCCAATGGGGAGAATGATTGTTTCAGGGCATGGATCATTTTTGATGATGAATTTATCAGGAAAAAGAATAATAATTGTGAAAAGTGAAAATAACCCAAGTTTAGGGCTTTATTGTGTGGATGTGTGGGGTTGTACATGAATTATGTGTGGTCACGTGAGGTCAGACTGTACAGAAGTTAATGTTTTTATGGGCTGAGAGAGTCTGTGGTCATTGTGGTTATTTCTGTAGGAAACCCTGAAAAGTAGCAAACTCTCTGTGCTGTATAGGTATGGGTCATGCCCCGCCATGCCGTAACTTGGCAGATGGCATACCTGCCATGCCAATTTTGTTTTAATTTTAGTTTAAGTGTTCATTTATAACTCTAACTTTGACTGTAACAAAAAGTGAGAGTTCAGATAAATAGTGGTCCAGGGTCCATGCAGGGGCACAGTAAGTAACAGTTTTCATTTATGACTGACTGGGCTTTCTCTGTATATTTCACATTTAAATACACAGAGAGGATTCTTTAGGTTTTTTGACAGAAGAGTATATTAGTAGCAGCTCAGTGAATTTAGCATTAATGGAATGAGGAGGTGAACCGTCTGGTTTGCTGTGGCCATTAGGACCTGTAATCAGCGGTCGGTTGCTATTGGAGAGGATCGGCAGCGGCCCCCTCCCCTCCTTGCACAGCAGGGCCCGGCAAAGCTTCCCTCTCCTTCCACTGCCTGCTGACCTTGAGAGCACGGCGCCATCACCTCCTTTTTGACAACATGATGAATCACTCAATCAGCCCACGCTCGTCGCGTATTAAATGCGGTGGTGGGGCATGCAGGTGGTCAGGTGAGGGGACATCGTCTCACCGGAAAAAAACCCGATGTGAAGGCGTGACAGCGCAAGATGTCATTCCAGTGCATTTTGTTACATGCGTTGCGGGGTGAAGGGAACAGGCAGAGAAGCAGGCAAGTTGATGAAATGATTACATGGTGGCTGAGGGCGAGTGGTTTGTGTTCAACAGCCAGCAGAAACTGTCCTTGTTTAACAATTTTACGACACCCTGGGGGGAGACCGGTGTCTATGGAGTGGGAGTGCTGCTGAAGCTTCGCTTTGGGAAAAAAACTTAATCTGCACAATATATCTGTGATGAGGCCGGAGGTAAAGCTAACATGCTAGTCCCAATTTGACTATTGACTATCTCAGGATGTTTTTGGGGAATCACGTGTACCAGGCAGGTCCCATGACTGTGGCAGCTAGGGTTCCCAGCGTAGACTAATCAGCCAACCTATTGCTCAGGATAACCAGTATCCCCTCACACATGCTTACCAAAAGATTAATCCCACTGGCCGAATATGCGCTGCGCTGATAATGGGATTCAAATCATAGCAGACTTAACGGAGCTCTATTTGAATAATAATAAAATACAACTGTAATCAATATACCATAGGGCAGTTACTGAACGGTCAATAGGGACTGTGACAGGCCCTTGTAAGCGAAATGCTGTATGAGTTTTTTGAAAGCATGCATAGGTGACCTCATAAAAGCCACCCTGCTGCAATTATGTACATCTTGCCATGCTTGAGATGCATTAGCAGGGCATGCGCAGGCTTCTTTCATATTTCTTCCAATCTCCTCCAGCTCCTGCTGGAGACTAACTGCATGCTACTCTGAAGAAGTGGAGGGGGGGGTGTACAGGCCTGTGTTCTTTCCCTTCTTATGCTTCCTGGGCCCCCCCCCCCTTTCATTGAGGGCGAGGGTGGATTGTTTCCACTTGCTTGAGCATGTCACCCAGGCCTGGCTGCAACAGTGGTGGAGGGCAAGCTTGGCAGCCTGGCGTTCGATTTCCGTGCAAGGGGTGGGGTTGTTGGCATGACGACAAACGGAATGAGGGGCGCATTTACCTTCTTTCAGCTGGGTCTGTACTGGGGTTTGTGTCTCTTTGGTGTAGGATACAATCTCGCGGGGAGGGAAATCCACGTGAGTCACCTTGGCCATGCCCAGCTTCAGGGGTCCTCGCCTAAAGCAACATCACTGCTTCAGAATCACCACAGAGGAAAAACACAACAAACACACAGGCAAACCTGTACTGAAGACTAACTGACTCCTGGTAGAGTAGCATATGACAGGCAGAAATGGCTCTCTAACACTGACATACAGATAAGGCATCCAGCATCCAGCTATGTATTTTTTGCATTTTGCTGTCAAGATTGCTAACAATCAGCTAAGTGAACTTAAGGGATGAGGCAGAGGAAGAGTCAACAGTAGGAGGAAAGAATAGGAGAAATTGAAGTGGGAGTGAGTTGGCAGTGGAGGAGGAGAAGGAAGAAGAGAAGAGGGAAAGTAAGGGGAAAACAAATGACGGCAGAAGAGGGTGGGCAATGGGAAAGTGAGGATGCCAGATGAGTGTCGAATGAGCAGGAGAAGAGAGAGCATCGTGAGCAGTACCCCAGGTCAGAGTCAGAGTGAAGCTGAAGGGTGGAGGGGTCAGAGTCCCAGTGTAGAGTCCTGGTTAGTTTCACACCAACAAGGCAGCATTAGCGAGAGAGACCAGCCATTAATGGAGGAAGGAAACGGGTCAAAACTATTCACAAACAACAAAGACATAATGCCGCATTCATCTCATTTGACTCAAGAAAAATAAATACTATTCTATCTTTTGACATAGTGTGGCACATTTGCTGAATTGGCCTAAGCTCGGAATTTGTCAGCGAAAAACTGATGAGGAGACTGCTTCCATATCTTGCAATAGATTAATGTATGGAGTTAGATGTTCACTGAAGAAATCCCCAAAAAGTACAGGCCCCATTGAAACAAATGCAGTGTCCATCCCAAGCACTCAATCCAACAACTTTAAACTTCTGACTATAACCCCAGCTGCCTAACCACTGTACCACACTGCCCAGCAAATGTCATTCTGCACTT
Source organism: Synaphobranchus kaupii (assembly GCA_029718625.1). NCBI lineage: Eukaryota > Metazoa > Chordata > Actinopteri > Anguilliformes > Synaphobranchidae > Synaphobranchus > Synaphobranchus kaupii. Next base: position 37,015,756 of record CM056383.1, on the reverse strand, counting down.
ATTCCCCAGGGCTGCGTAATGTATCGCAGACATAGGGCTGGGCGATATATTGCAACGATAATTATCAATTGCAATAACGGCCGTTGCCAGCATGTGGGGTATTGCCTTTCTTTTCGTCTTTTTTTCTTTAATTATACCTGATGCGGTAGTAATCTAAACTTCTGAAATTCTTCGGGGAAAAAAAAAAACGTCATCACTGTCTACTGCGTGTTGATAAGACGGACAATCACAGAAAGGCGTTGCACCTTTCATGCGATTGAAAAAACACATCACATGATCACGTGAAAGCTGTACGACCTTGCTGCTGGTTGGCTGTCTTATCAACACTCAATAGATATCAGCGGTGACGTTTTTTTCCGGAAGCATTTCACGCGGCCTCTGAAGTTTGGATGTTTACTGCCGTATATTGGGTATACTTAAAGAAAAAAAGACGAAAAGAAAGGCGCCCCACACGGTGGCAACGGCCGTTATTGCATGCGATAATTATCGATGTTGTATATCGCCCAGCCCTACATACAACCTTTGAGGGCTCTTGCTGTACTCAACAGCAGCGTACAGCAGGGTTCTATAGAGTACTCAAGTGAGTATGTCAGTCGTGGGCGGAGTCTGGTTTCAAGTAAATTCCCTATGTAAGATTATCGACTATTTCTTGAAATCTGATTTATAGAATGAGCCGAAACGTTCCTGGATTAGCCTGTGTGGTACAAGGATATATTCCATATATCGCATGTTCCAATTTAAATTTTTTAAAGTAACGCATTAATTAATGTAGTTCGACTTGTAGTCCACTTTAACGGACTACATATCCAGTACTGCAACGCACGGGTGGTTCTCGACCAATAAGATATCATCTCGTCTGTCTGACTGTGGCAGATGGGAGTAGGCTACTGCCGCTGAACGTTAGCTTGCTAAGTAGAGAAGCCCGCCCGACAAGGTCAGAAACTGCACTACGGTGAACCACATAAAGCAATTTTAGCTTTTAGTCCTTCAAGCTAGCTAGCTAACGTGAGAAAAAAGTGTTTAAAAACAGAGCTGTGTCCTACTGCTGGCTAACGTTATATGACAACGTCTGGAGACAAGGCTGCACGTTATGGGACGTGGAGTTTTTAAACAGTGCCCGCGCTGGTATGTTCACAAAAAAAAAATACTAAAACGTAAAATATACTCGAAGCTGGTCCAGAAAAATTACATAGTTTGCGAACGGGGAAATTGACGGTAAGACATAATCAGTAGAAATGGTTTAAAAGTAAGCTTTAGTTAATGTCTACGCTCTAAATGAATGTGGAATTTACTAAATGAATGGGGAAACCAGCGTGACGTAGTCGCTTGAGTACTCTATAGGCTTGTATGGTCTGGACTGCATTTTACTGTGCAGTCCAAAAGTATTTTGACAGTGACACATTTTTTGTTGTTTTGGCTCTGTACTCCAGCACATTGCATTTGAAATGGAACAGTGACTATCAGGTTAAAGTGCAGACTTTAATTTGATGGCGTTTACATTCGGGCTGCACGATATTGGAAAAAAATTACATCGCAATATCTTTTCTTTTTTTTGCTATATATACTGCGATATGAAAAAAAAAATACAGGAATACGATAATTTCACCAGATACATGGTGCTTTTAACTTGAATAGCTCTATTTGGAAAGAATTAATCACTCTAGCAATGATTAGGGTGATTGTGGAGGAGGAAATGAGGCAGTTGTTTAATACTCTGGTTGACTCACCACGACACCATCGTATTCAGATAATATGCCTACTCATCTATCAATCCAGGCTAAAGTCCATGATCCAACATGGTATTAATAATGCATGTTGCTTACCCTAAAATAAGGAGGTTCATCTGTGAATGGGTGGAAAAAAGTGACAAAGTGAGGTAAGTTAACATTTTATTCCACAATTACAAACCTTTTTAAAATAACAAAATTAGAAAAAAGACAGGGAGGGGTTTATTCTACGGGGAGGATATTTTGCTTTTAGATAGTTGCCCTAATTGGAAGCTACATAGCTAGCCCTGATTGGTTGGTTTTTAGAAGAGCGGGTTGAGATTTTTTGACAGCCTAATACAGAGCCCAGGACATCACAGAAACCAGATTTTTTCCCCCAGAACACTTGATTTACTGATAGCTGCTGGAATATAATGAGTAAATTTTATAATTTCGCCAAAATTATATCGAAAGAATCTTGCCTAGTGCACCTTTAACTTCCGTTATTCAATAAGCAGATCAAGAACGAATCGAACGATTGGTTCGGTGTGCACGCAGAGCGTGCATGACCGTAGCATAAGCGCCTGTGTATCCAAGAAACCTTAAATCAGACTAAATTATGTTATATCAGACGGACTTTCTTCTAGATTAGTCATGGAAAATGCAAACCTTTTTTTGTATCAAGCAGCAAAAGTTTTTGCATGACGTGATTGATTTAAGTTAACGCAAAAAGAAAACATTGCGTCCTTCACAATGTCACTATTGCTCATGAGCACATTGCGATGTTGATGCTTAAACGATATATCGTGCAGCCCTAGTCCATAGCAGGTGAACCGTGCAGCAATTGTAGCCCTTTTTATACGTAGTCCCCCCATTTTAGGACCCCATTCGAACGTTTTCACTTTTACCATTCGATTGAACAAGTAACGTTAGAAGCCAATTTTTTTATGGGTTAGTGTTATTGGTTTCTGCTAGCTTCATCATTCTAGCCTCATATAGCAATCAACAAAGGCTAACAATACACTGGCACTTACTTCTTGTAAGTTTTAACACCACTGCAGTGAAGTAAAAAAAATAAAAAAAAGTAAATAAACGACGTTTTCGGTCAGAAATGTATTGTCAAGCTCATGTGCATTCACTGCTGTCTACATTCTAAAGTTCCGGTTTGCCCAAGATAATTCGTGGATAGCCTACACAGATGAACAGTAAGAATATTTTTTTAAATCATGAAGCAAATCGTGTTACAGAATACAGGACTAACTAGTATTTGAATCAAACAAACAATACAAGTCTATTATAACAAATAGTGAATTACAAGTGGGCTAAATCAAAACTTTATAAAAAATAATCTGGATCTGGATGGATCACTTTACGACTCGTTTCTCCTGACTCATTCTTCTATTGAACTCAGTAAAAATAAGTCAGGAGAAGAAACCCTTAAAGGGTTAGTTCGGAATTTTGGACATAATATCTCAATTACGACTTACCCATGATGTAGTTGATTGATGGAAACCATTTTCAGATAATTCCATGCTGTCCCTTCTTTTGGACATACACACATTGCTAATGCTAGCGCAACTCGTAGGAAACTAGTAGCATCCACTACCAAACGCACTTAAACACTCCAAGGTGCACCCAAAGCAAATAAAATACGACGACAGTCTATCGGGGTTATTTTCAGTGATTATACCATAATTTTTCACAACTATCGTCAAACTATCGTTGAATCCTTTACTTTGTGCTCACCTAAATTCTCGCCCTTGGTGATACTGTTAGTTTCACTCCCATAATAAGACAAAGTGACAGCCATTTTCGCTAGCAGAGCGGCCGCCCGTTAGCGACTTCGTTAGCTAGTAAGAGCGGGAGCCAGCTATGTATGACCGGGGATTCTGGGTAGTGTAGTTATGTTTCTCAAATTCCGTTAATTATACGATTAAAATTTGATTTAAACGCAGTGATGAGTATGTAATGGACTATGTATCACATACACTACTCACAAAAAGTTAGGGATATTCGGCTTTCGGGTGAAATTTCAGGATGAACCTAAAATGCACTATAACCTTTACAGGTGAAATTAATTTGACCTTCTCTAAACTTTTGAATGCACATGTCCAACTATTCAATGTTTCAGTACTTTTTGCACAACTTTCTGTTCTCTAACAAGGAGCTGAACGGCAAAATTCACAACAGGTGTTTGATCCATGAATCGACCAATACATTTCCTGGTTCAATTAGAATTGGTATTTAAACAGTCCTCTTCATCATGCTGTTCACATTTTGACATCATGAGACCAAGACGACACCTAACAATTGATCAACAGTACCTCGCCATTGCGAGGCTTCAAACAGGATGTTCTCAGAGGGAAGTGGCCACTGAGCTTAGAGTGTCACAGAGTGTCATCAGCAGGTTGCAACAGAGATACAGAGAGACTGGAAGAGTCACAGAAAGGCATAGAAGTGGACGTCCTTTGGCCACATCCCACACTGATGACCGCTTCATTGTGAACAGTGCCCTGCGGAACCGGATGATGAATGCCACTCAACTCCAGGCACATTTAAGGGAGGTGAGAGGAACCCAAGTGTCACGTCAGACCATTCGAAACCGTTTACATCAGCGTGGTCTGCGTGCTAGACGACCTGCAAGGGTACCTGACCACACCACCAGGCACAGGCGTCATCGTCTTGCATGGGCCAGGGAGCATTTACGCTGGACGAGGGACCAGTGGGCCTCAGTGCTGTTCTCTGATGAAAGTCGATTCACGTTGAGCAGAAATTATGGCCGCCAACGATGTTGGAGACGTCAAGGAGAGCGCTATGCATCAGCCACTGTTGTCACCAGACGACCCTTTGGTGGTGGCGGTGTTACAGTGTGGGCAGGTGTGTCTAGTCAATACAGAACTGCCCTACACTTTGTGAATGGTACAGTGACAAGCCCATACTACCTGAATAACATCATTAATCCAGTCATTGTGCCCCTGCATAAACAACACAGGCCTAATTTCATCTTCATGGACAACAATGCTCCAGCTCATCGAGGTCGCATCATTAGGGAAAGGCTGCTGGAGACTGGGGTACCTCAAATGGAGTGGCCTGCACTTTCTCCAGACCTGAATCCCATAGAAAACCTATGGGATCAGCTGACTCACCGTGTAGAGGCTCGTAACTCTGTACCCCAGAACCTCAATGACCTGAGGGCCGCCCTTCAAGAAGAGTGGGATGCCATGCCTCAGCAGACAATAAGTCGACTTGTGAACAGCATGAGACGTCGTTGTCAAGCTGTAATTGATGCTCAAGGGCACATGACAAGTTATTGAGACATTGACATTTTTGTTGTGGTATACCCACCACTGTTGTTGGCTTTTGTTTCAATAAATTGTTTGAGATGAGGAAATCACCATTGCATGCTTCTACTTAAATGCCCTACTTTCATGATACGTATAATATCACTGTAGCGTGAACTTACATTTTCCATAAATTTCACCCGAAAGCCAAATATCCCTAACTTTTTGTGAGTAGTGTATATGTAAAAATTTTGGTCCATACAATGCCATATATCATCATAAAGGTGAGGGGTTGTTCCCGAAGTGGGGAGAAGTAATGGCTTCCGGCAGTCTTCCGGGACCAGCCAGGGATAGGAGGGGGCGGGACTACGGAGCTCTATTACAGCTTAATCTAGTCCCACCCCCCAATTCCCATAGGGATCCATTCAAATGCAGAGAGGTTATAGTATTGCTTGTTAGAGTACCGAAAAATAAGATACCAAGAGTCTTTTGATGTTGTTTGGTCAGACATCAAAAATTCATACCAAGCAAAAGATGTGCAACCAAATATTAATTATGATGACTTTATGTTTGTTAATTTGTCCAATTACTTTTGTTGCCCTAAAATGGGGGGACTATGTGTAAAAATGGCTACAATTGCTACACGGTTCACCCAATATGGTTGTAAAAACCCGCAAATTAAAGCTAAAATCTGCACTTTAACTTGATAGTCACTGTTCCATTTCAAATCCAATGTGATGTAGTACAGAGCCAAAACAACAAAAAATGTGCCACTGTCCAAATACTTTTGGAAGGAATTGTATGTCTTGCTGTTTAACGACTGTAGATACGATGGCCCAGGGAGGAAACCTGTTGTCAATGTGTGAAGGAAATGTCTGTACTGGCGGGGAAAATGATTTGACGTGTATGGCCTTCAGGAGGTTGAGCAACTGGGTCAAAGCAACTCAAATGATGGAGCAGGTGTTCTGGAACACTGGCATTGAATGAGTTAAGTGATGATGACCATATAGTTGGAAAAAGAGAAAGAAATAGCTGTGTACTTGGGAGTCTGCTAAATGTAAAAATGTATTTATCAAAGCTGATACACTCATATGCAAATTCTATTATAGCAGCACAATAACATGAATGCACATATATGTCATTAACGACAATTGTAAGCCTCCTCATGAAAATAACTATCACTTACACGAAAAAGTGGAGACAAAAAAAGAATGCCAGACAAAAGATCTACAGATAAACCAAAAGTAAAAGATGTGCACATTTAAATTGTTAGCCTGGTTTGCTCTCTCTGCACTGTCCTGACATGTATAACCTGAACATGAAATATGCAGTCTTAAAAGAACGTGAAATTGTCCTGTAGAAGAGAAAGAGACATTCCCTCCTGCTCCCGCAATTAAAAAGCCTCTTTCACAGTGTCACATTTACAGCACAGTTCTGGAGCTTACAGGTGACTGAGAATGAAAGTTCTTTGTTGTGGAAATATTAACGAGGGTGGGAGAGGGAGTGATTATACCTTGGTCCCACGGTGCCATCGCCAGAGTCTTGGCTCCCCGCCTCGCTGGGCGTGCCCACAGACTTGGAGGTTGGAGACATGGGTGGTGGGACTAGATAGTGAAACAGAGAGGCATGCTCTGTTACTATTTGCCGGGGATGGGCTGGTGAGAGTGGTCAAAAAGTAATTCAACACAGGGGAGGAGGCAGGCAGTTTGTCACAAAAAATAAAGAGAAAAGGTGCACCAAAAGGAAAAAGAAAAACCAAAAGAAGCATGAAGAGGGAGTGAGCAGCAACAAGAAGAGAAGGAGAAATAAAATAATTAAATTCCATGCTCATGCAGTAAAGAAATTATCGCGCATTCCCAACATTCACAAACATGCTGTTAGCCTTAAAATGAACACCATAAAAAAGTTCACAAGTTCAAAAATAAAATGTTGTAACCCAATCAGTGCCGCGGGTAACTTTCGTCATTTTTACTTACGTTATTTTTTCATCTATACAAATGACCAGAGGTTGAATTTATTGTTTATTGTTCATTTTTACATATCTATAGATATGCAAGAGCTGATTTTTATGGAAAATAGTTTTCACTATTACACATCAATGTATGAGTCCTGTTAACCAAAGCACTGAAAATAAATTATTTATATGACCATCAATATTCTTTGACTTCTAATAGTGCATTTACAACTGAACCAGCAGGTGGATGTTTAAAAAATAACTGCGGGTACGGCTATAACCTCTCTCTTATCTTCTGTTCTTCATTAACAAATAATTCTATTCAATAGGTAAAATAATGCTTTATTAGAGGTTTGCAGCCATATTAGCCTGGCACTGCAGGTATTACTGTTCTGGAACACTCTGGCATTGAATGAGTTAAAGCTGGTACTATTCTACAGTACAAATACATTACAAATACGTATACACTAAAAAATGTTTAATGGTTAGTATGTTAACAGGGAAAATTTGACATTGGACATGTATTGCTTTTAATTCCAAAAATTTTTATAGTTCAATTAATGAACCACGAAAACAAACACTAACACATGTTTTTTGTCTTTATAAATTAAATTCCATTTCCAATTTATGTCAGAGATAATTGATTTCAGAAATTGACTGTGTAAAGATAGATATGGAATAAGTTCAGGAAATGTTAAATACAAATGATGAAATACAAATGATCGAGTATACGATCCTTAGTATACCAGCCTTAAAGGAAGCTCAGTAACACATGACTAAAATAAACAATGACAACACAGGTGTCGCAGTGCTTACGTGTCTAACATGACAATAAAACTACGGAGAAGAAAAAAAAGTCACATGACCTGTCAGTGGTCAACACTAAAGGCTGGGATCTATGCTGTACTGGTGAACAAACAAGAATCTCACCTGTCCTATGATTAAATATGTGGTGTGTAAAACACGTGCATAAAATACACTCATCAAACACAACATTAACACAAATCAAATTCTGAATTTACAATGAGGTGGGCCATTTCATGACAGAATGTCAATGAATCAGATAAATTATTATCACCTTGGGCGATGTATAAAAACCTAAATCAGCTGGATACCCTAACATTTTAAAACATAAGAAATGCCACCAAATCAGACGTCTTTAAATCTGATACCTCCATGACGTGTCAAAACCACACAACGCCAACTCAAGTTTCAACTGCAACATATACTGCTCCATAAAAAACAAATGACTCAGGCAGCAGAACAAAGTCTGCAATGGAATGCTTCTGCCCCCTACTGGAGGAGAAGTTAATGAATTATTTCTACAAAGAGTGAAGGCGACTGTCACATGAAGAGTGGGGCTGTGTCCGAATAGGACCCCTGTTCCCTGTCCACTGTCCACTCAGACCCCTGTCTATGTGCCCTGTCCCCTCACTTTGCAAGTAGTGTGTGAAAGAAATCCCGCAAAACTCTTTCCAAACTAGTGGAGAAGTCGTTTGTAATATTTATTTTTTATTGAGAATATCAATCAGTTAACATATGACGATTGTTACAAAATGTAGATTATGAATGAAGATTTTTTTTTAAAAATGTAGTTTGTAATATGAACCTATCTCGTACCATAGAAATGCATATACGCTCGACGTCTATTACGTTTTTACTTACGGGTTACTTACTGAAATTGTCGGGTGAGTGCACCGTTCTGCAGATGTGTGCTCCTGAATTCCCTCAACAAAATCCCAGAAATAAGGGGTCCATCCTGGTATTTTAAGTGCCCCCATTTATGAGAAAAAGTCACCCACTCAAGAGCTTTTTGAGGAAGTGGACTCAAATATGCGCCCTCAAAAGGGTGTAGGGGTCATATTCGGACACAGCCTGGGTTTATATGCGACAGTGTGGCTGAAACAGCCCCTGGGCACGCTGTCCTCATACCAACGGGGGCCTCAGGAGTGATGCCCATGCTCTGGAGAAGTGCCTCTGCCTCACGCCTCCTCTTCTCCAGATCCGAGTCATCAGCAGCCAAGATAGTGTCCTTCTTCAGGTCGGCCTGCCCAAGAAGCAGAGCGGAGTGCAAACCCCTGTGGGTCATTGAGCTCAGGCCCTTCCTGCTGCCCTGCAGTCACACACCCACCACTAGCCTTCCACGGGTCTGCCCAGCAAGAGGCGGCTAAGATGTTTTGTATTTACAGGCTTACAGTTACAAAAGGTGGGTTTATACTATAAAAAACTGGGATTCCTTATTTGACCCTGATTTGCTGTAATACATTGATATTTTTAGTTGCAACACAAAATTAGATTTGTAAAGTGCCTAACTCATCAGTGACTCATACAGACGGGTGACAAATTAAAGGACAAACAAACATAAAATGTCTTCGTAAGGTGTTTGGCAACCACAAGCCGCCAGAACAGCTTCAATGTGCCTTGGCATAGATTCTACCTCAAGTCTAGGATAGATTCTAGTCTCTGAAACTCTACTGGAGGTTTTCCAAAAGATATTCCCTCATTTGGTGTTTTGATGATGGTGGTGGAGAGCGCTGTCTAACACGTCGGTTAAAAAATTCCCATCGGTGTTCAACTGGGTTGAGATCTGGTGACTGGCCATAGCATATGATTCACATAATTTTCATACTCATCAAACCATTCAGTGACCCCCCCGTGTCCTGTGGATGGGGGCTTTGTCATCCTGGAGACCACCACTCCCATCAGTATAGAAATGTTTCATCATAGGATAAAGGTGATCACTCACTCAGAATAACTTTGTATTGATTTGCAGTGGCCCTTCCCTCTAAGGAGACAAGTGGACCCAAAAATTCCCCCCACAGCATAACAGAGCCACCAGACCCCCTCACTGTAGGGGTTTTTCCTTTAATTTGTCACCCATCTGTACATCTTTAATTTGATGGATTGTCAGGTTTGATATGCAATATGATGATATGAAGTAATATGTTACGTAACTACCAGGTTACGTTGTACCAGGTCGGTGTACTATTACATGAGTACCCAGCTTTGACTTGGTCAGTGCCTTTATGGTCAGAACGCCAAATGTGGTATCTTCTGACAGATGGACTGGGTCGAGGTCCTGTGATGGAGCCTGGTGTCCTGTCTTGTGGGTGAAGAAAGCTGCGTCGTGCCACATAGTTACATCAAATCCTACCCCAATGGCTAGCACAAGATTTACTTTTACGGCTTTTGGCTTTTGCCTATCAGCACTCCATGGTGCAGAGGACTACAACCCCTGGCAAAACCTATGGAATCACCACACTTAGAGGATGTTCACTCAGCTTTTTTACTTCGTTGCAAATAAACAAATCACAGATATGACACAAAACCATTTTTGTTTAATAGCTGAACATTCTGGCTTCTTGAAACATACCTAAAACAAATTTTAATAATTTTAATTAATGGCATTTTTTTTTGTTGAGATCAAGTAGAGAAAAAAATTATGGAATCATCAACAAAAATAAATCACAATAGGTCTGTTATAACCCAGGGAGCATGCGGGTGTGAGAGGTCTGAAGGGCTGAAGTTCCTGACGGCGGGACAAACTATGGTCTAAATTCCTTATAAAACGTTATTTTTACAAATCCCTCCAAGTTTCCAAGTGATAATAGTTAAAAGAAAGCGTGTAAGCAAAAATATCGGAATCTAACGAGTTGTTGGTAATCATTTTACGTGTATGCTTACTAGACTGCAAACAAAGACAATGCCAGGGGGAGTTCCCGGAGTTAACGCCAGACTCAATGATTCGGAGGCCAAACTTGAGTCCAAGCTCGATAAACTATTCAATCTTCAAACCTCAACAAACGACTTGCTGAACTCGGTTGCACAGCGAGTTGATGCATTAGATAATAAATTAGAAGTATTTACCGGGAATGTGCACAGTTTAGATGTTAGGCTGACCTCTCAGGAAAGTAGAGCAGCCGAACTTGAAAAAAAACTACAGCACGCCATGAAATACATCGACCAGTTAGAAAATCTATCTCGTCGAAATAACTTGAAACTTCTTAACATTCCGGAGTCCGATGGGAAAGACGCGATGATTCCGTTTTTGACAAAAACTTTCGAGCAGAAATGGAATCTAATACTTAAGGAAGAAGACTTTGAACGAGCCCATCGGATCGGCCCTCTTAAGGAGGATGCAAAATACCCCCGGGCTATTATATTTAGAATGCATCATTTCCAGAAGAAACTACATATTCTGAAAGCAACGAAAGGTAAACAAGATGGGCACATTCTTAAAATTGTTTCGGACATGTCAGTGCAGCTGCGTATGAAGAGAAAAGAGTTTTGGCCTATCAGAGAGCAGCTACACCAGCTGGATATTAAAACTCAGCTTCGACATCCAGCTATTATTTATATGCAAGATGGGGGGAAAGAAATGAGTTTCAAATCTTTTGAAGAGGCTAAAATGGAATTGAAGAAAAAATATCCTTCCATTAACTGACTGACTCTATAAACAGGTTGAAATGGAGGATTTGAAACCTGGCAACTGTGGTTCTTTAAAATAAGGCCTCTGTAAGTAGCCCTACTAGGGCTATCTGGTGTATACCTGGGGGGAACGACTTGTGGCAATGGTAATGTTGACCTGGTTTTTCGTGTCTGACAAGATAGAAATTGGAGGATTTATTGTTTTGCGGTAAGGAACTGTGTGAACCTATGAAAAGGATATTGCTGATAAAAGTTAAGGGGGAGAAAAGATTGATCATTTTTGGTTGAGTATGGGGAATAGAAATGTGAAATTGTATAATCACAATATAGTCACACCTTATGTATTAAGTAATTTAATGGGTTGGTTGGTCCCTCCAGGACTATTATGTTAGTTAAGTGAAAATGTACTTAAATTTATTTTCTTAAAATATGTGTATGTATATATATGTATATATGTATGTGTATGTGTATGTATGTATGTGTGTATATGTGTGCATATCGACAGCCTCATAACAAAAGTGTTTAAGTCATTTTTTGTAGTTTTGAGAAAAAGGCAAAAAACTGCTGCAATTCTACGTCAATGAGTATTTATTAACTCTTTCTTTTACAAACACATATCAATGGCTGCTAAATGAAATACAGATCATGTGACTTTGTATTATGATTACATAATGGCTAATGATGACTTAGGCAAAAATATTGAAAACTGAGTGGGACTTAGGCATTTATATACATGAAAAGTCGAGAATCCACTGATGACTTAGGCAAATGTCAAGTATCTACTGGTACAGAGAAAGTATCAAATTTGACACTTCCTAGGCAGATTTATGCTTCCAAATGGGGTAAGCTGTCAAAATAATGGTGACAGTGTTGAGGCAAGACGTGCTTCATTGACTGCAAATCATTGAACATAGCATAAAGTGGTTCAGGAAGTGCACAGCGACCTGCAGTGACTTGAGCATTTTTACACTGTTGACAAATGATAAATCAAGTGATTTAGGCAGAAAATCTCAAAATGTCCAAAAAATTACTTAGGCACTTTTGTTATGAGGCTGTCGATATGCAAAGTTGTCTGCAGATGTATAAATATATATCAGTACAGGTACGTACTGTATATGTACGTATGTGTAATGGGTTTTGACATTTGAGTGTTAATGTTAGCCAATACTATTTGAACCCTGCTTACACAGGTTAGCTAACATTTGAAGTACAGTCAGTATTATAAATTTCTATAAGAATTCTATAAAGGTTCAAGAAATCTAATTTAAGTAAAATCGACCATGGTCTAATTCCGCCAAGTTAGAGTAGGGACAATAGCTCAGTAAAAGCATGACCCTAAAAGAAAGCTATTGGGCGGTAGGTATGGAATTGTTGGGTTTGGTGTTTGTATTATGTGTATATGTGTTTTATTGTTTGGTAGGCTTTTTGTTTGTATATGTCTGTGGTTATGAGTATATATTAGATCCTTTTTCAATCTGCCGATTTGATCTATCTCAAATAAGTTGCTATCCCTGAATATGGAGTATGGCTAACAGTAACACTGTGCAAACCCTTCCTTCTACCTTTCAGGTTACAACATGGAACGTTAATGGATTAGGTACTAAAAAACATAAAGTCCTAAATTATTTGAAAAGTTTGTCCTCTGACATTGTCTTCTTACAGGAACTCCATTTTAAATCGGGGCAAATGGAATATCTTAAGAGGCAGTGGGTGGGGGAGGCATTTGAAGCCGCTTTCACATCCAGGAGCAGAGGAGTGGAGATACTTATCAATAAGAGGATTCCATTTAAGCTTTTCTCCCATTACGCAGACCCATATGGTCGATTTTTAGTAGTCAAATGTGAACTGTATGGAGAATTATATACTCTTATAAATGTTTATTGCCCTCCTTTATCTGACATGTCTTTTTTAAGTACAAAGAATAATTGACCAGTCACCTTCAGGAGTGATTATATTTGGGGGTGATCTAAATAATATCTTTAGTTTGTATGATAGTTCAAGTAAAAAAAGGAAAACTAACTTACCAAAAAAGCTGAGGAAATTCCTTTCTGTTATTACAGGATATATGGAGGACAATACATCCTAACACTATAGATTATACATATTTTTCACATGTGCAAAATAGTTATAGTCGAATTGATTATATATTTATATCAAATGCAAGTTTGGATAATGTAGTTTCAAGTAAAATTAATGATATCATAATATCAGACCACGCTGTTACATGCATGATGACACCGAAGAATAATACCCTTTCACATATTCTTTGGAGATTGAATCGGAAATATTTAACAGATACTGAATTTTGAAAGTATATTAAAGAACACATTGATTTATTTATTCAGACAAATATGACAAATGCTAATTCTTTGGATAAGCGAGAAATAGGTATTATTTGGGATGCGTTTAGGGCATATATAAGGGGAATTACTATAGCAATCTCAGCAAAAAGGAAAGTAAAATTGGATAACGAGATAAATAACTTGAGGAAGCAAATAACCATCCAAGAGAAAAAACACAAAAGACATATGAAAGGTAGACTTAATTGAACTGCTAAATTTAAAACTAGAATTGGATAACTTGCTGCTTAAGAAAGCTAATGATTTTCGACATAATTCCAATAAACTTCAGTACATATTTGCTAATAAAAAGCATTTAAGTTCATTAGCTAAGAGAATACTTAAAAAAGAACCGATAACATTAAAAGATCCAATAACAAACTCACCAATTCAACATAATCAGATAATTAACCAACAATTTGAATTATTTTATAAGGAACTTTATCAATCAGAAATGAAACAAGAACACGATCCTTTTCCCTTTCTCAATTCAATTAAGTTGAAACACTTAACAATGGAAGAAAAGGACGACCTTAGCAAAGACTTCACACTCTCAGAAATCAAACGTGTTATTGATAGTCTTTCTTTTAAAAAAGCCCCTGGAATGGATGGCTTTCCTATAGAATTTCACTCAACATTTTGGTCAAGAATAAATCCTCTTTTCATCCAAGTCATAAATAACTTTCAAACAAATCATACACTCCCACAAACAATGTACTTAGTAACCATTTCTGTGATCCCAAAATCTGGAAGAGATTGTGATACACCCTCCGACTTTAGACCTATTAGTTTAATGAACAGTGACAAAAAAAATATTACCAAAGCCATAAATAACAGAATAGTAAAGATTTTACCATCAATTATTCATAGCAATCAAACAAGGTTTATACAAAATAGAGATTTAAAAACCAATATTAGAACTTGTCTATCACTAATTCAGTATGCAAAGAAATATAAAAAGGACAACTTTAATGGCAGTAGACGCCGAAAAGGCATTTGACAGGATCGAGTGGTCTTAACATTTTAAAGTGCTTGAAGTTTATGACTTTCCAGCTAAATTTATTGACATGATTAAAACAGTTTATAAATCGCCAAGGCTCAAGTTTATACAAATGGTATTCTTTCAAAACAATTTTCATTAAGCAGAGGTACAGGACAAGGGTGCCCTTTGTCGCCTTCCCTGTTTGCGTTAGCAATAGAGCCTTTGGCACAAAAAATAACTCAAACTGAAGGAGTGAGTGGCATCACATTAGGTAAGAACCATTATAAACTCAGTTTATATGCTGATGACCTGTTATTATATTTAAGTAAATTAAACACTTCAATCCCTTGTGTAATTGAAATAATTACAGAATTTTCAAAGATATCAGGTTACAGAATGAATGTTAGGAAAACTGAAATTATGCCAGTGGACAAAAACATAAGAATTCCAGAGAGCCTCAAAACTCTTAATTGGCAAGGGAAGAGTATTAAATATCTTGGCTGCTATATTAGTGCAAAAAAACAAAAAACAAAAAACAGTTATATAAAGAAAATTTTCTTCCTTTAATTAAAAAATTAAATCTAGAAAGGTGGCTGATTTGAATATTAATTTAACTGGTAGAATAAATCTTTTTAAGATGATGTGCCATCCAAAATTTTTATACATGTTCCAAACAATTCCAATTACTCCTCCAAAATCTTTTTTTAAAGAAGTAAATTCACTTCTTACTTCTTTTATCTGGTCTACAAAAACGCCCCGTATAAGTAAAAAGGTCTTACATTATCCTAGAGATGAGGGTGGCCTAGATCTTCCAAACATGGAGCTTTATCATCATGCTGCTCAATTATTTTATATTGACAGTATTATGAATAATCAAAATGAGGAACCATGGATAGATATTGAAGATCACCAGTTACAACCTTAATTTATTCTTAGCCCTTTTCTCCAAGCATAAAATTAAAACAACTAATTTTGTTATTAATAGTACTTTAAACGCATGGAAAAAATATATATATATATCAGGTAAAGAAATAAATATTCCTACATATATCCGCATCTGGAATAACTCATCGATAACTATTCAATTCACTCAACTATACTGGCAAACTTGGATAAGTTGTGGAATTCAAAAATGATCAGATATAATTTTTCATAGTACACTTCGATCTTTCAAAGAGCTTAAAGGCAAATATAAGTTAGAAGATATGGAATTCTTTAAATATTTACAACAAAACAAAATTTTTAACTTGGGCAATCCAGAGTGCCAACTGAAATTGAAAAAGTTATTTTTAACCCCGAGGAAAAGAGAGGCTTGATAGGAAAAGTGTATGCGATTCTACTTAAGTTAGGAATAGATGTTGAAGCATTTCAAACAATCTATAGTAAATGGAATCGGGATCTCAATACTGTAAATGCTGATATTAAATGGAAAGAATGTTCGCAAATTACAAAAAAAATTACAAATAATGAAAATTTACGTTTAATTCAATATAAACTCATGACAAGAATCTATTACAGTAAGGATAAAATTTCTAAGTTTGATACCAGCTCCTCCGATAGATGTTTGAAATGCCTCATTCAGTGCGACTCCCTCATACACACCTTTTGGTATTGTAATAAAATGAGGAAGATTTGGGAGGAAATTGAAACCTGGAAAGCGACGGTAAACAATTTCAAAGTAGTTTTTACACCCGATATGCGTTTTCCAAAATGTGGAAAATGTACGATATCCAACTGGATGGCAATTCTTTTTTTCCTCATTAGTTTTTGAAAAATTGGAAAAACACTGAAGCACCTACATTCCAAAATTGGAAAACATTAATTAAATATTATTTGAATATTGAGAGGACAGCGTCAGAGGACAACAATAGAGGAACACAATTTAATAAGATATGGAGGACAATATATGAAGCATTGTAGCTTATATGGAGTTGCTAAATCGACCGGCGGTTTGAAGAAGAAATTAAATAAAACTTTATTTATTCCTTTATTTATGTATTATATATATAATTTTTTTTTAACCTTTATTATTATTATTATTATTATGAAGTATGTATGTCTATGTATGTCAGTTTAGTTGTTCATATGTGGTGTCTGTGTGCTTTGTAGGGGAAGGGTGGGGGGGGGGGGGTTTATGAAATGACCAAAGTAATAATTAATTGAATGAATGCAAGACATTGGAAATAGTCCTATTTACTTTTTGTTTTGTTATCTCTGTCTACTCAAGCTTGAATAGGAAATGGTTTAACTTAAAATATTAGAGGTTAGAAAGTATTACACAGTTATTTGTCTGGACACTGTATGTGTATTAAAACAAATAAAAACAATTATACAAAAAAATAAAAATAAATCACAATTAGTACTTTGTTGCTCCTCCTCTGGCTTTTATGACAGCCTGAATTCTTTGAGGCATGATGGACTTGACTAATGAAAAACTATATTCTCCATCAAGCTGGTTCGAACTTTCTAGAAGCGGTTGACAGATCAGCTGTCATGGACCAATTTTTTTATTTTTTATTTCCACCATAAATTTTAAATTGGATTGAGATCCGGACTGTTTGCTGGCCATGTCATTGAGTTGATATGCCTTTCCTGAAGAAAAGCTTCTCGTTGCTCTGTGGCCAGATGCATTATCATCCTGAAAAATGACTTCATCATCACCAAACCTATTTTCTATCGATGGAATGAGAAAAGTGTCCAAAATTTTTATGTACAGCTGTGCATTGACTGTTGAGGTAATGATTGCCTCCTTTACCTGACAACCCCATATCATAAATGACTGGGGAAATTTGATTGTTTTCTTCAGGCAGTCATCTTTATGTTTCATGAGAACGGCACCAGAAAAAAGTTCAGCATCATCTCCTTGGCCAATGCAGATTTGTGATTCATCACTGAATATCACTTTCATCCAATCATCCACACTCCATGATTGCTTCTGTTTAGCCCACAGTAACCTTGTTTTCTTCTGTTTAGTTGTTAGTGCTGGTTTTCATTTGGCTTTTCAAAATGTAAATCCCATTTCATTCAGCTGATTTCTTACAGTTCTGTCACAAACATTGACTCCCATTTGTTTTTCATTTGTTTTGTTGTGCATTTTCTATTTTCAAGGCATATTGCTTGAGTTTTCTATCATGATGCTTTGACGTCTTCCTTGGTCTACCTGTATGTTTTCCTTTTTTAACCTTCATATTTTGTTTATACTTTCACCAAATTTTAGACACAGCTGACTGGGAACAACCAACATCATTTGCAGTGTTGGATTTCCTACTTGAATTAGTTTTATAATCCTTTCCATTGTTTCAATTAACAACTCTTGTTGGAGCCATGTTTCCTTTCAATTATCAGTTAAGTCCAACAGCTCATTAAGGTCTGTATGCACTCTCTTTTAACTGCAGACTAATTAGCATTTTAAGACTTGTGCCGGTATTTTTTTTAGAAATGCAAATTCCAAGGTGATTCCATAATTTTTTCTTCTACTTGATCTGGAAAAGAATATGCCATTAATTAAAATAATTTAATTTAATTTGTTTGAGGTATGTTTCACAAAGCCAGAATGTTCAGCTATGAAACACAAATTGTTTTGTGTCATATCTTTGATTTGTTTATTTGCTACGAAGTAAAAAAAAGCTGGGTGAACATCCACAAAGTGTGGTGATTCCATAATTTTTGCCAGGGGTTGTAGCTTAAATAAGCATGAATCTTTCAGCCAATAGTCCAACGGCCATTTCTGGGGCAGGAGCGAAAGTTAAGACCAGGCAGCAGAGACCAGCCTTAACCGTTCAAATGGAGGCAGACAGGGTAGAATTTGGTGCCAAAGCATCAAGACTCTCAAAGGATACCCTGCACTCACCTCTTTCTTCTTCCTTTCTTCCTCTTTCCTCTTTTTCTCCTCCCTGATCTGTGCCAGGCGCTGTTTCTTCCTCTCCAGCTCCGCTTTCAGCTCGCTCTTGTCAGACATGGTGAAGGTGAAGCTGTGAGGACCCACAAGCGTTTGTCAAAGTCCAGCCAATACAAGCATCACTGGTCCCTGTCTTTCCAGGCCTCAATCCAACTACACTGCACTCAGATTTTGAGGGACCGCATTAAACAGTGTTGCTTTACCATCTTTGTCAGCAATATGATTTTTACATGAATACAAAGAAATGTGGGAGAAATAAATGAGACGCTCTCATATAGATAGAAGTAGCGGAATGGGGGGTGGCGGGGGGTCTTCCTCGCCAGGGCCCACTGACCTAGAGGCAGGGTGTGAAATTAACACCCGCCATCAGCCAAATTCTGGTAAAATATTGATTGTGGCTTGATTATGGCTGGTAAAATGTTACTCTAGCAGCCACTTTACTTTGGTTACTTTGGTAACCAACCAGTTTGTGTTATATTGTAAAAGGTTGAAAATGGCTGGGGATTTTTAGAATTCACAAGCCACTCTGGCCAGTGCTTGAAAACATTAATTTCATACCCT
The DNA here is from genome assembly GCA_029718625.1 of Synaphobranchus kaupii. Taxonomy (NCBI): domain Eukaryota; kingdom Metazoa; phylum Chordata; class Actinopteri; order Anguilliformes; family Synaphobranchidae; genus Synaphobranchus; species Synaphobranchus kaupii. The sequence continues at coordinate 36,996,607 of CM056383.1, read as the reverse complement.
GTCTAGAGGGCCCACTGGAAGGGTGGAGTTGCACTGTACTTTTCCTCTTTTTTCAATGTCATAATAATAATAATTTTTCCTGCATTGAAAAGGCTTACGCGGCCCGCCTAAGGCTTTTTTCACCCCGCCTAAGCCTTCTAAGAGAAAATGCGCAAGAAAAACCATGTAAAAACGGTAAAAAAATTGAAATAATAATAATGCATTTATTGCTGCAATATTCGGTCATCCCACCAGCAGGTGTCGCTAGAGTACCATTACGTTATATACGCCAGGGGTTCCCAAACCGGTCCTGGGGACCCCCTGTGTATGCTGGTTTTCGTTGCAACCATAGTTGCAATCCCAGAATTTTAACAAGCTGTTAATTTTTCTTAATTAGGTGCTTGTCATGTTAAGAGGAATTATTTACCCTCTTAAGCCACATTATATCAGAAATAGCTATGGATGTCATGTAGAATAAACACCCCATGTTCACATTGTGCTTATTGTGCTATATTATTTTAAAAAGATAAGAAAATTATTTAACAGATCCATTTAAAGACTGATTTGAATCAACAGGCTCCTAATTGGTGAAAGTGTGGACACATGGCCACTAAAACTAACCATTTGGTAGATAATGAAGAATTCAAACACAAAGCAAATGATAACGAGCCTAATCTGCATTGTGTTAATAAGCTTAAAGAATGGGGAGTTTATTCATGCATAGCTATTTCTGACATAATGTGGCTTAAGAGGGTGAATTCTTCCAAACATGAAAAACACCTAATTAAGAAACATTAACAGCTTGTTAAGATTTTGGGATTGCAACTGTGGTTGCAACGAAAACCAGCATACACAGGGGGTCCCCAGGACCGGTTTGGGAACCCCTGATATACGCAATAGCCCATGTCCCCTAAAGTGCTCTGTACATTTGTACTCCCAGTTGTTCCCCGCGATACGATTTATTTTTATTTTTTTTATTTTTAAAGGTCCGTGCATTTATTTTGCTCGAGTCTGACTCGGGACACGTGCAAATTCCGCCTTATAACATTAACGTTAATGGTAATGGTTTAAACATGATTCTGAAGATTCACGTTTCAGCCTATTCAACTTACCGATGACAAGTGTGCTGCAAAGTTTAGGTAGCAAATTACAGTGCGTAATTTACATAGCAACTGTATTCTCAGACCAATGCGCTTCATCAACAGCGGACAAGCGTAATCGATGACGATTCAGAATATATAATTTTTAAAGATTTAATTCCATCTTTTATTTGTATGAAGGTAAATTAAGGACTTAAATACTGTATGCGTATGTAGCAAGATGGAAAACAAAGATTTGCAACTTGTAACATAATTTGTCCCTGTAACTGTACAACTCAAGAAGTTTACATATACTAAGTTGACTGTGCCTTTACATTTTTAATATTTGGTCACATATCCTTTGTATACCATGACTTCCTGATGTCTGTGACCCAACAACATAAAAAGACTCGACATCTTATTTTCTGGTACTCTTACAAGCGATAATATAACGTCTCTGCATTTTATGGGAATTGGGGGGTGGGACTAGATTTAGCTGTAAATTATGCTGGAACAGTATGGAACACTGTTTTTATGGTATCAAACGAGCCTCAAACCATCACTCCGCTGCCAGATATGCAGTAGATATGGACGGATCACTTCTTTGAAAATGTGTTTCTCCTGACAAATCTTCCTATTGAACTCTATGGAAAAATAAGTCAGAAGAAACCCTTCAAGTTATCCATCCATATTTACTGTATTTCTGGCAGCAGAGTGATAATTTAAGGCTTGTTTGATACGTCAGACAAGATACCTTGATGACTTAGAGCCATTTAGCCAACCATGTGTTCCATACAGTTCCAGTGTAATTTACAGCTAAATCTAGTCCCACCCCCCAATTCCCATAGAGATACAAGAGATAATGCATCTGCATTTGAATGTAAGAGTACCAGAAAATAAGATATCAAGAGTCATAGTTGTTGGGTCACAGACATCAGAAAGTCACGGCATGCAAGGATATGAAATATAAAAAATTTGATGGCACAGTCAACAGTGTATGTAAACTTCTGACCCACTGGAATTGTGATAGTGAATTAAAAGTGAAATAACTTAACAGACATTATCGAACAGTTCCACTTTGAACAAGTACCCTAATATTAAAATAAATTTATGGGTTGATGCTATTGGCTTGTGCAAGCTACCACAATTGCAATCAATAAAGGTTAACAACACACTAGCACTTAGGCAGTAGCACTTTTTGGTTTTGGTAATTACCGGTCATCACAGTCTATTTTTAAATCGTATGCGTTGCATTTTTGGATGTGCGTCCCTCTCATAACATTTTAATTCCAACAACTACAAGTCTATTCGTAAAATTATTATTTTGAAATATGAGATGATAGCCTATGCAATACAAAGTGTAGAACATGTTTATTCAAAAAACAAGTTTCCATTCACTGTCCTTGCTCAGCTAGTGTTAAATGCGATCAATTGCCTTTAAAACAAAGTGCAGAACATGTTTATTAAAAAAAGTTTTAATTCCATGCCCTTGCTCTAACATTAGCTATAAACATTTGTGACACAACAGAGAAATGCAACTCCGAGAACAAATCTACGCTAGAATTAATGGGTATAGTGAGATCTTTATCTAGGCGTCGAACCATTATCAATCCAAATTCACAGGAAATACCGAATCCATTAAATTGTTTAGCATGCTTGAACAAAATGTATTTAGATGACACGTTTTAGGCTATTGGTCAGTTAGTGTTCAACACATTTGCAGCAATATTTTTTATCTATCAAAAAGGCGCATGCCATTAGGATTTTTACGTCAAAGCTTCTAAAAATTGGTAAATGACGGGAAATTCTCGGTTAACGCAAACCCTACACTTCCTGTAAGTTTAATAGGCTACTGCAGTGAAGTTAACATAATCAACAAACTACGTTTTATGTGAGAAATGTATTGTCAAGCTCAGGTGCACACTTCTTTCTACGTTCTAACGCTCCATTTTGCCCTCCCTATAAGAACTAGGCTATAAGCAAGATATATTTGGTTATAATTCCACCCACCACCCCCATGTATGTATGTAATGTAGGCTATAGTTTTATTTTTAATGAGTATCATAGCCTATGTGCATTGGTGTTATTTTTTAAATTATTTTTATTTGAGTAAATGCACCAGAAAACAACCAATATCAAATTTATTTCAGTGTGCGATAAGGGGATGAACGCACGCACAGCCATCGAGAATTGAATCTTGTCATTTGTTGAGCTTGGACGCTGCAATCTGAGAAACCTGAGCGTGACGCCTAAATTACGTCTCTAAAAATAACGGGTTTTTAAGCGGCTTTGCGTTCTTGCATACTAGTAGTATATTCCTTTTAGTGCACTTGGAGGTACATGCTTACATATACTCGAGTACGCAACTATGCAATTTGAGGCACAGCCAAAGTGACATACATACTCAGAAAAAACAATTAAAACCTAATGCATGTGGTTGACCCTATGATTGCATAAAGTATATTTATAACTGGTATACTTAAGTATAAGAAAAGTTTAAAGGCCATGATGACAATATTTCTAGGAAAAGTAGATGGGCAATATAGCCTGCAAGAAGGATGGAGATAAGTAAATGGAACAAAAATCAGTGAGGAAAACATGGTGGGCTCTAATGTGGTGAAAAAATACTGTTGGTCACATTTGTGGCCAAAATTTCCCATTTGCACTGCCTCAAGAAGTTGCCAGTGTATCATGACCTGAATCTTTACTGGAATTAAAGTAAGATCCTAGCCACAAATCAAGATCCCTGTTGGAAACAAATAAATGGATGAATTAATACTGACAAACGCATGTGCGTCTTCTGGTCCCGCTAGCCATGGAAAAATTCACAGAATCGAAAAATTTAAAGAATGCATAAACTATGACAGTTTTATGTTAATCTAAGCCCAAAACAGGTGTCTATCAAAGCATAAAATTGGAATAGAAGCGGTATAGGTGTTACTTGGATGACCAAGTTAGACCGGCCGCACTTAAGGCACCGCCTAAGCCTATTTTTGAGCCAGGAAAAACCCTGTACTATAATAATAATCTTTATTTATATAGCACTTTTTAAGCACAAATCGCCTTACACAGTGTTTCCCACAGGATTTTCTGAAACTGTGGTGGGTGGACCCAGAATTGTCTAGGGGGGTCCGAGGGCTTGGTCCCTCAGATGAACATTTTGTCAATTTTGTCAAAAAGACAATACAGAAACCATCACAATGCAGTTTAACCTGTTCCAAAGCTCAGCCCTGTCTTAACTGGGATTGAAAACTACAATAAAAACAAGTTGAATACTTGTTTATTGACAGGAAAGCCTCTGAATCGGATTGGCTTGCTATTAAATCTTTGCTACCTCCGTTGATTCTTCCTTTTCATCTTCTCTCTGTCTTTTCGTAGTAAATACATTTTTAAAAATTAGATGTTGTATGACCAGGGGCGCCGCCAGGTATTTTGGGCCCCATGAAAAGATATATCACATTGGGGCCCACCACCACAGGCCACGCCAACCCTGCGCAATTGCTGTAACCACACACCTCCAGAACCCAATTGACTACCCTATAGTTTCCATACGTTTCCATTAAAAACCCCAGACCAGTTATGCTTATGGTTAGGCTAGTATCATTAAAAATTGATGCAAACACACATCCGGAACCTAGGCTCTGCAGTAACTTAGTAACTTTGATGAGGAAGAATTTATAATACCACGGAGGAAAACCATGAGAGAAAGACCTCATCTGAAACCCAATGCCGTCCCACACCTTATATCAGCATCCAAAGAGTGCAAGTTATGGATGAGGCGAGTGACGTTAATTGACAAACCGAGTCGGCTAACGTTACTTACTGTTCACTGTTCACCTTTGGACGGGCATCCATAGGGATTGTCAAGTTTAGACAATTGGAAGGGCACCAATAGGGCACTGCATCACATTTTATCCACTAATAGAGCACTCATTAAGACATGTTATTGTATTTTCTTGCTATGCTTTCCTATCTGAAGGGCAGCCAATAGGGCACATACTCTCATTTTCGCCACTCAAGAGGGCACTTAAGCGCGACGTTTTCAACCGGGGGGGCACCAGGGGGGGGCAGTCGCCCCCCCTGAGTCCGCCAGTGCTCTGGATGTTTACTTTTTGCCAAAAACAAGAAAAGAAAAATAAACTATTAGTTTTATTAGTACATTGTAAATAAAATATTATATTAATGATGATAGGTTAATGATTTAATATTGAACAAAATTTACCTAATGTTCTAATAATTTTTAAGGACCCCTGTCAGTCAGGGGCCCTTAGAATCGTCCTAACCTTTCCCCCCCATATGGCGCCCCTGTGTATGACGTAGAAGCCGAACGAGCCGGGCGATGCCAGACAGAGATTGTTAAAAAAAAAAAACAGCCTGCACTGAAGGGAAACTATCTCAGTGAGGGAAACGGGGGGAACACAGCAAGTTGCGTTTTGTTGTCATCTTCCACGAGATACAATATACATGAACTAGGGTATATTATTTTGTTTTTATTTTCAGGTTAGCTGGCGAGATAACATTAGTTGTAAAAAAATAATAATAATATAGGCTCTTATAACCTTGTTACGTTAGCTGATGATAAATTCATATCGTAACAGTCGACAGCTTAGCTAGCGGAAACAATATGTATCCATTATAGTGTACCACAGAGGGTTTAACTTTCGCAAACAACTTGTGAGGAGATGCAGCCTCTGTGTGCAGCGGGTTTTGTGTGTAAGCAGTAGGGAGGTGCATCGACCAGGGTGCAGAGAGGGTCTTTTTGAAGCGACTTGGCTATGCTGCGCATATAAGCCTACAATTTCAAATTGGGATTTATTTTTTTTGATCAATTTTAAACTGTGGTGGTTGAAATTAAACTGTGGCGGGCCGCCACATTTTAATACATTAATGGAAAACACTGCTTACAAAACAGGAGGACAAACAGGTACTCAAGAAGAAGAAAAAAATTACATGTGTATAAAATGACAAAGTATTCAGAAATGGATTAAAAATGAAAAATAATACATGAATAATTAAATACATAAAAAACTGATTAAAAAGGCCAAAAATACATTTAAGCATTAGTAAAAAGCAAGTCTATAAAAGTGCGTCTTTGGATAGGATTTAAAAGTGGACATTGACCCAGCAGTTCTAATGTTGAGGGGAAGGCTGTTCCAGAGTTTAGGGGCTAATATGGAGAAGGCAAGATCTCCCTTTGTTTTCAGCCTTGAACAGTCAGCAGGGCCTTATCTGATTACCCCAGATGTCGCAGAGACATGTAGGGTGTTAAAAGATCAGTAATGATCTTTTAAGTAAGTAAAACCTGGTAATTTGTGACCTTAAATTTGTTCTATAGTCAACAACCTTGCTGCAGACTTTTGGACTACATGAAGCTGGGCCAAGGATCGGTGACTTAGGCATACAATGAGTAGTCCAGCCGTGAAAAAATAAAAGCATACATCATTTTTTCAGCATCTGCAAATGACAGGGCAGATCTTATTTTATCAATATTTCTTAGTTGATAGTAGCATGACTGAACTAACTTTTTTATGTGTTGCTCAAAGTTAAGGTTGGGAATGAAAATTACCCCAAGATTTATGGTACTAGACTTAATATTGAAAGCAAGTGGCCCCAGTATTGGCTTGATTTGATCAGAAACAGGTTTAGGGGCAAAAATAAGGACTTTATAAGAATTATGAGACATCCACTTTTGAACGTCAGCTAGGCAGTCATGCAAGACAGTCGACTTTCTGGGCTCATTAGCCTTGACAGACAAGTACAAAGGTGTCATCAGCATAACAATGAAAATATATATTATGCTGGCAAATAATCTGGCGCAAGGGTAACATATAAATAGAGAACAGGACTGGCCCAAGTATCGAACCTTGAGGAACACCACAAGTAGATATTACAGAAGAGGACATATAATTATCGATAGACAGAATATTTTCAGTTTGACATATGACACAAACCAGTCCAGTCCCCGAGATCCCAACCCAGTGTCTAAGCCTCTCAATTAAAATAGAATATAGAATTAATAGTCATATTAACTCTTCCAATTTTACTGGTAATATAATTCTGAAATATTACATAACAGGAATTCTCCCATAATGTTCCCTGCTATTACCTCTGCTAATAGAGTTAGACAGGGGTTATGTTTACTGTCTGTTTGTCCAGATGTTAGCAGGATAACTCAGTTATGGAGGGGTTATCCTTCTCTTTGCCTCCATGAGCTGCAGATAACTCCAGCCTGGCTCCCTCGCCCTGATCTGCCGACCGCTCCAGTCCTGCCTCTCGCTGTGAGTTTGCAGACTGCTCCAGTCCTGTCCCTGGTTTAGGCCCCTGCCTTGACACAACCAGAGTCCCAGATGCACCACCCCGCCCCTTTGAAATTAACATTTTACATCCTTTTCACTGGACTTTCTACTTACCAGCTAGTTTAATATCTCAGACTGTAACATGTTCAACCCACTTGATTTTTTGCTATGTTAGATCCCTCATTACATTCTATTACCGTCCATTCCACCTTTAGTTTAAACCGGGCCGGCCAGCGAAGGATGGGCACCCACTCTCTAGCCAGGTTCCTTCTGAGATTTCTTCCCACCGGGGAGTTTTTACTTCGTTTTGCTGGTTGGGGATTCAGGCCTGGTTTTTGCTCAATTTTCCTTCTATTTCTCTGTGCAGCATCTATGTGACAGCTCTCTGTAAAAAGCATTATACAAATAAAAATTTAATTGAACCAATTTGCAAGAAATTGGTGGAAAGGTTGGTCATGAGCAGGCCCACACAGAATTCCGCGGAATTTGAATTCTCATAAAAACCATCAAGAGTGGAGAGTAGCCGAGTTAATTCAGAAACCTTAACACAGCCCCTCTCCCGAGTGGTGTGTGTGTGTGTGTGTGTGTGTGTGTGTGTGTGTGTGTGTGTGTGTGTACAGTGACAGCTGAGGGGAAGATAGTGACTACTTACATTAACCAAACAAAAGAACCAAAAACAAACCAAAAATGTCCACATTAAGATTTAATGCGGAGGAGCTGAGGAACAGACATTTAGCAACAAGGATAACAGCTAAGGACAGGGCCGAGGAATTCCCCAAAGATACATATGAGGATGGTGGGATTTTGTTCTGCAAGGTGTGACAACACTCAGTGGACTACCTGAGACAACAGACGGTGTTGGAGCATCTGAGATCGCTTCAGCACAGAAACAGAAAGACAAGTGGTTCAGGTAAGCGTAACCTTAATTTACAAACTTATTTTACGTTAGCTAAACAAGTTATATTTTGTCAGAATTTACCGCGTACTGAGGAAAAAAGAATGGGCAATTTATTTAACGTACAAAATCATTATTGCAGTTTCTGTAATGTCATTAAGCCAACTACCCAGCTAGCTAGCGAAGTTTTAGGCTAATAATGTTAATACCCCGAGCTGGGAGTAGCCTACTCTATGTTGGGTGTCAGTGAGTTGGAATAAAAAAAGTTTGGAACGATTATACGGAGTTAAAAAATGGACGTAAAATCATTGACAGGTGTTTTGGATGTATCCTAGACCTAGTGTATGCCGTCAATCTCACCACTTTTTAGGATTCGTACTTTAAAAAATTAATTTAAAAAGCAAGAAAAGCCACGCCCAATGCAAAATTCATTGGCTTCTCATTCGGCCAATTTTTGACATAGGCCTTAGTAAAGAAATGCATGTATGAAGGGATGTGCGTTGAGTCCCTCGAACAGGTTTGGTGCAAATTGGTCAAATTCTGTAGGAGGAGTAGCATTTTAAGTGTTTTACCAAAAATGCTAATTAGCGGAAAATCGAAGATGGCAGACTTCATGGTTTCTTGAGGCAAATTTGTTGGGCATGAGTAGCGTGTACACCAAATTTTGTGACTGTAGATCAAACGGGGTATGATTTTTAGTGAATTTTTTTATATTTTCTTATATTTGGATCTCTATAGCACCACCACATGGCTCGATTGGGTTGAAACTGCAGAGGTCAAGTCCTCATGTTACTCATAATAGAACGACCAGGTTTCATAACTTTCTGTCAAAAGGTTTTGGAATTATTAGCATTTTTGTGATAAGTCACGCCCATTGAAAATTCATTGGCTCGTCATTCGGCCATCTTTTAAAATATCAAAATTCTGTATATAACTTTTATGAATCATGGTCTAAGGAGTACGGGTACCTGGTTTCATGTAAATTGGCCAAATTTTTTAAGGAGGAGTTGACAAAAGTTGTGTAGGTAAATGCTAACGTTAGGTCAGCAATTATTATCATTCCGACTTTGTCACATCATTGCGTCAAGTCTCTCAACGAGAGATCACACGTTATATTAGGTAACGTTAACGCACAAATCATTAGGTTGGGGGATTGGATTCTGAGTCGGGAGTTATTTCAGAAATGGGGGAGAATCTTTATTTGTGCATTGACTAAAGACAAAAAGAAAACCTTAGGATTGTGAAATATTTGGCATATTTTTTTCTAAATGCTTCTTTATTTGAAGCATATGGTTGTTAAGCTCCAAAGTTGACCAACAATGCAAATAATAATAGTAACAACAACTTTATTTAGCACTTTTTTAAACACTGAATTATAGTGTTGTTTTTTGTTCTTTTATTTTGTACATGATAGAGATGAAATGCAAGAAACAAATGAAAATAAATATAATTAAATATAATACAAAGTAGTAAAATGTAATAAAAGGCTCAATGTATATAAAAATAATCAGTTAAAAGCAAGTCCATAAAAGTGAGTTTTCAATTGGGATTTAAAAGATGAGATGGTCTGGAAGGCTGTTCCAGATTCTAGGGGCCCTGACAGCAAAAGCCACATCACCTTTGGATTTCAACCTAAACTTTGGAACAGTGAGTAGAGCTCTGCCATCGGACCTAAGGTTGCACTGCTGGTAAGGGATAACACCAGTTTACTGAAGCTGCTGCTAGAATCAGACAGAGGGGACCTGATGCCCCACCATCACCTGTCCTCACAGGATGGAGGAAAATAGGTTGGTGAAAATGGGCAATATAATACACACTGCTTATTATGTAGCCAAAGAAGAGCAGCCCTTCACCCGATTTACAACCCTACATGGTTTAATCTACAGAATCTAACTTTCAAACTGCTATGCGTCCAACAAGGCTTGTGTACAGTGCAAATGCACGCACACGTACGGGCATTGTGTAATTGTTGTTAATAAGCTAATAAATCACAAGAATTGTCCAAAAAACTGTCGGTTTTATTTATTTTTTTAATAGACCTTTATTTTCGGACAAGTAAGTTTAGCCTCCGGACAAGTAAAAATTCTTGTGGATCAAAAAGTTAATGTCAAGCCCTGCCTAAGGATTTGCATTTCAAAATACTCTCTATTGACTGTTGGTAGTTTATGGACAGTTGTTTAGATTCAGGTAATCACATAACTAACATAACATTGCTATTGAAAGAGCGAAGCACACAATCGTTCAATGAAATGGACATTTATAAAAATGACGTTTCAATCTTCCCCGTCTCTGCTTATCCATATTATCCAAATTTTCCAAAAATGTTTGCTTGAAAACTATTGGTCTCACATGATGGAGAGAATATACCAAATAAAGACAAAGCAAATTAGGCTACATATTGTTTTTACAGGGGTTGCAGCACAGACACAGAGTTCAGACTATCAAAGTCAAACGATCGTTGAATCCTTTACTTTGTGCTGACCTATATTCTCTGTGGAAGTACGGCGGTGGAGCGATTTCTTTCGAACGTGGCCATTGCAACTTGTTGCTCTTCTTTGTTGTTGTAGTCGACCACTTACTTAATGTAAAGTATCACTCCGCCGCTGTACTTCTCCGTATATTCTACTTGAACAGAGAATATAGGTCAGCACAAAGTAAAGGATTTAACGATAGTTTGACTTCAAAAATGATGGTATGAACAAAAATTATGGTATAATCACTCAAAATAACCCTGATAGACTGTCGTCGTATTTCATTTGCTTTGGGTGCACTTTGGAGTGTTTCAGTGCGTTTGGTAGTGGATGCTACCGGTTACCATAGAGTTGCGCTAGCATTAGCAACGTGTGTATGTCCACAAGAAGGACAGCATGGAATGAGCTGAAAATAGTCTCCATCAATCAACAAGATCATGGGTAAGACGTAAATGAGACATTATGTCCAAAATTCCGAACTAACCCATTAAGTTATGAACGGGCAGGGAGGGCGGATTTATGGATGTGATCTTGAACCGGGGAGAAGGCGAGTGAGATTGTGGACTGGAGGTCAGAACGGTAGCCAGTCGATAGACTCTGAAATGTTTATGAATATGATTTGCGAACGCGCACACACATGCATTTAAATTATGGGCTAGTTCTATTTTACTAATCAAACGTTTCATGCTTATGCAAAATCGGGGAAAACAAGCTTGCACACACAAAAAGCAAGTTGAGCAACATAGAAAAATAGGCTTTTTGTTTGATATGCAGAGGCCCACTGGCAAGCCTCTGCATATCAAACAAAAGCAGCGACTATTAACTGGCTTCAATGACAACCGAGGAATAGGCAGAGAGAGGAGGGACAAACTACACCAGAGTGAATATCAATAATTAGCTGAAAAAGGAAGATGAAAAACCTCCCAATATAAGAAAAAATAGCCCAAATTATGCCAAGCCACAAAAAGTAACTTTCCCCTGCACAATAACATAAAAACAAATAGCCCAAATGGGTTGGAATACGCCCAATCTGGCAACACTGAACACTGAAGGGTGTGAACGAGGCAAACTTAGTGGGTGGAGCAAAGCAAGTTGATTGACAGATTGTGCTCGTTGGGAAATCGGTAAATACAGTTAAAGTCGAAAGTTGACATCCACCTTAGTCAAATCCATTTAAACTCAGTTTTTCACAATTCCTGACATTTAATCCTAGTAAACATTCCCTGTTTTAGGTCAGTTAGGATCACAACTTTATTTTAAGAATGTGAAATGTCAGAATAATAGTAGAGAGAATGATTTATTTCAGCTTTTATTTCTTTCATCACATTCCCAGTGGATCAGAAGTTTACATGCACTCTGTTAGTATTGGGTAGCGTTGTCTTTAAATTGTTTAAATTGGGTCAAACGTTTCGGGTAGCCTTCCACAAGCTTCTCACAATAAGTTGCTGGAATTCTGGCCCATTCAGACAGAACTGGTGTAACTGAGTCAGGTTTGTAGGCCTCCTTGCTCACACACGCTTTTTCAGATCTGCCCACAAATCTTCGATTGGATTGAGGTCAGGACTTTGTGATGGCCACTCCAATACCTTGGCTTTGTTGTCCTTAAGCCATTTTGCCACAACTTTGGAAGTATGCTTTGGGTCATTGTCCATGGAGCCATTTGCAACCAAGCTTTAACTTCCTGGCTTATGTCTTGAGATGTTGCTTCAATATATCCACATAATTTTCCTTCCGCATGATGCCATCTATTTTATGAAGTGCACCAGTCCCTCCTGCAGCAAAGCACCCCCACAACATGATGCTGCCACCCCCGTGCTTCACGGTTGGGATGGTGTTCTTCGGCTTGCAAGCCTCACCCATTTTCCTCCAAATGTAATGATGGTCATTGGCCAAACAGTTCAATTTTTGCTTCATCAGACCAGAGGACATTTCTCCAAAAAGTAAGATCTTTGTCCCCATGTGCAGTTGCAAACTGTAGTCTGGCTTTTTCATGGCAGTTTTAGAGTAGTGGCTTCTTCCTTGCTGAGCAGACTTTCAGGTTATGTCAATATAGGACTCGTTTTACTGTGGATATAGATACTTTTGTACCTGTTCCCTCCAGCATCTTCACAAGGTCCTTTGCTGTTGTTCTGGGATTGATTTGCACTTTTCGCACCAAAGCACGTTAATCTCTAGGAGACAGAACGCGTCTCCTTCCTGAGCAGTATGACGCCTGCGCAGTCCCATGGTGTTTATACTTGCGTACTATTGTTTGTACAGATGAACGTGGTACCTTCAGGCATTTGGAAATTGCTCCCAAGGATGAACCACACTTGTGGAGGTCCACAATTTTCTTTCTGAGGTCTTGGCTGATATCGTTCGATTTTCCCATGATGTCAAGCAAAGAGGCACTGAGTTTGAAGGTAGGCCTTAAAATACATCCACAGGTACACCTCCAATTGACTCAAATAATGTCGATTTGCCTATCAGAAGTTTCTAAAGCAATGTCATTTTCTGGAATTTTCCAAGCTGTTTAAAGGCACTGTCAACTTCGTGTATGTAAACTTCTGACCCACTAGAATTGTGATATAGTGAATTAAAAGTTAAATAATCTGTCTATAAACAATTGTTGGAAAAATTACTTGTGTCATGCACAAAGTAGATGTGCTAACTGACTTGCCAACACAAGAGTTCGCTAACATGAAATCCGTGGAGTGGTTAAAAATGAGTTTTAATGACTTCAACCTAAATGTATGTAAACTTGCGACAACTGTATGGAAATATATAAGTAAATTGGGAAATATATATAAAAATAAATAAATTAATATTATAAAAAAATACTTGAAAATAAATTTTTAAATAAATGTAATAACAAATTGCACATACATTTACATTTCTATATTCATTCCCATATTTATTCATTTTGAAATTATTTTATTTATTCATTTTTATATTTCCACATTTATTTATATATTATTTATATATTATTTATCATTTTGGCACTCTCTGTGTTCCATACATTCAAAGCGTTCACCTAAAGAAATGTTACTACGGCCTGATGAGATGCAGCCATTGTGACTGCAGCGAAACACAGATGATATCAATGGGTATTTCTTTCCATAAGATTATTGATAAACTATGAAGCATCACATTGCAGCCTAAGTTATAACAACACCAAGAAACACAATAGGGTGGCTCATGCCTCATTGCTTGGCCCCCCAAAAATACAAACTTACTTACTCTACAACTTAAACAGAAACAATAGGCTAATGATGGCAGGCGCACATTAAATCCACCTACAAATTTAAACTCAAAAATCATTCATTCCAAAACTACAAGCCTTCAAAAATTCTAGGAGATGACCAAATTAAAGGATGTTTCCAGTTTTTGCTTTTTCAGCTCCAGGATAGCTGGTAAACACCTGCTACACTCAACATAAGCAAGCATTTTTAGAAACACTGTCGACAAGATTATAAATTGGGGATCCATTTATCAGTAACTATAATGAAATAAAGTGATTTAAAAAACTCGGCATTCACCTAAACTACAAAGTCAGCAATAACTACTTTAAAGGGGACATGAAGCACTCGGTAAAGTGGCTCTGGTTCGTTAGCTTTTTACCTTAAATTAGATACGACCGTGCGTTCAAATCTTAAACCGACCCGTATTTGCTGGAAAAAGAAGTTGAAATTCACTTTTTTTCAACTAGGGCGAAGCCATCTTGGACCAACTGTGGTCATGATGCCACTAGGTTGGTTGGTCTCTGCTGCTCAATTACATTACATTACAGGCATTTAGCAGACGCTCTTATCCAGGGCGACTTACACAACTTTTTTAGCATTGTTTACATATTATCCATTTATACAGCTGGACATATACTGAAGCAATTCAGGTTAAGTACATCAAGGGTACAACGGCAGTGTCCTACCTGGGAATCGAACCTGCAACCTTTCGGTTACAAGGCCAGTTCCTTAACCATTATACTACACTGCCGCCACTGCTCAATGTATTCCTATGGGAAAATAGCTGACTTTGTGAGCTCAACGATGTATCGTGAGGAAAAAATAAAACAAAAAATGCACAGACGGGCTTTTTCTATTGCCCCGAGATGCTCAAATGAGTATACCGAACAAAACTTAATTTCCACAAACTGCGTTCTGAACATACAGTTGTGTTAAAAAAAATAGCAGTACAACATCAGTAACCTGATGAACCACTGTTATTTGTAGTAGTGATATTTCTGCATGGCAAATAATTTACTTGTAGATGTAGTAGTGTAATAGAAAAACAACAGACCCAACTGTCATGACATGCACGCTGCTTGTTCTGAGTAATTGACTCATTCATTGAAAGGGGCGTGTTCAAAATAATAGCAGTGTGGAGTTTAATTAGAGAATTCATTCATTCTGTGAAAAAACAGAATTAATTGTCATTAATTGTCATTCAGTGTCATTAATTGTCCTTTATTAAGGAAGAAGGGAAGCAAATGAATTCCAAAACTACAAGCCTTCAAAAATTTTGTTATAAAATATATTTCCTTCTGAATTGCTAAGTAAAATGGGCCGTTCCAAACATTGTTCGGAGGAACAACGTAATTTGATTAAAAAGTTGATTGGAGAGGGGAAAACGTATAAAGAAGTGCAGCAAATTATAGGATGCTCAGTTAAATGATCTCAAATGCTTTAAAATGGCAACAAAAACCTGAAACACACGGAAGAAAATGAGCAACTACTGTTAAAACGGATCGAAGAATAGTCAGAATGGCAAAGATTCCGCCAATCATCACCTCCAGAAAGATCAAAGATGATCTAAAATTACCTGTAAGTGCTGTTACAGTCAGAAGACGTTTGATCGAAGCTAAGCTATCAGCAAGAAGCCCCCGTAAAGCACCATTGTTGAAAAAACGGCATGTGCAGAATCGGTTAAAATTTGCCAAGGAACACATCGATTGGCCCAAAGACAAATGGTGTAACATTCTGTGGACTGATGAGTAAAATTGTTCTTCTCGGGTCTAGTGGTCGTCGACAGTACGTCAGACGACCCCCGGGTACTGAATTCAAGCCACAGTACACTGTGAAGACAGTGAAGCATGGTGGTGCAAAAATCATGGTACGGGGATGTTTTTCATACTACGGTGTTGGACCTATTTATCATACGATAAATTTATGATCCAGGGATCATGGATCAGTTTGAATACATCAAAATACTAAGAGATTATGTTGCCGTATGCCGAAGAGGAAATGCCCCTGAAATGGGTGTTTCAACAAGACAACGACCCCAAACACACGAGGAAGCGAGCAACATCTTGGTTCCAGACAAAAAGGATTGAGGTAATGGAGTGGCCAGCTCAATCCCCCGACCTCAACCCCATTGAAAACTTGTGGGGTGACATTAAAAATGCAGTTCCTGAAGCAAAACCCAAAAATTCACAGGAACTGTGGAATGTAGTTTGTTCATCCTGGGCTGAAATACCTGTTTCTAGGTGCCAGATGTTGGTTGACACGATGCAATGTAGATGCGCAGCAGTTATCAAAAACAATGGTTATGCAACTAAATATTAGTTCAGTAATTTAAAGTGAAGTTAAATCTTGAAAAATGTCTTCAGTTTATACAGTAAGTGTTTGAGTTTGAAGAGAAAAATGTTGACACTGCTATTTTTTTTTAAAAATATTCCTTTTCTTTGCTTCCTGTAAAAGAATAACGCAGACTTGATCAAATTTGTTAATGCTTTGATTTGGAATTGAATGTGTAATGTTTCCACTACATTTGAAATATGAAACTAAAAGCTATTAAAAAATATTTGCACTTTATTCCCTTTTTTAACGCACTGCTATTTATTTGAACACCACTGTATGTTGTGGCCAGCCGGCAAGTTCGGCAACTGCAGCACCGCTGCATTGCCTTGATATATTAGTTAACAGTCTGCAAATATATACCTAACGCGACCTAGCATCACAAGCTAACGCTTATTTTATATAGGCAATATTAGCTAGACACGACTTTAGCTCCCAAACCGTTTATCAAGGGAACGCAGCGGCGCTGCCATTGCCGGCTCGTCAGGCCACAGCATTAGTAGAGGTCAGAAGCAGTTAGTGGAAATTAAGTCTTAAGTTTTGTTCAATAATACTCATTTGAGCACCTCGGGACAATAGAAAAAGACCGTCTGCGCGTTTTTTGTTAAATTTTTTCCTCATGATACATCGTTGAGCTCACTGAAATTCAGCTATTTTCCCATAGGAAAAAATTGAGCAGCAGAGACCAACCAACCTAGTGACGTCATGACTGCGGTTGGTCCAAGATGGCTGCGCCCTAGTGGAAAAAAAGTGAATTTCAACTTCTTTTTCCAGCAAATACGGGTCGGTTTGAGATTTGAACGCACGGTCATATCTAATTTAAGGTAAAAAGCTAACGAACCAAAGCCACTTTACAGAGTGCTTCATGTCCCCTTTAAAGAAATAAATTATGCTTAAAATAACGTTAGTTAACTTCAATTCCAGTTAAAATTATGTGCGCTTTTTTGGTACATTACTTGGGTTTGTACAAATCTAAGTAACGTTAACAAAGTTAACACTTGTCTATGTCACCATCAGTACGCTGCATAATACCCAAACTTTGGGAGTCATTATGAGTTGTCTTACACAGGGGGCAGATCACTGCATAGTCCAATATAGAAAAAACGCACGACTGCTCCAGTTAAGCTACCGCCTATGCCAAGCACTAACGTATATTACAAAGCTGTGTTTGTGTGTGCATGGACGACGCTGAAGTCGGCTCCTGATTCGAAATTTTTGGTCCACCTTAAATCGGTCGCGAAAAGCGATTTTATGCTTTCACGGTCATCCTTTCGCTTTTTTCTCTGCTAAATCTAATTGTCTCAACATTCTGATAGCCTAGTTATATACAGTGCCCTCCACTATTATTGGCACCTCTGGTAAAGATGAGTAAAAAGGGTTATGCAAAATTCACTGTTTGGTGAATTAGCTTAATGTCACACTGGAAAAAATGAGGAAAATCCAACCTTTAATTGAAGTACTTTTATTATAAGAAAGAAAAAAAATCCCTCATCAAGAAATAATTATTTTTAACAAAACCATGTGTGCAACACTTATTGGCACCCCTGCATCTACAGATCCTTTCCAAAAAATTAGAATATCATGGAAAAGTTTTTTTTTTTAATAATTCCATTCAAAAAGTGAAACTTTCAGATTCATTACACACAAACTTTCATAGATTCATTACACACAAAGTGAAATATTTCTAGCCTTTATTCGTTTCATTTTTCATAATTTTGGCTTACAACTCCAGAAAACCCCCAAAACAGTATTTCAAGAAATTAGAATAGTGTGTCGAAAATCAGCATTTACTTCAGTTATTTCAGAGAATTAATGTTTTAGACTGAGTGTCACTCTGTACGTGGTGGTTTTTGAAGCACTGACTCCAGCCTCAGTCCACTCCCTCTGCATCTCCGCCAAATTTTGGAATTGTCTTTGCTTGACAATCCGCTGAAGCCTACGGTCATCTCTTTTGCTTGTGCACCTTCTCCTGCCACATTTTTCCCTTCCACTAAACTTTCTATTAATATGCTTGGACACTGCACTCTGTGAACAGCCAGCCTCCTTAGCGATGACCTTTTGTGGCTTACCCATCTTCTGGAGGGTGTCAATGATGGTCTTCTGGCCAATTGCCAAGTCTGCAGTCTTCCCCATACTGAACCAAACTGAGATACCTGTCCAATTTAACGACACACCTGTAGAAAAACTTTGTAGGTGTTTTGAGTAAATTAGATGATTAGAGTGTGACACTCAGTCTAAAACATTCATTCTCTGAAATAACTGAAGTAAATGCTGATTTTCGACACACTATTCTAATTTCTTGAAATACTGTTTTGGGGGTTTTCTGGAGCTTTAAGCCAAAATTATGAAAAATGAAACAAATAAAGGCTAGAAATATTTCACTTTGTGTGTAATGAATCTATAATCTATGAAAGTTTCACTTTTTGAATGGAATTATGAAAAAAAAAAAAAAACCTTTCCATGATATTCAAATTTTTTTGGAAAGGATCTGTATATACTGTATATATATATATATAACAAAGTAATCATTTTTTATATTTGGTCGCATATCCTTTGCATGTCATGACTTCCTGATGTCTGTGACCCAACAACATCAAAAGACTCTTGATATCTTATTTGCTGGTACTCTTACAAGCTATACTATAATGTCTCTGCATTTGAATGGATCTCTATGGGAATTGGGGGGTGGGACTAAATTTAGCTGTAAATTACACAGGAACAGTATGGAACACATGGTTGGCTAAATGGCTCTAAGTCATCAAGGGTCTGACGTATCAAACAAGCCTTAAATAATCATCACTCTGCTGCCAGAAATACAGTAGATATGGATGGATCATTTGAAGGGTTTCTTCTCCTGACTTATTTATTTTTCCAGAGTTCAATAGGAAAATTTGTCAGGACAAATAACCCTTAAAGTGATCCATCCATATCTACTGCATATCTGGCAGCAGAGTGGTGGTTTGAGGCTCGTTTGATACCTCAGACGCTTGATGACTTACAGCCATTTTACCAACCATGTACTCCATATTGTTCCAGAATAATTTACAGCTAAATCTAGTACCACCCCCCAATTCCCATAGAGATCCATTCAAATGCAGAGACGTTATAGTATCGCTTGTAAGAGTACCAGAAAATAAGATATCAAGAGTCTTTTGATGTTGTTGGGTCACAGACATCAGGAAGTCATGGCATGCAAAGGATATGTGACCAAATATTAAAAATGATTACTTTATTCAAAATATAATTGCTGGGGTGCCAATAATTGTGGCACACGTGGTTTTATTAAAGTGTAAGCACCAGATAATTTAAAACGCTGGAAATTCAAAAAATGTGAAAGAAAAATGACTCTGGTATAAGATTACGTAATCATAAAGTATATTAATGTTATATAAATGTTGGATATCGGTGTTTAAAATGTGTTTCCAGTACCGCTTTCGCCCCCAACATTTTTCGTATTACATAAAAGAACGTTTTTTGTCAAAACACTGACGTCATACGTGGTACTGTCAACGTTCTTCAGCAGCTTCCCAATGCAACACGCGAAGAGAAATTGACGAACAGAAATCTAACGTTAGATGACTACGAGCGAGAAAAAAAGATAAAGACAGAAACAAAATTCAGAAAGGAATGGAAGAGTTTAGCCTACGTGGTTAGACTACGAACAATAGAAGTTACGATAGAAGTTTGGGGGTGCCTTTGTAAGAAGGCACCCCCAAAAAAGGATGCTGATTAGCGGCCCATTAAATCAGATATATAGCCTATAAAAAAAAAAAACTACACTGCACCCCTGATGAAGGCATAC
This sequence comes from Synaphobranchus kaupii, assembly GCA_029718625.1. Taxonomy (NCBI): domain Eukaryota; kingdom Metazoa; phylum Chordata; class Actinopteri; order Anguilliformes; family Synaphobranchidae; genus Synaphobranchus; species Synaphobranchus kaupii. The sequence continues at coordinate 36,976,533 of CM056383.1, read as the reverse complement.
TGCCGAAACAGGTTGGTGACTTTACAATAAAAACTTTGCCCGGATGAACCAGCAAATCAGGCGCATAGACGCAGTACAACGAGACCGGATGATCAGAATCTTGACGGTGCAATATGCCAATTGTCTTTCTCGCTCATAGTCGTCTACCTTTCTGATCGTCCCCTCGGCTCCTTGAAATCCACAAAAAGTCGGGAGACTGCATGCCATTCGAGTGACAAAAACGTTTCGGTTTCCTTAATGTTAATTGCCGATTAATTGAACTAACGTTAGCTAACGTTAACTTTGCTTATACATGATCTCAGTAGCTCAGTAGCTAGTAGCTTAGCTCACTGCATTAACTTAACGTTAGCTTGCTAACGTTATGCATCTCAGTCTTAGTTAGCTAACATTATCGCTAGGCTATGTAATATGTGTGTGTGGGCTATCAGGTGGCCAGTGGGGGAAAATCTTTAGTGTCTAACAATACGAATGCACAGAGAAAGTTTTCAACTTTTCTCACAGAAATAGTTCGCTAACACAACTAGCTAACGTTATACCAGTCTGAACTTCCAACGCGATTCAATTGTCCATTGTCTGTTGGATGATTTTCTGCGTCCAGGCGTGATGCGGCATCAGGTCCACAGCGAAACGGCTCAATAAACACATCTTTGCACTTTTGTTCCTGCTCAAAAAACTGAAATTCCTCTTCCTTCTCAGAACTGTCCCCCCCACCCCACCCCACCCCCCCCACAGTTAGACCCCAGTCCGAGCCAAGCTCTGCATAAGTGCATACCGGGACACCTCTACCACCGATATACATTCAATTTCATATATAGAAGTAGAAAGGGTTCCAGGGCATTGCAAATATAGCAAATTTAAAATGATAGACATTTACAATTTACAGACCAATATTGTACACAGTACTGTATGTACAATAGGGAAATATTTGCACTTCCTCCACGTATGACGTCATACATCTATGATTCGGTTGTCAGCAAATTTTTCAACGTTTTTTTCAAACTTCGCTAATTTTATATAATTTCCATGTAGTTATATAAAAAAAAGAACCTGATATTGTTGTCTAAATACCGGTGTAGTTTGTAAATATAAAAGTTGTCCATCATCTGGTGCTTACCATTTAAAAATAATTATTTCTTGATCAGCTAATGTATACGTTTGCAATTTGTTTATTATTTATTGTTTACAAATTATAAACCAGCTCATGTGGATTTTTTATAACTCGGTCAATGTTAGCTAGATGCATGGCTGGCTACGTTTACGGTTACACAGATATAAGCTAACGTTAGTGCTATGCTTAGCAAGTAACTATATACAGTCAAGCTGGAAAGTCTGCACACCCCTTTCACCTGTGATGTGCCTTTTCTAAGGAGGGGCTTCCGTCTGGCCACACTACCATAAAGGCCTGATTGGTGGAGTGCTGCCTGGATGGTTGATCTTCTGAAAGGTTCTCCCATCTCCACAAGGATACGCTGGAGCTCTGTCAGAGTGACCCTCGGGTTCCTGCTCACCTCCCTGGCCAAGGCCCGTCTTCCCCCGATTGCTCAGTTTGGCCGGGCGGCCAGGTCTAGGAAGATTCTTGGTGGTTCCAAACTTCTTCCATTTACGAATGATGGTGGCCACTGTGCTCTTTGGGACCTGTAAAGCTGCAGAGATTTTTCCGTACCCTTCTCCAGATCTATGCCTTGACACAATCCTGTTTCTGAGGTCTGCAGATAATTCCTTTGACCCCATGGCTTGGAGTTTGCTCTGACATGCACTGTCAACTGTGGGACCTTATATAGGCAGGTGTTGGCAATCCCCAATCATGTCCAATCAATTGAATTTATCACAGGTGGACTCCAATTAAGTTGTAGAAACATCTCAAGCAGTATCAGTGGAAACAAAATGCACCTCAGCTCACTTTTGGGTGTCATATCAAAGGGTGTGCACACTTGTGTGTACATATGATATTTTACATTTTGATTTTTAATAAATTAGCACAATGTCTAAAAACCTGTTTTCACTTTGTCATTATGGGCTATTTTGTGTAGAATTTTGAGACAAAAAATGAACTCAATCTATTGTAGAATATGTCTGTAACGTAATAAAACGTGGAGAAGGTGAAAGGGGTGTGCAGACTTTCCGGCTTGACTGTACATATAAATATTTAAGTCTTTAGCTAGCTAGCTAAATCGAAACGATGTTGAACTTACCTTAGGCATTCGTAAATCAGCTGTCGGAGTACCGGAGTACATCTGGTTGTTCGTAATGGGCAGTGGACTCGGAGTGAACTCGGAGAATAGTGAATCACGCAGGCCAAAACAAATACAGACGTTCCGACCCGGAATGGAAATTTCAAAGGAGAACAATACTGGCTGTAGCATTGTTGTCGGAGAAGCCAGTATTTCGACTTAGCATGTTTCCTTAATCTCTGATGACATATCATGGTCATTTTATGATTTAGTACAGTAAATTTGTTACATATAGCTCCTTTAAAGGTTGGATTTTTCTAATTTTTTCAGTGTGACATTAAGCTAATTCACCAAACGGTGAATTTTTTATAACCCTTTTTACTCATCTTTACCAGGGGTGCCAATAATAGTGGAGGGCACTGTATATATGAAATACCAGGTACTTTTATACATCTCAAACTATTTGGATACTGCACCGTTCTGAAATAATCGCACTCCAAACATTATGAAACAATATTGGCATATTACAAAAAATGACAATAAATCTCGAAAATTTAAATGTCTGAAACCTTTGACACTTGGGTATGACAGTACCTCTGACTCCAGTTGGGTGAAATATTACTGTAAAGTTTTCAAATAATCTCACTGCAAACTTCCTATGTCAACCAATCTACTGAAAATGTGAAATTTTGAAGAGGAATTTCCTGACAATTTTAGAATGTCTCAAATTTTTGACATTTGGGTCTGAGAGAACAGGTCCTCTTCTCCCTCTGACCTGAATTGGGTAAATACTACTGTAGCATTTTAAAATAATCCCACTCCAAACTTTCTATGTAATCCAATGTAAATCTACTGAAAAAGGTGAAATTATCAATAGGAATTTCTTGCCAATTTAAGAAGGTTTCAAATTTTTGACACTTGGGTATGAGAGAAGAGGTCCTCCTCTACCACTGACTCCAGTTGGGTGAAATATTACTGTATCATTTAAAAATAATCCCTCTTCAAACTTCCTATGTCAACCAATGTACTAGGTATATCTACTGAAAAAAGTGACATTTTCAATAGGAATTTCTTGCCAATTTTAAAAGGGATTTAAAAGGGATTATTTGAAAATGCTACAGTAATATTTCACCCAACTCAGGTCAGAGGTAGTGGAGGACCTCTTCTCTCATACCCAATTGTATTAGCAAGGAATTCATATTCAAAATTTCACATTTTTCAGTAGATTTACATTGGATTACATAGAAAGTTTGGAGTGGGATTATTTGAATATGCTACAGTAATATTTTACCAAACTCGGGTCAGAGGTAGAGGACCTCTTCTCTCATACCCGAGTGTCATACCCAAACGTTAGCTAACTTCAATTCCAATTAAAATAATTTGTTACTTAACGTCAGTTAAATAAATTAACTTACTGAACGAGGACGAAACTTTTTTCACAATACACCAGTAGCTAATGTTACGTTTAAAGTTAGTTTGCTAAGATGGTTAGCTAACGTTAGCTACCGACACAAACTTAAAACGAGTTGGTGTGTTCACCTGATGAATTCCTTCGCCAATGTAAATTCAGCTAACGTTAGCTATCCATCTACCATAACATTAGTTATCTAAAGCCATCTAACGTCGAACATCCATGATGTAGCCCCACCCGTAGTTAACTAGCTACGAACTATTGTGTGTTGGTAAATGGGACGCAATGAGCCAGCGTTAACTTCATATGACTAAAATCTGTCTGTGACAACCACGACGATTAGTAACTTATACCGTTAAATTATCTAGATTGCCATTTCACAAAAGCCAACGCTAGCTAGCCAACTAACTTTACCAATACGCACCTACGATATCCACCATTAGCTAGCTGATTGACACCTGTACGAGTTCATCATTAGCGTTAGTTAGCTGGTTAAAATAAACAAACCACCGCTAGAGCAGCTAAGCTAGCCAACGTTAGGCTATTGTCGCTAACCGTCTCGGCCTTACAGGTTAGGATGAGCTCAAGAAAAATATCACAAAATGAGGTGCTCACAACAGCTTTGAAAAGTGTTACATTCATTTGTGGTCAACTTCACTTGACTAACCTTAGATAGCTCCTTGGCTTTTTTTTTTTCTCCAGGCGTGTGAATTAATTTTAATAAATTTCTAATTCTAGCTGTCTGTCTATTCTCTTTTCTGCTCCACTCCTAGTTACACAGCGACAAAGATAGGGATGTACGGATGCCTACGAAGGACAAGTATCCTACTGTATTAAAAACAGACGGCGAGTTCGAGTAGACATTCGGGGTGTGTCTTTATGTAGGCTTGTTGAGTAGACAGGGCGAATAAGTCGTTAAGTAGGCGACATTTTCTCCGGGGCTGTGTCCGAATCAGAGCCCTGTTCCCTGTCCACTGTCCCCTGTCCACTCAGACCCCTGTCTACTATGTGCCCTGTCCCCTCACTTTGCAAGCAGTGTGCGAAAGAAATCCCAAAAAACTCTTTCCAAACTAGCGAGGAAGTAGTTCGTAATATTTTTTTTAATTATTATTATTGAGAATATCAATCAGTTAACATATGACAATTGTTACAAAGTGTATATTATGAATGAAGATCGAATTAACAAAAATAATGAAGAGTAATTTGTAATATGAACCTATCTTGTACCATATTGTAGCGAGCGCGGAGAATGAGGGAGAGAGACAGCAGTTTGCAGTACCCGAATCGCTCTAGCCGAGCTTCGTTTTATTCACGCTACCTTACCAGCTCTTAAAAGAGCCGTTAGCTTTTCCAGGATCCAGCTCAGCGTTGTTCACAGTTGAAGCACCTTCGTAGACTGACTAGGAATCACTTCAGGTACTGCCTTATATTTCAACTAGTTGGCTGTGATTGGCGAACACACTTACAAATTCCTAGCCAATCACAGCCACACATAAATTACAGTTACGTTTAAATCAAAGTGACAGTTAAATGACAGTTACAGTTACGTTAACACAATACACGGCTAACAAACTAACACAATTAAAACACACACAGCACGCTATTTACAAGTATTTACACTTCAACCGGGTAGCGGCTCACTACCCGGTCCTAGCTGGCCAGCTGACAACCCCCAGGCCGCCACATTGCCCCCACCCAAGGGGTCACAAGTCTCCGACGACCCCGCAGTCCACCCACAACTCACATCAAAGTCCCGTAAGTGGCCTGGGGGCCGCCGGTGTCGTTTAGGTCTCCCGGTAGCGCTCAGCGGAGTGTCGCTGGGCTCAGGCTCACTGGGTAACACAGTGTCGCTGCTCACCTCCGGCTCAGCTGCATCAGGAGTTGCCAGGGGCCTGTAGGTGGTAGCCAGTGTAGCACCACCAGGCGCCCCCGACCTCCGGCTCAGCTGCATCAGGAGTTGCCAGGGGCCTGTAGGTGGTAGCCAGTGTAGCACCACCAGGCGCCCCCGACCTCCGGCTCAGCTGCATCAGGAGTTGCCAGGGGCCTGTAGGTGGTAGCCAGTGTAGCACCACCAGGCGCCCCCGACCTCCGGCTCAGCTGCATCAGGAGTTGCCAGGGGCCTGTAGGTGGTAGCCAGTGTAGCACCACCAGGCGCCCCCGACCTCCGGCTCAGCTGCATCAGGAGTTGCCAGGGGCCTGTAGGTGGTAGCCAGTGTAGCACCACCAGGCGCCCCCGACCTCCGGCTCCCTGATGCGATAAACCACCTCCGAGAGCCGTTCAACAACTTCTCCAGGCCCCGCCAGCTCGCTCGCAGCTTGGGCGACAGGCCCTTCTTCCGCTCAGGGCAATAAATCCAGACCTGCTCTCCCGCTGCAAAGGCCCGTCCTCTGCAGCGCGTGTCGTACCACCGCTTCTGCTTAACGCCGGCGGAGGCCTGGGCCTTGCGGGCGAAGTCGTGAGCGACGGAGGAGGCGGTTCCGCAGCCGGTGGTAGTACTCCTCCCGAGTACGGCTGGGTCGAAGAAGGTGCTTCAACTGCATTGTCGGCTTCGCGAGCGTGCCGTCGCGGCTTACCGATGCCGGATCCTCCTGTCTGCCGCTGAAGCCGTCCGGTCGCCTGGACACTCGCACTGCGGGAATCTGCCACTCGGGGCTGGTTATAGCCCCGGCCTTCCTCGCCTTCCTGCGGGTCAGCTCGCCGATCGTCCGCTCCAGTTCCTCCATCTCCCTCAGTAGGGCTCGTTCCATCCCACTTCTGACACCAATGTAGCGAGCGCGGAGAATGAGGGAGAGAGACAGCAGTTTGCAGTACCCGAATCGCTCTAGCCGAGCTTCGTTTTATTCACGCTACCTTACCAGCTCTTAAAAGAGCCGTTAGCTTTTCCAGGATCCAGCTCAGCGTTGTTCACAGTTGAAGCACCTTCGTAGACTGACTAGGAATCACTTCAGGTACTGCCTTATATTTCAACTAGTTGGCTGTGATTGGCGAACACACTTACAAATTCCTAGCCAATCACAGCCACACATAAATTACAGTTACGTTTAAATCAAAGTGACAGTTAAATGACAGTTACAGTTACGTTAACACAATACACGGCTAACAAACTAACACAATTAAAACACACACAGCACGCTATTTACAAGTATTTACACTTCAACCGGGTAGCGGCTCACTACCCGGTCCTAGCTGGCCAGCTGACAACCCCCAGGCCGCCACAATATGAATATACGCTCTATGTCTTTCACGTTTTTTCTTCCGGGGTACTTACTGAAATTGTCGGATGAGCGTGCTCCTGAATTCCCTCAGCAAAACCCCGGAAATAAGGGGTTCATCCTGGTATTTTAAGTACCCCCATTTGCGAGAAAAAGTCTCCCACTCAAAAGCTTTTTAACGAAGTGGACTCAAATGGGTTCTCCTCCTTGATGCCTTTTCATCATCAGCCATCCTTGCAATTATTTGTTGATCACGCACAGTAGCTACGTCAACCAAACGTGCAATCTGTTAGCATGAATGTCATTTAGCTACTCTTTGTTTAAGATCTTATTGAGGCCCTAAGTGACTACGATTAATTAATGTCCCTTTGCGTTTTCTGTGCAAATAACATTTTGTAGGCTATTGTTTGAAGCACTGATACATAATATGTGGACCACAGGAACACATACACGGGGTTGAAGGGTAAATGCGCACACCACCATTTTTATGAAGGATAAAGAGTAGGCTAGGCCTATTAGTCCATAAAATAAGTTCACCTACACTAACCAAATTCAAGTTGTTATTTATAGAGGTCACGTAATACCAGCCATTGACCAAAGTTCTGTAAAAAAATTTAATTAAAGATAAATAAGCAAAAAAAGTCATAGAGACAAAGGCTAAAGAGTAGAGATTGGTTTTGAGGCAAGATGGGGAGAGAAGCTACAGGGCCAGATGCACTAGGTTGTGTGGGTAGTTGGGCATTATTAACGTAAAGTGTGACAGTGACGCATGCGCGGTACAGATCGGGCAGGAGGCAGATCGGGCATTGTACGCATGCATGATACAAATCGGGCAGGGGGGACAGATCGGGGCTGTGTCCGAATCAGAGCCCTGTTCCCTGTCCACTGTCCACTCAGACCCCTGTCTACTATGTGCCCTGTCCCCTCACATTGCAAGCAGTGTGCAAAAGAAATCCCCCAAAACCCTTTCCAAACTAGTTGAATTTTTATTGAGAATATCAATCAGTTAACATATGACAATTATTACAAAGTGCAGACTATGAATGAAGATAGAATTAACAAAAATAAAAAAGAGTATTTCATAATATGACCCACTCTTGTACCATAGATATGCATATACGCTCTATGTCTTTTACGTTTTTACTTCCGAGTTACTTACTGAAATTGTCGGGTGAATGCACAGTTCTGCAGATGAGTGTGCTCCTGAATTCCCTCAACAAAACCCCGGAAATAAGGGGTTCATCCTGGTATTTTAAGTGCCCCCATTTGTGAGAAAAAGTCGCCCACTCAAAAGATTTTTGACGAAGTGGACTCAAATATGCGTACTCAAAAGGGTTTAGGGCTCTGATTCGGACACTCCCTCGCGTTCTTGGAACAGAACGTGGCCGTTAAATATTACGTCACACAAGTTCACAAGTCCGCAAGTACCACAGGGTGCGTCCCAATATTCTTCATTCCCCACCTCCCTTCCTCCACTCCCCCACTACCACTCCTCTCCTACCTGGAAGTATGCAAAACTGTCTGAACGTTTCAAGTACAAGTATTTGCATGTACAGTATACAATGTACCTGACATTGTGGTTTGCGTCGAGACATTAATTAATATGTAACATTAATACGTAATTAAGATGTAATCAGCGACATTAGATTAAAACACAAAGATCCGTTTCCAGGGCACGGAGTAGAGGAGGTGGTAGTGGAGGAAGGGAGGGTGCATTTTTCAACTATTGGGACACACCCACAGAATAGTTCTGTGGCAAGTACAGACCTATTTTTATACAGTCTATGATACAGACGAGAAACACCATGAAGTTGGACCTCTTGCTCCCCCTGCCTACCCTCTTTGACTAAGCTAACTGAAAGCACTACTGCGCATGCCTGATCACATCACCTTGTGCGGACAAAAAAACAATCGGGAGACTGAGGCTTGGACACCGTGGGTTAAATCAGTGCTTGCACATTGTAGGAAAACATCCTACTGGATTGTGTGAGTGTGGAAGTCCTGAAACAGTCAGGCATGTTTTCCTGGAATGTAGCAAATATAATACAGAAAGAACATTTTTTTATAAGAGGCTATCAGAACTATTTTCTATTAAATCTTTCTTTGGCCAAAATGAGAACCACCAGCTGATCACAAAAGCAGTTTTACAGTTCCTGTATGATTCAGGGACATATATAAAAATATGACCGGTGACTCTGCCAGTTAAGTTTATGTCCTGCGGAGGGCAGTAATACGCCTAGTCGCATCTGCACTGCCAAAATCTTATATGAAGAAGAAGAAGAACAATTGGGAAACGCAGTTCCGTATCGTTTTATCCAATCTAAAATCTTTGGTTACATACAAAACGTGATGAAGATGAACTTCTCCAGTTAAGGACGACTTAACCCATATAAAGGTTTAAATGGGAACAAGCTGATCATCAAGGTTTAATGGGGAGATTGATTGCAAAAAGAATGTTTGGGCATACCGATTGACAACGACATTGCTAGCTAAACATGTCTATTACCTAACTAACGTCACGAAGTTTTATTTTAACTATCTGTAGTCGTTTGTCGAAAGCTTGCTAGAGATACGACATTGCTTTATCGGATGGCTGTGTAAAATATATCCGCTGTTAATATAACAGCAAAGTTGGCTGACTAGCTGAATAGTGAATATGACACCCAGATTGATATTAGCTAACGTTAGCTAGCGAAATATCACATTAACTCGTATGGTTGCAGGCCACTTAGCTGTGTAAGCCATCTAGTTAGAAATATAACGTTTGCTAGGTTATTTATATTTTTCGGTAGCTAGCTACATCACCTATTTACCTATTGAGCCTCAACAATTAGGGAAGTTTAGCCATTTGCACGCGTAAAGTTAGGCTTTCTGTTGGAATGGAATCGAGTTCAGCAGTGTGCTTCGAATGCCCACCACAAAAGTCAGTTGACCTTGTGCGCCCTCCTGCGAAGTCACGACGACCAACAAGAAAAAATGTCAGTATGGACATTATCTCAAGACGATATGGCATTTTATCCAAGGATGCTGGAACATTGCTCAGGAAAAATATGAAAATGCTTCGACAAATTATTCTTCAGGTATTTGTGGCTAGCCAGCTGTACTCGTTTAGTTCCTTCCACCAGGTAGAATTTGCTGATCGATGTCATTAAAACGGAGTTAACTGTCTTTCCTTCTAGGACACCACACATTTCACGAAGGTCTGGACAAGGCATTCAAAGTCACCAATCGCATATGAGAGTGGAAGAATTTACTTTGAAAACTACCGGTGTTGCTACAGTAGGTAATGTACTTTGATCACATATTTTTGCATGCACTTTAACATTCCTCACGTTATTGTCCTCTATTAGTTCAGGCATACGTATTTCTCTTTAATTGTCAACTTTATTGTAGTATTAATATTGCATGTAATCTGCATATAAATACCCAGGATTTTCTCTTCCACACCACAAATAGACTACTTTTTCCTACTTCTAGTATTCCTTCTAAGCCACAATACCTCTATGAATTACCGAAAGGCACCAAGGCGGAGAAGTTGGAAGATGCATTATTGTGTCAATGTCCACTTGTAAGTAAACTGACAGATTTTAATTTTTCCTGAGTGCCTTGCAAAATATTGACTCCCTTAAAGCTCAAGTATGCAGTTTTCCCCACATTTGTTGTTACAACATCCCTTTGCCCTGCCCACAGAGAAAGAGACACACCCCACAGACCTTGTTGTGAATATGAAAGTCTGCAAGATACAATTGCAGGATTACAGACTGGTATTGCTAAGATTACAGTAAAAATCATCTAAAATTCCAGGTAAAACAACAGAATCTTTTCTGTTGCATAACATTGTTAACGTTAGTCTTAACCAGGCTTTATCTGGCTACAGCAGGTAGCTACGCTTTGTGAAAAAGTAAGTACACCCTCAAACGGTAGTCAGTTTTTTTTGGACACATCTGGAAAGTTTATTTCATTTTAATTTCAACCATATTGATTGATTAAGGTAAACTAATTCAACAAATGATGCTATAAAAAAAGCAGACTTTGGAATCACTTAAAGGAGCTATATGTAACAAATTTACTGTACAAAATCATAAAATGACCATGATATGTCATCAGAGATTAAGGAAACATGCTAAGTTGAAATACTGGCTTCTCCGACAACAATGCTACAGCCAGTATGTTCTCCTTTGAAATTTCCATTCCGGGTCGAAACGTCTGTATTTGTTTTGGCCTGTGTGATTCACTATTCTCCGAGTTCACTCCGCCCACTGCCCATTACGAACAACCAGGTGTACTCCGGCACTCCGACAGCCAATTTACGAATGCCTAAGCTAAGTTCAACATCGTTTTCATTTAGCTAGCTAGCTCGCTAAAGATTTAAATATATATATGTATATAGTTACTAGCTAAACATACCACTAACGTTAGCTAGTGTGACCGTAAACATAGCCAGCCATGCATCTAGCTAACATTGACAGAGTTATAAAAAATCCACATGAGCTGGTTTATAATTTGCAAACAATAAATCAATTGCAAACGTATACATTAGCTGATCAACTTACAGTGTAGGACTCGTTGTCGCTTGTCATTGTCAAAATATAATAAGCTCGTCTCAAAATATAATGCTGCACTCGGCTCGTCTTGCGCTCGTGTTCGTTCAGTGTCCTCAACCTGGTGAGCTTCGAGTCTGGGGAGGAGGGGGCGGTGACAACTCTCCAATATTGTGAATTTGGACTGCAGTACCCATTTTAAACACTCGGTGTCAATGTTACATATAGCTCCTTTAAGCAATTAAAATGAACAAGATATCAAGAGTCTTCCAAACTTCCAAATTATTATATAATAATTGGACAATAATTTACACCTGTTTTGTGCACCAGACATCAATTTTAATCAATATATTTGATAGTAAAGGTAGGGGTGTCTTTTTCCAAAACAACTCAAGACTTGTCCTTCTACCGCTTTCTTTGCGAGGAGAAAGAGAAGAGGAAATGGCTGCAGCTGATTAGATTACTAAATGAAACAATAAGGCAAAGCTATCAATTGACCCTTTTGATGTACTGTTACAACTGCGACAAAATGTTTGGTAGGAAAACGTCTTTATAAAAGGTTTCCAGAGTGTCAATGTTAACAGCCCATGTTAGGTCTTTGAGCACTGGCAGGATATAGGGCAAGAGGGGTCCATATGACTAGGTGACCACTGTTAGCTCCGGTCAGGTGTAGGTTGCCCTGGATCTGATGCCAGTAGTTATGATCTAATCAAAAACGTCTCCGACGTAAAAAAAAATAATTTTAAAAGCCAATTTACTCACGCATAGCCTACAGAGCGCTGTCTACAAGTCCTTAATTACAACTTGCAGAAACTAGGCCTGCCTTTAAAAGTATTTATCAAAATGTGGCCAAGTTACAACTAACAATATTGCCTATCGTATCTCACACTAAATAAACTAGCTCTATTCCAAAGCAATGCTGTCCAAACTATTTATGCAACTATTTATTTAATGCAAATTGGCCCTGTGTTTCTTCATCTTAGCATGTGAAGAGATTGTGCCTCATGGAACAACATATGATTTCAATGAATGTTTTTAACAGTTGATGAATTACATTCCAGAAAGGATATGGTTATACTTTGTTGGCAAGTTTACTTTAGAAAATGTACAGGTTTTAAAATGTTAACTGCTGCTACAGATTTCATTACAATTCACAAACACATTTATATCAAGAAACATCATGTACAATAGAGAAAGGGGGGATGAATAAATTAATGCAGATAAAAATTAGTAATATTTTTACCTAGAAAATAGCGTACATACAGTTGAGCTCAAAATTATTCAAACCCCTTCACTTTTTGCACACTTTATTGTGTTGTAGATTTAATTTTAAATGGATAAAATAGCCCATCAATCTACACTCAATAACCCATAATGACAAAGTGAAAACATGTTTTTAGAAATTTTTGCAAATGTATTAAAAATCTAAAACTGAAATCTCATGTTCATAAGTATTCAAACCCTTTGCTTTAATGTATTTTTAAAGTATCATATTTCATATTTGGTCGCATATCCTTTACATGCTGATACATCCCAAAGTCTGTGACCCATCAACATCAAAATACTCTCGATATCTTATTTTCAGGTACTGTTACAAGTGATACAAAAACCTCTCTGCATTTGAATGGCTCTCTATGGGAATTGGGGGGTGAGACTAGATTCAGCTGTAAATTATGCTGGCACAGTATGGAACACATGACTGGCGAAATGGCTGTAAGTCATCAAGCGTCTAAGGCAGGGATCTCAAACTCCAGTCCTGGAGGGCCACTGTGTCTGCTGGTTTTTGTGATTTCCTTTCAATCAGCAGCCAATTTAGGCCTTGGAAACAAGGTGTGCAGACTCTTTAGCCAATCAATGACTTAAATTAAACACTTAAGTGCAGGAACACATCGAAAACCAGCAGACACAGCGGCCCTCCAGGATTTGAGTTTGAGATCCCTGGTCTAAGGTATCAAATGAGCCCCAAACCATCACTCTACAGCCAGATATGGAGTAGATGTGGATGGATCACTTTAAAGGGATAGTTCGGAATTTTGGACATAATGTCTCAATTACGACTTACCCATGATGTAGTTGATTGATGGAAACCATTTTCAGCTAATTTCATGCTGTCCCTTCTTTTGGACATACACACGTTGCTAATGCTGGTGCAACTCTATGGTAACCGGTAGCATCCACTACCAAACGCACTTAAACACTCCACAGTGCACCCAAAGCAAATAAAATATGACGACAGTCTATCTGGGTTATTTTGAGTGTTTATACCATCATTTTTGAAGTCAAACTCCAAACTCCACTTATTAATGATGAATAATGCATGAAGATAATGACATCAAGAGACATGCATACAGAATACATGCATTCAAAATAAATGCATGCAGACATTCGCGTAAGCATAACGCCCTGTTCTGACGAGAATGAGAACATTTCTCCTATTACCAATAGCCTGCAATTACATTAAAAGAGTTTGTAGATGAGCTGTATTTAATGTCTAATGAAATACAATGAATAGTTTAGTTTTCTGTAGTGCAATGGATGTATAAGGCATGTTGATTCGCTTCGTAGTAGCCTAGCTTGTACCTGCTTCCTGACTAGCAGCTGACTGACGTTTCTCTGGCAAAACTAACTTTGGCTAACAAGCTTAATTGGACAACGCATCTTAGCCAGAAAGAAAACAATAGATACTACTAAGAAAGTAGCCTACCAGAGATTATTCTTCTATTATTATTATAATTAAAGTGTTTGCAGTAAGCTACATTGTCTGCAGAGTAGCGTAGACTAGAGCAATGTTCGGAGTCTAACTATCTAAAGTGACTAACCATGAAACAGATATTTTTGGGTAATTGAAGGTTTATAACTCCGATCTCTTAAGGGATTGCAGCTTAATAGAAACTTATAGTGTAATACATCAATTCTTAATGTACTATTGTAAATTGTTAATTTTCCTAGTAGTTCATTTTATGGTGACATTGTGTTATGTGTGAAAAGGATAAACTGAACAGAGCTGAAGTGAAGAAATGAATGAAGACATAATAAATAAATGTTGGCTGAGGTGAGCGTTGAAGGTTCGGTTTCCACAGTGATTCAGACATGACCGAGGCGCAAGAGGACAGCAGGCTTCACACAGACACATTTTTTGTTGGCATTTGTGTGAGATTAAAACATGTAGCCAATGGCACGGTTATTTATAGAATTATTATTATTATTTTTTTTTTTTACATTAATGCAACAACGCAATGTTAACCAGATGATTCTGGTTGAAACTTTTTTTCTTTGCTTGACAAATGGCCATGGGATACCTGTTCCCATAACGTTAGCTAGCCTATTGCATTACTGCCCTAGTGTCCAGTGACTGAATTGTTTAACTCACAGGCTGCAAGTGAACAGTTAATATTGTAAACGTGTCTTTGCCTTTGCAATTAAAAAACATTCTTGTATGAGAAAAACAGAACATGTGCACACTGTTTGAGTCCAAAATGAAATTACACTTTAGTACCAACGAACCCACGACTCTCGCATACTAAAGCTTGACGCTAACCAGAAGACCAAAGGGGTACAGTCACATTGGCTATAGGCCATTGATATTGGCTATAGGCCATTTGTCAATGTCCGTCTGACTTTCACCATTTCGCTGTAGTACAAGTGAAATAGGCTACAAGTGAAACATTGAACAGTTAATATTGGAAATGTCTTTTGCCTTTGCAATAAAAATACGTTTGTTAATGTGAAAATAATAAATGAGTAATAAATGAGAAGTATTTAACAGTTGCACATTGTTTTTGTCGAAAATAAATTTGTGTCCTGTTGGGCTCGAACCCCCAATCCTCTGTGTGAGAGGCAGCAACTGTAACCAGTAGGCCACAGTAGCTTCATTGAATACACAAAGCCATATAGCGGTTTTGTCTGTGATTCTGTGATGTGTGCACATTAGTTTGAAGCATTTTTATTGGGCGATAAACTTGGGAGAGCAGGTATGCGATGTTATCCAATGGGGAGAATTATTCTTTGAGGGTACGGAGGCAGGCAGGTAGTGAGGGTCTCTGGGTAAGCAGGAAAAATGGGAAGAAGCAGAAGGAGAAAAACCGGAAAATAACCCAAGTTTGGGGCTTTATTGTGTGGTATTGAAGTTCTATCTGAATGCTGTGTGGTTACATGAGGTCAGAACATACAGAAGTTAATGTTTTTAAGGGCTGAGAGTCTGTGGTCATTGTGGTTACTTCTGTAAGAAACCCTGAAACGTGCCAAACTCTCGGTGCTGTATAGGTATGGGGCATGCCCCGCCAAGCTGTAACTTGTTGGATGGCATACCTGCCATCCCAATTTTGTTTTAGTCTCTGGGAACCAGTCACTTCATCTAAATTCAGGAAAAAAAATCACTACTCTTTGCTGCCTGCAGGGGATAGTCTTAGTTCTGGCTGACCATGGACACTTGACCTCAATTATGGTTTTCTCTCAGAAGAGTTCTTTCTATTTTTAACTAAACATGACCGTTCCCCGATATTTTTCAAAAAGAAGTCGCATACTCTAGCTTTAAATTACCATTTTGTTAAGTTACGATTGAAAACACGTACACGTTTTTGTAAATTTAGTCTTTTTAAATGTATTAATCTATTTGGTTTTAATCATGTGGAGTATGTTGAGTAGATCAGAAATTATCATTCCTATTAAAAAGTGTCATGTTTGTTCTTTAGTAAGGCACAGTATTTGTGCACAATTCCTATTCGGGAAGGAATTCCAATCTCAGCGATCATCTTTTTTAAATTTTTTTTATCCTTTATTAATACCTTCACATTTGCATTTTTTATTTTGACTCAAATTGGATTTTGCCAGCACTGAACACTGACACACACAACCTGTGTAATGTTACTCCCATTTCCTTATGGTTCATTTTTCAGTTTCGACTGTGTTGTACAGTAGGCTTTACAGCCTAGGAACCTCAATAAAACTAATTTCTGTTCTGCTTCTCCTCACTGATTACACACACAAACTTTACACCTGTCTTTAGATATTAGTTTCAAAGATTATAACATACTGCTGACCTCTCCATCATCTACTGCTGTCTGTATCTGGACTGGTCTCTCTCCTCTTGGTGCCTGTGTCTGGTCTCTCCTCTTGCTGCCTGTGTCTGGTCTCTCACCTCTTGCTGTTAGGTGCAGGTGGGGGGGAAGGACCCAAACGCAGGCAGAAGTACGAAAAACCGAAGTTTAATGAGGGCAAGGCAGCAATCCGTAGTAAGACAGGCAGGGTCAAAAAACCGGGGAGACAGGCAACAAAACAAATCAGTCCAAAGAATGGTCAAGGAACAGGCAGGGGTCGTAACCGGGAAGGTACAGCAAAGGTACAAAAGCGGAATCCAAAAACTGGGTCGCGAGAACACAGGCAGGGGTCCAAACCGGGGAGTCGTAGGAGGAACATAAAGAAAACAAAACAGACTGGATACAAAACAAAAGAACAGGCAAAAAACTAGGGAAACAAAAACTAGGAAACAGATACTCGGAAATAAACAAACAACTCGGCAGATACTTGGAGGAACAGAAAGAAACACAGTCGCAAAATATTTAGTAAAAGGAACTCACGAAGACAGACTGAAATAACAAGGTTTAAATACACAGGGAGAAGATTACACAAAAGGAATCAGGTGTGAAGGGGAGGGGAAATGGGAGAGTACACAGGTGAGAACAATGAGGGTTAACCAGGACCAATAATACAATGACGGGGGAAACGTAAGACACGGACTGGAATACACATAGACACAATGATAACAAACGGCCTGGGGTTAGCAGGTAAACAAGTGCACAGCTCCGAGGGGAGAACACGAATGTGGACACGTGCAGAGAATGCGAAATGAGATAGATACAGGGACAGGATAACAAGGAGGGAAATGACAGCTGCAGGTAGAAACTCAAGATGAATTAGTAATTAGTAATGTTAGTAGCGAACTCAAAAACCCTAATGTTAGTAGGTTAGCTGGTTAGTATTATATACACGTTAGTTTGTTAGCAGGTTAGTATTGAATCTAATCTAACAGTTAGTATGATTAGTACATTAGTATTATATACAAATATAAATAAAGCCAGAAGGAAGAAAACGAGATACAAAATACAGAGGAAACCCGAATGTTCCCAAAATCACCCGAATAGTGCAATGAAAAAGACAGGGAGTGGAATCTCAGAAAACATGGAACGCGGACTGACAATCGCAAGGGAAAAGAAATCAGGAAAAATAATAATAAAGAATAAACAGACAGACAAATTACAAGATCCTAACACTTGCTGCCTGTGTCTGGTCTCTCTCCCCTCTTGCTGCCTGTGTCTGGTCTCTCCTCTTGCTGCCTGTGTCTGGTCTCTCTTTCCTTTTGCTGCCTGTGTTAGGTCTCTCCTCTTGCTGCCTTTGTCTGGTCTCTCTCCTCTTGTGCCTGTGTCTGGTCTCCCTCCCCTCTTGCTGCCTGTGTCTGGTTTCTCTCCCTTCTTGCTGCCTGTGTCTGGTCTATCTCCCCTCTTGCTCTGTGTCTGGTCTCTCTCCCCTCTTGCTGCTTGTGTCTGGTCTCTCTTCCCTCTTGCTGCCTGTCTGGTCTCTCTTCCTTCTTGCTGCCTGTTCCTGGTCTTTCTCCCCTCTTGCTGCCTGTGTCTGGTCTCTCTCCCCTCTAGCTGCCTTTGTCTGGTCTCTCTTCCCTCTTGCTGCCTGTGTCTGGTCTCTCCCCTCTTGCTGCCTGTGTCTGGTCTCTCTTCCCTCTTGCTGCCTGTGTCTGGTCTTTCTCCCCTCTTGCTGCCTGTGTCTGGTCTATCTCCCCTCTAGCTGCCTTTGTCTGGTCTCTCTTCCCTCTTGCTGCCTGTGTCTAGTCTCTCTCTCCCATCTAGCTGCCTGTGTCTGGTCTCTCTTCCCTCTTGCTGCCTGTGTCTGGTCTCTCTCCCCTCTTTCTGCCTGTGTCTCTCCCTTCTTGCTGCCTGTGTCTGGTCTCTCCCATCTAGCTGCATGTGTCTGGTCTCTCCCTTCTTGGTGCCTGTGTGTGGTCTCTCCCATCTAGCTGCCTGTGTCTGGTCTCTCTTCCCTCTTGCTGCCTGTGTCTGGTCTCTCTCCCCTCTTTCTGCCTGTGTCTCTCCCTTCTTGCTGCCTGTGTCTGGTCTCTCCCCTCTTTCTGCCTGTGTCTGGTCTCTCCCTTCTTGGTGCCTGTGTGTGGTCTCTCCCATCTAGCTGCCTGTGTCTGGTCTCTTTCCCCTCTTTCTGCCTGTGTATGGTCTCCCTTCTTGCTGCCTGTGTCTGGTCTCTCTCTCTCCCTTCTTGCTGCCTGTGTCTGGTCTCTCTCTCCCCTCTTGCTGCCTGTGTCTGGTCTCTCTCTCCCCTCTTGCTGCCTGTGTCTGGTCTCTCTCTCCCCTCTAGCTGCCTGTGTCTGGCCTTTCTCCCCTCTTGATGCCTGTGTCTGGTCTCTCTCCCCTCTAGCTGCCTTTGTCTGGTCTCTCTTCCCTCTTGCTGCCTGTATCTGGTCTCTCCCTTCTTGCTGCCTGTGTCTGGTCTCTCCCATCTAGCTGCCTGTGTCTGGTCTCTTTCCCCTCTTTCTGCCTGTGTCTGGTCTCTCCCTTCTTGCTGCCTGTGTCTGGTCTCTCCCTTCTTGCTGCCTGTGTCTGGTCTCTCCCCTCTTGCTGCCTGTGTCTGGTTTTTCTCCCCTTTTGCTGCCTGTGTCTGGTCTCTCTCCCATCTAGCTGCCTGTGTCTGGTCTCTCTCCCATCTAGCTGCCTGTGTCTGGTCTCTCTCCCATCTAGCTGCCTGTGTCTGGTCTCTCTCCCATCTAGCTGCCTGTGTCTGGGTCTCTCTCCCATCTAGCTGCCTGTGTCAGGTCTCTTTCCCCTTTTTCTGCATATGTCTGGTCTCTCTCTCCCCTCTTGCTGCCTGTGTCTGGTCTCTCTCCCCTCTAGCTGCCTGTGTCTGGTCTTTCTCCCCTCTTGCTGCCTGTGTCTGGTCTTTCTCCCCTCTTTCTGCCTGTGTCTGGTCTCTCCCTTGCTGCCTGTGTCTGGTCTCTTTCCCCTCTTTCTGCCTGTGTCTGGTCTCTCCCTTCTTGCTGCATATGTCTGGTCTCTCTCTCCCTTCTTGCTGCCTGTGTCTGGTCTCTCTCTCCCCTCTTGCTGCCTGTGTCTGGGTTTTCTCCCCTCTTGCTGCCTGTGTCTGGTCTCTCTCCCCTCTAGCTGCCTGTGTCTGGTCTCTCTCCCATCTAGCTGCCTGTGTCTGGTCTCTCTCCCATCTAGCTGCCTGTGTCTGGGTCTCTCTCCCATCTAGCTGCCTGTGTCAGGTCTCATTCCCCTCTTTCTGCCTGTGTCTGTTCTCTCCCTCCTTGCTGCCTGTGTCTGGTCTTTCTCCCCTCTTGCTGCCTGTGTCTGGTTTCTCTCCCTTCTTGCTGCCTGTGTCTGGCCTATCTCCCCTCTTGCTCTGTGTCTGGTCTCTCTCCCCTCTTGTTGCCTGTGTCTGGTCTCTCTCCCCTGTTGCTGCTTGTGTCTGGTCTCTCTCCCCTCTTGCTGCCTGTGTCTGGTCTCTCTTCCCTCTTGCTGCCTGTGTCTGGTCTTTCTCCCCTCTTGCTGCCTGTGTCTGGTCTTTCTCCCCTCTTGCTGCCTGTGTCTGGTCTCTCTCCCCTCTAGCTGCCTTTGTTTGGTCTCTCTCCCCTCTAGCTGCCTTTGTTTGGTCTCTCTTCCCTCTTGCTGCCTGTGTCTGGTCTCTCTCTCCCTTCTTGCTACCTGTGTCTGGTCTCTCCCCTCTTGCTGCCTGTGTCTGGTTTTTCTCCCCTTTTGCTGCCTGTGTCTGGTCTCTCTCCCATCTAGCTGCCTGTGTCTGGTCTTTCTCCCCTCTTGCTGCCTGTGTCTGGTCTCTCTCCCCTCTTGCTCTGTGTCTGGTCTCCCTCCCCTCTTGCTGCCTGTGTCTGGTTTCTCTCCCTTCTTGCTGCCTGTGTCTGGCCTATCTCCCCTCTTGCTCTGTGTCTGGTCTCTCTCCCCTCTTGCTGCCTGTGTCTGGTCTCTCTCCCCTGTTGCTGCTTGTGTCTGGTCTCTCTCCCATATAGCTGTCTGTGTCTGGTTTCTTTCCCCTCTTTCTGCCTGTGTCTGGTCTCTCCCTTCTTGCTGCATATGTCTGGTCTCTCTCTCCCCTCTTGCTGCCTGTGTCTGGTCTCTCTCCCCTCTAGCTGCCTGTGTCTGGTCTCTCTCCCCTCTAGCTGCCTGTGTCTGGTCTTTCTCCCCTCTTGCTGCCTGTGTCTGGTCTCTCTCCCCTCTTGCTCTGTGTCTGGTCTCCCTCCCCTCTTGCTGCCTGTGTCTGGTCTCTCCCTTCTTGCTGCCTGTGTCTGGTCTCTCCCCTCTTGCTGCCTGTGTCTGGTTTTTCTCCCCTTTTGCTGCCTGTGTCTGGTCTCTCTCCCATCTAGCTGCCTG
Organism: Synaphobranchus kaupii; assembly: GCA_029718625.1. NCBI lineage: Eukaryota > Metazoa > Chordata > Actinopteri > Anguilliformes > Synaphobranchidae > Synaphobranchus > Synaphobranchus kaupii. The sequence continues at coordinate 36,955,796 of CM056383.1, read as the reverse complement.
TGTCTGGTCTCTCTCCCATCTAGCTGCCTGTGTCTGGTCTCTCTCCCATCTAGCTGCCTGTGTCTGGTCTCTCTCCCATCTAGCTGCCTGTGTCTGGGTCTCTCTCCCATCTAGCTGCCTGTGTCAGGTCTCTTTCCCCTTTTTCTGCATATGTCTGGTCTCTCTCTCCCCTCTTGCTGCCTGTGTCTGGTCTCTCTCCCCTCTAGCTGCCTGTGTCTGGTCTTTCTCCCCTCTTGCTGCCTGTGTCTGGTCTTTCTCCCCTCTTTCTGCCTGTGTCTGGTCTCTCCCTTGCTGCCTGTGTCTGGTCTCTTTCCCCTCTTTCTGCCTGTGTCTGGTCTCTCCCTTCTTGCTGCATATGTCTGGTCTCTCTCTCCCTTCTTGCTGCCTGTGTCTGGTCTCTCTCTCCCCTCTTGCTGCCTGTGTCTGGGTTTTCTCCCCTCTTGCTGCCTGTGTCTGGTCTCTCTCCCCTCTAGCTGCCTGTGTCTGGTCTCTCTCCCATCTAGCTGCCTGTGTCTGGTCTCTCTCCCATCTAGCTGCCTGTGTCTGGGTCTCTCTCCCATCTAGCTGCCTGTGTCAGGTCTCATTCCCCTCTTTCTGCCTGTGTCTGTTCTCTCCCTCCTTGCTGCCTGTGTCTGGTCTTTCTCCCCTCTTGCTGCCTGTGTCTGGTTTCTCTCCCTTCTTGCTGCCTGTGTCTGGCCTATCTCCCCTCTTGCTCTGTGTCTGGTCTCTCTCCCCTCTTGTTGCCTGTGTCTGGTCTCTCTCCCCTGTTGCTGCTTGTGTCTGGTCTCTCTCCCCTCTTGCTGCCTGTGTCTGGTCTCTCTTCCCTCTTGCTGCCTGTGTCTGGTCTTTCTCCCCTCTTGCTGCCTGTGTCTGGTCTTTCTCCCCTCTTGCTGCCTGTGTCTGGTCTCTCTCCCCTCTAGCTGCCTTTGTTTGGTCTCTCTCCCCTCTAGCTGCCTTTGTTTGGTCTCTCTTCCCTCTTGCTGCCTGTGTCTGGTCTCTCTCTCCCTTCTTGCTACCTGTGTCTGGTCTCTCCCCTCTTGCTGCCTGTGTCTGGTTTTTCTCCCCTTTTGCTGCCTGTGTCTGGTCTCTCTCCCATCTAGCTGCCTGTGTCTGGTCTTTCTCCCCTCTTGCTGCCTGTGTCTGGTCTCTCTCCCCTCTTGCTCTGTGTCTGGTCTCCCTCCCCTCTTGCTGCCTGTGTCTGGTTTCTCTCCCTTCTTGCTGCCTGTGTCTGGCCTATCTCCCCTCTTGCTCTGTGTCTGGTCTCTCTCCCCTCTTGCTGCCTGTGTCTGGTCTCTCTCCCCTGTTGCTGCTTGTGTCTGGTCTCTCTCCCATATAGCTGTCTGTGTCTGGTTTCTTTCCCCTCTTTCTGCCTGTGTCTGGTCTCTCCCTTCTTGCTGCATATGTCTGGTCTCTCTCTCCCCTCTTGCTGCCTGTGTCTGGTCTCTCTCCCCTCTAGCTGCCTGTGTCTGGTCTCTCTCCCCTCTAGCTGCCTGTGTCTGGTCTTTCTCCCCTCTTGCTGCCTGTGTCTGGTCTCTCTCCCCTCTTGCTCTGTGTCTGGTCTCCCTCCCCTCTTGCTGCCTGTGTCTGGTTTCTCTCCCTTCTTGCTGCCTGTGTCTGGCCTATCTCCCCTCTTGCTCTGTGTCTGGTCTCTCTCCCCTCTTGCTGCCTGTGTCTGGTCTCTCTCCCCTGTTGCTGCTTGTGTCTGGTCTCTCTCCCCTCTTGCTGCCTGTGTCTGGTCTCTCTTCCCTCTTGCTGCCTGTGTCTGGTCTTTCTCCCCTCTTGCTGCCTGTGTCTGGTCTTTCTCCCCTCTTGCTGCCTGTGTCTGGTCTTTTTCCCCTCTTTCTGCCTGTGTCTGGTCTCTCCCTTCTTGCTGCATATGTCTGGTCTCTCTCTCCCTTCTTGCTCTGTGTCTGGTCTCTCTCCCCTCTTGCACTGTGTCTGGTCTCCCTCCCCTCTTGCTGCCTGTGTCTGGTTTAGCTAAATCTTCTCATTATCTAAATGCTATCAGTGGGGGTAATTCATCCGCTTTCTGGAAAGCATTTAAATCACTAAAAAACAAAAATCCTCTGCCTCTCTTCCTCAGAAAATAATCTCAAATTCGATTACTATTACTGATAGAGAGGAAATTAGTGATGCCATTAATCAGCACTTCCTTTCTGCTGGTTGTTTGTTTGATAGAAACTTTGCAGCACATAGTTGTAATATGAACACCTCTCTACCTAGCTCTGGTAGTCAGAATGTCTGTCAAACAGCCCCCCCCTACAGCTTGCATAAATAAATTGCTTAATCATACATTTTCTTTTAGATCCTTCTCCACATTGGAAGTTTGGAAAGCCTTAACTAAAATTGACGTTAGGAAAGCAACAGGGACTGATAAGCTTGAGCCATACCTTCTGCGTCTCTCTGCCGATCTGATTGCTGAACCATTGGCCCAAATCTTCAATATGTCGATTCGTTCTGGTTCAATCCCTAAGACTTGGAACGCAACTAAAGTACTCCCACTTCACAAGGGTGGTGACCGTTGCGATATGAATAATTATCGCCCTATATCTAGGCTTTCATGTCTTGCAAAAATTTTAGAAACTCTAATCAATTCTCAGTTACATTCGTTTTTATCCTTACATGGTATTTTAAATGTACATCAATCAGGTTTTAGAACCGGACATAGCACTATCTCAGCTGCATCCTTATTAATTAATGACATAGTGAGCTCGCCTGATAAAAAGCTTCACTGTGCAGCCCTCTACATCGACCTATCGAAAGCCTTCGATACTGTTGACCATGAGTTGCTCTTACAAAGGCTATCTGCCATTGGTCTTGATAGCTCTGCTTGCAAGATAATCACATCCTGCTTATGTCAAAATGATGGATGGGCATATTTGCATAATATGATGAATATTAATGAGGTTATGAAAAAATATAAGTACGCATAAAAAATGTAAATTAATTTAAATTTTTTTCATTATTATTTTAAATTTTTTAATTTATGATGTATTATTATTATTCGGGGTGTCGTGGGGGCGTTGTTTCAAGGGGGGATGTATTGGCATAGTGATGTCATTTTATTGGGGGGTGGTTGTTGTTAACGTTGTTTTATGGTGGGTTGCTTGGGGAAAACGTGTTGATATTTTTTTTTTTTTTTTTTATTAGAACAACATCGTGAAAAAGTACTGGTATATATATATATATAAATGTATAGGTTAGTGGCAATAGTTTTAAGTTTTTATTTTTTTATTTAATTTTTTTAAAAGTTTGTGTTAGCAGAAACGTTTTAAAAGAATTCAAGCAGGTTGTTAAATAGCTGTAGGCTATAGCAAGTTAGTTGTCTGAAAGAAAAAGAAAGAAAGCATGCCATTTTTAAAAATGTTTGTTAGAGTTGAAGGAAAAAACTCTGACAAGTTTTTGAGATGTGTGCGAATGGCGCCGTAGAGAGAGACCGTAGCCATGGTCTTAGAATATTTTTTGAAGTCCGGGTTTGTGTAAAGTCTTAAAACTGTGTAAAATAGCCAAGCGGTAGGCTATATCTAAAAAAGCAAGTTTTCTAAAAGAAAGCCTAGGAGGACTCGAAAGAAAGACTAGAAAGAATCAAAAATAAAAGAATAGGCTATGTAACGTTTTACAGAATTAAAACGCAAAACCTAAAATTACCCCGTAGTATCCGCTTCCTGTCCCCTATGAAATTGACGGACGTTTACACGAGCCAATGTGCTGGATAGGGCTGGAAAGCTTATGTCAAGCCGGGTTCTGAAGGCTAACAGCAGCTGCTGGAAGGGGGTTAGAGGCAACCTTTGAGCGACACGGAACAGCTGTATTCCTGGCGGGAAGCTCCACAAACTTTTGAATCAAAGAAAGAATAGTGCTATACATATAGCATAGACTAGAAATATTTCAACAGGCCGCAAAATGCCCCGAACCCCATTGAAAAGGCGGCTATCTACCCTAACCGTCTATATGTCCCTATAATGTTGTTCAATGGGTCAGAATCATGAAACAAAACTTTTGGGTATTTGTACAAGGTTTTGTAATAGGGCAATACTTAGAGCCAATATGACTGTTTAGTATCGATGGGCTTGTAAAAAAATGGGTTATTCAATTTAAACAGGATTGAGTCGGCATATATAACCTGTATTGTTTAAACGTAACTCTTAATTTTGGGGCTACAATCACGGGGGTGGGGTCCAGCTGTACCGCTGACTACAGGTTTCACGGATTGTATAAAGCGCCGACTTTTTGAACTGATCTATAGCCGAAACAGACGTTGAAACTATCGCCTGTAATCAACCTACAAAAAGAAGCATGTCTACCTCAGAAAACTCAACACCGAAATCTCCAGAGGTTGTGGCTAACAAGACCGTTTTGCGGAGACCAAAAAAACCTTTTGCAGCGATGTCAAGACTTCAAAAACATTCAACCTGTGTGAGGGGGAGTTGTACAGTGAAAATACAGAGTCTGTAGTATTTGTGCACAAGGACTGGCTTAAATTCAAACAATGCTACAAAAATGTTGTGGACGATGTAATTTTCTGAGCTGTTCGGAGGACTGCAGCGTGATGTGTGTGTCAGCGCTCGAAACGGCTAAAAAACAGTTAATTACCGAGACCTATGAATAAAGAGACATTGGGGATACTCTAATTGTCTTTCAGTTTGAAGACCTGCACTTCTTGAACAAGGCTATTGAGCAAGCCGATAATGTGTTTGAGGATCATCGGATTTGGAGATCAATGGCCTGTGTGAAATTGAACTTGTGTGCGAGGTTTAATGCCGTGGTTGAAGATGAAGAAGACAAAAAGGAAAATGTCCCGCCACCAACACCCTTTGTCTCTGATGACGAAGACTCTACAACAAGTTTTGTGTAAATAACTTGTCAAAACGTGTAATCAAAAATTGTTTTAAAAGTTTTTAGATTGTGTGTGTGTGTGTGTGTGTGTGTGGGTGGGTGTTTTAATATAAATGTATACAGAATGTCTTTTTGATTGATTTTGTGAACTTTAAAATAAAAAAGCCTTGTGGATGGATCACTGCAAGGGTTATTTCTCCGGACTCATTTTCCTATAGAACTCTATGGGGAAAAAAGTCAGGAGAAACAACCCTTAAAGTGATCCATCCACATCTACTCCATATCTGGCAACAGAGTGATGGTTTGGGGCTCGTTTGATAGCTCAGACCCTTGATAACTTACAGCCATTTAGCCAGCCATGTGTTCCATACTGTACCAGTGTAATTTACAGCTGAATCTAGTCTCACCCCCCAATTTCCATAGAGATCCATTCAAATGCAGAGAGGTTATAGTATCGCTTGTAACAGTACCTGAAAATAAGATATCGACAGTTTTTTGATGTTGATGGTCACAGACTTCAGGAAGTAACAGCATGTAAAGGATATGCGACCAAATATGAAATATGATACTGTAAAAATACGTTAAAGCAAAGGGTATGAATACTTATGTAAATGAGAAATTTTATTTTTTTATTTTTAATAAATTTGCAAAAATCTCAAAAAAACTTTTTTCACATTGTCATTATGGGGTGTTGTGTGTAGAATTTTGAGGGAAAAAATGAATTTAATCAATTTTGGAATAAGGCTGTAACAGAACAAAATGTGGAAAAAGTGAAGCGCTGTGAATACTTTCCGGATGCACTGTACACCTCCCCCTCGATAAGTCACGCGGATAACTCGCGGTTGTGCAGTTGGCTCCCAATTTATGAATGCATTGAATATCTGTACTGTGATATTACTGATGCTATTGAACAGAATAGACGCGACCGTAACGTTAACTAGTCTCTCACAAGCTTGGCATGCATGCAGCTTTGAGATCAATAGCACGCAGCGCATGCCGGATGATTGGTCTCAATAGTAACAGTCACCTGTTTGCGTTGTCAATCGATAGTGGATACAGCGTGCTTTCTCGGACAAGAGAACTTCGGACTTTCATTTGACTCATTTGATCAAGTCAGGTTGAGAAAAGAAAAAAAAACACTGCTCCATTAATTCTGTCAATTTGGTTTATAATACATAATTTGCAAAGAAACAGCGTGTGCTGCATTCCATACATCTTTAAAATAGACTTTTTAATGACATTTTTATTCCTCAGCCTTTAATTTGCGGTAATTGCATTTATTTTCGATAAGTCGCCCACCTCGTTAACTTGCGCTTTTTTGATGAAGGGATAAATAATTAATTAATAATTAATCATTTGATAAATGAAGGGAAAAAGAAACCTTCCTGTCACAGACAGTTGATTATAGCCTAAATGTTCCAAGAATAAAGGTGGCTAATTTTTGTTCTTGAAATTTGTTCTTTTTTTCTCTCCAAAAAATATTGGAATCGGAATCGATAAAATTGAAACGATACCCACCCCTAGCCGACAGTGATGGACAGGTCTAGGAGCGGGGAGGTCTTGTATGGAGATAGGATGTAAACAAAGAGAGGGCAGTTCCAGAGATGCCCATCTCAGCCAGTGTGGAGATCAGGAGTTTGTGGTTGACCGTGTCGAACGCTGCAGACAGGTCAAGGAGAATCAGGACAGAGGAGAGGGAGGATGCTCTGGCAGTGGCGAGTGCCTCGGACACAGCCAGGAGCGCAGTTTCAGTGGAATGCCTGGTTCTGAAGCCGGACTGATGAGGGTCGAGCAGGTTGTTCTGGTGAAGGAAAACTGACAGTTGGTTAAGGACAGCTCGTTCAAGAGCTTTGGACAGAAAGGGCAGGAGAGACACAAATAAAGAAATAAAGAAATGGTCCGATACATGGAGCGGAGTCACCGTGAGTTCACGGTTTACAGAGTCCAGCGCTCTTAATAAACCCGCAAAAACATCATGCTCTACAGCTTCATTACTTGGTTCATGTGTGTTAATAGAGGCTTGATTAACATCATTAACAAGAGCTAAGAGATGTGGGTTAACATTTTCATGCGGTAAATCTAATTGGTTAGGGTCCTGGTTTTCAGCATTTTCTCTGGCCCCCTGAACACGAACACGTAGAAGTTCTTTTAGGAGCCTTTTTTTTTTGTAATAGTCTGTCAAAAATGTTCACAATTTGACCCAATATACCTAAGATCCTATCGTTCTGTTTCATCTGGTCTGAGACAGTCGCAGGAGGTGTCCTGTTCTCCTCTGTTTGGTCGGCTGCTGTTGTTGTCTTTGGGACTGACGATGTCCGTGGTCCTGGGCTCACGCGTTTGTTAGGCCGGCTTTCGTTAGATGTATTTAAAATATCCTGGTCGATCACCACACCCAATAATTCGTCATCCGTTATTTCATCCGTTATTTCACCGTCTGTAAGGGAAAAAAAAAAAAAATTACATTAAAAATTAAAATTAAAAATCAAATTACAAAATTAAAAAATTAAAAATTTAAATTAAAAATCAAATTACAAAATAAATAAAAAAAGACTTAAATAAGCAAACATTTATTTTAAAACACACACACACACGCAAACATTTTGTTTAGGAGAAAACTTATATCTCACCACTTTTTCTCTTCTGTCCTTTAGGCCTGCAAGGTGTTGTCTCTGTAACCGTCTCTAGAGGGTTTTCAGGGCCTTTTTAACAATAAAAATAAAATCTGAAAAAATAAAACACATAAACAGATATTGAACAAAGTACTTAAAAGTTTCATACTCTGAATATAACTGTAGCGAAGATCGTCTTCTGAAGCTAATACCTGGGCATATACAAGTTTCCTAGGCCTCGTGTACACTGTATCATTTTTAAACATCATCAAGGGTCTGACGTATCAAACAAGCCTTAAACCATCACTCTGCTGCCAGAAATACAGTAGATATGGATGGATAACTTGAAGGGTTGTTTCTCCTGACAAATTTTCCTATTGAACTCTATGGAAAAATAAGTCAGGAGAAGAAACCCTTCAAGTTATCCATCCATATCTACTGTATTTCTGGCAGCAGAGTGATGGTTTAAGGCTTGTTTGATACGTCAGACCCTTGATGACTTAGAGCCATTTAGCCAACCATGTGTTCCACACTGTTCCAGTGTAATTTAAAGCAAAATCTAGTCCCACCCCCCAATTCCCATAGAGATCCATTCAAATGCAAAGGTTATAGTATCGCTTCTAAGAGTACCTGGAAATAAGATATCAGGAGTCTTTTGATATCCTTTTATACAGTCATGATGGCATCATCCTTTTACCTGTGGAATACCTGTTTACCACAGAAGTTGTTTGAGAGAATGGCAAGAATGTGCAAAGCCGTTATCAAAGCAAAGGGTGGCTACTTTGAAGAATCTAAAATATAAGGCTTTTTTTTTATTTGTTTAACCCTTTTTTGGTTTTTGCATAATTTAATTTGTGTTATCTCATAGTTTTGATGTCTTTACTATTCCAAAATGTGGAAAACAGTAAGAATAACAGAAAAAAACCTTCTATGAGTAGGTGTGTCCAAACTTTTGACTGGTACTGTATATATATATACAGTCAAGCCGGAAAGTCTCCCCACCCTTTCACCTTCTCCACGTTTTATTACGTTACAGACTTATACTACAATAGATTGAGTTCATTTTTTGCCTCAAACATCTACACACAACACCCCATAATGACAATGTGAAAAAAGTTTTTTTGAGATTTTAGCAAATTTATTAAAAATAAAAAACTAAAATTTCTCATTTACATAAGTATTCATACCCTTTGCTTTAACGTATTTTTAAAGTATCATATTTCGTATTTGGTCGCATATCCTTTACATGCTGTTACTTCCTGAAGTCTGTGACCATCAACATCAAAAAACTGTCGATATCTTATTTTCAGGTACTGTTACAAGCGATACTATAACCTCTCTGCATTTGAATGGATCTCTATGGAAATTGGGGGGTGAGACTAGATTCAGCTGTAAATTACACTGGTACAGTATGGAACACATGGCTGGCTAAATGGCTGTAAGTTATCAAGGGTCTGAGCTATCAAACGAGCCCCAAACCATCACTCTGTTGCCAGATATGGAGTAGATGTGGATGGATCACTTTAAGGGTTGTTTCTCCTGACTTTTTTCCCCATAGAGTTCTATAGGAAAATGAGTCCGGAGAAATAACCCTTGCAGTGATCCATCCACATCTACTCCATATCTGGCAACAGAGTGATGGTTTGGGGCTCGTTTGATAGCTCAGACCCTTGATAACTTACAGCCATTTAGCCAGCCATGTGTTCCATACTGTACCAGTGTAATTTACAGCTGAATCTAGTCTCACCCCCCAATTTCCATAGAGATCCATTCAAATGCAGAGAGGTTATAGTATCGCTTGTAACAGTACCTGAAAATAAGATATCGACAGTTTTTTGATGTTGATGGTCACAGACTTCAGGAAGTAACAGCATGTAAAGGATATGCGACTAAATATGAAATATGATACTTTAAAAATACGTTAAAGCAAAGGGTATGAATACTTATGTAAATGAGAAATTTTATTTTTTTATTTTTAATAAATTTGCAAAAATCTCAAAAAAACTTTTTTCACATTGTCATTATGGGGTGTTGTGTGTAGAATTTTGAGGGAAAAAATGAATTTAATCAATTTTGGAATATGTCTGTAACGTAATAAAACGTGGAGAAGGTGAAAGGGGTGGGGAGACTTTCCGGCTTGACTGTATATATATATTTATGAAAGAGAGGCAAAAGGCAGGCAGAGGGTGGGATATCATTCAAGTCTCACGAAGCGAAGTGCAACGTCTGACACTGCGACACAAGAAAATGACTGCAATGTTAACACATAGAACACATATGTCTTCACAAACATTGTCATAAATGTAGGCCTACTATAATGGGAATAATGATTAGAATCATCTGGAGAAATATGTGAAAAAATGCTGAATCAAATTCTGGTAGGTGCGACTGCGATGCATCTCTTAATATGCTGTCTGTATTTATAAACCTTTATTTATATAGCCCACCCTCTGCCTGCTTTTTACCTCACTTTACAATGAAAACGCTAGTGTTCAACATTGTGAACTTTTGCAATTATTTTATGGTCCACCTCAAGTTTTTTTTTATAGTTGGTTTGTGTGATGTCATGGCCTGTAAATCCTTCGTTCATAGTTATATAATAGATACTATTTAAGCCTATGACGAGTTAGCTATGATGTCATCATGTTAACAGCTGGGCCCCGCGTAGGTTGACTCGCCCCGGGCCCCGCCCACCCTTGAGATGACCCTGGTTACTGAGTTACTCTCAGAGGTGTAACGTTAGCAGCTAGCGTTGTTTCATTCGTCTGGTTCTGGGGCCGGATTCACTAAAATCTTCTTAAGAAAAAACGTAGGATCTAGGATTTAGGAAGTTCCTAAGAATGTTCTCAAATGCAATTCTTCAACGTTTTCTTAAGAAATTACCTTCTTAATTTTAGCCCATTACGAACTTCTTAACCAACGTCTTATCTATTATCATTATGGCCCACTATATACAGACATAGACTAGATCAAAAAAATATTTTAGGTCATTAAAAACATTTGCTTTTCCTGTAGTAGTTTGTGTGGATGGTGTAATCCGTTCACAAGATGAATAAAAAAAAACTTTATAAGAAACGTTTCAAATGGTTTTTTATTAGATTTCGACTTGTAGCTACTTACCTTGACGTTACATGTTTGTTGCTCGCTAATGGAAATGGTAAATAAGAAAGGCCGGTCGCCCAATTTCTCAAAGCAAGAGTTGGAGGTTGTGGTGGAGGAGGTCATAACAAGGAAGCGGCTACTGCTGGGAAAGTTGGACAATGCCGGTGTGACAGTCGAAGCTAAAAAAAAAAAAACTAAAAAAAAGGGCTTAGCCTACAATGTTGCTAATGGTGATTATCACTGATTGCATGAAACAAACAAAAGCACGCTAACAAAAGGCCTATAAAATTGAGACTGTGAAACAACTCATATACTTGTTTGTATAATAATATCAGCTAAGGATGGTTTACCTCTTCAACAAGTGTGGAGCTATCTTAGTGAAAGAACTTTGTTTTCAAGAATCCCATTTATTCGTAAGTTTTCTCTTCAGAAGAAACTTATGAAGAAAGTTAGGAAAATACTTAAGTTTTTTGTGAATAGTACCTCTTCCTAAATTTCTTAAGTCATAAGTTAGGAGAAAAATGCCATTTAGGAAGTTTTTTGTTCTTAAGAAGGTTTTGTGAATCCGGCCCCTGGTAGCTAACATTCAAACAATAGTGAGTAGAAACATGTGCTTGTAAAAAAATAAAAATAATAATTTAAAATTACTTACTGGTCAAGTAAGAAGAAAGCCACCTCAATGTTTGTTTTGAAACCCTTCAATTTGCTGAGTTCTCGCCATCGTTGAAAAGCTCGTCCAAGGCACCAAACTATATAGAAAACTTCCTGTCAATGTTTGGGAACCGCAGTCAGTCTTTCTGTTTTGGAGATGCACTTCCATCTTGCCGTAAAGCAGTCCTTCACATTTCCAGCACAATCACGCCCTGCACCAAAGATTTTAGATATGACTACACAGGATTATAGTGAATGGATTTGACCAGTTATTCTTTCATAGCCATTACACTGTGTAATCAAGCAGAATTTTATGATATTGTGTTAAAACAAAAAAGTTACATTATCTAATGTTGCTGATTACATGTTAATGTAGGGAATATTCATTTAAATCTATACACAGGGCGTCACTTATGTACTGGAATACGCTATTACCTGGTGGCCTAGTTTTTGTATAATAAATCAGTCTCATAAAATTTTATATACTATTCTCAAAAGAGAATATACTAACTAAAAATGGGTAACTTGAATTAATAATTAAGTTAATTACCAATAAAATTACACATAATTATCAAAATCCCAATATTATGTACTCAGTTGATACCAAATTAACATAAATGATTCAGCTAAAAGGTGAAGGCATTTGGGGAATCATTGCGATTAGCATTGGCTGACTCAGTTGAACACAAGAGCAACATTAATACACACAATCTTGGAAAATGTAACAGTTTATTGAACACAAAGTACCAAACGGAGCAAAGCACGATTCGCTACTATAATTTACAACAAACTATGCACGTGTGCGTGCGTGCGCATGTGCGTGCGCATGTGGGGGTTTCCATGTTTTCCTGCGTGTGGGGGGTTGCCTCGGACACGTGTTCAGAGAGAACAAAGAAACAAAAATGGAGGGATGTTTGAAAATAGCTTTCGCTGGAGCTAGCTAATGGTGGCGCATGAACCATACCATACACATAAGGGATAGCCGTAAGGTTATCGGTGCATGTGCGTTGAAATCAGCGTGCAGTGTTAAGATTACCGGTTAGTGTTTAAGACAGATCACATGCGAGATATTTTCTGTGCGTGATGCATTAAAACTAACACAGTGCTTACAGCCATTCAAAGTAAAATGATAAACTTTTACATTAACCATTCAGTAGCAGTTACACACATCTAGTCACAAACATGTTGCGGTTGCTAACCGATATGCTATGCCCATGTTACAGCCTTACTTGAATCAAGTCCTTTGAATAGTTTCCTCCGTCGGTTTGCACATTCACAATGAAAAGGGGAAAGCCGGTAGCCCGATCCTGTGGTTGCAAGTCGCAGGGTTGCGATAGATAGGGGAACCGGCAGCCTCATCTTGGGTCCCTGGAACTGGTTTCCTTCATTGTCAGGGTTGCAGTTGCGTAGGGGTAGGTAATGGAACTGGTCGCATTATTTCCCCCGAAATACACAGCTGATCCTGGTGATCCTATAGCCTCTTTGAGGACTCACAGGCGGTGCTGTGCTGCAGGATCAGTGGGGGCGTGGTCTGCTTGGTGGTTCTTCTTGACCACCGGGTGCTTGCGTTCCCTCCTTCCGTCTCGTCTCTGGTCTTTCGTGGCCGATAGCCAGGGGTAGATGAGCCCGCCTCGCTCAGTTGGGTAGGCGTCACGGATGGCCGAAGCTTCCTTGTGGAGTGAAGGCTCTTCCCCAGGCGTGAAGGCCGCATGGAGCCATGAGACGAGACAGTGAAGGCCCTGGGAGCCGAGAGCGAACGGACACAACTGGGAGAACTGGGGAGGAAGAGTGGCCGTGTTGCCCTTTTTATAAACTTTATTGCCAGTTGCACATTTCCGCTGCAAAAAACTGTTGAGAAAATTGAGAAATTTCATGTTTTAACTAGTTCACTATCAGTTGATAAGCGAACGGCGGGTGGATCAAAAACGAGCAAGTTCGTTGTTTAACAAGTCAATAATGTTAATAATGTTTGTAACTAATTGTCTAAAATGGTCGAAAAATCCCAATTAGATCTGAGCCGAAGGTACATTCGATAACGCAAAAATAATGATGACACAATACGCGACTAAACCCTCCTCCTGTGTAAAATTGGCCAGGTTAGCAAGTAATTGACAACTGATTCTAGACAGTGACTGGTCGGGTTAACATTTGAATGACACGTAATTCCAGCCTTCTGATTGGTTGGACCGGAAAGTGAGTGACAGTAACCCGTTCACTCAGTCTCCAGCTTGCAGACACACCATAGGCTACTCAGATTTTCGACTCACCCGTGATGACGTTGTCAATCGTGAGCCGCACGTTATAATGGAAATGAACGGGGGCAACCTTTATGCAGCTCCAAAACTTACTCCATATTGTATCTTCAGCAACAGAATCACACAGCAGTTGCGAATTTGAGCCGTTGTTTCATAATGTTGATGTCAAATTACCAAAATCTGTATAACGGTAGCTAGCCTGTTGTTACTGCTGGTAGTATAGGCTATGTTAAGTAAGTGTAGACGTCATAGCTTTTGTTTACCAGGCAAGAATAGCAAGCTCAGCCTAACGTTTATAGGCTGTAAATTCTTCCTATTCATTCTGGTTAGTTTCAACTTCATCTGTGCTTGCTTAGTTCATCCGCCTTCCTTCCGTCCTGTTTTAGCATAGCTGGGATGCTTTAAAAACGTAACGTTAGCCATTTCTGCTTTTGATCCACTCCTAACACACATGCCCACACCCATGTAACGTTAGGCCTATTGCATGGTATTTCCGTGCTGTTTTTCATGTAGTCGGCTAATTTATTCAGACCTAAATATAACTGGAAAGTAGCATTTCATGCATCGGAAATATTAGGCTTTTTCAGAGGCTGCTGGCTTGTGTTCGGGGGAACGCTCTCGTGTATGGAAGAAAATATGTGTTTGTGGTATCTTCTTCGTCTTCTGTGGTCTTATGCATTGATTGTGACAACCAATCCATTGCTGTCTTTGTGGATTGTGATTATTCGTATTAGCCTACCCTGCACCACGCACGCTGGACAGAACCTGAGAGCAATGATATTAAATGGAATATTATCCAGTGGTTTCTATTTAAATTTTTTAAAATTTTTATTATTTTTGAATAAAAATACATTAATGACTAATGTAACAAATATTTTAGGAATCTGTAAATCAAAGGAAGTTCATTTCTAGATGGTTTATGGTAGAAGTAATAGCTGCATGTATGTTGCGCACTCAATTCCAAAACGTGTGTACTATTGGGATGGCGGGTATGCCATCCGCCAAGTTACGGCTTGGCGGGGCATGCCCCATACCTATACAGCACAGAGAGTTTGGCACTTTTCAGGGTTTCCTACAGAAGTAACCACAATGACCACAGACTCTCTCAGCCCATAAAAACATTAACTTCTGTATGTTCTGACCTCATGTAACCACACAGCATTCAGATACAACTTCACACATCCACACAATAAAGCCCCAAACTTGGGTTATTTTGCCGGTTTTTCTTCTTCCTCTTCGCGGGCAATTCCGTATGGGAGATGACAAAAACAGCAAAATTGAAAGTTTATCAAATCTCTAAGAGATTACATTTCCTATGTGGACAACTGTATACTTAATAAGAAACTGAAAACCGTTTTGAAGTAACTTTATTGGTTTTCCTGAAAATCTGATTTGAAATTTTAAGATTTTAATTGTCTTTATGTAGGGGAACCTAGGCCAAATCTTCAAATATTCAATTAATCCCCAAACCAAAACTTACTATTTTGTATACTTCCTAATTTTACAGGTTTACCTGGAATCTTATTTTGAAAAGCATTTTCTACAACTGCATTCGGTATTTGCAGGAGAGAATGACGAAATCTGCCCAGTTTTTACTGTACTTCCATTATCGAAATATGAAATAAGTTTTTCTCATGATTGAATGATTGAAAGATACATCCTAGGATGCTTTGGGACACATCATCAGTGATGTTCCTGAGGTCATCGGGTGTTTCAGGTCTTTCAACGTCAGACACCCTCGCTCAGGCGACCCTGCCAGCGTTGATCAGACCCTGGCTTGTGTCCCAACTCCCAACAGCATTGGCCCACGGATCGCTCCTCCTGATCCAAAGCCACCTGGAGGCCCTCTCTGTAGCCTCCATGGTGGACTTGATGGCTTTCCTTTTAGCAGCCCCAGTGATGCCAAGTAGATTGTAGACCTTGCACAGTGAGCGGCCAGCAAAACCTCTACACCCCACTTCAATGGGCTCACAACGAGCCTTCCAGCCTCTCCCCCGGCACTGATCCACCAGCTCCTGGTACTTGGACCGCTTCCTCTCATTTGCCTCTTTCATACGGTCCTCCCAGGGAACCGTCAGCTCTATCAGGAGCACCTGCTTTGAAGCGGCTGATGACAGCACCAAGTCTGGCCTCAACTAAGTTATTATAATGTGGTCCGGGAACTTGAGTTGCTTCCCCAAGTCCACTCGAAGCTTCCAGTCAGACGCAGAGGTAAGCATACCAGCTGCTGATCTGGACTGTGCCTGAGGCTGCTCTCCAGCCCTGACAAAGGCGATGTTCCTCTGGCCGCGGACATGCTTGATGTTGGTCACGGCTCTGGAAGATGGCCGATTCTGCTGCGCTACTGCCTTGCCTTGATAAACGGTTTGGGAGTTGTGTCTAGCTAATATTGCCTATAGAAAATAAGCGTTAGCTTGTGATGCTAGGTCGCGGTAGGTATATATTTGCAGGCTCTTAACTAATATATTGAGGCAATGCAGTGGCGCAACAGTTGCCGGCTCGTCAGAGGCCACAGCATATGGTCAGAAGCAGTTAGTGGAAATTGTTTTAAATTATAAATTAATTTAAATTATAATTTATAATATAATTTATATAAATCATACTCATTTGAGCATCTCGGGCAATACAAAAGGACCATCTGTGCGTTCTTTGTTTTATTTTTCTTCACGATCAGGGCTGGACTGGGGCAAAAAAATAGGCCCTGCCATTTGGCTCAGACCGGCCCACCACAATCGGTCGGACACCGCCCATCACTACAACATCCTTGCAGTCTGTTCAATATGCATATGATGGATATCTACCATTCATCAAATCATCAGTGTCATGGACAGATCAAGTATACCAATGCAAGTGTGGACCAGTGTACTCACTCACTGTCGACTTATTCCAAGGTGATGAGACATGGCTGCTGAGCAAACAATACCCATACTCATACTGTTAAGTAATTGTTAAAGAAAAAGCTCTGCTCAAAGTCATAGGAATAATTCAAATTATTTAATACAATTTTAAGTAAACAATATACATACAAAACATAAAACAAATACAATATGAACTCTGTCTGTAAATAGCAGACAATGTAGCCTGTAGGAAGGAGAGAAAAAGACGACAGACAGACAGACAGACACGCACCTGGTTCAACAACAAGACATGTTTTGATCTTGAAATTCAATCTATGCTTTCTCAAGTTCAATTTGTTTATTTATATAGATATAGCCCCTATATCACACTTGTTTCAAAGGGCTTCTTCACCGAGAAGGCGAAGCCCTTTTTAATACACAGGTCAATGGAAAATAATTTTCCAAATATGGCACCACAATTCTACAAAATCACTACAGTAGTAGCATGATGATAGCCAGTAGCCACATTCCAAAAAATGATAGCCATATTCAAAATAACAGAGCTAGTTTGCTACAACAACAACAACAACTACTACTACTACTACTAGCCTACTACTACTACTACTACTACTAACGTACAATTAGTCTGCTACGGGGTATAGTCTAATGATCAAACACATGCGGCTATTATTCCCAAAAGAAACATTATTTTGGCACCCGGCGTTAGCCTACGTCAGTTGCATCAGACGCTCAAGCTGCCAGACGCCCT
The DNA here is from genome assembly GCA_029718625.1 of Synaphobranchus kaupii. Classification (NCBI taxonomy): domain Eukaryota; kingdom Metazoa; phylum Chordata; class Actinopteri; order Anguilliformes; family Synaphobranchidae; genus Synaphobranchus; species Synaphobranchus kaupii. Next base: position 36,938,737 of record CM056383.1, on the reverse strand, counting down.
GGCTAGTTAGCTACATTTTACATCAGTCTAGTCGCGGTAAATCCTCGATCGCGTCGACAATAGTTAATAATAACTGCACATAATATTGTTCCTGAAACCCCCTGCGATAACGTACGATACTGTACTAAATAAATCTGTGAAGGGACCGGTTTGAAAAGAGCGCTCAAACGGTCTGTCAAAATCAGCGCGCTCGCGCTGTTGTTGGACTAGGCTCATCTAGAGTTAGCAATAGCATTAGCCATTCTGTGCTAACATTCATAAGACCTAGCCCAAAAAATTATGCTAACGTAACGTTGCTTAGTGAGACCGAGTGACTGACTGACCGAGTGACTGCTTATATCCTCCACTGTCACAACTGACTCTGAGTCTGTGTCACTGTCCGACTCGCGTTGCTGCTGACTAACGTTAACGTTACTGCTACTGTTACTGCTACTAGCAGCAGTTCCAGAGAACATTTGTGTAATCTTTCTACATTTTGAGGCATCCTCTGCCAACTTTTGGACTTTCTTGTCTCTAATTTTCTGGGCACCTCCTTTGCGCTTTCGATCCATTTCGATCCATTTCTCAACTGACAACAACTTGACAACAGGGAGGAGGTGTCAGGGTTGAGCCTACCAGACGGGAGGGGTTGGGCTTAAGCATGTGATTGGGCCGGCCCACTGTCAGTATAGAAAATGAGCCAATGGGCTGCTGTCCATTTTTTGGGGGCCGCTCGATAACAAAAACATTAAAAATGTTTTTTGTTTTTTGTTTTTTAAAAATAAATAAATCATACCGGCCCAAAACTAGACCGGCCCACATGCCCGCGGGCATGTAGACTATATAGCCAGTCCAGCCCTGTTCACGATGCATTGTTGAGCTCACTGAAAGTCAGCTATTTTCTATAGTAATACAATGAGCAGCCGAGACCAACCAACCTAGTGACGTCACGACTGCAGTTGGTCCAAAATGGCTGCACCCTAGTGGGAAAAAAAGCTAACTTTAACTTTGTTTTCCAGCACATACGGGTCGGTTTGAGATTTGAACGGTCATATCTAATTTAAGGTAAAAAGCTAACGAACCAGAGCCACTTTACCGAGTGCTTAATGTCCCCTTTAAGTAAATTATGAAGTTGGTTCTATGCACGCAACGCTTCCGGGTTTGTCTCAGCCAGCGCTCTCATTTCCTGTTTAAGTGGAAGTACATATTTATACACAGGAGAGATTGTGTTTAAAGCATCTCAAGTGCCAAGATTAACAACAATGTGCGCACAATTACTAGGCTATAGACAAATGCAGCAAAAAGCAAACTTGAGAAGGGCTTCAATTGCTTTATGTCCTCGCATCTGTGCAATTATGAAAGTATGTTGCTACCAACAGCTAGCGCCACTAACTAGCTGGGCCAAGTTAGTGGCTGGGACAGTTAACTAAGTTAGCTAGCGAAGTTACCTAACGTTACTAATGTCATCTACAAGTTAACTTTGCTAGCTGCAAAGTAACATCCTGTTTAATTTAACTTATAAGATGAACTATATTAAATAAAACACGTAGCTAATGTAATGAACTAATGGTAACCTCTTTGAATCTTTGTATCTTAAATAGATGTTAAAGTTAGCCTATTCTTGTTTCTCTCAAAATTGTCAGACACAAATGCAGTCACATTTTAAAAAAAAGCTTTAATCCAAAAATAATTTCTTGATGCTATCTCCACCTAAGGTTTAATTCATGGCATTTAGGTACACTGTGTCAGCAAGAAGAGCTTTCTGATCTTTAAACATAATAGTCTGTACAATCTGTTGATTCGTCCGTGACCACAGATATACTGAGAGTTGTTTCAATCAGTTCTTGAATTTTTATTTTACGCAATGTAGCAGTCTGCCGCACATACTTATGTTCAAGCTGTCGGAACACCCCCCCACTATTAAGTGCCTGTTTAACTTTTTCCAGTTGAATATTTGCATTTAAGAATGCATCTGTTAAAATCAATGTTATAATCCAAAAAACACTTCTTGATCTGCAACTAAGGATTACTTCATGGCAGTTAGATATGCTGTGTCAGCAAGGAGATAACATAATTTGTTTAATGGTGGCATGGAAAAATATAGTGTGTTGTGGTGGAACAGGGGAGTTTGTGTATGTGTATGTGTGAATAGATTACAAGGTGCCGCCCATAGCCAGTATCTTAGCCACAAAGGTGGTGCAGCTAGGAAATTTTAAATCTAAAAGTTCTTCAATTTTTTTTGTTACTACTTCAATTTTTAATTTTTATTTTACACAAGGTAGCAGTCTGCCGCACGTACTTCTGTTGAAGCTGTCGGAAACCCCCCCCCCACACACACACATTAAAAATGTTTAAAAATGCATGGCATTAGGGGTTGTCCACTTTTTCCAGTGGAATATTTAAATTGAAGAACACATCTGTTAAATCTTGAATAACATCCAGTCGCCGCTCAAGGCTGTCTTTTCCCCTGCTGACAGAGGATTCCCCCTTGGTGTTGATCTCAGACCTTAATCCATGTTTCTTAGTTTTTAAATGTCAAATGTCCGTCTATTGTTATCTTGGAATTTATTGTTCACTCAAAGACATGCTTTTTGTAGCATTTAAACTTCCATCCATGTTCATTTTCCTTCCTCTGACTCTCCCCATATTAGATCAACTAATTGTTCTTATAAAATTCTCAATTACAAACTCAAATGTATGTCACTGGACTGTGACGTTGAAATGCCTATGAGGACCCCGGGAGGAAAACCATTGAAATGCAAATCTCTGGTGGACACAAACTGGAGGTCCTACTTATAATATATCATTCTAATTACCTCCCACCATTGAGACTGCGAGTATGAGAATAAAGTGGGCCTAGTCTGGTTGTCTTACAGGAAGTTGGGTTCAGTACATGCCAACAGGGGAAAGCTGCTGCCAAATGCTATTACCTTTCCACATTGAGAGAATTCCTCAGGTGTCAAAGGAAACCTATAGGAGTAAATTCAGATACTGAATTGGGTCCTGGAGTTGCTGGGTTTTTTTTGTTAGGTGGCAGTACTGTGACATAGGGCTGGGCGATATACAACATCGATAATTATCGAATGCAATAACGGCCATTGCCACCGTGTGGGGCGCCTTTCTTTTCGTCTTTTTTTCTTTAAGTATAACCAGTCTACGGCAGTAAACATTCAAACTTCAGAGGCCGCGTGAAATGCTTCCGGAAAAAAAACATCACCGCTGATATCTATTGAGTGTTGATAAGAGAGCCAACCAGCAGCAAGGTCGTACAACTTTCACGTGATCATTTGATGTGTTTTTGTCAATCGCATGAAAGGTGCAACGCCTTTCTGTGATTGTCCGTCTTATCAACACGCAGTAGACAGCGATGACGTTTTTCACACGGGCTTTGAAGTTTAGATTACTACCGCATCAGGTATAATTAAAGAAAAAAGACGAAAAGAAAGGCAATACCCCACGTTATTGCAATCGATAATTCCCTCTGCTGGGGGCGGAAGGGTATGTTTTCGGTGGTGTGGGTGAGTTTGTTTTTTTGTGGGCAGGATTACGTAAAAACTACCAGAACAATTTGTGTGTAGTATAGTATGTATGTGTAGTATGGGCCAAGGACGAACCCATTACATTTTGGAGTGGATTTGATCAGTGGTTTTCGAAATAAATATAAATATATACGCGTTTACAATGTTTTGCAATGGGGGCGCCGCCATGTTTAGTGATTTTGACCACTAGATGGTGTCAGGCAGTGAGGCAGTGAAACGTGGGCAGCAACTGAAGCCCACGAATAGTTTTTCTATTTTTGTATAATAATTTTGGCCTTTTCGTTTAGTAAATAGAATATATGCCTTACATTGCCCATTCTTCTAGTCCTCAACTTTAAACTTTAAAGTTTAAAGTTTAAAACCCCGGAGCATAAATAGTTTGCTCTTTCAGAAAAACTACATCTAGTCTGCTGGATACAACAGGACAGGCTATAGAAGTTCTTTCACCTATCTAACTAGCATTCTATCTGCCTATTCAAGCCATCATCAATTAACTGATAAGCTTAAATAGGCTAGCTAGTCAGGCAACCTCGCTAGCTAGAAGTAGCGAACTTGGGTGTACTGGCTTAGGAAGGTGACCAAAATAGTAACGTTATTACAACGGCGTTAGCTTCTAGGCTAGCTAGCCACACACCTTGTAGGCTTGTTACGCTTGGTAACGTTAGCCTAACCAGTATTAAATAACTTGAAAATGTATTGTTAAAGTGAATCAGAACTCTCATGGTTAACGTAGCCAATGTGGCTCCATTTTTTTTCTGTCTGTTGGTGCTGCAGGGAAATACCTGCGCACACAACAGAAAGGTAAAAAACGCTAGTTACTTAGCTAGCTAAATATGGCCAATTGAACTTTGTTCACATCGTTAAAAGAACATTAGATGTACAAATTTTGATATAATGACATTAGCCTGGCTTCGCCAAGCCCAATTCGAAAAATGTTAATGGGGTTTGACTGGAAACTCGATTCATTTTGGATTTCCAAGGGACCTTATCAACGATTGCAGACCAAAATTATTCTGCACGGAATTGGATAGACCTACAACCAATCTGAGCAATGAAACGTGGGTTAGTCATGTGGGTACAATCATCGTATTAGCCCTGCCCCATATTAGTTAAACGGTTGTGATTAACTGGGAATCAGTTTGAACGGGTGCTACGAGACTGATATGGGAGTGAAACAGAATGTGAGGTCACGTGATCAGGCTGGTAGCACCCGTTCAAACTGATTCCCAGTTAATTGTCAAAATGTATCTTCTATTGAGATTTTATTATACTCTAGGCCTACTAAATGATCTCTGATAGCCTACAAAGAAGGACAAATGGATCAAACACCATGCAAGATTACTGCTGTCAGTCCTGTCATATTTAACTAGTTTTCATTTCATTTTGACATGGAAAATATTTACCCATACATACTCTGTCTGCCCATGGTATGAGCTTCCCCTGCAGAGTCAGTAGTAAAAGCACTTCAATAATCCCAACAAATCTTCAAAACTAATTCCAACTGCTTATCAATGTATACCTGATTTTACGGTACATGCATCAACATGCAGCATGGGCGGAGGGATGCGCTCTCCGAGCGACCTTTCTAGTTATCGTTGCGATATATCGCTCAGTCCTACTGTGACATACTACAAGCCATACCAAGGACCCAGGATTTTTATAGGAAGTAAAAAATGGCTCATAGCATGAGAGCACTTGTATATTTCTGCATCTTTAATTTATTTTGTTTGTCTTTATAGAGTGAATCGCTACCTAAACCCTCTGACCAAAACCCTTGTCTGCTTGCACTGGCTGCCAATAACTGGTTATATCGCTTCTCAATAAAGACGGGAGAGCAATTACAGAAAGTCTATCTCTCTCCACATCATAAATTCAGGTAATTTGTCTTACATTCAATTTAGTTACATATTTTTGTTTGTTTGTGTTTGCTTTTGCAGTCAGGACATAGCAACTATTGAACTGTCATTTTCCCAGTTCACTGTGAGATATTATATTGCATGCAAGTATACTGCTTGATGGCCCTTGATGGAAGTGTGTGCAATGCCAACAGGCTGGGACCACAGTATTTTCACTGTGCCAGGATAAGACTCCTATGTCGCTATCCAAAATCAGTGGGAGTTGTTCAACACCTGTCCACCTCAGTAACCATGGCGCTTGAGTCACAGGCTAAAGTATTGATGTCCGAGTCGAAATGGAACATACCACGGGGTTGGCATGTCATCCTGAATTTGTTTTCGGAACTGTAAAATCTGACCTTCCTGAACCTGAGAGGTCAACTCAGTGGCATTTGAATCTATGAATTTCAGTTTAATTATTCACAACTCTTATGCCAAGCTCAAACTACAGGACTTTAAAATCTTTACATAATCCCATCCAAGGAGAGCAGCTCACATCTAACGACTGTCAAAATGTAAAAAATCGCTGCGTAATACAGCACACACTAGAGAGTAAGGACGGAGAATTACTCAGGGGTGGCACATCAAAGTATTTCTACAGGACTAAATCAAGAAATCGAATTTCTGCGCCCAGTTGCCAAGGCTACAGAAGTTCACTTTTAATTAACTTTCTCGAGTTGAACTCTCACCTCGGGTTGCTCAACCGGCATCTGAAGGGCGAGAGCAATGTCGCTCCACTTCTTGTCCTTTGCCACGCGATTGTGGAATGTGTCTAAGGACATATCATACAAGCAATCTGCTTGTTGCCATAGCTCCGCCAGCCTCTCCTCTGACTCTGCTTCACCGAGCCATATCAGCTGCCTTCTTCCCCACCATTGTTTTTTTGTGTTTTTTGTTTTGCGCTCGTTGTTGACTATTGGCTATTCTAGTAGAACAATGCGTCACTGCCCTCCAACCAGGACTCCCGACAAAATCTAAATAGTGAAATTCTCCTGGGCTCCCCGATGAGGTCCAGACTGGTTCGGGACAGAAATAATAGTGTCATTGACCACCTCACATCAAAGGACCGTTCCAGCCGACGGAACCAAGATTTTTTGCGGATAATTTAAAGATTTTCATAGGACTGCATAATCTGTCGGGAATTAGGTCTTGGACATCAGATTCGGGGCAAAATCCTGTGGTGTGAGCTTGGCATTATATGTCAGATATCAGGGCAGCACATAGTGAATTATATAATCTCTGTATTCTCTTATTCTTTAGCTCACAGAGGGCATGAGAGCCACAGTGACGGTTAAAAGTTGAAAGTTTTTTTTGCAATATTGTTTCACAGGGTGCCGGTGATCATTTTAATCTTCATTCATCAACAACAAATCTTGACTGTTCAAGCATAGCAAAGCAAGCCAAGCAAAGTTAAACTTTCAGCCAAAGATTCTTTGTTTAAAAAATGTTGGGGTTTGATGTTTTAAACATTTTTTTAACAGATATCTTGGGTGGGATGTCTCGCAGGAAACATTCTACATCAAGTCTGTCCAGACTAAACGGGCACCCCTGGCAAGACAGGTAAGGGGTAATCAGAAATCAGTAGTGATCTGAAATTTGACTAGCACCTTGGGGGACAAGCTTAGGATACTTTGAGAATTAAATGAAGTTTTCAGGCTGCTGGGTGGGTAATTCTGTTCACATACTGTGCCCATACTGTGCCAGTGTGTAGCCCCACGGTAGGGTTTCACATCTGCACTCTGCCGGTGCTGACTGTTGCCAGCTGCCCCATCGGGCCCTGTGTAATTGGCGATATTGTCTGCCAGGGAGTGAGGAATTCTGTCGGTGGGATGAAGTGGTTCCATTAGATCCTCAGCGAATAACTTCCTCACTGTCCCAGCCACAAATTATAAAATGAGGGGACTCTGCAATTACAGCTTGCTCACCAATTTTATGCAATAATAAGACTAATGCCGTGTTCACAACTCAACGCATCATCAGATTGATGGACACCGGAAGTCATTCATTCCAATGGAGGGTGATTAACGGACAGTTACAGATGTGCGCCCCCTTGTGGCCGATGGTTCCGTTGGCCAACGGATGACGGATCCTTTGGATTGTTTCAAACTCTGTGTTGCTAAACGGACCTTCGGACATCAGACGTGGGCGGAGTCTGGTTTTGGAAGTAAATTCCCTATGACAGATAGAATGGGCTTCGGAGGCTTATCGACTATTTCTTGAAATATGATTTATAGAATGAGCCGAAACATTCCTGGATTAGCCTGTGTGGTATAAGGATATAGACCATATATCGCATGTTCCAATTTTTATTTTTTAAAGTAATGGATTAATGGTTGTAGTACGTCTTGTAGTCGGAAGTTTACATACACTTAGGTTGAAGTCATTAAAACTCATTTTTAACAACTCCACAGATTTCATATTAGCAAACTATAGTGTTGGCAAGTCAGTTAGGACATCTACTTTGTGTATGACACAAGTAATTTTTCCAACAATTGTTTACAGACAGATTATTTCACTATATAATTTAATTCACTATATCACAATTCCAGTGCGTCAGACGTTTACATACACTAAGTTGACTGTGCCTTTAAACAGCTTGGAAAATTCCAGAAAATTATGTCATGGCTTTGGAAACTTCTGATAGGCTAATTTACATTAATTGAATCAATTGGAGGTGTACCTGTGGATGTATTTTAAGGTCTACCTTAAAAACTCAGAGCCTCTTTGCTTGACATCATGGGAAAATCAAAAAAAATCAGCCAAGACCTCAGAAAGAAAATTGTGGACCTCCACAAGTCTGGTTCAGCAATTTCCAAACGCCTGACGGTACCACGTTCATCTGTACAAACAATAGTACGCAAGTATAAACACCATGGGACCACACAGCCTTCATACCGCTCAGGAAGGAGAAGGTTCTGTCTCCTAGAGATGAACGTGCTTTGGTGCGAAAAGTGCAAATCAATCCCAGAACAACAGCAAAGGACCTTGTGAAGATGCTGGAGGGAACAGGTACAAAAGTATTGATATCCACAGTAAAACGAGTCCTATATCGACATAACCTGAAAGGCTGCTCAGCAAGGAAGAAGCCACTACTCCAAAACCGCCATAAAAAAGCCAAACTACAGTTTGCTACTGCACATGGGGAAGCATGTGGGTCGTGAACGCATCCAATCGGGCCTGCTTATTCTCCAGCGACATGCCCATACAGCAGGGGCAGCGGTCTGAGAAAGCTTCCTGCAGATGCCCTATGCCGAGGCACAAATAACAACGGGTGTGCCCATCGGCCAAATGCATGGCTCCCTCACACTCAGTGCACAAAGCACTCATGCCTTACACAAATAAAGAGCACTCGCAGACGGTGGTCTATAATAGGGGAAGCCCAGTCAGCTAATGTAGCGAAGCACGCGTACTCTGCCTTACAAACCAAGAGCTGTAGCTCGCCGCTTGTACGGTAGCAGATCTCACTGGGATATACTTGCCATGCCCAGTTTCGAACAATAGAATCTTGTGCTTTAGTACAATAAAGAGCACCTGCAGACGATAAAATGTGGCAGTGGTCTTTAGCAAGGGGAAGTTGAAGCAGTCGAAGCATGCGCGCTCTGCCCCTTATTTTTATTTTTTTTTAATCAATCACCGGAGCTGTAGCTCAACGATTGTGTGATAACAGATCTCACTGGGGTACATCCTTCACGCCCAGGTTTGATCAACGAAATCTCATGCGTTAGCAAAAAAAAATAAAGAGCAGCCGCGGACTGTAGAACGTGGCGATGGACTTTAGTAGGGAAGCCGAGGCAGATAGTGTAGCGAAGCATGCGTACTCTGCCTTATAATCACAGAAAGATACAGACCTGTACTTTACCGCATACAAACCTGTTCACTGTGCGACTTGCTTGGCTAGAGTGAACGCAATAAATGCGGTAGCACACATGCAGTATCCAAGAGCCGATATCAGTGCAAGATAGCAAGGCTCTCCATGGAGGTCGCTCGTAAGTGCTTACCGCTGCCTTTAGAGGACGATTAGAATCGTAAGAATGAAAAAAAAAACGTAGCCCCGACCGAAGTCACAAGGCGATATGGGATTCACACAGTCTCACGTCGTCTCCTCTTCTTCTTCTTTGGGTTTTCTATGGCGGGTTGCTACCAACTGTCAGGTGCATACCACCACCTACTGTTACGGAGTGTGGACAAGCGATAGCAGGGATTCAGACCCTCCCACCTACCCCAATCGAATAAATAAAATTCAGCACAGCTCTGCGAACCTCATATCCCACTGACCCACCCAGGAGCCCAGCCAATGTAAACTGCCCACCCTTATCCCCAATCAGTTTCCTAAGTTTCTCCCTCTCCCTGACATATGCCTGACATTCTAGCAGAATGTGCCTAACTGTTTCTTTGTTATTGCATTGAGGACAGTTGCCAGTATCGTGCTTCCCTATCCTAAATAAACTGTTATTTAATGCAGAATGACCCAACCTAAGCCTAGTTAATATAGTTTCCTCCCTCCTACTCCCGCAAAAAAGAGGCCTCCCAGAGACCCCTGGCCGGACGGCATACAGGTGACGCCCCCTACTTTCTTCATCCCACCTCTGTTGTCTCACGTCTCGGTATGCATTGGCGAGGAAATTGAAGAGGACTTCCGCAGTGACGCTCCCCCATTTATGGGAGGAATTGCGTCACTACGCGGGGGTCATGTACCATGACAATTCTGGTATAAAAGTCTTGATGCATCTGGCCCCAGAAGGCCATCCATATTGATGATCGGAGGAACGAAACAGAACACCCCTTAATTGGGATTTTATTAAGTCGACCCCAAAGTGTCCTCCTATGATTTTTTGTGAATGCCAACTCCTAGATCCTAGAAATAGATGCATTTGCAAATAAACATGCTAATTAAAGCTTCAACTTCTACTACAAATTAAATAGATAGATTACAGCTACTTTATAACTATTTAATGGACCCTTTTCACACTGCGATATGTTAACAGGAAGTGACAGGTAAAAAATGAATCCGGTTAGCTGATCTTCCAGTTCAAACAGTCGATGTTAGTTGGTTCATGGGGGCTGGTACAGCCTAACGAAACTCCGGTGCTCAGCCTCGCTTGTCATCTTACGTTTAAAAACGTAACTATTTCTACTCTGAATTTGACGTGTGTATGAAAGCAAAGAAATGTTAGAGTAAAATCGAGTACATTAGCTTGTAGCCGCGAAAGCAGCGGATATTTGTGCAAATGGTGACAAGCTGCGAATGTTAGCTTTCTAACGATGCAGAACTCCGGTGCTAGTTTGTCAACTTGCGTTTAAAAGTGTCATGGTTTTCACCTATCTTCCCTCTGTTGCTACGGTTTTTATCTCTTTCCCATTTTTCTCTTTTCAGTCTATCGGATTTTTCTGCGTTCCATTTCGGAGTTTTCATTCTCCCCGCTAATTATTCGTTTCACCTGTTCTTTTACCTCTCAGGTATTTAAACCCCTCACTTCCGCCTCTTGGCGCTTCCTTGTCATTTCGTGTTTTCATGAGGTTAGGGTTATTAAGTTTTTGTCTCTCTGCTTTTTGTGAGAATTAAGATTTATTCTATTACGCAGTACAGACGTTCTTCCACTTAGAAGCCTAGGGGAATTAGGGTTTAGTTTCCCTTATTGCTCTTCCCTCTCCCTCGCTCCCACTCTCATTTCTGAGAGTGTGAGTTTTATTTTTATTTCATTTATTTCACCATTTATCGGGCGTTATAGCCACGTACCGAAGGTGTCTTGTTTTTTCTATCCTCTTTCGCTATCTCTTTAGCGTTAGCTATTTTGAGAGTTAGCTGTGCCCGTGTTTACGTGGCTAGCCCGTTTTATAGGGGTGTGTTATTATTTGGCACTGCCAGGGACTTTCTATCCCTTATTTCTGTTATCGCGTTTGGCTCATCGCAATTCGGCACAAACCCTTTCAAAAAGCTTCAACACTGTATTTTTGCAGTTTGGCTTGAAGACATACAAATCATGAAAGCCAAGACGTTTTGGTAAAATCAGGTGAATAACGTTAGCTTGTAGCCGCGAAAGCAGCCGATGTTTGGAGACAAGCTGGCTAACTTCCAAACAGTGTGAAACTCCGGCGCTACCTTGTCATCTTACTTTTAAAAGCTTCAAACTAACATTATATTTTTACTCCGAAAGTGGCATTAAGACGTAGCTACAGATTATCCAAGACATTGTTCGAGTGCGGGGGAGAATGATCCCACGAACCATTACGTATTCACCGGTGAAAATGTATTAACGTTTTTGTTGACTGGATGAGCACATCAAATAACTGAAATTATCAGGGAAATTGGCCAGATTTAGCGTTCGGTAAGTAGCTAGAGGACCAATTTCCCAATAATTTCAGTTATTTGATGTGCTACCCACTGAGGGACACAACAAAATTTATTGTAGATTGACTGCGCCACTTGTTTTGATGACACCGGAAATGTAATTACCTGGGTACTGAAACGGGTGGGAGTTGCAACCCGGAAATGTGAAAAGGGCCTATTCCATTATTTGCTTTACTTGCATTCAGATTAAAATATTTGTGAAAAGTTACTAGAATATGTATTTTCAAATGTTTTGAAAAATACTGGATCTTTGCTATTCAGTCACTGTTACAGCGTAGCTGATTGCTCATCGGAGATGTCAGTTCATGGAAATTTGTTTTTCATGAATAGTAATGTTTTTACAGAATTCACCTATTTCGTGATTGCTTAAAGATTAGGAATCACCCTCTATTTTAAAGGTGGGCCTAATCCAAGCTGAGAATACAGTGTGCTGCTGTGCAGAATTAAAAAAATAAAAATAAAAATAGTAAAAAAAGATAAAAAGGAAATATCAATACAATTCTTTCTCCGATTTCACTTCAGGTGAAATTACTTTATTTTTTATTTTCATATTACAACACTTTAACCCCACAAACCTACCCACCTTTCATTCTACATACCCTGACAATGGCAGCAATAATTGTTTGATTTTATAGTTCCAAAGTCTTTTTTAAAATCCAAAGCATCGTAAACATTGTAAAAAAGTTTGAACTTTGTGTAGGAGACAAATGCAAATGGTAAGTAGGAGAAATAATGGCTGCAAATTTGTATTGTTCACTCTTAAAGACAGGTGTTGACCAGAGCACTCTTCTGTACCTGGCAGTGTTCAAGGTTGTACCACTAGAGCTTGTGAGTGTTCTGGAGATCAACAGAAAGGTAGGTGCACTTCCATTGCCTGAAATGATTATCTAGATCTCTTTAGGTGCTGGTGTAAACTGTTGCTTGATAATGCTTTGCTGTGTGAATTTGTAGGTGTTTGGGAGCACTGTCCTAGATGTGATTCTGTCTCAAGGGGTCCTGGCAGTTTCTCACAGTTCTAAGGTGGTGAAGTTGTACAGTTTTGAAAACATTGTACAAAAGGTAAGGAATCTGCATAAATCAAGGGTGCTTACACACTGAGTCTTGAAATATCTCTTTTTGTTGGACTTATAATACTATATGAATTGCATAATTCTTGAAGTTAGTCATGTGCACAATGACCTGAAAGACACAATGGGCCAGCGCAATGGGACACCAGGCGCTAACCCAAATGCAAGTGTCTTTGCTATCTTACACCTGGCGCAGGGGTCATTATAGCGTCCAGTGCTCACGTCGTTTAAATACCAAGTGATCTTGCGCCCATAGCAAGTGAACTGGGCGTGTTGGTCTTAAGATGAGGAGTGGCCAGCATAATTTTTGGCGCATTGCTATCTTGAGCCAGTAGAAATCACTTGCCCTAGAACCACCACAAACCTGGTCTAAAGTCATGTCGTAGTTATTTACATGTTATTTTAACGGTGCATATGAGTGCGTCTACATAGGCGTGTGCACAACGCGCGTATACCCTCCTGTCTGTTCCACACAGGGACGCGCACAATCATGACTAAAAATATCAAGATTACAATGTGAAATATTATTATTGTGTAGGCTATATCAAAAAATGCATAATAATAAAAGGGTCCATAGGTCAAAGACCACATACCTGTCCCTCAGCGACGGGGAATGCCACATTAAATTGCTTTCAGCCCACTCCATCAACATCCAGACGATGTGCGATGGTACGCATAAGGTTACTCATGTAGGCTATTCGCAATTATCCTGGATCAAGCTATGACTTAGCCTGTATTTGCCAACAGTTCCTGTAATCTTCCGGGGGGACAAGCTTCTGTTACGGGACAATGGCTATCCATTACGGCGTGGTAGTACAGCGGTAAAAGCGCAGGTGCCCTGTGGGAGCAGCAATTGGCAGACGTGGCGCCCTCTATCCTGCTACTGGACTAATATTGTAGCGGCGGTTCTCTAGCGGTTGCTACACGGGGGGAATTGAGTTACACAGGATCTAATTGGCTACCAAATTGGGAGAAAGAAAAAAAAACTTTGCTGATAACACCTATATCAAGCCTAATGCGCAAATTGTCATTTACACCTAATGCGTGAATTGTCATTCAATGGAAAACTTGCGCACTGCAATAATTTGAGTTCTGAAAATGCACTTCAGATGTCATTACAATACAGATCTAGGCCTACAACCTGTAAGTAAATAGAATGGTTTTGACTGAAAAAAGTTCAAAACCTTGTCCAGTGAATATTGCATTTATTGTTTTTCAAATAGCCTAGGCTACAGTCCCTGGGATTTGCTGTGCATAAGGTTTTTTTGATAGCCTACGGTTAAAAAACGGAGATTAATATGAACTTCACCATTTTAACTGAATTTTAACTGTATTCTTTGTTCTTTATATTTTTTCAATTACAGTGACTTTCCATACTCTCAGCTTATTAAAACCGCACTGATTTCACTAGTTCATAACTGAACAAAACAATTTCAAAGAGAACTAAGAGTCTAATTAGAAACGAAAACAAATTTGCAGCACATTACACAATTAATTTATTAATGCCATTCTCTGCATGTGCTCTTTAACTTCACGCAGGAGCAGGCAGGTACACTGGAATCATTTCAAAAGTGCGGTGGCCAAATTAAAAAAACATATATTATGTAGTATATATATTTGTGAATTGTGAAGAAAACAGAGGAGGCATCCGCGCACATGTACATGTAAGCTATACAACATCGGCACGCAAAGTCTTTTACCGTAATATGCGGGACATCATGTTGATTTTTCGAGGCATTTGTGAGAATCGTACCCTATGTTCACATTAGCCCATAAAGCCTAATAACGTACAGTAATCAATTACTGTGCTTTTATCATCTATCATTTAGATGTAGCTTTCCTGAATTTCGCTATAGTAGAATTTAACAACAAAAAAGGTTACGAGCAGTGGATAAGCTTGTGCTACCTATTCACCTTTAAAATAATGTATGAAAGAAGTGGCTTAACCTCTTCCTACCGAGGGCAAAATAGGCAAATTTTTGCCTGTTTTCACTAGTGACAAACAAAGGTGGTTATCTCATAAACTATAAATGGTACAAAATTATTAAAGCAGACACCTGCAGTATTACGACTAAGCAGTGAGAACTCATAGAAATCCAGTTTTTGATACTTAACTACAACAATTTATGTACAGAAAATATAAAAAAACTAAAAAACGGGTACCTGCATTCAAGTTTAAGAATTTTTACCTGGGGAGCTACAAATGCTATGGAGGAAATGACTCCTCTATCTGATTCATCAATATGCTGCCTCTGGTAACAATCTGGTGTCAATATCTCAAACCATTCAAATTTTACAGGGTTTTTTTCAGGTGAACCTTTTTCGTTATCCAAATGGTGCCAAATGGTGCCAAATGTGCCAAAAATGGCAATGTTCCAGAAGGGTCTCAATATGATTTATTTTTTAGGTTTTTACAATAAAATGAGATAATTTGTCAATATTGGCAATAAAAGTTCATTTTTAGACGTGTTCTTGGTGCTCTTCATATTACACAACTAACTACACAACTAACTACCCAAGGTTACAAAAAGCTGTCAAAACCCATGTAGCAGCACAGTGAATCTTGTGTATTTCACCAGAGCCCCATTAGCCAGAAATGAGTCCAGGAATGTGCAAACAGGTTTTCAAATGAATAATGGGAATAGTATGAAACTTCCCTACACATTACTGCTTGCCAGTCCTGTCCTTTATTCTGCTGCCACCTCCTATGACAGGGACGTTGGGGTTGGGTTTTAGGAGGCAAAACTTTATACATGACAAACATATATCAACTATATACAAGTGCACTAAGGTGTACTACTAAAAGTGCAGTGGATAAAAAATCAAAAGTCCACCAGTTTCCTAGATAAAATAAAAACACCCCTGCTGTAACAAATAAAAAGATCCTTGCCCTCTAATTGCTGAAGTTACCGTATTTACACAAAGAAAGTACAAAATGGCAGGGTCCAAAAAGCTAAAAAAAATGAACTAAAAACAAAAAAAGGCAAAGGATCAAAACATGGGGGTGGAGGGTGAGGAGAGATTATTTAACCATTCATACAGAAGCCATTTAGACTACACATTCCCTCAGGAGAGCAATCTGCATCATTACAAACCCCACTAACCCTGTCCATGGAATTGTCCACCATGTTGATATACCCATTAGTCCCCCTTATACAACAACAATCAACAATAATAATAATAAACAAGTACTCCCTCATGTTATCATGTTCTCTCCCTCATACCATACATAAATTGCCATTTTGTTTACCTGCACAGCCTTCTGTACTGCATACAGAACAATTTACTCATGTGGAACAATGACTTTACTAAACACTTCCAGAAGCCATTTCACACTCAAAAAAATCGATTTAGTAGCTCATCTCAGACACAAATAGATAGCTAGCTGCTTGTTACCTGTAATTTTGCTTGCTAGCTTGCCACTGTAAAGGTAATACTATCTATATTAATTTAGCTGAGAGGGACCGATTTTATGCATAAGTATATAAGGTTAGTTAGCTTCACAGAAGAAACACAGGGATTCACGCATTGCAGCTAAATTGCACATTTCCTTCGATGCTTACACCAAACTTACCGTTTCCACAAACATCTGTGTTGTTGGCAACGCCACGTAACACGTGCGAGTTTGTCAACACAGACAATACACCCTAAGTTTACTTCATAAATTATTTATCATACCGTTGGAATGTGCAATTTGTAATATTAATTGTATGAAAAACAATAAAATACAGTTGACAATGTAATTACGAACCCGCATGGCATTGCGTGAATTCACACTGGTATATCGAAAAATCGGTAATACCACCAGCCCTAACGACGTTACCTGCCATGGCGAAATTCAATGCGTTTATAGCATAACACTGTTAGTATGATAAAACAACTTACATGTCAGCAACATCATCTCGGTCATCAGTGGATTCAGCGTCACTGAGACAGGATGAGTCTCCCTCGGCAAAAACATCTTCTGGCTTATCCAGTTCGTCTAGCACTTGGTGCACGGATAAACGCCTCAAAAATCTCGACATAACTACACAAAAACTGTATCAAAAATACTATAAAGTAAAAAAATGTAACTGCGGGCCTTACCTAATTAATTGTGCTTTGCTAAACGGAATGTAGCGAGCTACGCTACAAGGTAAAAACACTGCGCCATCTTGGTTCGATAATTACGCGTGGGTCGCCACTTCTTTATACGCAGGGCAGTATTTCCTTTTTTTACGACGGCATTGTGTTGAATGAGGGCTTGTTTGAAAGATAAGAGTCTTGGCTATTGGCTGGAATATTTGACAGACAGTTTTAAAACCCAATGGAAAGCAAATAATACTCAGAGTGGAGGCGGGTGGAAGACAGTTTTTCCCACTTCAGATAGGCCTATTGTGCTATCAGTCAAAGAAATACACCCAATTGACGACGGTTTTGCATAAATCTCTGCAAGCAAGTTCAAAACAACTCTGGCTAACATATACTAAGCCACGGGATTGGTACTCCAGAAACTGGCTGAGTTTCACAACGCCAAAGTGAACACAGCCGAACAAGTCGTAATCAAGTGCAAAAAAGCACAAGTCGGTTTAAAATTGGAAAAAAATAATGTACAGCCGTATGAAAGTTTTAAAGTATTTTTTCTTGAAGCCTAAAGGTATAATGATTTTTCAAACCAAAGTTTTGTGAAATACAGTTAAACAGAACAGTTTACCAGCACATTGTTTATGGTGTGACATCAAGCTGCAATACATGTTTGAGAATTAGGTCAGAGTTTCCAACGTTATTTACGAAGTTTTATCCCGACGTTTTGGGCTTAAAAACCACTTTCCCAGAAGGAATGGATATATCTTAAGGATATTTAATCAAAATATTGAGGTGAGCAGTTTATTATATATTATTAAATTAATGAAATGTATAATTTAATAATTTCCGTAACGCCCACGTTACTGCTAGGGGGCGTTTGGTATTAAGAGGTTAAAGAGTAACTACACCACTGTCTCAGCCTGTCTCCGCCTACTACACAATTTTGTAAAATACTTTGTGGGGTGAGCGAGGGTGAGGGGTGGGGGCGGAGGAGCGGTGTCCATCATCATTTGCATAAATTAACGTACATTGATGATTTTTTAGTTTTTACATGATTTTGTATAATTCGGATCAAACTGTCAAACTAGACATTGCACATCAAATATGAATCAGGATTCAGCAACTGCATGGCCTATTTCTCACCTCAAATATTTTCAGAAACATTTTAGTGGACTATTTATGTGGAATAAGATAATTGAGCAGGACGGCACGTTGTTCCGGTTTAAAAACGTGGAGGCGAAACGAAAGTAACATAGCGGGTCTAACCAATCAGGTGCCGGCTGTTTCCGTTGTGGGCAACAACAATTATCCATATGACGTAGAGGTACCTCCAAAGAGGTACTCTGACAACACGATTGGGGCGGGGGCAGTCTGGGGAGCAGAAAGGAAATTTCAACCGTTAGGGGCAGCACAAAGATGCTTCTTTTTTTTCCAGTTTCTTATGATATACAATATTATTTCAGAATTGTTGAAATAACGGAATACATGAAGAAGTTTCATTATAAGATAGGCATACAAACACGTTTACAGCCAAAAAAAGTGATCTAGAGTGTAGTTACCCTTTAATAGGCTACCCTTTTAGTTTTCTCAGTCTAGAGCTAGCTAGGTTGACGTTGTCCTGAAGCCTGACTATGCTTGTTGGCTCGATATTTGTAGGCAAGAGATCTAAATAAAAGACTAGGCTACTACAGATTCCTTCTCTTGAGCTAGCTACTATACTCAACACACACACACACACACACACACACACACACATGTACGTACACACACGTGTGTGTGTATATCTGTATGTATGTGTGATTGTGTGTGTACAAGTGAGTACTTGTACACACACAATCACACATACATACAGATATACACACACATGCACACAGAAAGACGTACACACACACAAACAAACTAGCTAGGCACTGCAGGTTCGATTTTGGCGTAGCCTATATGTGATCGCTTAATTAGGACATTATTAACAAGTGTGTCACTTTCTGTTCTGTTTTTTTTGTGGCTTTGACATAGATGTGCGCTGCTGACTGAATACATTCATGTTACCGTTGCTATTGCTTGCTGCTCCTCGGCAGTAGGCTTGGGCGATATGACGATATTATCATGCAACACAGATATTGGATGGCCATGATATATATCATGCCCGATAACAGAACGATATCCGTGAATATTTGCTCAGGGGCCCAACTCTTATTTTGAAATTAGTTTGCCATTTCGGGCTGCCAGCAGTTGGTTTTTGGTAGCACTAATGAACAAGATGGCACCCCCAAAACTCTTGGGGCAGGCCACATTAAAATGGTGTATTCTAAAAGGCCACTACAGACATTTAATTCAGTAAGATATTGTTTAATAAAAAATTGAGGTGAAATGTTACAACAATAAGAAATGTTGTTTTTTCTTTAAGAGGCAGTAATGCCCAGAACTCCTTGTCGTAGGCTACTTGTAAGATAGCGTGCCCCTGAACTGGAGCGTCAAAATCACAGATCAACCGTCTAGGCTACGTGTCCAATCAATCCGACTGTCGGGCTGGACAAAGAGAACAACACTAGCTAGCTAACAATAACCCACCAAAGATGTGAACGCAAACTCTAACCTTAGCTTCTAACAATAAAAACACTTGTAGCACCCCCTAATGTGTACTTTGACTACGCCACCCTTTAGGTAATGAGCTAAAGGGAAACTCTTTCGGACCTTGGGATATCCCCTTGCAGTTATCAAATGAATAACAAGCAGAATTAAAGTCAGAAAAGTGCCAATATTTATTAAACTCAGAGTAATGCAGGCAATTCATAAGCCACCATTTCAATAGGAAAGCTTCTCCCCCTAAGTGTAGAACTGGACTGGACCTGTGTTTGAGGACAAATAGGTTTTGGTGGTTAGCGAAATGGAATTCAGTGGTAAACTTAATCCCTTGATAACTAATATCACTACAACCTTCCAGTATCTTCACACTATGAGTACGCACCTTATATACACACTCGTAAGGTAACAAACTTGTGGCGTCTACACACTTGCCAGTTTAAACTAATGAAAGAGATATAAGCACACGTTTCATTCACTAAGGATCCTGTTTGCTTCCCACCAAAGGTATTTCTCTCCTCACCTACAGTCCACCCTATATCGCTCTGGGGAAGTGGTGATAAAATAAAACAAACAAAAACAAACGAAAAGAAAAGAAACTAGTCCGCCCCCAGAGGCAACCCCAGAATTATTTTGCCTCCAAAACCAGCTCATACGCCCGGCGGACTAGAAGCACAATCAGTTAAGGAATCAAACCAATACAACACTAAAACTAAACCACACGGTAAGAGCAGCAGAGGAAATCTGCTAAGCGCCATAAAAAGAAATACAACCATTAGTCATCTCAGCAATATAAAAAACATTTCCATTCAATAAATCAGTATCCTTTATTATTACAATAAATTACAGAATGTTAAAATGGCCGAAGCTTTATTTCATTGTTTAAGGGAGCTTTCACAAGCCAGCATTTAGTCTGTTTTAATCAAACCCTGGTACGGTTCGTTTGGGCGGTTGTGAAAGCAGTAATCGTACTCTGGTGCGGACCAAATCAACCAGTCCGAGACCACCTCTCGCAAGCGGTCTCGGACCGTTTCCAAGCGAACCCCAGTGCGGTTCGATTACAGAGAACATAATTTGACCCAATTGCAGGAAGTGAACTAAAACGCAGAGAAATATGGGCTGCCTGCGCGGGCATTTGTTGAGATAGCCTAGCAACTAGCTAGATACTAGCCTAGCTAGATACTATACCTTGATCTTCCTTGAAATGCCAATCTGAACAGGTCGTGGTAGCGCTGCATCAAGGCTCGCCTTCTCTGGTTATACCGTTGTTGGATCGCAACACGTCTTCTTTTGAAATAGTGTATCAACATCATATTGTTGGCAACCCGGAGCCTTAACAGGCGTTCGTTCTGAGCAATACTCCCCTGTGTTTGCTTGGAACACCAAAGCAGGATTACTGCCAGTATCACCCAAAGTATCCGTGGCTCCACGTTGCTCGATTAGTGTTCTTCTCCGCGCTTGTTGATTTCCGTGTTTACATTTTCCACCACCAAATTTCTGACCAATGAGAAAGACTTCTGCGAATACATTTTTGGCCCTGCTCCTTCGTACACGCCCCTCAGCAAATTATTATAAATTTTTTTATTTGGTCCACTTTAATTTGTGCACTGTGAAACCGAAGCAGACTAAATAGAAAACTAAACAAAAGTATCAATTTCACTCTGATTCAGACTAGCCAAACGGACTATACTTGTGAAAGTGCCCTTAGGGCTGTTTCACACCTTCCTTGTTTGGTTCGATTGAATCTCTCCAGATCATCCAGAGCCCTAGGTCCTCTCTTGTGCACTCTCCCCTTCAGCTCAGCCCACAGGTTTTTAATGGAGTTTAGGTCAGGGGACTGAGATAGCCATGGCAGAAGCTTGATTTTTTTTTTTTTTTTTGAACTTAGTTTTTATTTCAGTATCAACAACATAATACAATCATTTACACCATTCATCAATCATTTTTCCAGATGTTTTTCATTTTACTGCTTTTTGTGTTTTGTTTTGTTTGTCATTTTCCTGTACTCAAAGCAAATACATATTTAGCAAAAGAGGAACAAAACAAAGGCAAACATAATCAAACAACAACGAAACACTGAGAAGAGAGAAAAGCAGGAAAAAGAGAGAGAGAAAAAAAAAAAATATATATATAAATTAAAATAAAATAAAAAATAATAAATAAATAAATAATAAAAAAAATTAAAAAAGAGGGGGGGGGAGAGGGGAGGGAATGGGTGGTATGGCTGTTTGTGTGTGTGCATGGGTGTTCATATGAGCATGTAGAGATAAGATGGAATGGGGTTAGGGTATATAGTGTGTATGATTTGAAATAGTAGGGTTAGATCACTTCATTGTATCAATATAGCCATGGCAGGGCTCCACCTTTTAACAAATAAATCTTTTTGGAGTCTCAGGGAATATGTTATTTGTTCCATCTGGTAGATTTCCCAAACTTTCTGAGTCCATGTGTTATATGTTGGTGGATCAGGTTTTAGCCACTTAATTGTAATGCATTTAATTGCTGCCGTTAGCAGTATTTGCAGAAGGTATATTTTAGCTCTACTGTCAATGCCCTCTGGGATTACTCCCAGAAGTGCCACTTCTGGACTTTTGGGGAGACGTAAATGGAAGATTTCTGCAAGGGCCTCAAATACATCTCCCCAGAATGTTCTTAATTTGGGGCATGTCCAAAATATATGGGTATGGTTTCCAGTTTGTGTACTACAATTCCTCCAACATTTATTTGAATGCGGTGGACCCATTTTAGCTACTATTTCTGGAGTCCGAAAAAATCTCGTAATTACCTTCCACTTAAACTCCCTCCATACGTTTGAATTTGTCACTAAGGCTGCCTTTACACTACCTGGTAAAAGTGACCCAATTCCGATTTTTTGCGGAATGTGGCACAGATCGGATATGTATTATGAACGTGTAAACAGGAAAAAAGCACGTGGAATCGGATATTCTCAGATCCGTTTCAGGCCTCAATCATATGTGGAAATAAATCTGATATGAATCGGATATCTGCCAATGCGACTGCCATCTAAACGGACAGATCGGATATTCCCTGTCATTGTGATTCGCACGTCATTGAAAATGCGACGATCTTGTACTTTTTTGCATTTTAATGACGTATAACGTTACTTTCACGTGCACAACTACTCTCCGGTGGAAAAAAAACGGCGCAAGTGAAATTATATATATATATATTTTGCGGACCTCTAAAGATGCTTCGGAAAGCAATTGCTTGAATTATTATTTCGGTCTCGTTTGCGTCCATTGCGAGAAAGTGTCGGCTGGTTGTTTACTTTCGTTTTTTCGTTTCGGTAACCAAACCCTCTTGTACGCATGCGGGTTGTTTCAAGTGTTAAGCAAGTGTAAACACAGGTATCGGATATGGGTCACTTTCAAAAGTAGATGTAAACAGGCGGTCAAAAAAATCGGATATAGGCTAAAAATCGGAACTGGGCATCAAGACCTGCAGTGTAAATGCGGCCTAAGTGTGCTTCAGTACATATATCCTCCCATGTGTCACAAGATATGTTTGTGTTAATTTCAGTTTCCCATCTCTCTTTTATCTGTAGTGTATTGTTAAGATCCATGTCTGAAAATATTTGGTAGAAAGAGCTTACAATTTTCTTGTCTCCATTCCCTGTTTGTAATCTTTTCAGGAACTCTTCAATTGGAGTCGGCCTCAGAACTTTATCCCACTCCTTGTGTTTTGTTAAAAAATCCCTTATGTGCAGAAATCTGAAGAAGTCTGTGTTAGGGAGCAAAAACTCCTCTCTTATCTGGTCGAATGATTTAAAAATGCCATTCTTATGGAGTTGGTAGAGATTAGTGAGTCCGTGATGATCTGACCATCTCCTAAACCCTGTGTCTAACTGGGAAGGTACAAAATCTTTTATGAATCCAATTTCGGTTAGTGCTGAGATTGCTTTAGGCAATCCAAATGATAGTTTTATTTTCCTCCAAATTTTTAGTGTGGCTCTAGTCCACTCACTCATTTGAATTTCATTTAAGGGAACGTCTAAGAAAAGTAAGGTCTGTAGGGGCCTCACAGAAAAACTTTTTTCAATATCGAGCCAACGTGTATAGGCCAGGTCCTGAATCCATACTGTTAGGGGCCTCAACTGTGCGGCCCAGAAATAATTTCTCAAGTTTGGGAGCCCGAGTCCACCATGCGGTTTAGTCAATTGTAATGTTTTTAGTCTGATTCTCGGGCGCCTCCTTTGCCAAATAAATTTAGAAATGAGCTTGTCTAACTTATCAAATGTGGTTTTAGGGATATCAATGGGTAGCATCTGAAATAAATAGAGAAGCCGAGGCAGTACATTCATGCGTACACTCTCAACTCGGCCTAGCAGAGATAGGGGAAGCGCTGTCCATCGGTCCAGATCTTTGCTAATTTTTTGAATTATGCTTTTATAATTTGCATCATATAAGTTTACTAACGATAGAGGGATTTGAATGCCTAAGTATTTAATACCGTCCTTCGGCCATTTGAACCCACTCTGGAATTTGATCGTTTGTGGAATACCATGACCTATGTCCATAGCCATAGTTTTATCCACATTCACTTTGTAACCTGAGAAGTACCCGAATGTGGAAATTAGATCCTTTAAGTGTGGAATTGTTGTTGTCGGTTCAGTTAAATATAAGAGAACGTCATCTGCGTACAACGATATTTTATGTTGTTCTTCATTTATTATCAGCCCTTTTATGTCACTATCATCTCTGATAAGCTGCGCTAGTGGTTCAATACTGATATCAAACAGTAGGGGCGACAGTGGACAACCCTGTCTACAGCCACGTTCAAGTATAAATCGGTCCGATAAAAATCCATTTACTCTAACGGCAGCTTGTGGATTCGAATACAGTGTTTGTATCCATTTTATGAAGTTGGGGCCAAATTGGAGCCGTCTCAGTGTATGAAAAAGATATTGCCAGGATACTCGATCAAATGCCTTTTGGGCGTCGAGGGATAGTAACATTGCTTCTTCTTCTTTGGCTTTCGGATTAGTCATTAAATTTAGCAATCTTCTGATATTGTCTCCATAACTTCTCCCTATAATAAACCCGGTCTGATCAGGGTGGATGATTTCTGTAATAATTGTATTTACGCGTCTTGCTAGAATGGCTGTTAGAATGCGAAGGTCCGAATTTAACAGAGATATAGGCCTATATGACGGGCATTTAGTGGCGTCCTTGCCTTCCTTATGAATTACAACTATTGTTCCCTCCCTCCATGAGGGGGCCATGGTACCGGATTGTAGTGCATAGTGATAAGCTTTTAGTAATAGGGGCGATATCGTCTCTCGAATGTTTTATAGAATTCGTTAATGAAGCCATCTGGTCCAGGACTCTTACTGTTTTTCAGTGTAGAGATTACTTGTTGTATTTCCCATTCCTCTATTGGTTCATCCAGCTCTTTTGCCATAGGCACAGATAGCTCCTTTAATTTGATATCCTTTAGGAATTGTGCCAATTCTTCATCATCAGTACATGTGTCCGTATTTTTGTATAGGGATTTATAAAATTCTGCAAAGCATCCTGAAATTTCGTCAGGTTTTGTTAAAGTTGAATTGTCAGACTTTAATTTCTGAACTATGTTCGATGATTGTTGTTTCTTAAGTCTTAATGCCAATAATCTGCTTGCCCTATTTCCATTCTCATAATATTTTTGATTAGTAAATCTCATATTGCCCTCAATTTTTTCGGTGGTTAGATTATTCAGGTCCCTACGTGCTTGTTTTAGAGCATCAGCTAGGTTGGAGGTCGGCATTCTTTTATGTTGCTGTTCAAGCTGCCTTATTTTGTCCTCTAATTCCTTATGTTTTGCTTCCCTTCTCTTTTTTTTCGCACTTGCAAACGAGATGATGCGACCTCTAATATATGCTTTTGCGCAGTCCCACAAAGTGAGAGGTGATATTTCAGGCGAGGCATTCAAATCCAAATAGTCAGTTAGTTACAAATGTAATGAATTCTTTATCATTCAACAGTGATGCATTCAATCTCCATTGTTTGGTTGACGGCCTGTGACCTATGTTCCACACTAATGCAAGAGGTGCATGGTCAGATATGGTGATAGGTAAAATCCTTATGTCTTCAATCCTGTGTAGTTCTGCTTTGGGGGGGGAAAAAAAAGTCAATTCTGGAATAAGAGGAATGTCTATGTGACTAAAAAGTAAAGTCTCTACTTTTAGGAAATTTATGTCTCCAAACGTCAGTTAAGCCTGACTCTATTGATAGATGTTTGAGCATTTTACTCATTCTAGAAGTAGGAGATTTTGAGGCGGGTTGTCTATCCATGAATTGGGACATAGCACAGTTGAAGTCCCCACCCAGCAGGAGAATACCAGAGCTGTGCTGTAATATTGTGCTAAAGACCTTACCCATGAAGCCCGGCTCATCCTCATTCGGAGCATATACGTTCATCAAAGAAACTTCTATACCATCAATGAAGCCATTGACTAGAACAAATCTCCCCTCTGAGTCTTTATGAACTGTGGTCAGTGCAAAATTAACCTGTCTATGAATCAAAATACTCACTCCTTTTTTTTTACCTGATTGATGGGAAGAATGAAATATTTTGTCTGCCCAAGATTTCTTTAACTTCAAGTGTTCCGTTTCTGACAGATGGGTCTCCTGCAAAAATGCTATCTGACAATTCTCTCTTTTTAGCTGGTTAAGAATTTTCTTTCGTTTTATAGGACTATGAAGACCCTTAACATTGTAGCTTATAACCCTAAGAGATCCCATGGTGCACGGTTAGAATTAGGAAAAATGTATATTTGTTCCTTTCGTGGGGTGGAAGGGGTCAGGTGGAAGGCAATATTTGAGCGTGGATAATAATATACAATGATTATGTATGTGATTACTTGGATGAGAATGAGTATGTGGAGGTATTTGCAATAGTATGGATGGATAGGTGACATGGGAATGGGGTAACCAAAAACCAAGCAGAAGCAAGAATCCAAAAAAGAGGGGGGGGGGGGGGGGAAGAAGAGAGAAAGAAGAAAAAGTAAAATAAAATAAGGAAAAAAAAAAGAACTGTGTAAGGCAGTATAAACCAAGTACAGTGGCATGCAATGTTTAAGCAGTAGCGTATGATTTTGCATATGCATAGGAAGGTAAGGAAACTTCCCTTGTAATGTTACTCCTGATCTTACAGTAGGATCCCTGGGGAACAGTGGGATCTGAACAAACAGAACTAAACAGTAGTTCAAAGAGAACCATAAACTCAACGGACAGTGGTGTCCGGTCAGTCCTGTGTCCTGCTGCGGGTCAGAACGGGCAGCTATGCGAACAGTCAAAGAGAGTGCTCGCCTTGGCTTAAGTGTACAACCAAGCATAACAGTCATAATTATAAGGTGACATCTTCAGGCTCCTGCAGAACCTCATTATAAACCTAAAGCAAGGTGACGACATATTGTATATAAAGCCTATGGCGCCGGTGAGAGATAACCATATCCAAAATAAATGAAAAAAGAAAATACAACACCCTATCCAATATGTAAATAGCTGAAGCTATAAGACAGTGCCGTTCATATGTCTCAAACAGTGTGCAATGTATACTTCCAACCAAATTTAATCCAACCCAGTCAGGCAGACAAACATTAACTCACGCCAATATGCACACGCCCACATGATTTCTCTGGATGTTATGGATCGGTTCACGTAAGGGGTACTTACAAACTTTGTTAGGGCACTTTTCAAATGAACACAACCTGGGTGATAATACAAAATAAAAATTACTTACTCAAATTGTCCGTGTGGATTAACCTTAAGTCACAGGTGGCGTTTTTTTGTAGTCATAAATACACATCTGTGTCGTTTATAGAGTAAGGATACACCTTCATTCAGATGTTGGCCGGGATGACACTGCCCTTTACATAGTCCATGGCTTTGGTGGCGTCCGCGAACTCCTTTTCCACGTTGTTATAGGAGATGCGGAACCTCGCAGGAAAAAGTAATCCATAGCGGACTCCCGGTCTCCCTCGTAGCATCTTCCGGACATCTGTAAAGGCTGCTCGGGCTTTAGCGATGCTGGCCATATAGTCTGGGAATATAGCGATGGGATCCCCGTTGTAGCTGAGTTGGCCTCCGTGGTCGCGGGCTTTCCTGAGGATGTCCATGGCATCTCCGTCGCTGTGTAATTTGGCGATGATTACGCGCGGTTTGTCCCCCGGCCTCCTCTGTGTTAAACTGCGGTGTGAGCGCTCCACTCGGATCTCCTTGTCCATCTGAAGCACTTCTTTGAGAAGTTTTGAAACTGCTGCGGGAGCGCTTGATCCTGGCTGCTCAGCGACCCCCATGATCCGGATGTTGCCTCTCCTCATCCTTCCCTCCATATCCTCACACTTTTCTTTTAATTCTTCCACTTGTTTCCTGAGGTCTGTTACAGTAGTTTGAACCGAAGCTACTTCATCTGACCATGTAGACAATCCTTCCTCCACGTCTTTTACGGCGGCTTTTACAAGGTCAATTTCGGTGCGGATTGCGGTTGTATTGTTAGCAATTTCAGTCTTCACTGCTTTAATTTCAGACCGCACCGCTTCAAAATCATCCGCTAAGGCGTTCTTCAGCTCTTCTCTTATTACAGTGGATATGTCTTTCCTCTGGGAAGAAAGGATGTCAGCTTTGACCGATGCGGTGTCCATGGTCGAGCTTACCGCAGGAGCGGAGGCGGCTTTGTGGAGGTTAGCTGAGCGCTTCACCGAGGAGGTGTCAGGCCTTGTTTCGGATGGACCGTCGTACTTATATTTCCGCAAATTCCACGCCATACATCAATTTCACTGGTGTTTTCCTTAATCTTGGTTTATCGATGATAGGTCTTGTGCATTTTAAGGCGAAGTCAGAACCTTGAATGTCGTTTATTTATGAAATTAATTCGGATTCTGCAGGAGCTCTGGAAAATGCGTCTCACTCCATGTGTGGCTCACTAGCGCCCCCAGAAGCTTGATTTTGTCTTCAGTTAACCATTTTTGTGTTGATTTGGACATATGTTTTGGATCATTGTCCTGCTGGAATATCCAACGATGACCAGTTTTAGTTTCCTGGCAGAGGCAGCCAGATTCAGATTTAAAATTTCCTGGTATTTCATGGACTTCATGATGCCATGTACCCTAACAAGGTTCCCAGGGCCTTTGGAGGAAAAACAGCCCCACAACATCACGGAACCGCCACCATACTTAACAGTGGGGATCAGGTTATTTTCGGTATAGCCATCCTTCTTTTTACGCCAAACCCACCTTGAATGTTGGTTACCCAAAAACTCAATTTTCGTTTCATCTGACCATAGAACACGGTTCCAGACAAAGTTCCAGTAGCGTTTAGCAAACTCCAGGCGCTTACGTTTGTGGTGAAATGACAGGAAAGGCTTTTTTCTGGCATGCCTTCCAAATAATTTGTTGGCATGGAGGTGACGTCTCATGGTAGTTTTTGAGACTTGATGACCCCAAGATGATACTTTCCTCTGTAATTCTCCAGTGATCCTTGGGGATTTTTTTGCCTCTCTTACCATCCTCCTCACTGTGCGTGGGGGCAAAATAAACTTGGGTCCTCTTCCAGGCAAGTTTGTAACAGTTCCAGTTGCTTTGAACTTTTTAAGTATTGCCCTAACGGTAGATATGGGCATTTTCAGGTGTGTAGCTATTTTTTATAGCCATTCCCTGACTTATGAAGCTCAACACACTTTTCCCTCATTTGATTTGTGTGTTCTCTTATCTTTCCCATGTTGATATATGAATATGGCCTCTGTGTCACCTCATATTTATACCCCAGTGAAACAGGAAGTCATGGATTACTGCTTAAAAGTTCCTAAACACTCTGATCAACTTTAAAAACTAAAATATAGCACCGCGGTGGTGCAGCGGACAAAGGCACAGACTTTGTCTGTGCGTTTGCGCCCCAAGGATCGAGGGCTGTTAATTCACCAAGCTAATTCACCAAAATGTGAATTTTTTATAACCCTTTTTACTAATCTTTATCAGGGGTGCCCAATAAATTGTGGAGGGCACTGTATACAGTGCATCTGGAAAGTATTCACAGCGCTTCACTTTTTCCACATTTTGTTCTGTTACAGCCTTATTCCAAAATTGATTAAATTAATTTTTTCCCTCAAAATTCTACACACAACACCCCATAATGACAATGTGAAAAAAGTTTTTTTGAGATTTTTGCAAATTTATTAAAAATAAAACATTTAAATTTCACTTTAAGGGTTGTTTCTCCTGACTTTTTTCCCCATAGAGTTCTATAGGAAAATGAGTCCGGAGAAATAACCCTTGCAGTGATCCATCCACATCTACTCCATATCTGGCAACAGAGTGATGGTTTGGGGCTCGTTTGATAGCTCAGACCCTTGATAACTTACAGCCATTTAGCCAGCCATGTGTTCCATACTGTACCAGTGTAATTTACAGCTGAATCTAGTCTCACCCCCCAATTTCCATAGAGATCCATTCAAATGCAGAGAGGTTATAGTATCGCTTGTAACAGTACCTGAAAATAAGATATCGACAGTTTTTTGATGTTGATGGTCACAGACTTCAGGAAGTAACAGGATGTAAAGGATATGCGACCAAATATGAAATATGATACTTTAAAAATACGTTAAAGCAAAGGCTATGAATACTTATGTAAATGAGAAATTTTAGTTTTTTATTTTTAATAAATTTGCAAAAATCTCAAAAAAACTTTTTTCACATTGTCATTATGGGGTGTTGTGTGTAGAATTTTGAGGGAAAAAATGAATTTAATCAATTTTGGAATAAGGCTGTAACAGAACAAAATGTGGAAAAAGTGAAGCGCTGTGAATACTTTCCGGATGCACTGTATCTACTTTGTGTTGCATAGGAAGTGATCCGCACACATAGTTGGCCGAAATCTCAGTTTATTATCCCACATGGGGAGCAAGCATAGCACAGACGATTACTTGAGTTAGCTGGATAATTCACTGAGTTCAAAGAGCTCTTTTTTTTTTTTTTTTAAACTTCAGTCCATGTTCCAGGTTTTGGAGGGTTCCGGGTTTTACAGCTAGCTCAGTCTCATGGAATCCTTGCAAAGGTTCCGCACCAACCCATGCTAGACAGGCACGTCCTAATGCTGCGTTGACGACATATGGGAGAGATGGTAACTACGAGCTATTCCAACTTGGAAATACCATTCACGTCAGCTTTTAAATCTTAAATAGCTAGGCTACTTGTGAAATCTTTTTGTACTCCGATTGTACGGAAAGAAACATATGTTCAACAAGTAGGCTAACGTTAATCTGAAAAAATAACAGACTCTCGTTTATCGGATTTAACAGATTACCGGAGGACATGTCAAAAGTCCGTAGGCTACCTACAGTCGAATAAAATGTTCAGCAAAGTTTGGCAAAATGAGCAAAAATAGCTAACAAAATCAAAAGCTTCCTTTTCAGTGATCTCAGAGACCCTCTCCAAATCTCTGGTGATCTTGTCTTTAAATTGATTCATCCGAGGTTAACCTGCAAAGTTGTTGTTATGAGCAAGCAAGTCCTTCAAACCGTAATTCCCATATGTCGTGAACGCAGCATCCCTGCTTCATCAGACTAATAAGGCAGAGAGAAGTTACATTTACACGCGGGTGCACGCAGCACGCAAGTTCTACACCAATCAGTCTGGAAAAGTCTGCAACTACCTGCTGCCACGGTGCCTGGTCACAAGTAGCATATTTGTGTGTTGCGATTTGTTTGATTTAAAAGTAAATAATGTTGACGTGAAATAGAAAGCAGCGATGTAGCGTTTTGTCACACTACGCCGTTACTTGGTGGAAAAAGGAAGTAGTTACTCGAAAAGCTACATTATTTTGAAAATAGCTAAGCTACTGTCAAACTACTGCAAAATGTAGTTAAACTAATAGTGTCGCTACTTGTAGCTAGCTACTACCCAACACTGGTTAAATATTATTGTTGTGTATATCAAAACGCGTCATAATGGTTAGTTCGAATAATATTGATCATACTCGTGATCCATATAGCTATTCCTTGCTCGCACTACACACGCACGAGCATGTCTGTTTCACCATCATATAAGCAATCCGCCAAGGTGGAAAAGCAGGCTTTTATAGGGAATGGGATGTGACATTTTGATTGGTTTATTGCATGTTACGCCCAAGACACACCTATAATTAATGAAGAGATTAAGTTCAGCCCACTTGCACCTTGTGCCGTACTTAGCGCTCAAATAACATGCTGTCTAACTTGCAAAAGTGGACTGGGACGCACTTGCGCCATGCGTTTAGACCAAGCGCTAAGATCGTCAAGATATAGCCCAATGACTGGTAAAGGAATCCCTATTAATGAGGTCGCGACTATGATTGTGAGTTTTTAGTGGTAGAGCTGTTGGCTCCCTCCTGCCTGATAGAGTGGACTTAAGTCAGCCAGGGTTTTTGAAGTTAGTGCAGGTGACTTCTCGGGGTCAGGGTCACTGGTGCACGTTGATACACTGTCTTCCCAGCCAAATTAATTCCTCACATTGTTGGGCAATATTAGGGCCAATTGTGCGTCGCCCTGCAGGAATACCAGCCACAGCCGGCACTGGCGTGGTCCGGATTCAATACCCAACCGTGGAGCCCATCTATAGACAAGAAGAGATGGGCAACTAATAGCCCCTGGAAGATATTATTAAATAATCCATATGTTTAGTAAGTAATATTATGAAGTAATCCATATGTTTTTTTTGTATGGACATAAATCAAAACGTAGAAAGAGGCCAGTAGGGCGCTCAACTTAAAAGTTTGACTAGGGACTGACGGGTCCGTCACTCTGCGGAGTGATTCAAACTGTGGAGGCTGTATGCTGCTCCCACCCATGGGCAAATATACCTCGAAGGAGGGACAAAAGTCCTGCAGGCACCTGCAGCAGTGCTGGCAGGTATATTATCACCCAGAGAGAGAGGCCATACGGTGTGTAGCAGATGGCAGGTAGTAGGCTGTTTGTGGTAGGAGTGCTTGTTGGGGAGACACCAGTGTACAGAGAGAGTTTTTATCGTATTTCCTTTTATATTGTCTTGTAAATGTTCTATTGTCTTCTATGTCTATTTTTCTTCTATTGCTTTTGTTCTGTATTTTGTTTTTATTGTTGTGAAGCACTTTGGGTTGCATTTTATGTATCAAAGGTGCTATACAAATAAAGTTTATTATTATTATTATTAATGGATGGATTGTTTGTGACATGAAATCTTATCACATGCATGTTACTGAGGACTTCTGAATGTTTCCTCAGCACATGACAAAGAAGCTGGTGCTTGGACAGCAGTGTGAATGGAGAGGAGTTTGGGGAACCATAGGGGAACCTCCGTTTGGCATTCCGGTTAACATCTCCATCAGTGGTATGGAGAATACAGTTTTGACTAACAAAGTTACGGTAATTAAGAATTCACAGACGTTGTCTCATACCGTTTCTTGAAAATGTGACTGTGATACCATGGTTCCTGCAGATGACATTCCTGTGTTGTTCGAGGTGTCGTGTTTCAATAATGGGATACAGATCGGAGGCAACCCCTGGCACTACATCTTCACACCCAACAACAAATGGCACCAAGGAACCCATCATGTTTGTTCCCTGCAGGATGGTTCCCTGGTAATCAGAACTGTTTTGCTTGATCTTTTGTCTAGAAGTCAAACTCTTTTTTAAAAACAATTTCTAGTGTGGAATTAGCATGCACCTTGAAGTAGGTCAACTTTTTAGGGCAGAAAGCCCCAGCAAGTGTTTATGGTAACCCACTGCATTTGCCTGTCAGTAAAAACAAGTGACAGTTTGACCAAGAGCAGCAGAAGTCAAGATAAATTCAGCTTATGCATTGAATCAAATGAAAGCGCAAGACAGCAGCAGGGGACTGGAGTGAGAAATTTTTTTATTCATGTTGGTGAAATGTACCCTGAAGGCATACTGTGTAATATGTATTCATTTACTTGCTCACCTGCTTAACTGCTCAAATCATGTTAATATTTAGGGGGCCGCTGGTACCCTATTGTTTCTGTTTTGATTCTTTCTTCTTCTTCTTTTAACAGAGTTAGATCAGGACTCCAATTACAACGGCTTAGCCCAATCAAACCACATGGTGGCGCTATAGAGATCCAAACATTCACTGTTCCCTTGCAGAGATTTCAGACTTGCAACAATGACAAAAGCCCTGATTAGAAACATAGACAACCCTTTGCTTTTTGGGTCAACCCTGTCTTGAATTGTCCTCCATTTTGGAGTGTCTGTTGACAAATGCTGCTTATGCTACTCGGTCCCCAGGAATCGCTGCTTGCAGCTATATTTTATATTTGGATCTCTATAGGGCCAGCACGTGGCTTGATTGGGTTAAAACTGTAGGGCCGAAGTCTTGATGTGACCCTTAATAGAACAATCCAGTTTCATAACATTTCACGTGACGTCATGTGGCGCTGTAATGGCGACATGTAGTCCAGCTGTCTCTCGTGTTTGTGTTTGTTAATTTGAATGTACAGATCCTTTCCAAAAAATTTGAATATCATGGAAAAGTTTTTTTTTTTCCATAATTCCATTCAAAAAGTGAAACTTTCATAGATTATAGATTCATTACACACAAAGTGAAATATTTCTAGCCTTTATTTGTTTCATTTTTCATAATTTTGTCTTACAGCTCCAGAAAACCCCCAAAACAGTATTTCAAGAAATTAGAATAGTGTGTCGAAAATCAGCATTTACTTCAGTTATTTCAGAGAATGAATGTTTTAGACTGAGTGTCACACTATCATCTAATTTACTCAAAAGAAAAAGACTGCAGACTTGACAATTGGCCAGAAGACCATCATTGACACCCTCCAGAAGATGGGTAAGCCACAAAAGGTCATCGCTAAGGAGGCTGGCTGTTCACAGAGTGCAGTGTCCAAGCATATCAATAGAAAGTTTAGTGGAAGGGAAAAATGTGGCAGGAGAAGGTGCACAAGCAAAAGAGATGACCGTAGGCTTCAGCGGATTGTCAAGCAAAGACGATTCCAAAATTTGGCGGAGATGCAGAGGGAGTGGACTGAGGCTGGAGTCAGTGCTTCAAAAACCACCACGTACAGAGTGTGACACTCAGTCTAAAACATTAATTCTCTGAAATAACTGAAGTGAATGCTGATTTTCGACACACTATTCTAATTTCTTGAAATACTGTTTTAGGGGTTTTCTGGAGCTGTAAGCCAAAATTATGAAAAATTAAACAAATAAAGGCTAGAAATATTTCACTTTGTGTGTGATGAATCTATAATCTATGAAAGTTTCACTTTTTGAATGGAATTATGGAAAAAAAACTACTTTTCCTTGATATTCAAATTTTTTGGAAAGGATCTGTATTTTGTTGTCTGGCTTTTGTCTTGTTTTTTTTCATGTGCTGTGTGTCTGTTGTGGGATGGGGAAGCTGGCTAGAGATTGTTCAGGGCACTCCTGCTGCTCGTTTTGATAATATTGACAAATTGTCTAGTTGGGATAATTTTATTTGTGGTTGTCACCATGGAGACGCATTCGCAACATATGCTCGGAAATGTCAGTGGATCTGCAGCTACAAAGTTTACCATCGCTCTTCACCGGAGTTGACGATGTCGGGACTGATCCAGGACTGCAGGCTATCTTCAAAAGGCCACCAGGGAAGGGAAGGAGAAGATAATGCGGGGGAGGAGGCAGGCGACTAGTGGGAAGGCTGACGCAGTTCGGTGCTCCGTGTTGGCGGTGGACAGAGACCGCAACACTGCATGTATGGAGGAAAGTTGTGGAGGCGGAGTTTGAGTTTGTGTGTTGGACTGCTTGATAACACTGGACATCTCGGGACAGCGGGGACTATTTTTCATCATGACGTTTGGCTGTAGGCTATTACACTTTAATTCACTTAGTTTGATTAATGCAATGATTCTGTTGAATGTCTTTATTTGATATGTTTGTTGTGTTGTGCCGCACTGTCTGTCTTTTTTGTTGTTGCTGGTGGCTACAACTGAAGTTCCCTAATGGGAAAATAAAAGTTATTCAATTCTATTCTATTCTAACTTTCTGTCAAATGGTTTTGGAATTGTTAGCGCTGTTGTGATAAGCCACGCCCACTGAAAATTAATTGGCTCGTCATTCGGCCATCTTTTAACATATCAAAATTCTGTATATAGCTTTTATGAAGCATTGTCTAAGGAGCATGAATACCAAAGTTTCTGCAAATTGGTCAAATCTTGTCAGAGGAGTAGCATTTTAAGTGTTTTACAAAAAATTTAAATTAGCGGAAAATCCAATATGGCAGACTATATGTGTCCTTGAGGCAAACTTATTCCTCATGAGCAGAGGCACCAAATTTGGACACCAAATTTTGTGACACAGGCCATCAGCAGTGGGCGTGTCAATGTCAAAACTTTGTCACGTGCACTACAGCGCCACCAGGTGTTCAATCTGTGTCATAATATACAGGATCCAAGAGTTTGGCAATCCCAACAAGCCTGCTAAGTTTGGTGATTCTAGGCCAAACCAACTCACGGGAATGTCTATGTGATAGGGGAGAATAAAATAAAAAAAAGAATCCAAACAAAAACAATAGGGTACCAGCAGCAGCGCTGCTCGGTCCCTTCAAAAATATTTAAAAATTCACTACAATTCATTGTTCCTTTGCAAAGATTTCAAACTTGCTACAATGAAAAAAGTCCTCATGAGGAGGATAGATATGTACTACATGGGTCGGTGCCATCTTGAATTGGCTGCCATTTTGTTTTATATTTACTCATCTATTACTTTACTGTGTTCTTCCTTAACCGCTTGGCTGATTCTTATGAAACTTGGCATATAGTTAGAAGGCATCACCCCACAAGGCCACTTGGTGGTGCTATAATCATTGAATTTGCAATAATTAAACAATCATAGCTCCTGCACTGTTTGACATAGAGAGTTAAAAGTAATGTCCTTAGATGTCCCTCCTCACAATGAACAAATGTCCATCAAGGAATTTTCTGAAATTTTGAATAGTCTGAAAAACACTTAAAATACTACTACTTTGGCCAAAATTTGGCCAATTTGCACGAAACTTGGTAGTTTGACTCATCATATGGGCATTATTCTTCTAAGCCCTATGTCAAAAAATGGCCAAATAATGATCCAATGAATTTGCAGTGGGTGTGGCTTATCACATAAATGCTAATAATTCTAAAACTGTTTGACAGAAAGTTCTGAAATTTGGTGGGGTGATTGAGAGTTAGATCAAGACTCCAGTTACAAAGGCGTAGCCCAATAAAACTACATGGTGGCACTATAGAGATCCAGAAATTCACTGTTCCCTTGCAGACATTTCAAACTTGCAACAATGACAAAGGCCCTGATTAGAAAAAAATATATTTGCTTTTTGGGTCAACTCTGTCTTGAATTGTCCACCATTTTGAAGTCTCTGTGTTTGACAAATGCTGTTTATGCTGCTCGGCCCCTGGGAATCGCTGATCGTAGCTATATTGATATTTGTATTCTTTCACAGGATACTGTAGCAAGTTGTCATGTCTTTTCGTAAATGCTCATTTTAATCCAATTCTGGTTTATACTGTCGTACTCAATTATCTCAATTCTCCATTCTTATCTGTCATTATTAAGGCTAAAAATGGAATACAAGATATGAAGTGCTGCTCGCTGGAATCGGACTGGATCTACTTCCACCCTGATGATTCTGGAAGAATTATTCACGTTGGGCCAAGCACAGTAAAGTGAGTTAGTCACTGAGTGACTTGCCAAAGGACTTTACTGACTTGAAGCAGTAAAGACAGCCAAGTTTTATTGTCAAAGTAAATCTTTAGTTGCTTACCTTCTGGAACGATGATTTAATATTTGATTTTATGAAATAAAAATTTTCAAGAAAACTTTAATCTGCTCTTTGTGAGCAGATTAACTTCATACCGCAGATGTTGTGCTGTTATCACCTTGATAGTTTTCTTAATTGGACACAAGCATTTAATTAATTCATTAAAGGGGCCATGAAGTAGGGATGTGCACAAGCCCAATTTGCCTGTGTCAATTATTCGGGGTTTGCCATCAATGAATAGTCATTGATTGGAGCTTACAGGAGTGGTTATTATTATTACAGCCATCAACAAAACAGATATTACCATTACATGTAGGCTAATCTGGTATAAAAATTTAAAAAAAGTTTGAATTGAATTATTCAAATTATGTCTGACAATCCGCAATGAGTGACTTAGTGAATTTTATTTTATGAAAGATGTAAAAAACAGAACTCACACATAGACAGACCCCTCCTTTTTAAAGTGTGGCCAGGCGGGGAACTGACTTCAAAACATATCTTGACAATTCTGTTGGGCTATGTGTCGTGTCAAGTAGAAGGTATAGGTTACAGGAGATTTCAGTAAGTGAAATGGCAATGGCAAGTGTAATACTACACTTACATTATTACACAATAGGTAAGGTGTCATCCAACTATGGAAAAATAACTGCAAAAAAATGTAGGCTCTTATTGCTACCGTTGTTTAATCTCACAACCTGCAGCTACGGAAGATAGAGCAGGGTTGCCAAACTAGGGGATTAACCCTAAACGTAGAGGGTAAAAAAAATAAAAAATATATATATTTTATCCCATAGTGTAAAGTTTACAATAAAAATGTATGGGAGTCAATGACAGATGTTGGATTGAGGTTTGGCGGACAAATTGTGAGAAATCTGTATGGGAGTAAATTGAAAATGAAAATTCAGGCATCTGGAAACATTGAGAGCTGATGCTCTCGCTCATTCCGTAAAGTGTCTATCCACTAACGTTAGGTGTAAACCTTACATGTAAACCTAGCATGTCAATTTGCTAAAACATTCAGTGTGATAACATTATTGAAGAAAGAATAATGTGAATATAACGTTAGCCTACATCAAATGTCTTATCGTTAGCTAACTGGCTAGCTATGCGTTTTCCATACTATCTACTGTCCATACGTCTTAAATACTAATGGCTCTACTGTAAGGGGGGAGGGTCTGTTTCGGATGACCAGACGCGACAGAAAGGAATCAGAAAGTCTCCACCAAGTGCAGACCAATAGAACGGAAGGATCTCCACAAAGGGAAAAATAAATAAAAGGAAAACCAAAATAACTCCGTCCTCAATCCGAGGAAGCACTGCAACGGAGACTTAAAGTGGAGAAAAGAAAACAACCGGAATTATACGGGCGACAAAACTCAAACTACGAGAATAGGTATTAACAGAAAACTAAGTACCTCTAACCTCCAGTAAGATTTATTTATTTAAACAAATCAAAGCAACCTCACTAATAGGGAAGAAAAACTAGCAAGCTTGAAAAGACAAGCAGTGAGGCTAAACTCCTCTAACTC
Source organism: Synaphobranchus kaupii (assembly GCA_029718625.1). Lineage (NCBI taxonomy): Eukaryota > Metazoa > Chordata > Actinopteri > Anguilliformes > Synaphobranchidae > Synaphobranchus > Synaphobranchus kaupii. The sequence goes on along the minus strand of CM056383.1, from coordinate 36,899,961 downwards.
CAAACAGCAGAGAGTTAGAAGGAGAAAAAATAATTAAAGCAACAAACCAAAGAGGGTAGAGAAACAAGGACAGAAAAATAGAGTGAAAACGGGAAAAGGAAGATCTAAAAATAACCCGAACTTTTAAACTCTAACCGGACCTTCCTGCTTTACTTGAAGAGACTTCAAGCAAAACAGTCTCCGTGTCCTATACCGTACCGGCTACCAGTGAAATGAGAGATAACATGGAAGCACGGAAGAAGGAAGACGCAGAGTTTAAATAACCAGCGGAAGAGCCGCACAGGTGCATTCGCTAATTGTTGGAATGAACGAAAGCCCGACACGGACAATTAAGCAAAGAAAAGACGTCCAACAGGCGCTAGAGGGAAAGCGAAAAATAAAAGAAAACATAAGCCTGCAGACCATGACAGGACCCCCCTACTAAGGGACGACCCCAGACGATCCCTTAGGCTTATCTTTTCGAAAATCCCTGATGAGTTGGGGATCCAGAATGTCTCTGGACGGTACCCAGCAACGCTCCTCAGGGCCATAGCCCTCCCAGTCCACTAAGAACTGAAATCCTCTACCCACGCGTCTCTCGGCCAAAATGCGCCGCACAGTATAGACCAGGCCTCCCTCCACGAACCGGGGGGGGGGGGGGGGGGGGGGTGGCGGCTTGTCCGCCGGGGCGAGGGCACTAATGAGCACGGGTTTCAACGAGAGACGTGAAAGGTGGGGTGGACGCGCATGGAGCGCGGGAGCTGTAACCAAACGGTGACTGGATTTATTTTTTGGATGATTTTAAACGGACCCACAAAACAAGGAGCAAGTTTGCGGGACTCCACACGCAAGGGGAGATCCCGTGTAGCAAGCCACACACGTTGCCCAACCCTATAAGAAGGAGCAGGACGACGATGCCTATCTGCCGCAACCTTTTGCTTGGACGTAGCACGCAAGAGAGACGCGCGCACACGCCTCCACACCGCTCGACACCTCCAAACGAAGGAAGCTGCGGAGGGCACCTCCACATCCTTCTCTAGCTCTGGAAATAACGGAGGAAGATACCCCATTTGCGCCTCAAAAGGGGAGAGACCAGTAGAGGCGTTGCGCAACGTGTTATGGGCGTATTCCGCCCAGGCGAGATGGCGGCTCCACGATGTAGGGTTGGAGGAGGCCAAACAGCGCAAGGTGCTCTCCATGGTTTGATTTGTGCGCTCAGTCTGTTCGTTAGTCTCCGGGTGAAAGCCGGAGGACAGACTGATGGACGCACCTAGCAGGGAACAGAAGGCGCGCCAGAATCTAGCGGTAAACTGAGGGCCGCGATCGGACACCACGTCCAAGGGAAGGCCGTGCACTCGGAAGACGTGATCCACCATGACCTGCGCTGTCTCAGGTGCTGAGGGTAGCTTGGGGAGTGCGATAAAATGGGCCACCTTGGAAAAACGGTCAACCACCATAATATCACCGTATTGCCCAAGGACGCAGGCAACCCAGTGACAAAATCAAGGGCAATATGACTCCAAGGTCGGCTAGGGATGGGAAGAGGGCGCAAAAGACCCGAGGGCGGGGCGCGTGACCCCTTGCTACGAGCACAAATAGGACAGGCAGCGACGAAGGACCGCACATCTTTCTCCAGTGTGGGCCACCAAAAGCGCGGGGATACAAAGTCCTTAGTGCGGTGGACTCCCGGATGGCCAGCTAACTGGGAGGCGTGTCCCCATTGGAGGACACGAGATCTGACCCGGGATGGAACGAACAGACTTTGGGGAGGACCCCTACCGGGGCCTGGACGCAGAGCCTTCTGTACAGCGGTCTCAACCGCCCACCTCACAGGAGCAACAATATGATCGGCGGGAATAACGGGTTCAGGTATGGGCTCCTTGTCGGTACCATCGAATATGCGAGACAAGGCATCCGGCTTGACATTTTTAGACCCGGGGCGGTATGTGATAATAAAATTAAAACGTAGAAAAAATAATGCCCACCGGGCCTGACGGGAGTTTCGCCTTTTAGCCAACTGCACATATTCAAGATTTTTATGATCCGTCCATACAGTGAACGATGCTCTGCCCCCTCCAACCAGTGGCGCCACTCTTCAAGTGCCAACTTAATCGCCAGCAGCTCCCGGTCCCCTACATCATAATTCCTCTCGGCGGGTGTTAAAGCACGATAAAAATAAACACAGGGATGCATCTTGTGGTCCAGCGGGGAGTGCTGGGAAAGAATGGCACCTGCCCCCAACTCAGAGGCGTCCACCTCCACCACAAAAGGGAGGGAGGGGTTGGGAGTGATGAGGATGGGCTCAGAGCTAAATCTTTCTTTTAATTTAGAAAATGCCGCCTCCGCCTTGGGATTCCATTGGAACCGTGAGGAGGATGTTTTTTTAGTGAGCGCAGTAATGGGAGCGGCCACCGCACTGAAGTTGCGGATGAACCGCCGATAAAAGTTTGCGAAACCTAAAAAACGCTGCACCTGCTTAACTGAAGAAGGGGTGGGCCAGTTCTTTATCGCAGAGACTTTCTCGGGATCCATCTGGACCCTACCGTCCGCCACAATGAACCCGAGAAAAGAAACTGAGTTGCTATGAAAAACACATTTCTCCATCTTCACAAATAGCTGGGCTTTCAGAAGTGCCGTAAGAATCTGCCTGACATGATCGACGTGCGTAGGGAGATCGGGAGAGAAGATTAAAATGTCGTCGAGATAGACAAAGACGAATTTCTCTAGCATCTCCCTAAGCACGTCGTTCACCAGCGCCTGGAAAACCGAGGGGGCGCAAGTGAGCCCAAATGGCATCACCAGGTACTCATAGTGTCCATTGTGAGTATTAAAGGCGGTTTTCCACTCGTCGCCCTCGCGTATGCGCACAAGATTGTACGCATTGCGAAGGTCGAGCTTAGTGAAAACAGATGACTCCTGGAGACGTTCGAAGGCCGAGTTCATTAGGGGAAGTGGATAGCGGTTCTTTACTGTGATGTCATTAAGGCCCCGATAGTCAATACATGGACGAAGTCCCCCGTCTTTTTTTTTAACAAAGAAGAACCCCGCCCCTGCTGGTGAAGTGGAGGGTCTAATAAACCCGTTAGTTAGGGACTCCTCAATGTAAGCCTTCATGGCCGCGCTCTCTGGGATGGACAGAGAGTACAAAGACCCTCTGGGAGGAACAGTGCCCGGGTAGAGCTCGATAGCACAATAATAGGGCCTGTGAGGTGGTAGAGTAGTAGCGCGTTGCCTGCTAAAAACCTCCGCGAGGAACCTGTATTGCTCAGGGACATTGGGAGGAAGGGAGAATACAATAACCCCCCCTACTTTCGTGCTCTCTTCATCAGGGAACGAATCGAGCGAAGCAGGCCACTCTATCTCGGAGTCTGTGGGTGGCTCCTCCCACATAAGTGAACCGTCAGCCAGTGAGTCCCAGGCTAGACTCTCCTCACACCCTTCAGAGGAAACCAGGGAATTGTCCCAATCAGGGCAAGAGCTATCCTGTTCCTGGATGCAGTCAGTGCTGGACTCGACGTTGGCGCCTGACCCTCCTACAGCGAGGAATCTAGGAACCGAGCAGTGAGGTCCACACCGGGGCCCCCACTGACGAATAACCGCCTGACCCCCCCCCCCCAGTTAGGGCTGTGGCGGGTAAGCCAGGAGTGTCCCAGAATGATAGGGTATGCTGGAGAAACGACCACAAAAAACAATCTCTTCTACATGGTCGTGAAATGCAATGTGCATGCGCACCCTGGTGGTGACTCGCCGAATAGTTCCTGTACCTAACGGACGACCATCAAGAGCTGTAACCAGTCGAGGCCGGGGAACGGTCAGTGTGGGAATGCCGAGAGCCCTGGCCCACTTGGCATCAATGAGGGACTCAACTGCTCCGGAGTCTAGAAAGGCTTTGCAGCTGGTCTGACGCTTTCTCCAGAGCAGTTGAACTGGAATTAGGGTCCGAGAGTGGGAGTAATCATCTCTCGCTAGGAACCTCGGTTCCCCTAGCGAGAGCCCCCTTTTCCCGCCAGCTTAGGACACTGGTCCCTAAAATGTCCTTCTCTCCAGCAATATCTACACCTTCCCTCCTGCGGTCTAGTGCCCCTGGGGTTGCAGACCGCTGCCCCATCCACCTGCATGGGCTCCTCCCGACTGAAGGAGGGGTAGGCGGAGGGTGGTAATGCAGGAGGTGGTAGATGGCGGGGAGGACGGTCCCTGTTTCCCCCTTTAGCTCTCTCTCGTTCTCTCTCCCGAATGCGGTTATCCACACGGATAGCTGTGGACACTAGCGCACCGAACGTGGCAGGAACCTCGAGCACCGACAGAGCGTCCTTGACAGAGTCGGACAGTGCGTTAAGGAAAAGAGAACTGAGTGGACCATCAGCCCACCCAGTCTCCCCTGCCAATGCTCGAAACCTGATGGAGAACGATGCCACCGTCTCACTGCCCTGACGGAGACGAGTCAGTCGCATGGCGGCCTCCTGAGCGGAGACGTATGGGTCAAAGACTGACGTCATCTCCGCCATAAGCCGATCCGTGTGGCTCATCACCAGAGAACTTGCTCTGATAAGAGGGTCAGCCCACTCAAGAGCAGTCCCGGTTAAAAGGGAGAGAATGAACGCCACCCGGGCCTCCTGGGTGTAAAAACGGGGAGCCTGTGCCTTAAAAAAAATAATACATTGGGTCAAGAACCCTCTGCACTTCCCCGGTTCACCACCGTAGCGGAGTGGAAGTTGGAGTTTAGGCTCCTTAGCATCTGGTGGGAGAGGGGGGTTTATGGGTGGTGCTTGTGCGACTGGGGGAGGTGTAGTAGCGAGAGTCAGTGTTCGAAAACTCTCAGCCAAATCACGCAGACTGTCAGCCTGAGCACGTAACTGACTCATAATCTGCCCCTGCTGGGCATGTAAGACCTGATGAGAGGCCTGGAGAGCACGTATGCCTTCCTCATGGGCAGCTAACGCCGCGCCCTGAGTAGCCAGGAGCTGATCTAATCTCTGACCTGTCGCTGGAGCCTCCTCACTGGCTTCCATGTTCTGTAAGGGGGGAGGGTCTGTTTCGGAGGACCAGACGTGACAGAAAGGAATCAGAAAGTCTCCACCAAGTGCAGACCAATAGAACGGAAGGATCTCCGCAAAGGGAAAAATAAATAAAAGGAAAACCAAAATAACTCCGTCCTCAATCCGAGGAAGCACTGCAATGGAGACTTAAAGTGGAGAAAAGAAAACAACCCGAATTATACGGGCGACAAAACTCGAACTACGAGAATAGGTATTAACAGAAAACTAAGTACCTCTAACCTCCAGTAAGATTTATTTATTTAAATAAATCAAAGCAACCTCACTAATAGGGAAGAAAAACTAGCAAGCTTGAAAAGACAAGCAGTGAGGCTAAACTCCTCTAACTCCAAACAGCAGAGAGTTAGAAGGAGAAAAAATAATTAAAGCAGCAAACCAAAGAGGGTTAGAGAAACAAGGACAGAAAAATAGAATGAAAACGGGAAACGGAAGATCTAAAAATAATCCCGAACTTTTAAACTCTAACCGGACCTTCCTGCTTTACTTGAAGAGACTTCAAGCAAAACAGTCTCCGTGTCCTATACCGTACCGGCTACCAGTGAAATGAGAGATAACATGGAAGCACGGAAGAAGGAAGACGCAGAGTTTAAATAACCAGCGGAAGAGCCGCACAGGTGCATTCGCTAATTGTCGGAACGAACGAAAGCCCGACACGGACAATTAAGCAAAGAAAAGACGTCCAACAGGCGCTAGAGGGAAAGCGAAAAATAAAAGAAAACATAAGCCTGCAGACCATGACATCTACCAGCTGGTACTTGCACAAAAATAGAAGTTACGTGCTTTTACTTTTAATTAATTAGCATTCATGCATGGTAAGTTACGGATAGCTTATTAGCGGTCTGCTAATTATATTCTAAAATGCATCAATTTTTTATAGTTAGCTGCCACAGAATGCTTTATGCTTCTATGGTACGTAAACATGGTAACGGAGATCACGTCCGGAAATATCCTGTATCCCCACAGAACTCTATGATCCGATCCAGTAGGGCTGCACAATTTATTGTATATTAATCGCAATTATGATTTTGGCCGCTGCGATATTATAATCACAAAGGGTCACGATTATTGCATTCCTGTTGTGTTAAAATGAAGCTTTCCCAGTTACAAACTGCGCTATTCAGCACATGTCCGTTGAGGCGTTCTCGTGAACAGTAACACCTATGAAAGGTAGGCCTGCTAGACTTGAAAAATGTGTACCATTTAACCTGACTGAAAACGCTTACCAAGCCGAGTACCATAAAAAGAGCATCATCGTTCATCTGGATGATACAAATCAAACACAAATACTCGTGGCAGCAGTACCTCAATGAAACGCAAACAATTTATTCTACCACATGAAATTCAGTCACAAGTTGCAGTAGGCTACGAGAAAAAAAATAACGTTACTGCATGTCACTAAACAGCAGGCTATGTAGTAAGCAGTATATACAGCATGTTAGTACACAAGACGCAGTTGATGGGGCACAGCCCAGTATTGGTGCCTAGGCTACTCTTTCTGCGACACAGACATTGCGGGTTCACTATATAACGTATCCCCGTATCCAGCAGGCTCTCGAAGGCAAATGGAGATAACCAAAACCATCACATTTTATTTAGCAAAAGACATGGCTCCGATCAACACTGTGTGAAGGTTTTTAAAAAAAATATCAACACCCTGGACAAGAGCGATCCTCCGTCATCCTCTCCCGCAATCAGTCTTCCAATTTCCAAAGTTGCGATATAGGCTAATTAATTAATGCATACTCTGGCATTTGCCTCTTTTTTTTGTACGCTAGTTGTTTATTGTTTTTGTGTGTGAATAAAAAAAAATTAAAAAAATAATAATATGAAATTTAAAAAAACAATAAAACTTAAAAAATAAAAACAGCAACATATAAAACGGGTGTAGGTAAAATATAAAAAATAGAAATAAAATTATAAAAAACACAGGTTAAATAAAAGCACACAAAGAGATGTCTAGTTGCTTTTTAAAATCTTCGATAGATTGCGCCTCTCTGATCTGCTTGGGTAGGGAATTCCATAATGTAGGTGCATAGAAGCAAAAAGAAGCTTCCCCACTTTTTTTATAACAAACTTTGGGAACAAAAAGAAAACCAGCATCTGCAGAATTGAGAGAACATTGGGGCTGATATCTTACTAAAAAGTCAGTTATGTATTCTGGTGCTAAGCCATTAAGTGCTTTAAAAGCAAGTAAAATAATCTTAAAATCAATTCTAAAATTCTCAAGCAACCAGTGCAAGAATTGAGTAATGGCGTAATGTGTGCTCTTTTATTGGTTCTGGTTAAAACATGTGCTTCTGCATTCTGAAGAAGTTGAAGCTGATCAGTGGTTTATTTAGGAAGACCGCAAAAGAGAGCATTACAGTAGTCAAGTCTTTCTGCATCTGCCTGTGAGAGAAATGCCCGTACTTTGACAAGGTTTCTAGATGATGAAAAGCAGCTTAGTCACATTTCTAAGATGAGAGTGAAAGCTCATTTAGACTGAGTAAAACCTAGGTTATGTACTTTAGTTTTAATGTTTACAAATAGTGGCTCTAGGTTTTTTTCTGAGGGCCTCAAGTAAAAAGCAAACAAACCCGAGCCACTTTACCAAATGCTTCCTGCCCCTTTAATGTGAAAAACACAAAAAGGTCCTTTTCAGAATGGAATATTTCATTATTTATTCATTTATTTTTCCATTTTAAAAGTTTCAAGCAGGTTTTTTGTTGTTTCCAGTGTACTGAGGATAAAAACCCAGGAGTGCAGTTCACAGTCAGAGGTTGTTCAAGAATTTTCTATCACAGCTCATCGAGTCAACAATGTAAGTTTACAGATTTGGTAATGTAGGCCTGGCAGTCTTACATTTATACATTTAAATTGTCATTCCCATACAATGCCTGTGAATAGTCATTCTGAGTTTGTTCTGTTTCTTGTTTAAATTCTGCCTGTTGAATGTTCATTCGTACATTGGCTTAACATCTTACATCATGAAGTGGGTCAGGTGCTTACATGCAGCGATAATTGTAAATTGTGTCAAGTTTTATTAGCTGTGTGTTGGGTTGTACGATATACCGGTACTAAATAAAAATACCGCAGTCGGCCTACCAAAATTTTTAAATGGTACGATACCTGCATTCTATACTTTATAAATTCTATACTTTATAAAAGCACACCTGACATTGCTTTCTATGGAAAATAAATACTGTGCCTTTAAGAATTGAAAGGAACATTGGGTACGTTTACATGCATACTAATACTCCGATCTGAACCCGGTTATGGCAATACTCTGGTTACTGAAATGGTCATGTAAACACCTTTATCCGATAATGTAAGGTCATAATCCGTGTTTTCGAAACCCGATTAACACCCCTGGTTTTTTGGCCAAACTTTCGATTTTTTGGAGCATGTAAACACCTTTCTCCGGTTTCTTTCGGCTTTTCAAAACTACGCATGTCAGGCAGAAGAGGCGGTGTAGTCAAAATGATTCCACCCGTCAACATTTGCTATGCCTGGGGTTCCTTCAGCATCTCACTTCCAGAATTTTATTATGAAATTTGCATTTCACCGGTGAAAATATATTGTTCAGTGTTACGTGCTTGTGTTTGTACTTGCTATTTTGTGGCTAGCACATTAAATAACTGAAATTTTCGGGAAATTCGCCAGATTTAGAGATCGGTAAAGCTAGCTAGTACAATAATATAAATCAACCACTACTAGCAATTAGCTATAAATAAGTAGCTATAATAATTACTAGTTAGCTATAATAATAATAGCCTACTAACGTAAATTTTTGACGGGCGGATCATTTTTGTCCTTACAACGGGAAGCAGTTAGTAGGCTAGCTACGTTTTCCACAGAGCCGATTATGGAGAGAATCATGTAAACGCGGCTTTTGGAGTAGGCCTAATCACATTTCTTATGTCCATGTGAACGCAATAAGTTAAATACTGGCGTAAACTGATCGTTTCCAGTAATCGGATATTGCTGTGCATGTAAACGTATCCATTGATGTAATGGACTCGTGCCTAGTGGCCTGTGAGTGTGCTTCCAGAGATACAATTGCTTGCATGTCACCTGCATGCAGAGATATCACCTGCTATCGGATATATGGGAATACAACTTTCCAGCTTTGAAATTCCACATGAACGCCAATCATAGTCAGATAATAAAGTTGTAAAGTCTGCGGACACTCCAGGTTTTGTGTTATCATTAGGGGTGTGACTTATAGACAATCGCTAAACGTTCAAGAAAATCTCTAAATGGTTAAATGCAATTTTTTTAAGCGCCAATGTTAGGCTACTAAAATAATTTATAACCGTTTCCCTTTACAGTGTCGTATTCTCCTGCCTGTGATTGACGCAGGCTTGTGTTTAAAAGTATTACTGCTGGTCTGGTGTCTGTTTTGACATATAAGAGGTTGTGATATGGACATGGAAAATGTTCATTGGGTTGTTCTCAAGTGATAACGTAGACGTCTGCTTGCGCGTGTGGCAAAAATCAAACTGACATTCTTTGCAATGCTGCGCAAAGAACGGAAGAGAAAAGGTTCCACTTGGTCTTACTTTGGCCACATTTCAGAAAATAGTAATCCCATGAAACATAAATAGGAGCTTTCACTTTGAAAAGTTGAGAAAAAACTAGGAAAGAAAAAACGGCACTAACGGTGTTCTTATTAAAGGAAAGTTCTTAACGTTTTCTTTGTAGTTAAGAAATATTAACTTAATATTTTGCCTGTTTTTTTATTTTGTAGAATATAGCCTATATCTTTTTTTTAAAGATTAAGTAAACTCAACACCTTATTGCGATGCATTTGAAGTTGTCCGCTCTGTACTACCAATAATCTTTTCCGTGATTTGCGCTCTCATACAAGCAACAGTATTTGTCCGCTCTGTGGCTGCTTTTGCAACTTGTATTTAAAAGCACATCTTGACCATATACAGTGCATCCGGAAAGTATTCACAGCGCTTCACTTTTTCCACATTTTGTTCTGTTACAGCCTTATTCCAAAATTGATTAAATTCATTTTTTCCCTCAAAATTCTACACACAACACCCCATAATGACAATGTGAAAAAAGTTTTTTTGAGATTTTTGCAAATTTATTAAAAATAAAAAACGAAAATTTCTCATTTACATAAGTATTCATACCCTTTGCTTTAACATATTTTTAAAGTATCATATTTCATATTTGGTCGCATATCCTTTACATGCTGTTACTTTCTGAAGTCTGTGACCATCAACATCAAAAAACTGTCGATATCTTATTTTCAGGTACTGTTACAAGCGATACTATAACCTCTCTGCATTTGAATGGATCTCTATGGAAATTGGGGGGTGAGACTAGATTCAGCTGTAAATTACACTGGTACAGTATGGAACACATGGAACATTTTCCTATAGAACTCTATGGGGAAAAAAGTCAGGAGAAACAACCCTTGCAGTGATCCATCCACATCTACTCCATATCTGGCAACAGAGTGATGGTTTGGGGCTCGTTTGATAGCTCAGACCCTTGATAACTTACAGCCATTTAGCCAGCCATGTGTTCCATACTGTACCAGTGTAATTTACAGCTGAATCTAGTCTCACCCCCCAATTTCCATAGAGATCCATTCAAATGCAGAGAGGTTATAGTATCGCTTGTAACAGTACCTGAAAATAAGATATCGACAGTTTTTTGATGTTGATGGTCACAGACTTCAGGAAGTAACAGCATGTAAAGGATATGCGACCAAATATGAAATATGATACTTTAAAAATACGTTAAAGCAAAGGGTATGAATACTTATGTAAATGAGAAATTTTAGTTTTTTATTTTGAATAAATTTGCAAAAATCTCAAAAAAACTTTTTTCACATTGTCATTATGGGGTGTTGTGTGTAGAATTTTGAGGGAAAAAATTTATTTAATCAATTTTGGAATAAGGCTGTAACAGAACAAAATGTGGAAAAAGTGAAGCGCTGTGAATACTTTCCGGATGCACTGTAGTTATAGTTTGGTCGGTTTAAATTTGAATGCGGCAAATTTAGAAACACCCCCCCCCCCCCCCCCCCCCCCCCAGTTTGTCCTTTAAACGTGTAAACCCATTTTTTTCACCATGTAACCGTTTTTCAGATTTCTGCCCATCCCGAGTTATCATGCACCTTTATCACGTTTCTAGTTAGCCAGACTAATGTTACACTATTATGAGTAGCCTAATATAAGCTATAAACATTATGTGAATTATAACAAATATAACTATAACCAAAATATAAATATAATGTAGGCTAAATCATATTACAATATAATAAACTGGTAACATTGTAGAAAGTGTTTTTTGGAAGCAAAAAGCAGCCATGTCCAAATCATTTCTCTCAAGACGCCAAATTTAGTTTGCTCTTACAGGTTTGATTCTCCGACAAAATGGCATGTGAATGCAATGCTCTTTAGCTAACCACTGAGCTTTTGAAATGGGAGCTTCCGACCAGCACGTGAATGCATTTGTGTCTGGTGTTTCAAAACCAATAATAAAGCCGAACCTGACAACATTATTACAGCACCCGTTTTCGATATTTCGATATATTATATGAAGTAAGATACAGTGCATCCGGAAAGTATTCACAGCGCTTCACTTTTTCCACATTTTGTTCTGTTACAGCCTTATTCCAAAATTGATTAAATTCATTTTTTCCCTCAAAATTCTACACACAACACCCCATAATGACTGTGAAAAAAGTTTTTTTGAGATTTTTGCAAATTTATTAAAAATAAAAAACTAAAATTTCTCATTTACATAAGTATTCATACCCTTTGCTTTAACATATTTTTATTTAAAGTATCATATTTCATATTTGGTCGCATATCCTTTACATGCTGTTACTTCCTGAAGTCTGTGACCATCAACATCAAAAAAACTGTCGATATCTTATTTTCAGGTACTGTTACAAGCGATACTATAACCTCTCTGCATTTGAATGGATCTCTATGGAAATTGGGGGGTGAGACTAGATTCAGCTGTAAATTACACTGGTACAGTATGGAACACATGGAACATTTTTCCTATAGAACTCTATGGGGAAAAAAAGTCAGGAGAAACAACCCTTGCAGTGATCCATCCACATCTACTCCATATCTGGCAACAGAGTGATGGTTTGGGGCTCGTTTGATAGCTCAGACCCTTGATAACTTACAGCCATTTAGCCAGCCATGTGTTCCATACTGTACCAGTGTAATTTACAGCTGAATCTAGTCTCACCCCCCAATTTCCATAGAGATCCATTCAAATGCAGAGAGGTTATAGTATCGCTTGTAACAGTACCTGAAAATAAGATATCGACAGTTTTTTGATGTTGATGGTCACAGACTTCAGGAAGTAACAGCATGTAAAGGATATGCGACCAAATATGAAATATGATACTTTAAAAATACGTTAAAGCAAAGGGTATGAATACTTATGTAAATGAGAAATTTTTGTTTTTTATTTTGAATAAATTTGCAAAAATCTCAAAAAAACTTTTTTCACATTGTCATTATGGGGTGTTGTGTGTAGAATTTTGAGGGAAAAAATTAATTTAATCAATTTTGGAATAAGGCTGTAACAGAACAAAATGTGGAAAAAGTGAAGCGCTGTGAATACTTTCCGGATGCACTGTAGTTATAGTTTGGTCGGTTTAAATTTGAATGCGGCAAATTTAGAAACACCCCCCCCCCCCCCCCCAGTTTGTCCTTTAAACGTGTAAACCCATTTTTTTCACCATGTAACCGTTTTTCAGATTTCTGCCCATCCCGAGTTATCATGCACCTTTATCACGTTTCTAGTTAGCCAGACTAATGTTACACTATTATGAGTAGCCTAATATAAGCTATAAACATTATGTGAATTATAACAAATATAACTATAACCAAAATATAAATATAATGTAGGCTAAATCATATTACAATATAATAAACTGGTAACATTGTAGAAAGTGTTTTTTGGAAGCAAAAAGCAGCCATGTCCAAATCATTTCTCTCAAGACGCCAAATTTAGTTTGCTCTTACAGGTTTGATTCTCCGACAAAATGGCATGTGAATGCAATGCTCTTTAGCTAACCACTGAGCTTTTGAAATGGGAGCTTCCGACCAGCACGTGAATGCATTTGTGTCTGGTGTTTCAAAACCAATAATAAAGCCGAACCTGACAACATTATTACAGCACCCGTTTTCGATATTTCGATATATTATATGAAGTAAGATACAGTGCATCCGGAAAGTATTCACAGCGCTTCACTTTTTCCACATTTTGTTCTGTTACAGCCTTATTCCAAAATTGATTAAATTCATTTTTTCCCTCAAAATTCTACACACAACACCCCATAATGACTGTGAAAAAAGTTTTTTTGAGATTTTTGCAAATTTATTAAAAATAAAAAACTAAAATTTCTCATTTACATAAGTATTCATACCCTTTGCTTTAACATATTTTTATTTAAAGTATCATATTTCATATTTGGTCGCATATCCTTTACATGCTGTTACTTCCTGAAGTCTGTGACCATCAACATCAAAAAAACTGTCGATATCTTATTTTCAGGTACTGTTACAAGCGATACTATAACCTCTCTGCATTTGAATGGATCTCTATGGAAATTGGGGGGTGAGACTAGATTCAGCTGTAAATTACACTGGTACAGTATGGAACACATGGCTGGCTAAATGGCTGTAAGTTATCAAGGGTCTGAGCTATCAAACGAGCCCCAAACCATCAATCTTGCCAGATATGGAGTAGATGTGGATGGATCACTGCAAGGGTTATTTCTCCGGACTCATTTTCCTATAGAACTCTATGGGGGAAAAAGTCAGGAGAAACAACCCTTAAAGTGATCCATCCACATCTACTCCATATCTGGCAACAGAGTGATGGTTTGGGGCTCGTTTGATAGCTCAGACCCTTGATAACTTACAGCCATTTAGCCAGCCATGTGTTCCATACTGTACCAGTGTAATTTACAGCTGAATCTAGTCTCACCCCCCAATTTCCATAGAGATCCATTCAAATGCAGAGAGGTTATAGTATCGCTTGTAACAGTACCTGAAAATAAGATATCGACAGTTTTTTGATGTTGATGGTCACAGACTTCAGGAAGTAACAGCATGTAAAGGATATGCGACCAAATATGAAATATGATACTTTAAAAATACGTTAAAGCAAAGGGTATGAATACTTATGTAAATGAGAAATTTTAGTTTTTTATTTTTAATAAATTTGCAGAAATCTCAAAAAAACTTTTTTCACATTGTCATTATGGGGTGTTGTATGTAGAATTTTGAGGGAAAAAATGAATTTAATCAATTTTGGAATAAGGCTGTAACAGAACAAAATGTGGAAAAAGTGAAGCGCTGTGAATACTTTCCGGATGCACTGTAGTCGCACCAGGTCTTAAGTAACTTTATTTCTGATTTTGTGTGTCAGATATTTATATAGATGTTAATATTTATGAAAAGATATGTTAAGTTTAAATTTAATTTTATGAGAAAATATTTTATTAAAATGAACACAAAATTAACACTTCTGGGTTTTTATCAGTGGTTTACCGTAGTATCAATTTGGTATCAATATCGAGTTACAAAAGCTGGTATAAGTAAACAATGTGGTATCGGAACAACACTTGCTGTATGGGACTGCCAACAGCCAGTGAAAAATATTAATATAATGATTTGCTTGAAGAAGTTATATTTTTTCTTAAGTTGGTTTCTGTAGAACCACGGTAATAAATGGTGAGAAAGCCATGACAGAAGAAAGGTTTAATTCAAATGCACAACAAGCAGAAGATTACAAATGTCTGGAGCAGGGGTCGCGTTAGGCCGGCAATTGCCGGTTTTTATCGTTTTTTTATGACAAAGGCCGGAAAATGTAATTCCCTCCGGACATTCGGGCCGGTAAAATAAATAACTCCGCAATATAGCCTAGTAATTTAACATATTTAGTACCAATATCACGGCAATTTATCATTAGGCCTTGATATAATCAGCATTTTATTTTCTTGTTAAATCAATAGCCTACACTGTTCAGGTCTGATTTTCCCGAAAGCGTTGTTCGTTAACGTTAGGTCAGATCCCAATTGTCACGTGTCGTTGCTGCCTCTTTTTCCTTATAGCATCTTCCGCAACTCTGCAATTTGCCTTGGAGTAAAGAAATGTTAAAATCGTTATTCTGAAGAACAATGTGTTCTAATAAACTAATGATGCAAAAATCAAGACAGCTTCTTTTGTTGATAAAACATTACGCACGCAGTCACGCACACCAAATGCGCGATTTTAATGTAATTCATCCGCTTGTGCAAGGCGAAGCTGTAATATTTAATTTTTATATTATTTATATTATTCCTTTATTTTCAAATCGTTTTCAGTCCAAAATATAATACTACGCTGTAACATATGTTGTTAGGCTACATCATTAAATGCACCTGCCTGTCGTTCATGCATTGAAAATAGATATGGCCGTTTTTTTATCATATGTCCGACAAACTGTAATCATTCCGGACATTCTGGCCGGCAGTTTAAAATCCTAGCGCGACCTCTGGTCTGGAGCTGTGGTGAGTTTAATTGATCTTTCCGCAAACACCCACAATAGAAGCAATGGAAGCAAGACGAGTGGAACAGAATAACCAAGCAGAATGGTTTAAACTGTTTTTCTTCAGGTTGCATCAAGAGATTTAATAACTTGTTTAGACAGTAGCAGCACTGGCCAGTGGGTGGTAACATATTGCTTAGAAATCATTGATCACATCCTGGGGTGGCGACTCATCCTTTTGCAGTTTCAAATCTTGTGTGATGTTATAGACCCTGCTGCACCAATTACAAAACATCTGTCATACAGTATCAGGTCCACTGTTAATAGACAGTTTTACATTTTCTTAGCTCTTCGTATGCACATTTTTTGTCAGCAATGCGTTGACAACTAATTAAAGCCCTCCCCCCACAACAGACTGCATCCAAGGACAGTGTCACATCTTCTGGCCGTATTGTGAAGAGGAGGTATCATCAACTGGATGACGACCCAGAGCAAGAGGTATTGAGATGGCATGTAACTTTTTCTCAGTCTTGTAAGCTCTATTTCACCAGAACGTGCACAGAATAGGAATTACATCACTTGCACACTGATTTGCCACCAATAGACAGTGAGGAGTTTTTCTCCAAAGAATCAGTAATAACTTAAAATGTCATAAGTAAACATGTGTATCTAACAAGGGTTTGAAAGGAATGCAAAGTTTATGCACAAAGTCCATGATTGTATCAAATGATTGTAACAAAAAATGTATGAGCCAAATTAATTGACCTTAGGAGTGTTCTCTCAAACCAGAAACTGTATATTATTTTTCATCAAACCATTCTTTGTTATTTAAATGAACTTTTGATGAAAATATGTTTGTAAGAACGGCTGTTTGGTGCACCATCCTCTTAAAGGACTTCTGTTGTGTGAATGGGCCCCACAGCCTGGCATCAGATTTGGACTGTGCAAATGTAGAGTGACTGGCAGTGTAGCAGAGCAGCACATAATTAGCCATGGCATCAAACAGGAATCAGAGATTTCAGTTACCGGTAGGGCTGTCGAATTTAATTTCGATATTTGAATATATTTCGAATAAGAAAAAAATGACATTGAATTGTTAAGATTAACATTCAAATGTGTACTCGCATGTGCATGCAGAAAATCTAACTTTTTCCCTCTTTCAAAATGTTACCTCTTGCTTCTGAATGACCTTGTTTTTTCAGCCAGTTAAACTAGCCAATCACAAGTTTCTACTCAGTTCAACGTTAACAGGCTGATTGTTTAAATTTACCAAAATTACTTACTATGCACTTAAACAATCAGTGGTAAAATCTACTTTTGCTGAAACGTAATTTAAAAAAATATATATAATACCTTCTTTTGCCTTTGTGCCTGCCTTCTTGCTCCCCCTTGTGGACGCACGCATAACAGGAAGCACACAAGTATTTCATGGCAATGCATTAATGATGCAATTTTGACATTTTCATGTACATTTTGCTATAAATATTCAAATATATAAAAATTTCTGTTGTTTTTTGAAATGCAATAATCAAATTATATTTTTGGTCCAATTCACAGCTATACAGTACTGTGCAAAACCTTGGGCACATGTTAAAAAAAATTAAATAAATTGAAATAAAATTCTGTAAAGCGAAGATGCTTTCAAAAATAATTAAATGAAAAGTTTCTAAATATCAAACAATTGACTATAAAGAGCAGTAAACAGTAAAAACTAAATCAAATCAATATTTGGTGTGACCACCATCCTTTGCCTTAAAACTGCATCAATTCTCTTGCAGTTTTATAAGAAAATTAGCTGATAGGTTGTTCCAAGCATCTTGGAGAATTTGCCACAGTTCATCTGCAGACTTTAGCTGTCTTGCTTGCTTCGGTCTGTCCAAGTAATCTCTGTGGAAGCAGAACTCCTTGTTCTTCTTTTCACTGAAGATAGTTAAATTAAATCAACTTGCTCTTTTCTAGACACACTAATGCACAATATTATTATTATTACCGATCAGCATGGTGGATATAGTTCTTAAAAATAGGTCCAAGTTGGAAAAAAACGTAATTACCCTTTAACCCCGCTGAATCTGAACCATTTTTTATTAGACATTCAGGGTGGTGGAATATGAAGATGAGCTTGACCTCCTTGCAGTTGTGGAAGTGACCAATACAGAGGAGGAAGGGAAGGCCCATGTTTGTCTCCATGACAACAAGACTGGGATGTTCAAGAAGAAAGTCCCACTGGTGGAATCCTGGGATGTGGTAAGTACAATAGTCTACCATTTCTTGTACAAACGAGCTACAAAGCATGATTTTCATTCATTAGCCATGTTCATAGTATTTTTAAGCGATTGTGGTGTGTGATTATGTTCACTGTGCAGTATATGCATTACACAAGTGTGGGATACCATTTTAAACTGATGCTTTATATACATTTTTTTTGTTTCAGACGTACAGTCATGAGTTGTTCTTTGACTTGGACACAATTGTTCACATTGAGCAGAAAAAGAATAAGCAGTTCTGCTGTCATGTATACAAAATCACCTGCAGACAACCAGACTGAAGGCAGGTGGGGGCAAGGGAACACAATTTCACTTAACCCTACTTATTTGGTTTGCTTGTGTTAATTTTAATCAAATCTGGATTACCTGAAATAACGTATACCTCAAACAAATAAATCAACGTGGCGCTTTTAATTGAATATTTGTTTGTAATCTAGTATTTTCGACTCATTAAGACTTACATTTGTTTTATGAGACTTGCTTAAACATCCTTTAACATCCTCATCATGAAATGAGTTGCCGCAATTAAATTAAAACTTATGTTCTGCAAATAAATAAACTGTTTACATAGCACCTTTCATACATAGAATGTAGCTCAAAAGTGCCTTACATTCACTAAAAACAAAACAAATATAAATAAGAATACAGAAATAAAATTATAAAAACTAATAAAACAATAAAACGGAGAATAATAAAAACAGTGCTACTAGTACTATTATATGCTAGATTAAAAAGATTAGTTCACTTGCTCTTTATAAATGTCCACTGAGCTAGCCTCTCTGATATTTTTTGGCAGGGTGTTCCATAATTTGGGAGCATTTTGGATAAAAGCTGCGTCCCCAAATTTCTTTTGGGTGGCATTGGGAACGATTAAAAAACCAGCTGCAGAGGACCTTAGGGCTCATGAGCGGACAGAAAACAACAGGGAATCTGAGTTGTAAGAAGGTGCTAAGCCATTTAGAGCTTTGTATACAAGTAGAACAGGCATGGGAAAACTACGACCCGTGGGCCGGATCTCCATGAGTTTTAATCCGGCCTGCAGTATTTTAACCAAAACAACACATTTCATTCCGTTATACCGTAATTAGCTTCAGCACAGTATGGGGGTCACATGCTGTAAAAGTTTTGAATATCAACTTTCAGTAAAGCAAATTCCTGTAGATGGCAGTCGAAGTAGGAGCCCTCACCTTTTCCCGTTCTTCAGCTCTTGGAAATTGTGTTAAAATAGGTCATGTCTTCATTAAATTCTGTAAAGTAGCCTACTTAAAATTACATAATCAATATTTACTGTATATGCATGCAATTTGTTCTTCTTTTTTACTCCCCTGCTTTGAAGTCACAAAAGTGACTACAATCCAGGAGAACCTATTTCTTCTGAATAAATACTGTTATGAAGAGTACAAGACTGTGTTTATGTCCCTTAAAGCAGCTTTCAGATATTTGATACTTGTGACACACCTTGAGCAAAGTTGTCCTTTTTTATCCCAGGTGGTTACAGTTGTAGCCAAAAAATACTGTTGTACATCTCAGTCTGTACTAGGGTTGCAAAGGGGCAGAAAATCTCCGGTAAATTTCCGGAAATTTTGACCAATTTTTATTGCAAAAGTTAGCATATAACATGGAACTTAAATGTATTTGGAAAATACACATAAAATGCAATTCTAGATCTTGCAGCATGCTTTGGTTAAAACAACCATATTTCATGTGAATTCAGTTGTATTTCAACCCTGCACTGTGCATTCTTCCAATACAGTGCATTCTTTTATCACATGCACAGATAATTCCCATTATCCTGCACACTACAGCAAGGCTATTGAGGCCACACTACTGCATTTGAGCCCAAGGACTACATCCATTTTGAATGTGACTTTTTCCTTTTTTTGGGGGGGGGGGGGGGGGGGTAGGGAATACATTTATTTTATTCAACATTCATGTATTCATGTTTTTGTTCAATGAAAGAATCCAGTAAAGTTCTACTCACAAATGTTTGCATGCATGTTTGACAATACAAAATGTTTATATTTATGTCTGCATATGACGAGGTAAATACAGCTAGTACAAATAACGCCAACATTTCCAGTTTATTCCTGTTAATTCCTATTAATTCCCAAATATTCCTGTTAATTCCCATGGAAAGTTTCCTCCTTTGAATATTCCCGGAATTTTGCAACCCTAGTCTGTACTCTTGAGATTGAACCACAAATGTGTCCTACAGAATTCTCTAAGATTGTACAGCCGTATGAAAGTTTTAAAGTATTTTTTCTTGAAGTCTAAAGGTATATCGATTTTTCAAACCAAAGTTTTGTGAAATACAATTAAGCAGAACAGTTTACCAGCACATTGTTTATGGTGTGACATCAAGCTGCAATACACATTTGCGAATTAGGTCGGAGTTTTAACTTGACATTTTGGGCTTAAAAACCACTTTCCCAGAAGGAATGGATATATCTTAAGGATATTTAATCAAAATATTGAGGTGAGCAGTTTATTATATATTATTAAATTAATGAAATGTATAATTTAATAATTTCCGTAACGCCCGCGTTACCGCTAGGGGGCGTTTGGCAGCAAGAGGTTAACCCATAAAGTTTTGAAATTTTGGTGTACCTGTGTTACATAATTGAGCTGATCACAAATCTGTTGAAATTTAGCAAATCGGCCCATGGATGAGGCTACAGTGTGAGTAAATTGTTTACATCCTATTTTTAAAATCAGAAAAAATATATAAGAACGCACACCCAAAAGAAAGAAAGGTGCTGATTATTGGTCAATCTATTAGCTTCTCCTATATACTGTATATATATATATATATATATATATATATATATATATATATATATATATGTATATAAACTCCTCAAAAAAAGTTTGGAAATGTGTGTTTGGTCGATCATATCTCTGTTGTCACTGTATTATTAGCATTGTATCTTATATCATTGGAAAGCATGTTCATTTCCCTTTACAATGATTATTTAATGTATGTGGGTGGGGTCCCAAGTGAAATATGCCAAATCTCCCTGCCAGTGTCAAACAGTGTATTCTCCTGTTGGTATTGACTCTATTGTTTTGAATTGTTTGGGGGATTGAATCCCACCCCACAGCAATGCGTGACCAGGCTAGTGACCAGCATGAGGAGGAGGTGCCAGGCTGTTGTGGCTGCATATGGTTCTTCCACCTGCTACTGAGGCTCCTGACTGTTTGTTCAATGAATACAACGTAAAATGACCAATATGTCTTGTTTGTTCCTTGTTACTGATAGAGTTCAATCATCCAATCCCCCAAACAACTCCATACCAACAGGAGAATACACTGTTTGACATTGGCAGGGAAATTTGGCATATTTCACTTGGGACCCCACCCACATAATCAGCTGTGCTGCTCATCCCACAAATGCATGATCCTTACAAATGGGACATCATTGTAAAGGGAAATGAACAGGCTTTCCAATAATTGGGATGGCAGGTATGCCATCCGCCAAGTTACGGCTTGGTGGGGCATGCCCCATACCTATACAGCACTGAGAGTTTGGCACTTTTCAGGGTTTCCTACAGAAGTAACCACAATGACCATAGACTCTCAGCCCTTAAAAACATTAACTTCTGTATGTTCTGACCTCATGTAACCACACAGCATTCAGATACAACTTCACACATCCACACTTGGGTTATTTTGCCGTTTTTCTCCTTCTTCTTCTTCCTATTTTTCCTGCCAAACTGCCTGCCTCCATCGCGATGTTATCCAATGGGGAGAATTATTCTTTGATGGTATGGTCCGTATACCTGCTCATCAAGCTTATCGCCCAATAAAAACACTTCATACGAATGTTTTTTAATGTTAATATAGCTAATGGCTTCATGCGTTCCAAGAAGCTACTGTGGCCTAATGGTCAGAGTTGCTGTCTCATACAGGGGATTGTGGGTTTGAGCTCAGCAGGGCACATGCTTATTTTCCACAAAAACAATGTGCAACTGTTAAGTACTTTTCATTTATTAGACTGTTATTATTTTCACATTAACACATTAACGTATTTTTATTGCAAAGGCAAAAGAGGTTTCCAATATTAACTGTTCAATGTTTCACTTGTACTATATCACACCCTCCCCAAATCGGACGCTCGATCTTGTCTGGTTTGGGGAGGGTGTTACTTTCTGCTCTTGCGGTCATGACTGACTGACTGTGGAAACCGAACCTCAACGTACCCTTGCCTCGGCCAACATTTCTTTATTCATTAATTTCTTCACTTCAGCTCTGTACACTTTATCCTTTTCACACATAACACAATGTCACCATAAAATTAACTACTAGGAAAATTAAGAATTTACGATAATAGCCTACATTAAGTATTTATGATAGCCTCCTTTAAGCTGCAATCCTTTAAGACAGGGGTGTCAAACTCCAGTCCTGGAGGGCCGCAGTGTCTACAGGTATTTGTGGTTTCCTTTCAATCAGCACCCAGTTAAAGCATTGAGAACAAGGTGTGTGGACTTCTTAGCCAATTAGTGACTTAAATTAATCACTTGTGCTTAAACGCACCAAAAACCAGCAGACACTGCGGCCCTCCAGGACCGGATCTTGACACCCCTGCTTTAAGAGAATCCTTTCAGATTTATAAAGCGCCAATTCCCCAAACATATCTGATTCATGGTTAGTCACTTTAAAAAAAACAAAAAAACAATAGCCTCCGAATGTGGCTGTAGTCTACGCTACGCTGCAGATAATGTAAAAAACACTTTTAATTATAATAATAAGAAGAAGAATGAACTCTGGTATGTACTTTCTTAGTAGTACCTATTGTTTTCTTTCTGGCTAAGATTCCTGGGAAATATGCGTTGTCCAATTAAGCTTGTTAGCCAACGTTACTGTTGCCAGAGAAACGTCAGTCTAGTCAGGAAGCAGATACAAGCTAGGCTACTACAACATGCCTTATAGCCTACATTCATTGCACTACAGAAAACTAAACTAAACCTAGCTGTCCGGTACCAAAACATTTCCCTCAGGTAACGTTCTACAGTACCGGAAAAAAAACTGCGAAGGAATTCTGCTGTGCTTGTGAACTCACTAACTTGCTCGCTAGCTCGTAGCTCACACATGGAAGGTTGGAGTTGTGCATCTGGCAATCCAGTGTCAAATAGGCTAATGTTAAATGTATTTCATTTTCTATAGAATACTAATAGCCCTATTTTAAAACTGTATTTCCATATTTTACTGATGCAAACTATTTAGGCTTTACTAGCTATTTAGGCTGTATGTCTTTCAGCTAGAATGTGTTTGCGTCTAGCCCATTGTGCATGCATGTCTCCATGTAGACTTAGTTCATTAATTTACATGCTTCTTCATGATCCATAGCTCAGGTGGTGCTGTTCATTGTATTTCATTACACATTAAATACTGCTCATCTACAAACTCTTTTAATGTAATTGTGTGCTGTCTGTAATAGGATAGCTGTTCTCATTCTTGTCAATAGAGGGCGTTATGGTTATGCGAATGTCTGCATGCATTTCTTTGGAATGCATGTCTCTCTCCATGTTTATCTTCATGCATTATTCATCATTAGTTAGCTATAAAAAAGAAGTGATATCAGATCAAAAATGTCTACGACGTAAAAAAAAAGCCAAGTTACTCACGCATAGCCTACATAGCGCTGTATATAAGTCCTTAATTCCAACTTGCAAAAACTAGGCCTGCCTTTAAAAGTATTGATATCAAAATGTGGCCAAGTTACAACTAACAATATTGCCTATTGTAGCTCACACTAAATAAACTAGCTCTATTCCAAAGCAATGCTATCCAAACTTTCCTAAATTATTTAATGCAACTTGGCCCTGTGTTTCTTCATCTTACCATCTCAAGAGAATGTGGTCAATGAAACTGTATGTGCCACATCAAACTGCAAAATGAAAATAATTTATAGTGGAAATACTCTGATTCAGATGTGTTGCACTTAGAAATTAAACAGAAAAATGACTACACTATATGGCATGTTTGAACAATTGTCTGCATCCACTGCTTTGGGTCTATGAAAAGCACAGAATTAATAAAATGTATTATTATTATGTATTTACGTGGATTTCTATCAAAACCTGTGTGGTCCTACAGAGCATAGATATCCTTGTGTTCACAAAATTCTGTTTGCAAATATCAAATTATCACTATTATGTTAAGAAAATTGGTACTATTACTTATTTGCCACCATCTGACCCCCAAACATGTCTGGATAAGTTTGTAAAAATGCTATATGTACGCTATTTTCTAGGTAAAAATATTACTCATTTTTATCTGCATTTATTTATTCATCACCCCTTTCTCTATTGTACATGATGTTTCTTGATATAAATGTCTGTTTGTGAATTGTAAAGAAATCTGTAGCAGCAGTTAACATTTTAAAACCTGTACATGTTCTAAAGTAAACTTGCCAACAAAGTACAACCATATCCTTTCTGGAGTGTAATTATTCATGAACTGTTAAAAACATTAATTGAAATCATATGTTGTTCCATGAGGCACAATCTCTTCACATGCAAAGATGAAGAACCACAGGGCCAAGTTGCATTAAATAATTTAGGAAAGTGTGGATAGCATTGCTTTGGAATAGAGCTAGTTTATTTAGTGTGAGCTACAATAGGCAATATTGTTTTGTAACTTGGCCACATTTTTATATCAATACTTTTAAAGGCAGGCCTAGTTTTTGCAAGTTGGAATTAAGGACATACACTACTCACAAAAAGTTAGGGATATTTGGCTTTCGGGTGAAATTTATGGAAAATGTAAGTTCACGCTACAGTGATATTATACGTATCATGAAAGTAGGGCATTTAAGTAGAAGCATGCAATGGTGATTTCCTCATCTCAAACAATTTATTGAAACAAAAGCCAACAACAGTGGTGGGTATACCACAACAAAAATGTCAATGTCTCAATAACTTGTCATGTGCCCTTGAGCATCAATTACAGCTTGACAACAACGTCTCATGCTGTTCACAAGTCGACTTATTGTCTGCTGAGGCATGGCATCCCACTCTTCTTGAAAGGCGGCCCTCAGGTCATTGAGGTTCTGGGGTACAGAGTTACGAGCCTCTACACGGTGAGTCAGCTGATCCCATAGGTTTTCTATGGGATTCAGGTCTGGAGAAAGTGCAGGCCACTCCATTTGAGGT
The DNA here is from genome assembly GCA_029718625.1 of Synaphobranchus kaupii. Classification (NCBI taxonomy): domain Eukaryota; kingdom Metazoa; phylum Chordata; class Actinopteri; order Anguilliformes; family Synaphobranchidae; genus Synaphobranchus; species Synaphobranchus kaupii. Next base: position 36,875,001 of record CM056383.1, on the reverse strand, counting down.
ACCCCAGTCTCCAGCAGCCTTTCCCTAATGATGCGACCTCGATGAGCTGGAGCATTGTCGTCCATGAAGATGAAATTAGGCCTGTGTTGTTCATGCAGGGGCACAATGACTGGATTAATGATGTTATTCAGGTAGTATGGGCTTGTCACTGTACCATTCACAAAGTGTAGGGCAGTTCTGTATTGACTAGACACACCTGCCCACACTGTAACACCGCCACCACCAAAGGGTCGTCTGGTGACAACAGTGGCTGATGCATAGCGCTCTCCTTGACGTCTCCAACATCGTTGGCGGCCATCATTTCTGCTCAACGTGAATCGACTTTCATCAGAGAACAGCACTGAGGCCCACTGGTCCCTCGTCCAGCGTAAATGCTCCCTGGCCCATGCAAGACGATGACGCCTGTGCCTGGTGGTGTGGTCAGGTACCCTTGCAGGTCGTCTAGCACGCAGACCACGCTGATGTAAACGGTTTCGAATGGTCTGACGTGACACTTGGGTGCCTCTCACCTCCCTTAAATCTGCCTGGAGTTGAGTGGCATTCATCATCCGGTTCCGCAGGGCACTGTTCACAATGAAGCGGTCATCAGTGTGGGATGTGGCCAAAGGACGTCCACTTCTATGCCTTTCTGTGACTCTTCCAGTCTCTCTGTATCTCTGTTGCAACCTGCTGATGACACTCTGTGACACTCTAAGCTCAGTGGTCACTTCCCTCTGAGAACATCCTGTTTGAAGCCTCGCAATGGCGAGGTACTGTTGATCAATTGTTAGGTGTCGTCTTGGTCTCATGATGTCAAAATGTGAACAGCATGATGAAGAGGACTGTTTAAATACCAATTCTAATTGAACCAGGAAATTTATTGGTCGATTCATGGATCAAACACCTGTTGTGAATTTTGCCGTTCAGCTCCTTGTTAGAGAACAGCAAGTTGTGCAAAAAGTACTGAAACATTGAATAGTTGGACATGTGCATTCAAAAGTTTAGAGAAGGTCAAATTAATTTCACCTGTAAAGGTTATAGTGCATTTTAGGTTCATCCTGAAATTTCACCCGAAAGCCGAATATCCCTAACTTTTTGTGAGTAGTGTATATACAGCGTTATGTAGGCTATGCGTGAGTAACTTGGCTTTTTTTTACGTCGTAGACGTTTTTGATCTGATATAAGATACAATGCTAATAATACAGTAACAACAGAGATATGATCAACCAAACACAAATTTCCAAACTTTCTTTAAGGAGTATATGTATTTATATATATATGTTAATATGTTCTTGCAGGGCAAACTTTAATCTTTACAAAAAAAACATTCTAGTTAAAACTAGGTTAATTCGGACCATACAATACAATTCTTTGCTTGATAATGGCATCTACAAAAATGAATGAAAAAATAATAACTTAAAAGGTACAATATGCAACTTTGAGTATCAATTTTGGTTATATAGTCCTATATTCTTGAAGAGTAGGACTTTTTCACCTTTAAACAACTTAATATCATACATAAAGATGTATATATTTAAGAAAATGTATTTAATATCTTCAAACACATTAATTAACATCACTAACTAATTCTAGTCGCGCCACCTGACATATTGGTCGCACCACCTGACTTTTCAAACTCAATTCAAATCTAACAGGAATTAACTTGAACATTATATATTTTTGTCCTTGAACTCAAGGTTATACATATATTCAATCAAATACACCTTTTCTGAATAAAAACTCATTTTCAGTTTTCCAGGGGTCATACCACCTGACATAAGTTGAACCAACCTCACCATTACTCAAAAACGTCAAATTATGTAATATTTGTGGGAGAGTTACTAACCTTGTTACTGCATGACAGGGGTCCTGTGGGGTCTTCTTTGTGATGTCACACCCTGTTGCATCGTTTTCTTACAGGCACAGTACATAAAATTATGTTTTTATGTCGGTCGCCCCCCCTGACATTTGGAGAAGTCAATTTCTCGGACAAAGGTAAAATAGAATAGTTTTGAAATAGGACTGTTAAACTACTTTCTGTCATTTATAAGCAATCTAACATAAAATCATACCAAACTATTTGATTAGGAATTTTATTGAGAAAATACCATTCATACCAATTGAAACATATATTAAATTCTCTAAATCATCAAGAGACAGAGAAATGGCGGACTGCAGGCTCTTTAGCCACTGGAAGGTCTCGGTTTATCAGTCAGCCAAAGCATACCAGAGACAATATATATACACTACTCACAAAAAGTTAGGGATATTTGGATTTCGGGTGAAATTTATGGAAAATGTAAGTTCACGCTACAGTGATATTATACGTATCATGAAAGTAGGGCATTTAAGTAGAAGCATGCAATGGTGATTTCCTCATCTCAAACAATTTATTGAAACAAAAGCCAACAACAGTGGTGGGTATACCACAACAAAAATGTCAATGTCTCAATAACTTGTCATGTGCCCTTGAGCATCAATTACAGCTTGACAACGACGTCTCATGCTGTTCACAAGTCGACTTATTGTCTGCTGAGGCATGGCATCCCACTCTTCTTGAAGGGCGGCCCTCAGGTCATTGAGGTTCTGGGGTACAGAGTTACGAGCCTCTACACGGTGAGTCAGCTGATCCCATAGGTTTTCTATGGGATTCAGGTCTGGAGAAAGTGCAGGCCACTCCATTTGAGGTACCCCAGTCTCCAGCAGCCTTTCCCTAATGATGCGACCTCGATGAGCTGGAGCATTGTCGTCCATGAAGATGAAATTAGGCCTGTGTTGTTCATGCAGGGGCACAATGACTGGATTAATGATGTTATTCAGGTAGTATGGGCTTGTCACTGTACCATTCACAAAGTGTAGGGCAGTTCTGTATTGACTTGACACACCTGCCCACACTGTAACACCGCCACCACCAAAGGGTCGTCTGGTGACAACAGTGGCTGATGCATAGCGCTCTCCTTGACGTCTCCAACATCGTTGGCGGCCATCATTTCTGCTCAACGTGAATCGACTTTCATCAGAGAACAGCACTGAGGCCCACTGGTCCCTCGTCCAGCGTAAATGCTCCCTGGCCCATGCAAGACGATGACGCCTGTGCCTGGTGGTGTGGTCAGGTACCCTTGCAGGTCGTCTAGCACGCAGACCACGCTGATGTAAACGGTTTCGAATGGTCTGACGTGACACTTGGGTGCCTCTCACCTCCCTTAAATGTGCCTGGAGTTGAGTGGCATTCATCATCCGGTTCCGCAGGGCACTGTTCACAATGAAGCGGTCATCAGTGTGGGATGTGGCCAAAGGACGTCCACTTCTATGCCTTTCTGTGACTCTTCCAGTCTCTCTGTATCTCTGTTGCAACCTGCTGATGACACTCTGTGACACTCTAAGCTCAGTGGCCACTTCCCTCTGAGAACATCCTGTTTGAAGCCTCGCAATGGCGAGGTACTGTTGATCAATTGTTAGGTGTCGTCTTGGTCTCATGATGTCAAAATGTGAACAGCATGATGAAGAGGACTGTTTAAATACCAATTCTAATTGAACCAGGAAATGTATTGGTCGATTCATGGATCAAACACCTGTTGTGAATTTTGCCGTTCAGCTCCTTGTTAGAGAACAGCAAGTTGTGCAAAAAGTACTGAAACATTGAATAGTTGGACATGTGCATTCAAAAGTTTAGAGAAGGTCAAATTAATTTCACCTGTAAAGGTTATAGTGCATTTTAGGTTCATCCTGAAATTTCACCCGAAAGCCGAATATCCCTAACTTTTTGTGAGTAGTGTACGTAGCTTATAGCTTGTGTCTACGTGCATTTCTGTCTCTCTCTCTCCTGTCCGTCTCTCTCTTTTTCCTTCTTGTCTGTCTCCTCTCTGTACTGCAGGCCTGTGGCCTCTGACCCACTTACATCCCAGGCACAAGGCCATCTTATCGCTAGAGAGCCAGAAGAGACACTCCTGAAAACAAGACGACTCTCGAAGACCAAATAGTTATTGAAAACTGTTTGTGTGACATTAAGGGCTAGGGGTCACTGTGCGCTCATTCAATATGCATGATCTAACCAATCATTGACTTTGTATGTGTAACCATGTACCAATCAGCGATACAATTATGTATGTTGTTATATTCCACTCTATGCCTATGTATTAACCATGCACCAATCAGAAGATAATATACACTACTCAGAAAAAGTTAGGGATATTTGGTTCACGGGTGAAATTTATGGAAAATGTAAGTTCACGCTACAGTAATATTATACGTATCATGAAAGTAGGGCATTTAAGTAGAAGCATGCAATGGTGATTTCCTCATCTCAAACAATTTATTGAAACAAAAGCCAACAACAGTGGTGGGTATACCACAACAAAAATGTCAATGTCTCAATAACTTGTCATGTGCCCTTGAGCATCAATTACAGCTTGACAACGACGTCTCATGCTGTTCACAAGTCGACTTATTGTCTGCTGAGGCATGGCATCCCACTCTTCTTGAAGGGCGGCCCTCAGGTCATTGAGGTTCTGGGGTACAGAGTTACGAGCCTCTACACGGTGAGTCAGCTGATCCCATAGGTTTTCTATGGGATTCAGGTCTGGAGAAAGTGCAGGCCACTCCATTTGAGGTACCTCAGTCTCCAGCAGCCTTTCCCTAATGATGCGACCTCGATGAGCTGGAGCATTGTCGTCCATGAAGATGAAATTAGGCCTGTGTTGTTCATGCAGGGGCACAATGACTGGATTAATGATGTTATTCAGGTAGTATGGGCTTGTCACTGTACCATTCACAAAGTGTAGGGCAGTTCTGTATTGACTAGACACACCTGCCCACACTGTAACACCGCCACCACCAAAGGGTCGTCTGGTGACAACAGTGGCTGATGCATAGCGCTCTCCTTGACGTCTCCAACATCGTTGGCGGCCATCATTTCTGCTCAACGTGAATCGACTTTCATCAGAGAACAGCACTGAGGCCCACTGGTCCCTCGTCCAGCGTAAATGCTCCCTGGACCATGCAAGACGATGACGCCTGTGCCTGGTGGTGTGGTCAGGTACCCTTGCAGGTCGTCTAGCACGCAGACCACGCTGATGTAAATGGTTTCGAATGGTCTGACGTGACACTTGGGTGCCTCTCACCTCCCTTAAATGTGCCTGGAGTTGAGTGGCATTCATCATCCGGTTCCGCAGGGCACTGTTCACAATGAAGCGGTCATCAGTGTGGGATGTGGCCAAAGGACGTCCACTTCTATGCCTTTCTGTGACTCTTCCAGTCTCTCTGTTGCAACCTGCTGATGACACTCTGTGACACTCTAAGCTCAGTGGCCACTTCCCTCTGAGAACATCCTGTTTGAAGCCTCGCAATGGCGAGGTACTGTTGATCAATTGTTAGGTGTCGTCTTGGTCTCATGATGTCAAAATGTGAACAGCATGATGAAGAGGACTGTTTAAATACCAATTCTAATTGAACCAGGAAATTTATTGGTCGATTCATGGATCAAACACCTGTTGTGAATTTTGCCGTTCAGCTCCTTGTTAGAGAACAGCAAGTTGTGCAAAAAGTACTGAAACATTGAATAGTTGGACATGTGCATTCAAAAGTTTAGAGAAGGTCAAATTAATTTCACCTGTAAAGGTTATTGTGCATTTTAGGTTCATCCTGAAATTTCACCCGAAAGCCGAATATCCCTAACTTTTTGTGAGTAGTGTATATATATATATATATATATATATATATATATATATATATACAGTATATACAGATCCTTTCCAAAAAATTTGAATATCATGGAAAGGTTTTTTTTTTTTTCATAATTCCATTCAAAAAGTGAAACTTTCATAGATTATAGATTCATTACACACAAAGTGAAATATTTCTAGCCTTTATTTGTTTCATTTTTCATAATTTTGGCTTAAAGCTCCAGAAAACCCCCAAAACAGTATTTCAAGAAATTAGAATAGTGTGTCGAAAATCAGCATTTTTAAGCTTATCAGTTAATTGATGATGGCTTGAATAGGCAGATAGAATGCTAGTTAGATAGGTGAAAGAACTTCTATAGCCTATCCATTAACCGGAACTCCGCTGGTCAATCACATCGGGGGGTATGTCAGAAAACGGGTTTACTGGAATCTCTGAGTTTGCTAACCCTGAGATTGAATTGAATTAATCTCAGGGTTAGCAAACTCAAAATTTTCACTAAACCCGCTTTCTGGAATACTCCCCCGAATAGTCAGTTACATCAACTACCCAAATCGGCTAGGCTACCAATAACACAGAGAAAGGGCCCACTTCATGTGAACAGAAACATGTAGCGTGATACTACGATTTTCAGAAATAATATGGTTATTATTACCTTATATTTTCCAAGTACCTCGAATGTCGAACGTAGAGCTGTTCCTGTTGTATTCAGCAGACTAGATGTAGTTTTTCTGAAAGAGCAAACTATTTATGCTCCGGGGTTTTAAACTTTAAAGTTTAAAGTTGAGGACTAGTTGAGGACTAGAAGAATGGGCAATGTAAGGCATATATTCTACTATTTACTGAACGAAAAGGCCAAAATTATTACACAAAAATAGAAAAACTATTCGTGGGCTTCAGTTACTGCCCACGTTTCACTGCCTCACTGCCTGACACCATCTAGTGGTCAAAATCACTAAACATGGCGGCGCCCCCATTGCAAAACATTGTAAACACGTATATATTTATATTTATTTCGAAAACCACTGATCAAATCCGCTCCAAAATGTAATGGGTTCGTCCTTGGCCCATACTACACATACATACTATACTACACACAAATTGGTCTGGTAGTTTTTACGTAATCCTGCCCACAAACAAACAAACATACAAACAAACTCACCCACACCACCGAAAACATACCCTTCCGCCCCCAGCGGAGGGAATAACAGTGCTTTCTGCCTGTTGTGATTTAATATTTTACTGTTTTTGTTATTTTTTTATGAACTTGGATACATAAATGATTATGTATAGTAATATCATTATCATTACTATTATTATGTTTTATAAAATTCAAGGAGAAGATTTAGCCTAGAAGCCTAATGATTTATTGAGAAAACCACTCTAAATGAAAAAAGTAAAATGAACAGTCCAACAAGATGCATTTCTATGCTAGCAGTAACAACAAAGAACACCTGAAAAGCTTTTAATTCAAGAAAATGAAAAAAAAAAATTTTTTTAGTAGGCAGAGGTGGAAAGTCCAGGTTCAGAAAGTAGAAGTCCTCTCCAGTATTTTGTTCCAATCACCTGGATTTGCTAATTAGCACAATTCTTCAGCCAGGAGGTAAAACTAATTTTGTGAAATCAGCTATAGTATCGTTTGCATGCAAGATGTTGAGATTTTTCACTTAACGTTTTGTTTCTTTTTCTTTTGCTCTCACAAAATTGATGTAGGCCTATATAAACAAGGCACACTTCGGTTATAGCGAGCACGTTAAAGATATAGGTTGAATATCCATAATTTCAGGGACTGACGATTGCAATTAAATTATTTCCCGCATCCGAAAAAACTGGCAACTACGGATAGGAAAAAATCAGTTTCCAACCCACTATCCGTGCACTTCCGGATTTCGGCTTCGGGCACACCCCTACTACCTATTTCTGACCAATTTTTTTCAGTTGTTTATTACACTATGTAATGAAATATACAGTGCCCTCCACTATTATTGCCACCCCTGGTAAAGATGAGTAAAAAGGGTTATAAAAAATTCACCGTTTGGTGAATTAGCTTAATCTCACACTGAAAAAAAGAGAAAAAATATTCACCCTCATCAAGAAATAATTATTTTTAACAAAACCATGTCTGCCACAATTATTTGCACCCCTGCATTTAATTCACTATATCACAATTCCAGTGGGTCAGAAGTTGACTGTGCCTTTACATTTTTAATATTTGGTCGCATATCCTTTGCATGCCATGACTTCCTGATGTCTGTGACCCAACAACATCAAAAGGCTCTTGATATCTTATTTTCTGGTACTCTTACAAGCGATACTATAAGGTGTCTGCATTTGAATGGATCTCTATGGGAATTGGGGGGTGGGACTAGATTTAAGAAAATAAAATATCAAGAGTCTTTTGATGTTGTTGGGTCACAGACATCAGGAAGTCATAGCATGCAAAGGATATGCAACCAAATATAAAAAATTTAAAGGCACAGTCAACTTAGTGTATGTAAACTTCTGACCCACTGGAATTGTGATATAGTGAATTAAGTGTGAAATAATCTGTCTGTAAACAATTGTTGGAAAAATTACTTGTGTCATGCACAAAGTAGATGTCCTAACTGACTTGCCAACACTATATAGTTTGCTAACATGAAATCTGTGGAGTGGTTAAAAAAGTTTTAATGACTTCAACCTAAGTGTATGTAAACTTCCAACTTCAACTGTATGTTATCACTTAAGAGCTGATCAAAGAACATTTTTCCCATGTCCATATCACAACCGCATTCAGTTGTCAAAACAGACACTATCAGCACTAATACTTTTCAAAAAGAGCCTACGACAATCACAGTGAGAATAGGACACTGTAAAAGGAAGTGGTTATAAATTATTTTAACGTTGGCGCCTTAAAAAATGCGTTTAATTGTTGAGATTTGTTCACTTTTAGCGATTAAACGTTTAGAAGTCATACCTCTAGTGACATCCTGTAACTCACGTGCTGTGTAGACACACACACACACACACACTTTTTCTTGTTCAGGTTTCTTGTGCAGATCCTATTCGTTTTCAATAAAAATGCTTAGGAGTGGAATAACTTATTTTTAACGTAAAGGGTCAATGAGACAGAACAAAAAAGTTGTTTTGTCTGTTTTTATCATCACAACCCCATGACAAAAAACTAAAAGATTTTCTTAAAAATAAACAAAAGCATTTTAGGTTTTGCCAAATTACAAAAGAAAAACAAGTGAATAATCTTAAGGGAACCAAGACCTGTGAGGGATGAAAACCACCATTACACTAAATATTGATTATATTGTTAGTAATTGAGGTTAATTGAGTAATTAAGAGAAAATTTTGGTTTTTAAATACTTTTAGACAATTAAACGTATGCCCGGTCATTTTGTCCCAAAACATTTTGCTCTTCCTGACAGTTAAACACAACAGCATTACAGTTAAAAAAACTCCAGAAAGTGAACTAGCTCTTTAAATTATAACTTGTGGCTCCCCCTGCTGGACCTGAAGCCATTGTATAATCAAGATGCCATCATTTCAGCTTTCAGTGGCTATACACAATAAAAACGCATGTGCCCTGGAGAAGAAAAAAAGACATCAGATGCAAACAATGCACCAGAAAAGTAAAATACCATCCGTTTTATTGCTTTAATGAGAACAGGGTTATTTTTGCACTGGTTGGTCTGGAGCGCCACTATGTGGTTTGCAGCCGCATATTCCAAACGCCACATCTTTGCACTGCAAATTGCTTTGTACTACACAGCAACAGTAAGCAAAAGGCAAGAGCTTACTCAAACACACTGTACATGGAGACACATGGATATAATTGCACCTTGTTCAATAAAGATCTGTGCAGGAATACAGGAGAGACAACAACCAAGTAACAATTTTTATTATTTTTTTTAAATACAAGCTACCATCACAAATCATTTAAACCAAAATATTATCGTGGAATGAGACAAGATTTGGGGTCAAAGTCAGATTAAATTAAAAGAAAGATGATTCAGAAAAGGCTACTAAGGCTTTACAAGAACAGATTGCAAGTGATCCCTTGACATACTTCAGCACATTATCTCTGCACTCGCACTATTTTTGATATCATTCCATTCTCAAATATCACTGCCCTGAAATCCCCAGTGGATCACCCCATTGGTTGGACCACCCTTACCACCCCCCTCCCCAGTTTTTGCTGTATTCTGTACGATGGTGCAGGATTGCGGAAAGATTTTCCTGTGGTTAAATAAATACAGCAGAGGGAGCTGGGCCCACAGAAGGACCACTCAGTTATGTAGCCTCGGAGGACACCTGTGCACCTTTTGCCTCTGGGCAAGAGGTTTCTGTGGCAACCGCTGCCTCAGTGAGCATCTCGCTGGCAACAGGGGTGTCGGGAGAGGCTGTGGAATCCAGGATGAATGCGGCGTTTTTCTCAGCAACGGCTGGGACAGAGGCAGGGATGACAGATGGGGGGGGGCAGGTCACTCCTGGTGCCATGGGCAGCTGGGAGGGGAGCATGGCAGACAGGGGCAGCTGGGATATACCGGGAAGGTTCAGAGGAGGTAGGGGGGTGAGCGGGGGGAACCCTGTAGCAGAAGAGCAGAGAAAACAGCCTAAATATACACTCAAAACCATGACATATTCTTACATAATATTCACACAGTAACTTTTAGGACAAAATTGACATCTGTGGTGTCTGGTTCTAAGGATATAAACTTAAACAGTGAGAATGTTGTGGGTTTGCACCCAAACTGAATTTTACATTTGCGTTGAGCTCTTCTGTAGGGACTTTTTAAACAACTATATTAAAATTGATACCAATGGAAGGTTTGTGTTGAAAGCCCATGAAGAATCAGTCACATTCTGTTTAAGAGCCAACCTACTCCATTTTGAAAGAAAAAAAGACTGTGGAGGATGCTATGGTGCCATTGCTTTAAATGTTGATGTACCTGATGTAGGTGGTGGCAGACCTCCAATGCCTGCTAATGACACTGCACTTAAGTCCGGTAGGGGGATATTCAAATTTGGCAAGTTTGGAAGAGGGGGCAGACCTCCTGGTAAGGGCATCAGGCCTGTATTAAAAAAACATGCATCTTCCAACAGTCTATGACTTTAATAATCTACTGAAAAAATTTATATGCCACTCCCTACATGGAAGATGGAAAGGATTGCTTTGACTTGACCTGGCAATGTGGCAGCAGGGTTGAAAGAGGGCACAGCACTCATAGAGGGGCTCGCTGATGTAGGCAGCAGAGGAACAGTGGGGACACCTTGTACAGGAGACACACAAAGACACCCTTCAGAATTCCCTGAGTCCTTCACTGCCATCACGTCAACATGCAGTCAGCATCCTCTGTCCCAAAGGGGAGGGGGTATAGTACAAGCCACATTACATTACAGGCATTTAGCAGACGCTCTTATCCACACCCATACAGGCATTTAGCGACTTACACACCTTTTTTTAGCATTTCTTTTACATATATTATCCAATTATACAGCTGGATATATACTGAAGCAATTCAGGTTAAGTACCTTGCTCAAGGGTACAACGGCAGTGTCCTACCTGGGAATCGCAACCTTTCAGTTACAAGGCCAGTTCCTTAACCATTATACAGCAGGAAGGTCAGGTCAGGCATTACCTGTATGTAGAACGCTGGGGACAGTGGGTGGGGAAGAGCTGATTGACAGGCCAGACAGCTCCTCCTGAAACTCGGTGGGAGCGGAAGGCACAGAAGGTGGGGGATTGATGGCTGAGAGCTGCACCTGAAACACAAGCACACATTTTGATGCATTGTAAAGGTCAGCTGCATTTAACCAAGAAATTAATAATTATAATCAACACCTTGCTTCATTTGGAATCATGGAGTCCTGCACCAGGACTCTGTAGGAATGTAGAATTAGGGTTGCACAATTGTCCTCTGTGCTAAGTGAAATCACATTTTGTTTTACACAAAATACAGAAAAAGAACCAAGTGAATGTTTTTTAACTGCTTTAATTGCACAAATCCATCAAGATCACAGGGCTCTTAGCTCTGGCTCTCGACTCTGCCTGCTTTCTACTACAGCCGGGAGCCGGTGTCACTAGTTATAACCAAGGGGCCAAGACTGGGCTTTCGTTTTGAAGCTCACTTCCTGGTTGGGCTGGGAGCAGTAATTCTGCCGTTGCTCACTAGCGCCACTGCGATTGGCTCCAGTATAGGTCTTTCACCATGTAAATCAATGGCAGCAATGTGGTCAAAATACTGAGTCAATAAATTTTTCCCACAAAAAATTTTAATTGCAATAGGTGCCTTTCCTTTATCAAATGCCTCTGCATGTGCTGATTTTAAAAAAATATTGTGTCGTTTGGACAGGGTATTAACATTTGTTCAGGACCAATCAGAGGGACAGGTTGAGTCCTCTTCGGCTCCACGGAGCAGACGCAGTTTGTACAAATGGGCGGCGAAAAAGACATCCGGAGCCTCAATTCAGTTTTTACGAGGCCATGGAAAGGCAGTGGGTGACGTCACAGTGGCTTTGTCCATATTTTTATGCAGTCTATGGTTATAACCTAGGTTGAGCAGCAGTAGTGATGCGCCCAACATAATAAAATAGGTCGCACAAATCTGTTTTATAATCATTTACGAATACATTTTAATTTGATCTAACAATATTGCACACATTTTTGTGAATTAGATAATTGCCCCAGCTCATTCCAAAGTTATTATTAGGCTACTACTACTAACGGTTAAAAGATGTAGGCTCCCTACAGTTGCCTACTAGCCTACCCAACTCTCATCAGCACGAAATGAACTCGACTCAGCGTCGGGAACCGCGGCAATATCCCAATAGCCGTGACACAAACCAAAGTCCTTTCGAGTTTTAATAGAGAGCAAATGCTGTAGCCTACACCATTAATAATCGGGTTTAGCCTACTTAGCGTCGGATCAACCAGAAACATTGACAAAGGTATTCTGTTATATCTGATAGTCCGAGACGCCTACTTTTTATTACAAAATTATTAGGCTACATGTGGGTGTTTGCAACCGAATTGCAGCATAAAACAGAATTAATATGCGATTGTGTTCAGCAAATAGGCTACTTTAAAGTGGTGGCATTTTTATTTTAGAACTCTTGGCCAACAACAACAGTGAATAGACAAATACAATTTTGTATAATAGAATAAATAAAAAGCCTAATGGTTCAAATAAACATATTTTATGGTGTCCAAATAAATCTTTACTAAATCTATTTAAAAGTAATAAATGAAACAGGCTCCTGTAGCCCACACACACACACACACACACACACACACACACACACACACACACACACACACACACACACACACACACACACACACACACACACACACACACACACACACACACACACACACACACACACACACACACACACACACACACACACACAGATCTGGCTTGTCAGATTTAGCTGGCTATCTCTCCTACACAGCCATCCATCCACCACATGTTCAGTAGTCTACTGGATTCTTGGATCTGATAAAAAAAATAAGATTTATATTTGCAAAGACTAATAAAATAGCTATAGCCTATGCAAATATAACCATTAAATGTCTATTCTTACATGTAACATCTAACGTTACAGTCAATGACCGACAGCGATATTTTACACTTCTGCTAGAATAACGGAGATGGGAAAGTCGTAGCCTAAATAAATGTAAACTGGATGCGATTGCAAACTAGCTTGAAAAGTAAGAGGGAGTGAACAGAAAACATTGAGCATAGGCTATTAGAAAATGAGTATCAATCAGGTGATGTATGTACGTCTGAATAAAATATCAAAGCTGATTTACCAACTTCACTTGCTACCAAACTCTGCTGTCTGAAACAGCTTCCAATTACAGCTTGCGCTGCTGGGAGAAAAAGATGCGGTTCAGGTAGCTCGAAAGAATCTAACAAATGAACGATCGCCTACTGTATTAACCGGAAGTACCAAAAACTCTCGACTCCGACCCGACTCTTCAAACCGAACGGTACGGAACGAGCCGACTCAGAAAAAAGAGCCGAACTGCCCATCACTAGTCTGAACTCACAGTGACTCCGCTCCATGTATCGGACCATTTCTTTATTTCATTCTCTCTCTCCTACCCACTCTCCCTACCCTCTGTAACTTTCAGGAGAAATCTCCACACTCTCTCGCACTGTATATTCGGGATACTTTTGCGTACCTCTGCTCTCTCTGCACTTCCTCCACCTTTAACTCCTGCCTCTCACAGTCTCTCGACTCACTATGTCCTCTTGTCTCCAAACCAGCTTGATCATCACCCCCTGCCCGTGGCTGACGGATTCTCTCCAATCCAGCAGAACCACGCTGCGAGCTGCTGAGAGAAAGTGGAGGAAATCCAGATCCCCAGATGTACTGGCCTCGTATCACACTCTGTTGGCAGCGTTCACATCAGCAACTACATCTGCTAAGACTTAATGTTTTCAGTCAAAAATTAATGCATGTGTGTCTAACCCACGTAAACTCTTTTCCACCTTCTCTTCCCTGCTGATCCCTCCTCCACCCCCCTCACCCTCTTCTCTGCAGATGACTTCCTGATCCACTTTCAGGAGAAGGTAGCCATGATCCGAAACTCCTTCGCGCATCCGGTGACGCCCCATTTCCCCCCATAATGAACCCACCGCTACACTTTCGTCCTTTAAGACTCTGGAGGACACAGATGTACTCCAGCTTGTAACACACCAGTGTGCAACCACCTGCCCACTGGACCCCATCCTTTCGACAGTCCTTCAGTCTATATCCGGTGAGCTCCTTCCATATCTGTCAGCCATTATCAACAACTCCTTAACCTGTGGCTATGTTCCTGCTGTTTTCAAATTTCCCGTGTTACCCCACACCTTAAGAAACCTAGTTTGGACCCCTCTGATGTCAGAAACTATCGTCCTGTCTCTCCCCTGCCCTTCCTGTCCAAAGCTCTTTAACAAGCTGCCCTTAACCAACTGTCTGTTTTACTCCACCAGAACAACCTGCTCGACCCTCATCAGTCCGGCTTCAGAACTGGGCACTCTACTGAAACTGCACTCCTGGCTGTGACCGAGGCACTCGCCGCTGCCAGAGCCTCCTCCCTCTCCTCTCAGGACGATTCCCCTTGACCTGTCTGCAGCGTTCGACACGGTCAACCACAAACTCCTGATCTCCACACTGGCTGAGATGGGCATCTCTGGAACTGCCCTCTCTTGGTTTACATCCTACCTCTCAGATAGATCCTACCAAGTCTCCTGGAAGGGCTCTGTCTCTGCACCTCATCCACTTTTTACAGGAGTCCCGCAGGGATCTGTACTGGGTCCTCTGCTGTTCTCCATTTACACTAAGTCTCTTGATTTGGTCATTAATTCACATGGCTTCTCTTACCATAGTTATGCTGATGACACTCAAATATTCCTCTCTTTCCCTCCCTGTACCCCACAGGTTAAGGAGAGGATATCTGCTTGCCTGGCTGACATCTCTGCGTGGATGGCTAGCCATCACCTGAAGCTCAACCTCGACAAGACTGAGCTGCACTTCATGCCAGACAAGACCTCCCCGCTTCTAGACGTGTCCATCACCGTCGACGGTACCATGGTGACCGCCTCCCGCTCTGCAAGGAACCTGGGGGTGGTCCTGGACGACCAGCTGGACTTCAAAGAACCCATCAGGGCAACGGCACGGTCCTGCAGGTTTCTCCTGTACAACATCAGGAGAATTCGGCCGTACCTGACCACCTACTTCACCCAGCTACTTCATGTCTGGACTAGTGCAACTCCCTTCTCGCAAGCCTACCAGCCTGCGCCATTCTGCCCCTACAACTGGTCCAGAACGTGGCTGCTTGGCTTGTGTCCAACCTCCCAAAGTTCTCACAAGTCATCCCCCTGCTGAGGTCACTCCACTGGCTGCCGGTCGTGGCCAGGATCAGGTTCAAAGTTCTGACCCTGGCCTACACTGCAGCCAAAAGGTCAGACGCCTCCTACCTACAGGACTTAATCCAGCACTACGCTCCTGCTCGACCACTTCACTCTGCTGCTGAAGGGCGACTTGCACTTCCCTCCCTCAGTGTTAATGGCTCTCGCTCGTCCCGACTGCAGAGCTTTTCCACCCTTGCTCTCTAGTGGTGGAACAAACTCCCCACTCCGCTGCACTCAGCTGAAACACTGTCTGTTTTCCGTCGTGGTCTGAAAACGCACTTTTTCAGAATCCACCTTGACTAAACTACCTACAGTTGAAGTCAAAGGTTTACATACACCTTAGCCAAATCCATTTAAACTCAGTTTTTCACAATTCCTGACATTTAATCCTAGTAAACATTCCCTGTCTTAGGTCAGTTAGGATCTCAACTTTATTTTAAGAATGTGAAATGTCAGAATAATAAACAATTGTTGGAAAAATTACTTGTGTCATGCACAAAGTAGATGTCCTAACTCACTTGCCAACAATATGGTTTGCTAAAGGGCCATTCACACAGTGGACGGTAGACGGCAGAATGAAACCGGATGTCATTGTTTTCAATGAGACAATGACGGCAAGACGGCAGTCGATGGCAAAATCGCCGACAGCAGGACGAACTTGCCGTCGGAATAAAAAAGTTTTATTTTTACCGTCTACCGCTGCGGTAGGGTCACGTGCCAATGGAACGGAAGTGGTACGTTTCAAAATGGATGACAAGTTCGTGCAACTTCGTGGTAGAGAACGAGAGGTGGGAGGAAATATGAAACCAAAAAGTTAAAAAATATAGAGATGTTGACAAAAAGGCTGCAGCATGGAGTTTTGTAAGCAGTGACATGCAGATTCCAGGTACACATTATTAGTAGCTGTATTTTCAGAAGCTTTTCTGTGTATGATTTGAGGTGTAGTGAGGTTTGGTCACTTTTATTCAGAATTAATTAAGTTCAAAACTCAACTAGATTAACAATTCCTAAAGAAATTGTAGGTGTGGTTGCTTCACAAATATCAATGGCTGGAAATGGCATAGAAAGATGGTAATATGGTATAGTGTGAGGTGGAAAATAAAAGGTGGAAATGGTATGAACTGTTAATGCGGTATAAAGGGATCTAGTGAAGGTGAAAGTGTTAAAATATGGTGATGTAGCCTATTTTGTGGCAAGTAGTCTAAAGAACCTGGAAGTTATACAAAGAAGTAATGTATTGTGATAAAAGCACAAAAAGGTAATGTCAAATCATCTGGGATAGTATTGTTGGGTCATAACTGTTGTAGAGGAAGGCATTGTGAATGCCCAATTTACTGCGTCCTGTGTACTAGCATATTGCTTACTGTAGTCTACACTGCAGTGACATGCAGTATGCAAAATATCCTCCATATAAACCTGGACATAAGTAGCCTAGGCTATATCAGTTTCCTTTACACTCTTTGGCTATATCATCTGGGGATATTCAGAACACTCAATTTGGCCGTGCAGGTAAGGCTAGCCTAATTTAACAGCTTTTCAAAAAAAGTAGGCTATACTCAACCGGCATACTCAAATAGTAGTGTGTGCTGATTCGGACTATTCGGACACAGTCGTAGTTGTGTTTATAGAAAAATATGGGTGCATACAATTTTTCCCTAGGTTCTAACCAAATGCTCATCTACTCATTTCTCCACTTTATTAAACAAACTCTGATTCCGATTACAGACACCACATGTCCTGTGCTGAATTCAGCGTTCTATTCAGCCTACCTAGCATGCAGCTTTCTACTCAACTCAACTCAAACTTTATTTATAGAGCGCATTTAAAACAACCAACGGTCGACCAAAGTGCTGTACAGGTCAATAAACAGTAGGTTACAAAAACAGTACACGTAATACAGTACAGTAAGAAAAAATTAAATAAAATAAATAAATAAATAAATAAATAAATAAATAACTACACATAAAAATACAATAAAAGGGTGTCTAGCTCAACCTGAATTGAAAGCCAGGGAGAAAACGTGAGTTTTCAATAAGGACTTAAAAACCTCTAGGGTCTTTGATGGGTTTGAATTGGCATGTGATTTCATGACAAAGACCGCGGGGCTTGGTGTTGAATATGGTTGATGTCACTTGTCCAAGGAGAATAACTCCTGAATATTTCTATAAAGTTCACATTGTTAAATGCCACGTCCGTTTCCCTGTGTCCTCAAAGTAGAATATCCTGCTTTGCACACATACTTCCATTTAAATCCTCTAATGAATCCAAACTCTGTTTGCACCTCTGGAAAGTGTCTGCAAACTTTACAGTGCATTCCTAGCTTTACTGTGGGGCAGCCTAGCCTACTTTATGGTAAATCTTGCTCGCATGCTCCGCTTCATTGGTTTCACAAAGTTCGGTCCAGGTCTGATCCAAGCTGCTTGACACAATTTCCTCTAAGTGTGGATTTTTTTTTAAAACAAAGTGATTGATAGGCTACTTAGGATTCAATCATGTTAGCTAATCCGACTAGCTAGCAGCTATATTAGCCTACCTATCGCGTTACTCCCAACACTGCTGATATGTGTCAGTGTTATGGAATGCTTATCAGCAAAAATTAATTTATAGATTTTCATTGTTTTGATCAAACTATTGCCTGTCATTCATGTTATTCAAGGTATACAGTGTGTTTTGGAATTCTCATGGTTAATTTCAATACCAAGTTTTATCTTCACTTTTTAATGTATACACAGTGACATCACAGAATATTTGGTCATGAAAATTTGGTTTAGGCAATGAATGGTAGACCAGATGATGATGATAATATTCTACTTATTACCCCATTTAATAAACTTGCTGTGGTATGCTCTTGTCGGCTTTTATTGATTTCTTATTTCCAAAGCGCTTTGTCCAACAGACATCAGTGATAGATTTTTTTTTTTTGTCCAACATTTTGTTTTTATTGTAGCCTATCGTGCAGCCTGCACATGTTATTAATCTGTTACCATTGGCTACTGATCTGGTGTTTTTATAATGACCGTGTTCAACAAAATATAATTTTCGAAATAACTGCCGTGTTATGCTGTGTCGAACTTTCCAAAAAACGGCGGCAATGATAGTGTTGTTGTTACGTTGGCTCTATAATAGGCCTACCGAGGGCCTATACCCTTCATTACTGTCGCAACTACAGGAATTAAGCTATACAATGGATGCCCCCCACTGGATGTATAATGAACTGCAACTGTTGTGCTTTGATTACGGTATACTATTATGAAACAACATTAATATTGCAGCTTTTTTAAAAGTGTTTTTTTGAAAGCGAATATTCGGAAATTTGTTCGGCAACACCAACGAGTATCCAAAGCCTATAAAATGACATTTGCGTCAGCCCTACTAGTTTGTATTGAAATTGTCGGTTATAGCTCGCTTAAAGTATGGATTACAGGTGAACCGTTCATAGGCTGCCCGAGCCGGCTGAGATTTGTGGGGAGGACCAGTGCAAAAATAGGTAAGAACTACAGAGCAAGCCAGGACAGGGCCAATGGTAGAGACGGCATTAGGGGCAGAGGGGGCCAGGACAGGGCCAATGGTAGAGAGGGCATTAGGGGCAGAGGGGGCCAGGGGCCAATGGTAAGAGAGGGCATTGGGGGAAGTGGGGGACAGGGCCAATGGTAGAGAGGGCATTAGGTGCAGAGAGGGCCAGGACTGGGCCAATGGTAGAGAAGGCATTAGGGGCAGAGGGGCCAGCGCCAATAGTAGAGAGGGCATTAGGGGCAGAGGGGGCACTAGGAACAGAGCAAGACTATATATAAAACATGGATTACTGTATGTACAATTACTAATGCTTTGGCGGCAATAATTTAATAAAATTAAATACAATACTTAGTCATAATTAATTAGGGCTCAAATTAATATGTAATTACACTTAAATTCATGAAATTCATTTAGTTTAGAATATATGTTTTTGAAATATTTTAAATTTAAGTAATCAATGTTGTAAAGTATGCTGTGCATAGTGATAAAATACAACACTGGAGAAAAATGACCACTTATGCCCAATGATTCCATATGGCATCACTGTTATTGAACACCATGCCATACATAGAAAATATAAACATAATTCAACAAATCAACTATTTTACTAATAATCAACATCTCCCATGACTGTTAAACACAAATTGTTCAATGTTATACATATTTAACATTTTGATATCTTTGTGATAAAACAGCCAGAAATCAGAGTTGTGCTGACATCACGACCAGGGTGCCTTTGAAACTTCCTCAAATGTGCTCTGTTTGAAACAAACCCCCCTCCACCATTGGCTAAACCTTGAACCAATAATGGCTTTTGATACTAGTAATGTTGTTATGTAACTACTTACAACAGGAAGCTTAAAAAAATCTTGAAAATTATGATGCCATATGGCCTCATTGGGCTGGAAAACACTTAAACTTTCGTTATATAATTCCGTAGTCCCGCCCCCCTCCTATCCCTGACTGGTCCCAGAAGACTGCCGGAAGCCATTACTTTTCCTCACTTCGGGAACAACCCCTCACCCTTATGATGATATATGGCATTGTATGGACCAAAATTGTATGGACCTTTCCAAAAAATTAGAATATCAAGTTGTTTTTTTTCCATAATTCCATTCAAAAAGTGAAACTTTCATAGATTATAGATTCATTACACACAAAGTAAAATATTTCTAGCCTTTATTCATTTCATTTTTCATAATTTTGGCTTACAGCTCCAGAAAACCCCCAAAACAGTATTTCAAGAAATTAGAATAGTGTGTCGAAAATCAGCATTTACTTCAGTTATTTCAGAGAATTAATGTTTTAGATTGAGTGTCACACTCTGTACGTGGTGGTTTTTGAAGCACTGACTCCAGCCTCAGTCCACTCCCTTCTGCATCTCCGCCAAATTTTGGAATCGTCTTTGCTTGACAATCCGCTGAAGCCCACGGTCATCTCTTTTGCTTGTGCACCTTCTCCTGCCACATTTTTCCCTTCCACTAAACTTTCTATTGATATGCTTGGACACTGCACTCTGTGAACAGCCAGCCTCCTTAGCGTTGACCTTTTGTGGCTTACCCATCTTCTGGAGGGTGTCAATGATGGTCTTCTGGCCAATTGTCAAGTCTGCAGTCTTCCCCATACTGAACCAAACCGAGATACCTGTCCAATTTAACGACACATCTGTAGAAAAACTTTGCAGGTGTTTTGAGTAAATTAGATGATTAGAGTGTGACACTCAGTCTAAAACATTCATTCTCTGAAATAACTGAAGTAAATGCTGATTTTCGACACACTATTCTAATTTCTTGAAATACTGTTTTGGGGGTTTTCTGGAGCTGTAAGCCAAAATTATGACAAATTAAACAAATAAAGGCTAGAAATATTTCACTTTGTGTGTAATGAATCTATAATCTATGAAAGTTTCACTTTTTGAATGGAATTATGGAAAAAAAAAAAAACTTTTCCATGATATTCTAATTTTTTGGAAAGGATCTGTATGTGATACATTAATCGTATAATTAACGGTGTTTGAGAAACATAACTACACTACCCAGAATTCCCGGTCGTACATAGCTGGCTCCCGCTCTTGCTAGCTAACGAAGTCGCTACCGGGTGGCTGTTCTGCTGGCGAAAATGGCTAACACTCGGTCTGCTCTTGTAACTTATTATGGAAGCTACTGGTCGCTCTGCTAGCGAAAATGGCTATCACTTTGTCTTATTATGGGAGTGAAACTAACAGTATCACCAAGGGCGAGAATCACGATCAGTCTGGCCATGTTGAAAGTGTCAGCTTTATGGCTTTCACTTCAGCAGTGTGAGCAAGTGAGTCGACCGGATGTTGTAGTCGTTTTGGTTGTTTTTTTGAAAACGCTCTTGTTGTTTATTTGTTGGACATAATTTAAAATTACCAATTTTATAAATGATTTAAAAATATGACAACCCCTCTCTTGGGTGTTTTGAACGTCTAGCTGCCTGAATATAGAAAAAAAACGTTTTCAGTCCATTGACTCCCATTATATTTTTTCCGAAAAGTGGCACCAGAAGTTCGTCACCAGAGTGGGTGGGACCACGGAGCTCTATATGGAAAAAAACACATTTTTTCGTTTTCCTCCCGATTTTGCCCTCTACTGTGAATTGCGACTTGCGGACCGTTTTACCAGCACATGTCACATATGACGAAAAAAGACATTGTCATGATTTAGCTCTGTTCATTCAGAAAAATCTTTTGAATATTGATGAACATTATGCTAAGTAACGTTAGTCAAACATTGTGTTATTTTTGGTCTTTTTATCTAACGTTATTCTGGAGTGTAAAGTGTTTGCTGTAAACTGTCATTCTCACTATCCAGCCCTTTAATGTTTTATATGTTATGGATTAATGAAATGGCAACTGATAATATATTTATCTATTTCAGTGATTGATGGACATTATGCATGTGCCTAGAATAGATTTTTATATCTATTCTGGACATAAGCATAAAGCGTTTGCTGTAAGATGTTATTATTGCTAGTATACAGCCCTTCAATGACTCAGAAATGGTTATATATGATATGTTATGGATTGATGAAATGATAGATGATTACATATTTATGTATTTCAGCAAAGGATGGACATTCAGCCATCTGATACAGTCCCTGAAGAGAAGGAGGGTGCTGAGGGTCATTGCAGAGCACGACATGGAGGACCATCAGGGCATGCACTTACTGTTGTTATCTTGGTGATTCTTGAATATATTGAAGGTATTTATGCTTGACTATTTTCTGCTATATCTGTACTAATACATAATAATGATTTTACTGTAAATAAATCCAATTAATTTTCATGCATTCATTTTACTGGCATCTAAACTGATATTTGCCATGGGTTGTATCTTGTTTTGCAATGTTATCCATTTCCTTAGTTCAACCATTCACTATGTTATACAGAAGTTAACCTTTTTTTAACCTTTACTTTTTAAAGTGTGTGTTTCATTCAACACATAAATTGTATATTTCAGTGTGTGTCTTAATTTTGCATTATATCAACTTATTCTCAACAGTGGCCCATTAGCAGTATGGATAAGTGGTAATGTGAAACGTCAATGAACCTAACGTTCTAATTAAATAGTTTATTTTATTTATTTATTTTTTCCCCATACATCACTAAGAGGTTATAACTTTTGAGCAGTAAATGATAAATCTGTTCTGATTTCTACTCTGTATTACTTACAAAATGGTGAAGATACCACACAGTTCACTTCCGATGTTGAACATGAAATGTTTAAAAACCTAGGTTTCTCATGAGGAATAGCCATTTAGAACATTTTTTTATTATTTATTTTGTGAATTCTTTTGATAATTGATGATCTTGTGTTAAAGTAAGCATATTATTGTGTATAAATTGAAAGCCCCAGTTATCCTGTTTAAAATGGTATATTACATTCAGGGGTGTGATATAATATCACACCAAAAACAGTTTTGCATACACGTCATATTTTCAATGAACCTTCTAACGTTATTTTTTTATTTTTAGCATTTTCTTACCCATCACTGAAGTGGTTATAACTTTTAAGCAGTAAATGATAAATCTATTCTGATTTTCATTCTATAGCAGTCACAAAATGGTGATATCATACACTGTAAGTGAACATAAAATAGGTAAAATTGTAGGTTTCCCATGAAGAAATAGCCATTTAGAACATTTTTCAAGATTAGTTAGTGAATGTCTTTCCATAATTGAAGATATTGCTATCAAGTCATCATATTGTTTTTTATATCACTTGAAAGCCTGTTTACAATCATGTACACAATGTCTGGTATGTAAAGTTTAGGTATGTGATGTAATGTGATCACACTATAAACATTTTTCAACGCATGTCAAGAAATAGAATGGAATGGAATTTTGACACAATATTCTCTCAGGCAGGAAAAGGTTTAAACCTTTTTCATGTCTCACAGCCTGTTCCCCAGCGTACCCTGTCAGCTAGGTGATTAGGTTGTGACTGTGCTGTGAGCACATTTGTAGGCTGTAAATTCTTCCTATTAATTCTGGCTAGTTTCAACTTCATCTGTGCTTGTAGTTCCTCCGCCTCCCTTCCCTCCTGTTTTCGCACAGCTGGGATGCTGTAAAAATGTAACTTTAGCCATTTCTGCTTTTGATCCACTACTAATGCTGCATTCAAGTGATGTTGGGTCGTGGCTTTCTCAGACAAGTCAGGAATACATCACAACTAAGCCAACCAACTCGTTCACGTGCTTTAAGGTCGGAAGATCTCCTGCATGACGTTAGCTCAACTGTCAACAAACATTTTTTTGTAGTCCCATCTTCTGGGCTAGCAATCGAATAACTAGTTATTGCAAGCAATTTTCAGCTATTTCAGGGGGTTAAGAATGCAAATACCAGATGGAATTTAATGCTGCAGCACTATAGTTATCAACGAATGTCTGTGTTTTAAATTTGTAGCTGTGCTTGACTTAGGGCTTTATTGTGTGAAATTTATTACCGTTCACACAGGACTTTTGTTCAGCCATTTTGGCAAGAGCGAATACGTCACAACTCTGCCAATTCTTGTTGCATCAAGAATCCCAATTTCCCCGACTTCATCATACGACATAAGGTGTTCATGTGGACCTTACTTGCAGTATCATTCGTCGTCTTCTGTGGTGTTATGCATTAATTGTGACAAGCATATGCCTAGTTCTTTGCTGTCTGTGGATTGTGATAACGTATTAACTGTTCGGCCTACTCTGCCCTATGGACGCTGGACAGAAACCGAGAGCAATGACATTAAATGGAAAATGCTGTCGATTTTCATTTTTTGCAGCCATGGATAAAAATACATTAATGACTAATGTAATACATACAGTTGAAGTCGGAAGTTTACATACACTGAGCAGTGTTTCCCCTACCATTATCTTGGCCGGCAAACTCGTGCCGCCCGGCTTGGACAAGAGGGAAAATAAATAATTTTAATTTAAAAAAAAAAATTATATTATTCTTTTTTTTAATATAATCTTTTTTTAAATTTTTTTTTATGTAGCTGCAATATTTCCCTTACCGCAGAATGCTGGAATGATCAAAATAGCATCTGGAAAAACCCTTGCCAAAACAGCTTCGGTTTCCCGTTAGGCCTAATTAAAATTTTCAATGGCAGCGCTGATATTATGAGGGTGTATTTATAGTTTCCGCCTCTACGCAAAATGGCGCACTTTCGTCCGTTTCGCTATCTGACCTCTGACCAGAACTCTTACATTTTAGTGTAGAGTAAAAGCTAATACTGCAGAGGCAGGAGTTTGATTCTACCTGTTTTTAAGGACTGATTATGGATCAGCACTATGGAGGAGTCTCAAAAGCAGCTCTACAGTGCTGAAAAGATAGCTGATCCAGAAACAGTCCTTAAAAACCGGTAGAAACAAACTCCTTGTCCTATATATGGGATATTTTGCACAACAAATGTTGTGTTTGCAATGCAATTGCAATGTTTCAAGCACTCTGAGAATTAAAACACAAAGATATCAATAACATCTTCCAATAATACATTTCCAAAATATAGAATTTTCATATTAATAATATAATATTGAATTATTTGTCTTAGTCAACGTGCATCTGTTGAAGCTAAGGGGGGGTTAAGTTGTATAGTATCGTTTGTGAAGCTACGGGGGGTTTAAGTTGTATAGTTCTGAATATCATTTGTGAAGCTAAGGGGGGTTTATTGTATATACGTTCTCTTTTAAGTTTATTAATATTATAAATAAATAATATTTATTTACCATAAGCCTTTGTGAGCAAATGTTATTTTAGCTCAGAATGGAGAAATGCACCACTTAGTTACCAACACCCTCCCCATGTGTGCGACGACTCTCCGTACCCCCGACCTGCGCGATGATACTACCTTGGCCCCGCACGCGCGTTTGATGACACCGTGTACGCGCAACAACACTGGTAGTTTCGAGGGGCCTACCACCCGGCCTGAAAAAAAATCTAGGGGAAACACTGCTGAGGTTGAAGTCATTAAAACAAATTTTTAACCACTCCACAAATTTCATGTTAGCAAACTATAGTGTTGGCAAGTCATGCATTCATTTTAGTTAGGACATCATGTCAGTGAGGACATCTACTTTGTGCATGACACAAGTAATTTTTCCCAACAATTGTTTACAGACAGATTCTTTCACTTTTAATTCACTATATCACAATTCCAGTGGGTCAGAAGTTTACATACACTAAGTTGTCTTTACATACACTGTGCCTTTAAATTTTTTATATCTGGTCGCATATCCTTTGCATGCCATGACTTTCTGATGTCTGTGACTCTTGTTATCTTATTTTCTGGTACTCTTACAAGCAATATTATAACATCTCTGCATTTGAATGGATCTTTATGGGAATTGGGGGGTGGGACTAGATTTAGCTGTAAATTACACTGTAACAGTATGGAAACACATGGATGGCTAAATGGCTCTCAGTCATCAAGGGTCTGACGTATCAAACAAGCCTTAAATCATCACTCTGCTGCCAGAAATACAGTAGATATGGATGGATAACTTGAAGGGTTTCTTCTCCTGACTTAGTTTTCCATAGAGTTCAATAGGAAAATTTGTCAGGAGAAACAACCCTTAAAGTGATCCATCCATATCTACTGCATATCTGGCAGCAGTGATGGTTTGAGGCTTGTTTGATACCTCAGACCCTTGATGACTTACAGCAATTTTACCAATCATGTATTCCATACGGTTCCAGCATAATTTACAGCTAAATCTAGTCCCACCACCCAATTCCCATAGAGATCCATTCAATGCAGAGACGTAATAGTATCGCTTGTAAAAGTACCAGAAAATAAGATATCAAGAGTCTTTTATTGTTGTTGGGTCACAGACATCAGGAAGTCATGGAATGCAAAGGATATGCGACCAAATATTAAAAATTTAAAGGCACAGTCAACTTAGTGTATGTAAACTTCTGACCTACTGGAATTGTGATATAGTGAATTAAAAGTGAAATAATCTGTCTGTAAACAATTGTTGGAAAAATTACTTGCGTCATGCACAAAGTATATGTCCTAACTGACTTGCCAAAACTATAGTTTGCTAACGTGAAATCTGTGGAGTGGTTAAAAATTAGTTTTAATGACTTCAACCTAAGTGTATGCAAACTTCCGACTTCAACTGTATTTACGGAATCTGTAAATCTAATGGGTTAGCTTCTAGATGTGTTTACAACATTTTATTTATTTTTTAAATAGGCTACTGACAGCCGCAGGTATGTGGCGCACTCAATTCCAAACCGTGTGTACTAGTTATTCATATTAACTGTCTTAGTATGTACTAACATGTAGTAAGTGGTTTTGAACACGCTCATAGACATGAGACAGGAGAGTAGGTCTACGCCTTCAGCACAGGCGTACCAGAATCATTTCAAAAGTGCGGGCCAAATATATATATATTTTTTAATTAATATTATATATTGGGATGGCAGGTAAGCTAACTGCCAAGTTACGGCTTGGTGGGGCATGCCCCATACCTATACAGTACCGAGAGTTTGGCACTTTTCAGGGTTTCCTACAGAAATAACCACAATGACCACAGACTCTCAGCCCTTAAAAACATTAACTTCTGCACTTTTCTGACCTCATGTAACCACAGAGAATTCAGGTAGAACTTCACCCATCCACACAATAAAGCCCCAAACTGTTTTTTTTCCCCCCTTCCCCTTCTTCTTATTCTTCTTCTTCCACTTCTTATTTTTCCTGCCTACATACTCTCAAAGAATAATTCTCCCCATTGGACAACCACCTTTAATCCGCCTATCAGAAGCTCTGTTTAAAATTGCCTCGTCGCATCTACATGCATCAGAGGCTGTCTACCTACTGCACAAACTGTGAAAGTGTCTGTAGCTTAGTGGTTATGGTTTTGCTACCATGTAGTACATTGGCAGTTCGAGTTTCACCTGCTCCTAATATTTATTTATTTTCGACGCACAACGTTTGGTAGGCTACCGTCTTATTTGGCCTGCTCGTTTATGTCAAAGTAGTGGTAAGCGTCAAGCCTTATGATGCGAGACATCCGGGTTCGATCCCCCGCCAGGTACCGAAGTGTAATTAAATTTTTGACTAAAACAGTGTGCGCATGTTATGGTTTGCTCACACAAGAATATTTTTCCCACATTAAAGAACATAGTTTTTATTGCAAAGTCAAACACATGCTTACAATATTAGTATGTATGGTTGCAACATACATGTTAAAATCCAAATTTCGCCTGTCAATATCTCAGCCGTTTTAGCACCAATTACCAAGCCACTTGGCAGATCAACTCATCACATCAATATCTTGACATAAAACAAATATGGGAAAGATTTAAGCCGTTTTCATACAATTAAGTACATTAAAAAAAAATTAGCATTTAGATTGACTTTCCCCCCCCCCCCCCAAAAACCTCACTCAAATTCTACAACTCTATTCGCTAAAGTTGACAGAGATATGCCAGGCGTGACATGGACTAATGCTTTTGATGGGTGATATTTCTGTTTATTGTACCGTTTTTAAATAAACCTTTATAATTCTACAATACCGGAAATTAATTGTCCATTGACTTAACTTTGGGGCATAAATTTGCTAGCAACCGAAGGATAATTGAAAGTTCGAACTACCGTTGCAACATGGTCTCGTGCAATGTGAGATTTCTTACTCCTCGTTCTGTCTCTGAACCTTCCACAGCACAGAAACTAGCCGTAGGCTACTAACGTTAACTGTTACCTATTTTGAAACTAAAGCAAGTTTCGATTTTTCCGTATGGTTTAACATTTTTCGGAATCACAAGACGTGTGGGCAAATCAACTCGAGAGAGCAAGGTGGACAACGTTATTTTGCTTAACCCCTTCGCGCAGATGGCAGATTTGGTCAATTCTCACCGATTTAGGGGGTGCTCTGTTTAAGGCTTTATAACACCAGGTGCAACAAATGCAAAGAAACTTTAGAAAAATGCAAAAAAAAAAAAAATCAAAAAAAATTTGCAACAAAATACTGAGAGCTACATTTCTGTCAGGACAACTCACGTATTTAAATGACATGTTCAATGAATTAATGTGCTAAATAATTATTTTAGTGAATGGATCTGCTCTAGTACTGCTAGAAGCAGTACTAGAGCACGGGCATCTCCCCCCGCTAAACAGGAGATGACCAGAAACCCCCCATACTAAAGCAGATCCAAACAACAGGTGGAAGCTGGGGTGGTGGAGGGTGACAGCAAATTTCTTTTAACACAAGCTGTAAGCAACAAAGAGCAGCGCATCAGCATTCAAGCAGTACAGAGAGAACTAATTCTTGGCTTAAAAAGGGCGCTCCATTAGAGGTGTGTGCATTTGATTGGTTGAGTATGTGACGCGTGATTGCTAGCCGACCATGGTCAGCTACAGCGAGAGGTTCTCTGACAGAACTTGCTCTGCGAACTCGTTCGCGACGCTCAATTCTGTCAGGACAACTCACGTATTTAAATGACATGTTTAATGAATGAATGTGCTGCATAATTATTTTAGTTTGGCGGTGAATAGATCTGCTTTTTACTGCTCTGGAGCATGGGCATCTCCCCCCACTAAACAGGAGATGACCAGAAACCCCCAACAGCCCCCCAACAGCAGATCATCCAGTACCCAACCTCGCCTGCTGTCTCCTGAGATCAGGAAGACCATATCGATATCCCTCCAGCACAGAGACAGAACATGGCTGTGTTCTTGGATCAGACATTGGCCATACTACGCAATGTGACGCCTAAGTAGGCTATGTGTAGCCTGGCCGCCCTGGCTGTGTGGCTTATACTACCTAGTGAGAAAAGCTATGTGTAACAACAGGGCACTTGTTGCTTCCTGAAGATCAGGAAGTCCTGAATCGATATCCCCATTAGCCACTGCACGAGAAACCTGATGACAGCGGGATCGAAAAAGGACATACTAATTTTTAGTCAGTACCCAGCAACCACCATATTTATTTATTATTATTATTATACACTGTATATTTTTTAAGCAAGTAGCAAATGTCAACAGCACAGGTGACAGAATTTTGCACAGAACCCGCTGGACGACCCATTGCCATGGTCATAGTGACACTCACATTGGATATCGGTAGCAAACCCCCCCAAAAGTCTTACCCGGATATGTTATGTGACTAGTGGAGCATCCACTATACAACTCGGCCAATACCCCACTCGCTTCAAGGGATGTGACGAAATGCAATGCTATTGTATTCCTGAATTGACCTAGTCATTCTAATTTTCACGTGAACCTTGCGATTTGAAGCCAGGCCACACTGCGGCCATATGGAATACCATCAGAAGCAAGGTATTAGTGGCAACTTGCCATAAATTTTAATTATTTGCCATTAGAAATGGTTTGCCTTTAGAATAAAGCAATAAGCCCAACATTCCATCAGATATTCATAGTCTATAAAGCAGAATAAGCCTTGATGTAAGAAATTAACCCGGCGACCCAGCAATATGCAATATCCAGCAATCCATCAGATATGCAATGTGAAGCGGCAAGGTGAAACTTAATAGCAGCAGCTTTACGATGCATGAGAGCTCCTGAGCCTTTGAGCACGATAAAGGTTTGTTTTGTTAAAGCTATAAGACGTAGGCAGTAATCCAATACTCAGTCTTCCCAAGTTTTAGCAAATTTAGCACATTTCGATTTGTTCCCCTAATCAAGTATTGTCTTATGTTTTTATTCCCACATGTAGAACTTCACATTTCATTTGCCAGGTTCCCACCCACTTCTGAATTGTTTTAAGAACTGTTAATATTTTATTTATATCTCAGGAAAACATCAAGTTTAGCTGAGAGCGGATTATAGTAGGTTACGGTTAACCAATTAATAATGGAAGCAGACTCTTATGAGTGTTAGGTTTTGCTCCTGAGAGGGCGAAAAACCGAATAAATACCTCCCGTCAGCAAGAAGGTGGCCAAATTAGCTAACCGGCTGCTAGCCGAGTGCTTAACGGAGAAGAAAATGGAAAATTCCCTCTCTGCCCCATAGTGGCAACAAAGATTTTTACCTTAGGAGCAAATCAGTCTAACTGGTTTGATAGGATTTTAGAACTCTAACTAATATTGATTACAAACTGAAGCACAATGATATGCTCCTCCGTACTTTCCAAACACTAACAACTCTTCCACCAACTCTACCTCCACAAAGGAAATGTGCACCTACAGCAGGCACGCGCAGAGCAGCAGTTGAAGTAGCACCGCATACACCAATGCAGCTTCCAAATGCATATAACACGCACACAAATGCCGCTTTTAGCTTCAGAACAGAAAGCGCACACACTAGCATTTATTTTAGTTAGCTGCAGAGAGCACATAAAGGTCTTACGCACCGGGCCATACTCATTTACAAGAATTAAAAAAAAAATTAGAAAACAAAATGCAAGCTCCTTATTGTTCATAAATCTTGCACATCTAATTCAAAATTTGCAGCATTTTTTTTTTCTGACTCCAGCCATTATGTAATATTGCTTTTGCTTTAGCTGCATTGAGCACGCATTGAGAAATACAATTCCTGCAGTAATGCAGCGTTTACATTTAGCCAGTGCATATCCTCTGGTTCAAAAAAGCACCATAGTCTAACATGGCAGCCTCCATGAATTGGCTTAATGCGCCAATGAGCAGCTCCTCCACCAGCTAGGAATCCACAGAACCGGCAAGCCGTCTCCAGTTCGTATACATCTCAATGATACTGTTACCATGTGAACGAAAGATTTTAGGTTTGACAAGATATACAACTGGCGCTTTACCCTATTGTTTTTATTTGTTGCACATGGGGAAGTGATCAGGCATGCACAGTAGTGATTTCAGTTAGCTTAGCAACTGAAGTTACATAACGTAGCCTATGCTTAGAGTGCGCGCATCAGACCGGCGCTAAAAACTCAATTGACCTCCTGTCATTCAATGAGCGCCTGTAGTCTGTCTAATAAATTCCAACTGCGGACGTTCCAGCCCCGAAGTTGGAACTCTTGCTCCGCCAACCTTTTTTGGTGTGAACGCAGCACAATTCTTTAGCCATCTGATGGTAAATGGGGGTATGCAGCTTTAACGAGGGTTCATGGTAGTGTGGCTTTTTAAGATATCCTGATTGGTCCGTGTGAGTGAGGGCAGACTCACGAAGTCAAGAGTCAAAAACGAAGTTAGTTAGCGTGTGAGTGTGTTTTGCGGCTTGTTTTAAGGTCTCTCCCGCTAAACTGTAAGCTGTACAATGTTCATTGGGGTAAATAAAGAGCCACATGAACGAAACCTGCGTCCTCGCCATTTGCATGGGACCATAGCGTTGATAAGTTGAGCTTTACCCCAAAGCTGTGAGCTCGCAGCTCTGTCCTGAAACCGGAAAATAGCAGCATTAATTAGCAACATTGGTTCCCCCGTCTCTCCAACTATGACTCAGAGGTTAGACGGGAAAAGGTGACACGTATTTGTGTGCAAGGTAGGCTGCCAGAGAATGCATAGCATTACATAAGCATTTGCGCTAGCCACCATGAGCAATAATAGGCCAACTTACGAATTCCAGTTTAGCTTCCGGGTTCTATTTTGCAGTAGCTAGGCTACAACAACAAGAGTATCTCTCGGTAATAATGTGCAACATAACGTTTCCCAACGGGATACAAATACCTAACATTTAACACGACAAAACAGCAGCAGTATAAACTAGCGAAATAACCCGAATTAGTCACAATTACGTATTAGCTTTTACGAACCTCCTGACAGTAAATCAGCTAACGAGTTTTCATCAGTATAGGGGGGTAGATATCTATGGGTCCAAAACCCCTATGCAAAACATAATATCACAGTGTTACATACACCTACATATGTTTCCTAATCATTCACTCTTGTACCTCAATAAAACATCACTTTTCCCTGTACTCTACAGTAGGTATACTTTTGCTGCGGGATAGCATTTTTCAGTAGTTTTAAAAAAAAAAAATTTATGTTGCTATTCATAATGACTCCAAGGAAAAATTTTTACATTAATCTACCACATATCAGCACACAGTAAATTGGAATGAGCATTGTGCCCTAAGTGACAACGCCATAGCCTATATTATGTACGATAATATGAAAATAAAATAGTATTCCACCATCTGCAAAATGGTGCCAAATGTTCTATCTTCAATGAAAATCGGTAGCCAACATCAAAAATAAATTTTACGATTGCACTACAGTATGTGAAACGCACTCAAAATGCAAAAATAACAATAGGCCTATCAATCATATTGGAAAGTGCTTGAGTGGAAAAATGAACGTACATGTAGCCAGCGAGACCAACCGCATTTTAGACGGTTATACCATGGCTTGAATAGATACTCGATTCAGATTGGCTGGAGGGTGGGCATTTAATTTGTGTACCGCCCGGCTAGGAAGTAGCGCTGGCAACATTTAATCACCGTTTTAAATTAATACGCCGTCAATGTTATCTGCTGCCAGTGCCATTAGAGTAGACCCTTTTATGAATGGTAACCATAGCAACACCAACAGCTGATTAATAAAGCCGGCAAATAACGCTAAATCCGCTTACAACAATTTTAATCTAGCAAAGCAGTTTTGTGGTTAGAGGTGCAGTATTTATTCAGTTTGGAAATATGAACGTAACATAGTAGGGCTTTACCTAATGTAATGTAACATTAACGTGAGCAACGCTGGTTGCGAATGCGAGCAAGTTACTTCACAAAGAACGTTAATCTGTGTATAAATTTTTATTTTTATTTTTCATTTTATCCAGCGAAATGTCTTAGATATGACAAGTTACAAACTCTGTATCTATAGTAGGCTATTTTTTCAGATGTTCCCATCTCATGATGCAAATCTGAAATGCAATTTCCTGCATGACCAAAGCATTTTTAAAAAGCAAGACAGAGGGAGGTAAATTGAGTTGCGGTTTTATGCAATTTTCTTAAATAATGTAACTAATGACAAAAATAACCAAAATTGGTGCTAATTTTATGATATAAAGTTGAGAAGGGACTATTTATTTCCTTATAGAATTAATTGTTTTCTGAACTACATACGAGAGGTTTTTGCATAACTACGGACAAAATAGAACTAGTAACCAGAAATAGAATTAGCAACGAGATGTTTTCTGTTCAAATAGAACTATCAACGAGCAGTTTTGCATGACAACGGAAAAAAACATGCCAAAATGTCCTTGGAAAGCTATTTCAATTTCAGCTGGTTAAGCCGATAAAAATCAATAAATATAAATGTAACTATATATAATAATTGTTGGTAACCATGGTATAAGCACAATAATGACCTCGGAGCCAGGCATTACACAGTTTGAATGTCCTTCGCGGAGGGAAATTTACTACCTCTGCGTCCGGCATTTAAACTGCGTAATGCCCGGCTCCTCGGTCATTATTGCTTACTAAACATTCCATGTCTTAGGTCAGTTAGGATCACGACTTTATTTTAAGAATGTGAAATGTCAGAATAATACTAGAGAGAATGATTTATTTCAGCTTTTACTTCTTTCATCACATTCCCAGTGGGTCAGAAGTTTACATACACTCTGTTAGTATTTGGTAGCATTGCCTTTAAATTGTTTACCTTGGGTCAAACGTTTCAGGTAGCCTTCCACAAGCTTCTCACAATAAGTTGCTGAAATTTTGGCCCATTCCTTTTGACAGAACTGGTGTAACTGAGTCAGGTTTGTAGGCCTCCTTGCTCGCACACGCTTTTTCAGTTCTGCCCAAAATATTTCGATTGGATTGAGGTGAGGACTTTGTGATGGCCACTCCAATACCTTGACTTTGTTGTCCTTAAGCCATTTTGCCACAACTTTGGAAGTATGCTTTGGGTCATTGTCCATTTGAAGAGCCATTTGCTACCAAGCCTTAACTTCCTGGCTGATGTCTTGAGATGTTGCTTCAATATATCCACATAATTTTCCTTCCTCATGATGCCATCTATTTTATGAAGTGCACCAGTCCCTCCCCCCCTCAATACGTTTTCTATAGAGCTTGCGTAATACTAGACTATTAAAACAAAAACTGCCGTTATGCTGGCCTACAATAAATTTTTCTAAGCACCCAAAAAGACATAGCATATACTGTTGTTAAGGTTATAATGTACTCTATTGGATAAAAAAGCCGACAATTAAACCAGAATGAACTGTAATGAATGAGACAGGCTTACAGGGCATGGGGGTATTACGAGTCGACGTTTCAGATGTTTTCTGTGTAATAGCAGTATAAAGTGTTGTATATTTCTCAAACCGATTGTACCAGACAATAAATGACCACTGAATTTTGAAAAGAACATCTCGATGTGTAAAAACCAATGGTAGGATTGTATATTTATTTCATATTTAGTAGCATATATTGCTAGTAGAATACATGGTAGAATAAGACAGTACTTTCACAGTTTATTTTGCATTTGAGTGAGCAGGGCTTTTCACGACTTTTCAGGCATACGATCAGGCTATTGTTGGGTTTATCTTGTTGCTATGACGTTATTCTAATTTTATATGATGAATAAATATATTTATGAACTCAAAAATAGATGCTATTGTCCACTATGCACGCATGGGTAGGTATAGACTAGGTGGGGTTTGCTTTTTAAATGGACTTGCTACGGGGAAATAGTGACACTTAGAAACTCCGTATTCGGCAGAAATAGTCTCGACCTGTCTACCAATAAAGTTAAAACACAGAGTTTGTGATTTCCACTAATAGTTTGGCTGCGGTAGCAACGAATGTCTCAGTTGAGCAAAAAGGTCCCGCCGGTGTCACCTTCTACGCAAAGGAGTTAACCATGACCACATCGTGGACAAGGGGTGTAACCAGAGATATATGTTTAGTGGGGCTAAGCCTCTACTAGGGGGGTCTGGAGGCATGCACCCCCAGGAGAAACTTTTTCATAAAAGCAGCCACTAAATGGTTGTTCCCCATGAGTTTTCAGAGCAGAAATAAGCCTAAAATCAATAAATAATTTAGTTGTTGCAAATAATTTTCTTTAAATTGCTTTGATATATAGCAGTAGGGTTGGGCTGATGTACGATACCCTACCACCATCTATCAACTA
Organism: Synaphobranchus kaupii; assembly: GCA_029718625.1. NCBI lineage: Eukaryota > Metazoa > Chordata > Actinopteri > Anguilliformes > Synaphobranchidae > Synaphobranchus > Synaphobranchus kaupii. The sequence goes on along the minus strand of CM056383.1, from coordinate 36,839,412 downwards.
AAATTCAATTGTTGATACATCGTGATGTCAAAGTCGATGTGTAGCCTATTCTAGTTTGACAGCTTATATAGTGTAAGAAGTCTGTCTCTGAGGCCAATATGTCTGCTAGGCACACATTCCCTTGATCTTATCATTATTACAAATACTGTTGGTGCAAGGGTAGCATAGCGAACGTGAGTGGGAAATCAGGAACTACTCAAATAAACAGACGTGCTAATTCAATCACAGCAAGACGGCCAATACACTACGGCCTAATTGATAGGTGTCACAAAACACAAAACTGTCTACACTCCGGATCAAAGTTGGGAAACCAGATAAGAAGCAGTCATTTGAAACGTTCGTGGTTCAGTCTGACTCTGCTGAATCCTAAGTGTCATTCGTGCGCTTTGTCACTGTCGGTATCGGAAATAAACTTTGTATCTTTTCATCACGTTCGAGAGACGTTCCTTTTTCCTTACGATAGCAAATTGCCTCAATGGCAGTGGAATTAATTTAGGCCTGGCCTGTAGATTAAATTTAACCAGCGATTTGTTTTTTATTGCAATTAAAAACCAGAATCCATAGCATACATCTAAATGTTCAGGTACGCATTGATTCAATTTTAACTTGTGATCACCCTTCATGAGCAGGGAATCATGTTGGGGAGTGGGAGGGAGGGATTCCCTCAGAAATACTCAGAAAACTTCTCTCTATCATCAGAAAAAAAAACTTTGCACTTTTGTAGCTTTATCAAAACTTCCTAACTTTATGAATCAAATAAGTTACCTACGTAGCTAACTGTAAACTATTATCTGTCTGTAGCCTAATATCCAGGCTATCGCAGTAGCCAACTGAGGACATAATAGTACCAGAGAGGCTAGCTACTCCACATTGCAGATGCAGCAAGTGGGTTCCATTTATTTAGCTGCTATAATAGTAACAGGCAAGCTCACAAATTCCGTTTAGGCATTTTAGTTAAACAATATGAATATCATATAAACCTAAAACTTCAACCAGTAACTGTTAGGCTATAGGCTATAGGAACTGGAGAGACGATGGTAGCCAGGGGTTTCAGCAACTAACGTTAATATGGTTCCCATAGGTTATAATGAAGAAACTCCTGCCTTTTTTGACCAAACTAAGGCGTTTACAGTCATATTTTCAACCCAGTTATACCCATAATACATACAATATAAGAATAAGAATCAAAGCATGATTTTACTTGATACAAACAACGTTATAGACGAGATGTTTTACATATTGTAGACTCTGGCAGGTCAACAAATGACTCTAAATAGTGGAAAGTGTAGGCTACAATTGATAAGTAGTTTGAACTTACTTATTGTTTCTACATGGTATGGATCCAACCTAGCAGTAGCACTTGAGAGCAGACCTATGGAGCAAACGCTTTTGTAGCTAACGTTAACGTTAGCTAACTGTTTTTTTAATCCCGTTAACGTTAAGTAGTTTATGTTGTTATCGAGCTCAAGTAGCCTACTAGTGCTTGTTACAGCAGCATTGGAACATTCATACTACAACCCAGTCTCTGTAGCGGTCATTTGAATTGAGCGGTCAAGCGCCAGTGCATGCGCCACACTGCACTCTAACCAATGGCGGCACTAGATTAATCCTCCCCAGGGTCCTAGCGCCAGACTTTTCCGTGTGCGTTTGTGGAGTGTCGATGGCGCATTTTGTCAAATCAATCTTAAAAAAATATAAAGATTAAAACAAGTTGTTTAAAAAATATTTAGGGGGGCTGAAGCCCCCTAAAATAGGTCTGGCGACCATAGTTCGCGGACCAATCAACTATGAGATTGACCTTGCCAGTAGCTAGCAAGTTCACCAGCTAGACATTTCACAGCGACCCTTTACATCGGCACTATTTCACGGAAAGAAAAAATGGGACTGGAGAAAGCTCGCTCGAAAACTGGAGTACATATAAGTGCTCATTTCAGAAGGTGGTGAGATTTTCGGGAACAAAAATTTTGGACAAGGCTGTGTCAGGTATGCGGGGTAAAAAAGACCACAAATGCACCTCAGAACCACTCATCAGCTGTTTGGGAGAAGTAGGCTACCGTCTGGTTGGAAGCTCATATTGCTTATCAAAAGCCTGGATCATGGCTTGATATGCTGGCTTCTCTACTGTATGGAACAGCACCGTCTCCTCAACCAAATACCTTGTTACAGAAGTTGTCAGGGTTCGCCACTTGGAAATTGCAACAAGCACGGGATGAGCTCAAAATTCCCTGATAAAGCTTAGTTGTGGTGAGTTAACACCTTTGCGCAGAAGGTGGCGCCGGCGGAAGCTTTTTGCTCAACTCAGACATTCGTTGCTACTGCTGCCGAACTATGATTGGAAATCACAAACTCTGTGTTTTAAATTTATTGGTAGACGGTTCGTGACGATTTCTGCCGAATACGTAGTTTCTAAGTGCCACTATTTCCCTGTAGCAAGTCCATTTAAAAAGCAAACCCCACCTAGTCTATACCTACCCATGCGTGCATAGTGGACAATAGCATCTATTTTTGAGTTCATACATATATTTATTCATCATATAAAATTAGAATAACGTCATAGCAACGAGATAAATCCAACAATAGCCTGATCGTATGCCAGAAAAGCCGTGAAAAGCCCTGCTCACTCAAATGCAAAATAAACTGTGAAAGTACTATCTCATTCTACCATGTATTCTACTAGCAATATATGCTACTAAATATGAAATAAATATACAATCCTACCATTGGTTTTACACATCGAGATGTTCCTTTCAAAATTCAGTTGTCATTTATTGTCTGGTACAATCGGTTTGAGAAATATACAACACTTTATACCGCTATTACACTATCTGAAACGTCGCCGCGTAATAAGCGCCATGCCCTGTAAGCCTGTCTCATGCATTACAGTTCACTCTGGTTTAATTGTCGGCTTTTTTATCCAATAGAGTACATTATAACCGTCGCAACGGTATATGCCAAGTCTTTTTGGGTGCTTTGAGCAATTTACTACAGCCCAGCGTAACGGCAGTTTTCGTTTTAACTGTCTAGTATTACGCAAGCGATATACAATACGCATTATGCTGGGGAATTCCCCTTTTGCGATATGTAAGTATTTTTGCGTCTAAAATACCGTTGGTCTCGCTGGCTACATACGTACGTTCGTGTTTCCACTCGAGCACTGTCTTTCCAAGTTTGATAGCCCTGTTGTTATTTTCGCATTTTGAGTGCATTTCACATACTGTAGTGCAATCGTTAGCTAAATGTATTTTTGAACTAGGCTACCGATGTTCATTGAAGATAGAATATTTGGCAGCATTTTACAGATGGTGGAAAACTATTTTATGTTCATGTTATCATACATAGTATAGGCTATGATGTATACGAGTCTCTTATGGCATGACAAGTGCTCATTCCAATTTACTGTTGCGCTGATATGTGGTAGATTAAGGTAAAAATTTCCTTGGAGTTATTATGAATAGGAAAACTTAAAAGATTAAAAGAATACAGAAAAATGCAATCCCAGGACAAAAGTATACATACTGTAGAGTACAGGGACAAGTGATGTTTTATTGAGGTACAAGAGTGAATGATTAGGCAACATATTTAGGTGTATGTAACACTGTGATATCAATGTTTTTTATCTTAAGCCACCAGAGGGAGCAAATGTGTATGCGTTATAATGTATAATATAATATAATATTTTATGACATGTTTTGCATAGGGGTTTTGGACCCATAGATATCTACCCCCCTATACTGCTGAAAATATATAATTCTCACTTGGAAATTATGCACAAGTGAGTTTTATGAGCCCAACCTGTTGATTTGTAGTTAAATATTTCATAAATTCTTTTTATTTGCAGCAGTGCACAATTTAGCCATTTGGATAGATTTGGAGACACTAATGGACAACAGGATACACGGCTATATTTTGCATCATAGACCTTTAGTAGTTCTGCATATCATCCTCAGATTTTGCAAAACTTGTGGACATGGAGTTTATGATCCAGGAAATGTATATACAGTGCATCCGGAAAGTATTCACAACGCTTCACTTTTTCCACATTTTGTTCTGTTACAGCCTTATTCCAAAATTGATTAAATTATTTTTTTCCCTCAAAATTCTACACACAACACCCCATAATGACAATGTGAAAAAAGTTTTTTTGAGATCTTTGCAAATTTATTAAAAATAAAAAACTAAAATTTCTCATTTACATAAGTATTCATAGCCTTTGCTTTAACATATTTTTAAAGTATCATATTTCATATTTGGTCGCATATCCTTTACATGCTGTTACTTCCTGAAGTCTGTGACCATCAACATCAAAAAAACTGTCGATATCTTATTTTCAGGTACTGTTACAAGCGATACTATAACCTCTCTGCATTTGAATGGATCTCTATGGAAATTGGGGGGTGAGACTAGATTCAGCTGTAAATTACACTGGTACAGTATGGAACACATGGCTGGCTAAATGGCTGTAAGTTATCAAGGGTCTGAGCTATCAAACGAGCCCCAAACCATCACTCTGTTGCCAGATATGGAGTAGATGTGGATGGATCACTTTAAGGGTTGTTTCTCCTGACTTTTTTCCCCATAGAGTTCTATAGGAAAATGAGTCCGGAGAAATAACCCTTGCAGTGATCCATCCACATCTACTCCATATCTGGCAACAGAGTGATGGTTTGGGGCTCGTTTGATAGCTCAGACCCTTGATAACTTACAGCCATTTAGCCAGCCATGTGTTCCATACTGTACCAGTGTAATTTACAGCTGAATCTAGTCTCACCCCCCAATTTCCATAGAGATCCATTCAAATGCAGAGAGGTTATAGTATCGCTTGTAACAGTACCTGAAAATAAGATATCGACAGTTTTTTTGATGTTGATGGTCACAGACTTCAGGAAGTAACAGCATGTAAAGGATATGCGACCAAATATGAAATATGATACTTTAAAAATACGTTAAAGCAAAGGCTATGAATACTTATGTAAATGAGAAATTTTATTTTTTTATTTTTAATAAATTTGCAAAGATCTCAAAAAAACTTTTTTCACATTGTCATTATGGGGTGTTGTGTGTAGAATTTTGAGGGAAAAAATTAATTTAATCAATTTTGGAACAAGGCTGTAACAGAACAAAATGTGGAAAAAGTGAAGCGCTGTGAATACTTTCCGGATGCACTGTATATTACCGATTTCACTTATGTAGCTCTCAGCAAAATTAAAAAAAACTATTTAAAAATTTTTTTCCCCTAAGTTTCTTTGCATTTCTGGCACTTTATTTTGACTTAAATTATGAAAATAAACAAATCTAAGTTTGTATTGTAAATGGTACACCTGTCTTCTTTCATTTAAGCCATTTACCAAGTTTATGTGATGCTCACACCTGGAGTTATAAAGCCTTAAACAGAGCACCCCTAAATAGGTGAAATTTGCCATCTGCGCCAAGGGGTTAAATAACCTTGTCATTTTAATCTAAAAAAATACATCTGTTTGACTATATTATTTTAACAAGCCAATATGAAACAAATTAATTCCACGGTGGCCCTAGTGGTAGTTGTATCCGTCCCAATTACAGTAGGCTATTCATGTTTGTCTGAAATTATAAACTAAGCTACAGCTTTAAAAAAAGCCCCGTAAATTGTGACGCATGCAGGATTGCGGAAACCTCAGCCTCTCCATCATTGCAGGGCAATAAAATAGCAAGATGTATTCAGTACAGGCTGTTGTCACTCCGTTTAGGGCATCTCTCAAACCCGAAAAGGTAACCATGTTGGTTTTTCTTGCGAGGAATAAGTCAGTCACATAGGAGGGACTCACTTTGGCCATGGTCTTTAGTCAGAGGGAGAAAAAAATGAAAATGAGGAAAAACGTTTGAATTGTATTACGGTCTATTGCAGATGCAAAGCTGCCAGTAAATAGCCTAATTGCTAATTATGTTCCAGTTAATTTAGGGTTGTAGCCTATTGTTTCTGTTTTTCATCCTACATTTGTAATTTTCTCCTGTTAATAAACAGAGTTGTTCACGGTCTCCGTGTTTCAATGGCAAATTATTTCCATGCTGACCAGAAATCCTACAAGGACAAAGTTGCTTAGCCTTAGGGACAAAATTGGAATAAAGATAGACATATTAACTATGGAATAGTTGCATGTATAAAAAAATGGCAGTAATGAATATATAAAGAATAGACTACTACATGAATGAATGCATTCGCTATGTTTATTTAGGAACCAATTAAACATTTTACAACGCTCAAAGTTTTTCATTATTTTATAGCGGTTACTGCTGCAGTAAGACTGATTTCACTAATTCATGCAGTAAAGAAAAAAGCAGTACCGTCCCAGCTCGAGCCCGCAGCTATGTGAAGGAACTACAACTACAACTGGACATTCCAATTGGTGGAGTAATGAAACATGGGGGGAAAAAACTGTTAAAAAAATTATCCTCACCTCTGTGAAGCCATCCTTTAGTGGACTAGTGGCCTCACTGGGAATTTTTCCAGGGAAATTAATCTTTTTCCCCTCCTCAAACGGACGGGTTGGTATCCTGTGGAGGTACCCATAGCCAATCCCACAGCCCAGACTGTAGAAAAGAGTGAAGACGTTAAATCCCAGGTAAAAGCTCTGCCATTCAAATTTGCTGATAAGGAGGACAAGAGAATGTGCCTCACCTGCCTTCTCCACCCCACGCGCTGTTGGGAGTGATGACCACCTCTCGACAGTTGTCTGTGTCTGTGTTGTACACGTACAGCTTCAGGCCCTTCCCTTCGTGAGTTTCAATGAGTGAGAACAGATCCTCAGACTACAGAGAGACAGAAAACATAGTCTTAAATAAATAAAGCAATTACAAGCACTAACACAAAGTCCTCTATCAGAGATTGACAAGTCATGTTAACGGCTGGTGAAATTGCTATTAACTCCTTTGCGGAGATGCATAGTGATAATGGCGCCGGCGCCATCATTTTGCTCAACTGAGACATTCGTTGCTCCTGCAGCCAAACTATTAGTGGAAATCACAAACTCTGTGTTTTAACTTTATTGGTAGACGATTCGTGACGATTTCTGCGCAATACGGAGTTTCTAAGTGTCACTATTTTCCCGTAGCAAATCCATTTAACAACCACCCCCCCACCCAGTCTATACCTACCCATGCGTGACATAGTGGACAATAGCGTCTATGTTTGAGTTCATAAATATATTCATTCATTATATAAAATTAGAATTCCGTCATAGCAACAAGATAAACCCAACAATAGCCTGATCGTATGCCAGAAAAGCCGTGAAAAGCCCTGCCCACTTAAATGCAAAATAAACATGTGAAAGTATTCTCTCATTCTACCATGTATTCTACTAGCAATATATGCTACTAAATATGAGATAAATATGCAATCCTACCATCGGTTTTACACATCGAGATGTTCCTTTCAAAATTCAGTGGTCATTTATTGTCTGGTACAATCGGTTTGAGAAATATACAACACTTTATACCGCTATTACACTATCTGCAACGTCAACTCGTAATACGCCCCATGCCCTGCAAGCCTGTCTCATTCATTACAGTTCATTCTGTTTTAATTGTCGGCTCTTATATCCAATAGAGTACATTATAACCTTAGCAACGGGATATGCAATGTCTTCTGGGGAGCTTTCAACAATTTACTACAGCCCAGCGTAACGGCAGTTTTCGTTTTAACGGTCTCGTATTAGCAAGCTCTATAAATAACGCATTAGGGAGAGGAGTTTCCCTTTATCGATATGTAAGTATTTTTGCGACTAAAATGCTGTTGGTCTGGCTGGCTACATGTACGTTCGTTTTTCCACTCGAGCAATCTCTTTCCAATATGTTTGATAGGCCTATTGTTATTTTTGCATGTTACTGTAGTGCAATCGTTAATTTTATTTTTGATGTAGGCTATTGATTTTCATTGAAGATAGAACATTTGGCAGCATTTTTCAGATGGTGGAATAATATATAATTTTCATGTTATCGTACATAATATAGGCTATGGCGTATATACTTGTCACTTATGGCATGGCAAATGCTCATTCCAATTTACTGTGCGCTGATATGTGGTAGATTAATGTAAACATTTTCGTTAGAGTCATTATGAATAGAAACATTTATTTTATTTTTTTTAAAACAGAAAAATACAATCCCGGGGCAAAAGTATACATACTGTAGAGTACAGGGAAAAGTGATGTTTTATTGAGGTACAAGAGTGAATGATTAGGCTACATATTTAGGTGTATGTAACACTGTGATATCAATGTTTTTATCTTAATCCATCAGAAGGAGCAAATGTATATGCTTTATAATGGACAAAACTAATTTTATTAATTTTATGACATGTTTTGCATAGGGGTTTTGGACCCATAGATATCTACCCCCCTATACTGATGGAAATGTAGTAATCCCCACTTGAAAATGAGCCAAAACTGTTGATTTGTAGCTAAATGTATCATTTTGTTTTTTAGAGCAGTGCACAATTTAGCCATTTGGATAGATTTGGAGACACTAATGGACAACAGTGTACACTGCCTATATTTTGCATCATAGACCTTTAGTAGTTCTGCATATCATCCTCAGATTTTGCACACTTGTTGACATGGAGTTTATGATCCAGGAAATGTATATATTTACCTCCTTCACTTATGTAGCTCTCAGTATTTTGTTGCAAACTAAAGAAAAGCATTTATTTTTTTAGCATTTTTCCAAAGTTTCTTTGCATTTGTGGCACTTTATTTTGACTTAAATTATGAAAATAAACAAATCTAAGTTTGTATTGTAAAGGGTACTCTTGTCTTGTTTCATTTAAGCCATTTACCAAGTTTATGTGATGCTCACACCTGGGGTTATAAAGCCTTTAACAAGGCACCCCCTAAATAGATGAGAATTGACCATATGATGAGAATAAACCTCTTAGAAGGTTGCCTTGCCATCTATTACCATGTAATTTCATGCTAATTATTGCAAAGACATTTGCAGGCCAGCTAATTTAGTCTGGGCAATAATGTTCCATATGCAGAAGGGAGACAAATTAAAGGAAAAACCTTAACAAATGAGTGGAGAAACATAACAAATGCAGATGATTCCATACAGGTGTACTGCATGATACAATTAAGCTAACAACATCCTATCATGCTCTGTGGCATGCATAAAAATGCTGAGCAGGCCCAGTTGACCTTGATGGCAAGAGGAAAATATCTAAGCAACTTTGAAAGGGGGTTAATTATTGGGGCACAGATGACAGGAGCTTCAGTCCCAAAGATTGCTCAACTGGCTAGTGTTTCAATAGGAACAGTGACTAACGTGACATCTGCATTTAGACCTATGGGAAAGACATCAATACATAAGGTCAGAAATTGTGGTCGAGAGCGCACATTTGATGCTTGTGCATTAGTGCGATATGTACGGAAAAACAGAAGAGCAACTCTTCCTCAGGTGACTGAGAATGTCAATGCAGGACGTGATCAGACTGGCAGCAAGCACAGTCCGTCGACAACTACATAGAGGGGGATATTATAGTAGAGTTGCAGTGCATAAACCCCTCATTACAAAGACGAATGTACATTTCAGAGTTCAGTGATGCAAAAACCATAAGCACAGGTCTACAGAGATGTGGAAAAAAGTGATATGGCCAGATGAGTCATCCTTCATCATATTCTCGACAAGTGGGTGTGTGCAAGTGTGGCGTACACCAAGAGAATGGTACAGGCCTGAATGCTTGACCCCTACAGTGAGGGGGTCCGGTGGCTCTGTTAAGCTGTGGGGGGAATTTTCCTGGCATGGTTTGGGTCCCCTTGTCCTCTTAGAGGGAAGGGTCACTGCAAATCAATACAATTTATTCTGAGTGATCACCTTTATCCTATGATGAAACATTTCTATCCTGATGGGAGCGGTCTCTTCCAGGATGGCAATGCCCCCATCCACAGAGCACGAGGAGTCACTGAATGGTTTGATGAGTATGAAAATGATTGATGATGAATCATCTGCTATGGCCTTCACAGTCACCAGATCTCAACTCAATTGAACACCTATGGGAGATTTTGGACCGACGTGTTAGACAGTGCTCTCTACCACCATTATCAAAACACCAAATGAGGGAATATGCAGGCCTCCCCAAATAATGGTATAGTGGCGCTGCGCCATTATGACGCCATTCTAGCGCCACCTTGTAGTGAAAAACGTAACACTTTTTAAATCTATGTAATCCATCCTGTGGCATGCAAACAGGCTATCTTTGTATGAAATTAGTACTAGCATATCTGTGTGTTTCATTCATCTTAGACAACTAGGAAAACGGTAAAATGATCTATGATGCGAAGAGTGGCTCTCAAGTAGAAATCATATCGCTGAAGCTTAAAGGGATAGTTCGGAATTTTGGACATACTGTCTCAATTACAACTTACCCATGATGTAGTTGATTGATGGAAACCATTTTCAGCTAATTCTATGCTGTCCCTTCTTTTGGACATAAACACGTTGCTAATGCTAGCGCAACTCTATGGTAACCGGTAGCATCCACAACCAAACGCACTTAAACACTCCACAGTGCACCCAAAGCAAATAAAATACGACAACAGCCTATCGGGGTTATTTTGAGTGTTTATAACATCATTTTTGAAGTCGAACTATCGTTGAATCCTTTACTTTGTGCTGACCTATATTCTCTGTGGAAGTACGGCGGCGGAGCGAACGTGGCCATTGCAACTTGTTGCTCTTCTTTGTTGTAGTCGACCAGTTGAACCATTCTGGAAGATTTACAGAAATCTTACTAGGTCCTGATCCAGATAATTGCCGGAGCATCTTACACAGAAAATCGACTCTATTTACACAAATCTACGACAGAAGATTTCCGGAACATTTACGGGTTAAGATGGATGTTTGAAAGGGGCTATTGGGAGGGGGCGGGGTGTGGCAGAGCCAGAGCGAGGATTTTCTTGCCACTCACCTTCAAACGTAGTAGTAAATATTTTTATGAATGACTTTTTAATTCCATAAGTATATCAGATATCAGACTCTGGATGTTGGCAAAATGTAGCTATTTTGTGGGGTCAATAGTGATCCTAAAATACTGGATTGATTAAAAACTTGCACAAAAAAAAAGAATGGTCAGCAATCAATTTTATTTGGCTATTTCATGCCATTGAAGCCTCTAGATTGCAGGAAAAGGCTGTTTTAGGTGTTTGAAAAAGTGCTTCAGCTTCCACAGGGGGTACCCCCCCCTCCAGACCACCCCCCGTACACGCCATGGAGCACCATTTTGTAAGAAAATCCTGGGGAGAGCACTGATATCTTTTGGAAGAATGGTGTTCCATCCCTCCAGTAGAGTTCCAGTGACTAGAATCTATGCTAGACTAGAGGTAATTGAATCTGTTCTGGCGGCTCGTGGTGGCCCAACATCTTACGAAGACACTTTAGGTTTTCCTTTGTCACCCGTCTGTATGCGAGTTAGATATCTTATAGGAAAACAGAACAATTTGATCTTGAACACAAAGTCCAATGGAGTAGTGTGTAATAGGGACATTAAGTTCAGTTCAGTGTAAAGAGTTTATGATTTCAGTGGAAATGTGTGTGGTTGCTTGAGAAAGTCTGTGAAAGTGTTAAATATTTATTGGTGTAAATACAATATAATGTATACAGTGGTCATTTACAACCAAATTCATTTCATAAACATTACAAGTACAAAAAAACCCCACAACATGTCAACCTAAGACGTATAATTGAGTATCTTACGATGCATGGTCAAGATGTGTCCCTATGCATTTAAATGCTGTTAATTAAAACTTTCTTTTTACAGTTTGAGAATGAATATAATGAGATAATATGAAAACAACATATTTAACCAAACGTTCAAGGATCAAAACAATGACATTTGGACTTACACATGAGGGAAAGATATACTGGCAGTTTGCTAAGTGGCTTAAAGGATAAGATTTTGGACCTTGGACCCTATTTGCGGTCTGTCTTCCATGAACCTGACACATTGAGTCCATATTTTCGCTGATCGGTCCAGTACTGAGCTAGCTACAGATTTCCTGTAGGCTCTCACTGGGCTACAATAGAAGTCAACGGGGCAATTAGAAATGTTATGGAAAAACAACGATAAATGTGCTTTTATAGCTCAGTGTGTATTCTTACGGTCTCAGTATGCTCTCCTGTGAAATGTAGGCTATCGCAAACGCAAACCGAACGTTGAAACAGCAGTTCCATTTGAAACAGAACTATTTCTCCGACCGCACTACCTCGCACTGTAAACTTCCGCAGTCTAGCTACGTTGTAGAGAGGCCGCTTGAAAAGCAGTTGATCACAAATCCTGACCTCCCATTGGAGTTTACTAGCTAGTAGCCTACAGCAGAAATATTTGTAACGCAGTGTTTGTAATCATCATTTGTAATAATTTATCACAGCAATGGTGCGCGAATGTGCATTCCCCGGTTGTGGGAATAAAATGTCTGGACGCTCAAATACCAGTTTTCACAGGCTCACAGCTCACGTCAAAGTCAAAATCTTATTCTTCGTCTTCGTAATCATTATAGTCATCCATCATCCAAGTTTTTTTGTGGAAATTGTAGCCTACGTTGCTGCAGGTAAACAAACGCAGACTGCTCACATAGATAGTTTCGTAAACGGCCGGCACACCTTCCCGCTCCCCCACCCCCGACACATAGTACTCCGCAGGAGCAACGAAAACAAGCAACAGAGAAATGCTTACTTCCAAGCCATGCCAAGCACGTAAAAATGTTCGGATTGAGATACATTTCACAGGAGAGCATACTGAGACCGGTAACAATACACCCTGAGCTTCCCGTCTCATTTATTGAAAGCACATTTATCGTTGTTTTTCCATAACATTTCTAATTGCCCCGTTGACTTCTATTGTAGCCCAGTGAGAGCCTACAGGAAATCTGTAGCTAGCTCAATACTGGACCGATCAGCGAAAATATGGACTCAATGTGTCAGGTTCATGGAAGACAGACCGCAAATAGGGTCCAAGGTCCAAAATAGCGAACTTATACTTTAATATTGGCTGTATGTGCTTGGATCTCGTGTATCACTGCTTTTCAACTTGGACCTGTTTTTAATAATTATTTCCACCATGCTGATTGGTCAATTTTGTCCAATTTTGTCCAATCTTTCTTTGTGCACCTTTGGTCACCAAGCGAACCTGCTTTACAATGCAGTCCAATGGGCCATGCAAACAAGCCTTGAAATTCCTTCAAAACATGGTTTTCCACCAAATAAATGCTTGATTGGCATACACAAATGCAACAACTGTAAGCTGTTATTGCTCCACGCTTTAAGAGGCTAATAATGTCTTATTGCATTACAGCCTGCCGCAGTGCAAGAAGCCTATAGCCAATGGAAGTATTTCTACTGTGCAAAAAGTATAGAAAACTAACATTAGCCTATTGTTAGCCTACATTTTGGAGCAAAAATAAATAAATCAGGAAACCAGGGCAACAATTAGGAAGATGAAGACCTGAAAACACTCCCAGAATAGAACTGACTCCTGTTTAATAGTTCTTGTTGAAGTCACTGCACTGATAAAAAAAAAATTTTTTTGTTAATTGTACTTAGTCATACTATGGCACTTATCTGACTTCTAACAATGCTTTAGGGTGGTTTAACCATAATGTTTGTGAATAAAGCTTATTCAAGACTCAGTCAGTAAAGTCAGTATTCAAGAGTTTGCCCCATTCACTTACCAACATCAATCATTTCACTGAGTCAACCATCACATGATAGATAGGGGGAGGGTATTGACAAATTCCACCTTTCATCCGCCATTAGTCCTCCAAGATTAGTTTGGGGGCAGACAAGAGAGGGCCGTCAGCAATTTTTCCTCCAAGCATTCATATGCAAGGTATTGTGGGATAGCTACCTGGCAAGAAGTAATTACCCGATTGTTATATTTCAATAGGTAGAGCAGTTATGAATGTTTTGAAGTTATATAATAATAACTTCAAAAACAAAATATTCAAACGGGCATATCTTCAGACCTGATTCTGTATTTTAACATGATGAAAAACTTGAACCGTGTATCTGAAGCATGGACCCAGTAACATTTCTAATCAAACAATAGACATGTGGTTAAAGTGCACCTTTTATTAAAGGGTATTTCTTTTTTTACATAGCCTCCCATTTTAGGGCAGCATAATGTTTGGGACAAATGCAGTCACAGGTGTTTCTGATTAGTCAGGTGTGTTCTATTGCTTCCTTAGTGCAGGTATAAGAGAGCTTTCAGTATCCGGTCTTGATTCTAGGGGTGCGTCCCAATACTTGAAAAATGCACCCTCCCTACCTCCACTACCACCTCCTCTACTCCGTGCCCCAGAAACGTATCTTTGCGTTTTAATCTAATGTCGCTGATTACATCTTAATTACATAATAATGGTTGCATATTAATTAATGTCTCAACGCAAACCGCAATGTCAGGTACATTGTATACTGTACATGCAAATACTTGTACTCGAAACGTTCAGACAGTTTTGCATACTTCCGGGTAGGAGAGGAGTGGTAGTGGGGGAGTGGAGGAAGGGAGGTGGGGAGTGAAGAATATTGGGACGCAGCCTAAGCTTTTGATTGACTTAAGAGTGTTATTGGTGTTTGTCAACATGAGGACCAGAGTTGTGCTAATGAAAGTCAAGGAAGCCATTGAGGCTGAGAAATAAGAAAATACTGTGAAAATGTGAGACATTGGCCAAACCTTAGGCTTACCAAAATGAACTATTTAGAACATCATTAAGAACACTGGTAAGCTCAGTAATTGCACAGTGCCTACTAGGCCAAGGAAGAGCTATACAGTTGTATAAACAAGCATAAATACAGTTGAAGTCGGATGTTTACATACACTTAGGTTGAAGTCATTAAAACTAATTTTTAACCACTCCACAGATTTCATGTTAGCAAACTATAGTGTTGGCAAGTCAGTTAGGACATCTACTTTGTGCATGACACAAGTAATTTTTCCAACAATTGTTTACAGATTATTTCACTTTTAATTCACTATATCACAATTCCAGTGGGTCAGACATTTACATACACTACATACACTTTAAATACAGTAGATATGGATGGATAACTTGAAGGGTTTCTTTTCCTGACTTATTTTTCCATAGAGTTCAATAGGAAAATGTGTCAGGAGAAACAATCTTTAAAGTGATCCATCCATATCTACTGCATATCTGGCAGCAGAGTGATGATTTGAGGCTTGTTTGATACCTCAGACCCTTGATGACATACAGCCATTTTACCAATCTTGTATTCCATACTGTTCCAGTGTATTTTACAGCTAAATCTAGTCCCACCCCCCATAGAGATCCATTCAAATGCAGAGACATTATAGTATCGCTTGTAAGAGTACCAGAAAATAAAATATCAAGAGTCTTTTGATGTTGTTGGAAAGCCAAAGGATATGTGACCATGAAGGAGTGCAGGAAATTATCAAACTGAGACTTCTTTCCTGGTCGAGCTAGCTGCAACGCAGCTGCGTTCTTTATTTATAAACCTCATTCAACCCAAATAACACGTCATAGAAGTTACCGTCTATGACGTAGCCACGTTGACAGTAGGAGGTGAATTATATATGTATGTCCCAGAGGTAGCCGCCACATCCGTCCCCCCAGAATTCATCAGAACTGGCAACGCCAGACGAGGGGGAGGCCGAACCGCCCGACCGAAACGAGTCCGCAAGGCCGGAGCGGGGGCCGGAGTGGACACAGGGGGACCACAAGAAGGTAGGGGGCGCCGCGGTGGCGCAACAGACGGAGGGCTGATCCAGATCCAGATGGGCTGGTTTGAGGCGGTCCAGGGAAACGTAGTCCAGCTTACCACCGACGTCCACTAAGAAAGTCTTGTCCCCGGACTCCAAGACGCGAAACGGGCCATCATAGGGAGGGTAAAGCAGCCCCGATGCGCGTCGTGGCGGATGAAAACATACTCCGCCGCCTTCAGGTTGGAAGGGACATGGGACTGCGGAAGACCGTGCTGTGATGTAGGCACTGGTGCAAACGCCCCGGCTCTGTCCAGGAGGGCGGTTCGCTGTTGTGATGCGGACCAAGGGCTTGTGGCATTAGGAATGAAATCACCCGGCACTCGCAGAGGCTGACCATAAACCAGCTCAGCAGATGAGCACTGTAGGTCCTCCTTAGGGGCAGTCCTAAGCCCCAGCATGACCCAAGGAAGTCTGTCGACCCAACTGTCATCCTGGAGGCTGGCCCGGAGGGCGGCCTTCATTGAGCGGTGAAACCGCTCGCACAAGCCATTAGCCTGGGGGTGATAAGCGGTGGTACGGTGGAGCTTCACTCCCAGGCCCTGGGCGATCGCATTCCACAGCTCTGACATGAACTGGGGACCTCTGTCCGAGGAGACATCAGACGGCTCCGGCCACCGCGTGGTCCTGTCAATCATTGTGAGGAGGTAGGCGAAACCATGGGAGGGTGACAGGGGCCCCACCAGGTCCACGTGCATGTGGTCAAAACGCCTCTCAGGAACCGAGAAAGGCCCCAACGGGGCCTTTACATGACGATGTACCTTAGAGCGTTGGCATACAATGCAGGTGTTGGCCCAGTTGCGGATGTCTTTCTTGAGGCCGGGCACAACCGGCCGTGGTTGCATCGTGGAAACATCACAAAGTAGGGTGTTGCCGGCGTCGTCGAAAGCAATGTCCTGCAGCTGAAGCCCTGTGCCAGCACTCCTACAGGCCTGTACACCTGGGTCCAAGGCTTGATCGACTGCCATGCGGGCGTAGTCAATTCCAAGGTGGACGGCGCCGACGACGGCCCGGGAGAGGCAGACAGCTACGCGGTTGTCTTTGCCCGCAACATGCCGGATGTCCGTAGTAAACTCTGAGATGAAAGCGAGCTGGCGCTGCTGACGGGTCAACAAACGCCGTGCTGAGGTCAACAAACGCCGTGAATGGCCGGGCTTCTAGCAGAAAACGGAAGTGACATACGGCCAGGTACAGGCCAAGGAGTTCACGGTCGAAAGTGCTGTACTTCCTCTCGTTGGGACGCAGTTGGCGGCTGAAAAAGGTGAGAGGCTGCCAGGCTCCATTAATGCACTGCTCAAACACGGCACCGACGGCGTAATCCGAAGCGTCCGTGGTAAGGGCGATTGTCGCCCCTGGTATAGGGTGTGCCAGCATGACTGCGTTGGCCAGAGCCCCTTTCGTGGCAGAGAAAGCGCTGTCCATCTCCTTAGACCAATCGATGGCCTTCTTGGGGGAAATGCCCTTGAGGGCCTCGAAAAGGGGCTGCATGAGCTGGGCTGCATGGGGAATAAAACGATGGTAAAAGTTCACCATGCCCAGGAACTCCTGCAGGGCCTTCGCGGAGAGGGGGCGGGGAAAACTGTTCACAGCCTCCACCTTCGACGGCAGTGGCACCGCACCGTCCTTGGTAATGCGGTGCCCGAGGAAGTCAATGGCAGCCAGTCCGAACTGGCACTTGGCTGGATTAATAATAAGGTCGTGCTGGCTGAGCCGCTCAAAGAGGGTTCGAAGGTGAGACACGTGTTCCGCCATGGAGGCACTGGCGATGAGAATATCGTCCAGACAGACAACAAGGAACGGTAGATCCCGCAGCACCGTGTCCATCAGGCGCTGGAAAGCCTGCGCTGCGTTTTTCAGGCTGAACGGCATCCGCAGGAATTCCCAAAGGCCAAATGGCATGATCACTGCCGTCTTCTGGATGTCCTGCGGCTGTACAGGAACCTGGTGGTATCCGCGCACAAGGTCCACCTTGGAGACTTTTCCGGCCAGGCGGGCGGAAAAATCCTGAATGTGAGGAATCGGGTATCGGTCGGGGATCGTGGCGTCATTAAGGTGCCTATAATCCCCACAGGTGCGCAACCCGCCGCCGGCCTTCGGCACGATGTGGAGGGGCGAGGACCAGGGGCTGTTTGACCACCGAATAATGCCGAGGCGCTCCATGGTGCGGAACTCCGCCTGGGCAACAGCAAGTTTCCCGGGGTCGAGGCGTCGAGCACGGGCATGGACAGGCGGGCCGGTAGTCGGGATGTGGAATTCTACCCCGTGCTTAGTGGAGGCAGAAGAAAAGGTGGGCTCAGTAAGGCTTGGAAACTCGGTGAGGAGACGGGAAAACACGTCAGCAGATGAGAGTGCACTAGACAGTTTTGACGGGCCAGAACAGCTAAGTGAGCACGGGAGCGAGGTAAATGTCTCAGCGTTGACGAGCCGCTGGTTCTTAACGTCCACCAACAGGCTGTTAGCGCAGAGAAAATCCGCGCCGAGGAGAGGGGTGGACACCTTAGCTGTGACAAAATCCCAAACGAATCGTTGTCCCCCAAAACACAGCGCCACGCTCCGCTTCCCAAAAGTGCGGCTGGAACTGCCGTTGGCGGCTTGAAGGGCAGGGCCATGTCCATCACTCTGTATGTCCAACGGTGTTGCGGGCAGAACACTCACTTGCGCACCAGTGTCACAGAGGAAACGCCGCCCAGAATCATTGTCAGTAATAAATAACAAGCTCCCCGTACGGCCGACACTCATGGCAGCTAGTGAGCGCCGGCCCTGGCGTTTCCCGACGCCTTAAAGGTGCAAGGGGGGCGGCACTTGGTAGCCTTGGAGCCAAAACGTGCGTGGTAAAAGCACAGACCTCGCTGTTGGGTTGTAGCTGTAGTGCCGGTAATGGCCACTGCGTCCACCGGCAGTGTGGAGTCATTGTGGGCAGGACCCAGGGCGGCCCCGCAGCTCTGCCGGCCGGCGGAAAAAAACTTGTCAGCTTCTCTAGCCAAAGCTCGGAAATCTTTAAGGGGTGTGTTAGCCAGGGCAGATCGTACTGCTGTAGGAAGCTGTTGCATGAACAGCTCCGGTTTATGATTTCCCAGGAGAGTCAACATATAATCCATCAACTCCGATGGCTTGGAATCACCCAGGCCAGGCAGAGAGAGCAGCTGACGAGCGCGCACGGATTCAGTCAAACCGAACGTGTCCAGGAGGTAAGACTTCAACGTCGCATATTTATCTTCCTCCGGTGGGTCTTCGAGAAGGCTCACGACTCTAGCCGCGGTGGAACTGCTGAGAGCAGAAACAACATAATAATATTTCGTATTATCATCGGCGATTCTCCGGAGTGCGAATTGTGCCTCCGTTTGAGCGAACCAAGCCACAGATTGCTGTTCCCAAAACTCCGGTAATTTAAGGTAAACTGCATTCGCCGCTTTCATGATGCGTGAGTTCGAAAGTAATCCTTGGAACCGTCCAAAGGCAGATCGGGGTCACCAATGAAGGAGTGCGGGAAATTATCAAACTGAGACTTCTTTCCTAGTCGAGCTAGCTGCAACGTAGCTGCGTTCTTTATTTATAAACCTCATTCAACCCAAATAACACGTCATAGAAGTTACCGTCTATGACGTAGCCGCATTGACAGTAGGAGGTGAATTATATATGTATGTCCCAGAGGTAGCCGCCACAACCAAATATTAAAAATTTAAAGGCACAGTCAACTTAGTGTATGTTAATTCTGGCCCACTGGAATTGAGATAGTGAATTAAAAGTGAAATAATCTGTCTGTAAACAACTGTTGGAAAAATTACTTGTGTCATGCACAAAGTAGATGTCCTAACTGACTTGCCAACACAATAGTTTGCGAACATGAAATCTGTGGAGTGGTTAAAAATGAGTTTTAATGACTTCAACCTAAGTGTATGTAAACATCCGACTTCAACTGTACATTGAGGCCCATGGCGCACTGGTTTAAATCACAGAACGGAAAAGCACCGCCTTGTGCATAAGGTGAATTAGGTAGCAAGCTAATAGCAATTGAAATGTGAGGGCGCTTTCACACCTGTGTTTGTTTGCTGCTTTGTTCTGAATCAGGGACTAATTCGATAAAATGTTCCACTTGCCCCTGGGTTCGGTTTGTGTTCACACTGCAACATACAACAGCGGACCAAAACTTTTAAACAAACGCCACGCGCTAGCAAATTGTTCTCTCATTGGTCAGAATTTGTACGTTTTGTGAGGCTACTAAGTGCGGTAATGTAGCTAACATTGCAAGACCATTTCTATTACAAATTTTGGTAAGGTTAATGAGCATAACATTTCCATCATCCAACTCAATTTCGGCAGAATAGCTGGTGTTGTTGTTAGGGGTAACGTTAGAGCTAGCAGCATCATAGGACTCAACGATATCTGTGGGATCAACAACTCGCTTAGTCCCAAGGATTTTGTCCAGCTAGTCAAACCAGGAAGCTTGTCCTTTTCCTCCCCATAACTTCCACTTCTGCCAAGATCATCTCGCACTTTTGCATAGCCTACTGTAGTCTAAGTTTTTTTGCTTTCGTGCGACACTGTTTGACAGTGGAAAGCCCTTTTCCCTCAGTCGGTCGCCAAACAGTTTGCACACTTTGGTGCTCTTGTATGTGTTCACCAGCATCTGAGAAATGTGCTCGCCTGCCCAAATCTCAATGAGACATTGTACCTTATATTGTAGGCTACCTCCTCGCTGTTCCACGTTAAACTCGACATAATAGCAACTTTGGCTAGTGTCTTTGCCACTGTCACTAGCTACATGATAGGACTTTGCTGGCAATAATTCAACGCAGAAGCATCTCATCATGTATAGCGTATACAGCAAGTCAAACGACTTGTTCCGGTTCGTGAGTAGATTGCATTCTTACGGAAGCTGATGGGTATAAAACACAACGACATTTTGGAAAACACACCAACAAGTTATAAAACACAACGACATTTTGGAAAACACACCAACAAGTTATAAAACACAACGACATTTTGGAAAACACAACGACATTTCAGAGAACAACTGCAAGTCAGAAAACACAACGACAAAACCAGAAACACTTAAATC
This sequence comes from Synaphobranchus kaupii, assembly GCA_029718625.1. Taxonomy (NCBI): domain Eukaryota; kingdom Metazoa; phylum Chordata; class Actinopteri; order Anguilliformes; family Synaphobranchidae; genus Synaphobranchus; species Synaphobranchus kaupii. The sequence continues at coordinate 36,818,596 of CM056383.1, read as the reverse complement.
ACTTTACAGAAAGGGGTACTAGGTACTAGGCCTACATAATGGGAGATTGTAGCCTGCTTCTGATTGGACACGCAGTATGTGAAATGAGTCTGACAGCGCGAGTGACCAACCAACAACAGTTTACGTTATCTAACGTGACATTCAAGACAAACTTATGGAGTTTATTTAGTTTCATAAATAGCACGCGTGGAATTCTGAAATGAGCGCACAGAACAGAATTTTTGCCGTTTTGAGCTTGTTAAAATGGCATTAAAAAAAATCTGAGTTTATGAACTCAAAAACACGGTGTTTTCTTTCCAAAAAAAGCAGCTAATTCGTTTTTTCCTGAACCCGTGTGGTTATGTTCTTCCATCACTTTCCCATAAACTTATTAACACAATGCAGGTTTGGCTCGATGTTATTTGCTTTGAATTCTTCATTGACTAATGGTAATTTTAGTGGCCATGTGTCCACAGTACCAATTAGGAGCCTATTGATTCACCTCAGCCTCTCTTAACGATCTAAACCTGCATTGTGTTAATGAGTTTAAGGTGGAAATGATGAAAGAACAGTCCAATGAGCTCCACCTGGCTGCTCCACCACCCAATCAATGATGCTGGAGGTTAGACCAGACCAGACTTTTTCACCGCAGATCTTACATGCAGCTGAACGATAGTGCCTATTAAATGATGTATCTCTGCGTTATTTGTTTAGGTAATGTGTTAATCTACGTAATGTAAAAGCTAACTTACTGATATTAAGATTGCTGAGTGCCTAACACTGCGAGTATGGAGGAAAGTCGTGGAGGCGGAGTTTGTGGGTTGGACTGCTTGATTACATTGGACATCTCGGGACAGTGGGCTATTTTTAATCATGACGTTTGGCTGTAGGCTATTAATGCAATGATTATATTGAATGTCTTTGTTTGATATGTTTGTGTGTTGTGGGTCTGTCCCACTGTCCATGTCTTTTTTGTTGTCGCTGGGGCTACAACTGAAGTTCCCTAGCGGGTAAATAAAAGTTATTCTATTCTATTCTCCCTGTCACGCAGTAGGCTATGAGGAGTAGCAGTAGCACCGATGTTAGATCTATTTCCTGACTACTATCTGCAACAAATGTGATTGAATGTTTGCCGTCTCAATTAAATGCTTTCTGGGTGTAGGGGTTTTGTTCCACTACTTTCAATTAACCAGTCCCTCTGCCTTGCTGAATAAAATTAATGCTATTGTGTTTCAACACATGTCCACTAGGTGGCATTCAGACACCTTTCAGTTGTAGTGTGTAGCCTATGCTATGCAAGTTCTTATTTTTGAATAAACACAGTTCAGAACACATAGACAGATGCATTTTTGTTCTTATTTACAATGTGAAATATCTTTAATCAGCATAATCATAAAATTCGCATTTCCCTAAGTTCAGATGATCTTTTTTCAAATATTTCAAATGCCTAAAAACACAAGAATCCAAATGCATCAATGCAAAACAGAAACATTATCCCTATGCCGAATATAGTAAGCACTGATTTAATTGAACTGACGATCCCATGAGTAGAATACAACGCAGTTGATAGGCCACCAAATCACTTCGGTTTAAATTTCAGTAAAGGCTCCTTTGACGGTGTTATTTCTTCAAGGTTAGTCGCTGAAATTCAGGGGAACTTGTGAACTAGGAAACTTGCCTAATGTCCATTCCTCCCCCTTCCTCTTCGTATTCCATTCAATATTTATCACCTAGTAATATTGAATGTCCTCTACAACCAACCTGTTACACCTGACTTACGATGCAGTCCATAATCTATTATGAATTAAACTTATTATGAGCAGAATCGGTCTTGACGCATAGAGCTAAACTAAGCTGCACTAATGAAATGGAGCAATTGTAAATGAGGTTTCAGTAATTAGCTTGCCTATGGTAGCCTATAATTGTGCTAGAGTGGTTCCCAAACTCGGTCCTGGGGTACCCGTTTGTTTTCTGCAATCCCAGAATTTTAACAAGCTGTTAATTTTTCTTAATTATGTACTTTTCGTCTTAAGAGGGATCATTTACCCTCTTAAGCTATATTATGTCAGAAATATGCATGCAATGAAGAATAAAACTCCCATGTTCATGTTGTGCTTATTGTGCTATAGGCCTATTGCAAACAATTACAAAAAATTATTAACTGATCTGTATAAAATTTGAATTAATTCTTCATTATCTATCAATGGTTCATTTTATTGGTATATGTGATCACGCTATCACGCTATCACCAATTACAAGCCTATTGATCTTACTAGCTATTGATTTGATTGGTTATTTGAGGTGATTACATTTTTTAACTGATCAAAATAAAGGCTGAGGTGAATCAATAGGCTCGTAATTGGTATTGTGGACACAAGGCAACTAAGACTAATCATTAGTCGATGAAGAATTCAAAGACAAAGCAAATGATAACGAGCCAAACCTGCATTGTGTTAAGTTTAAGGGAAAGTGATGGAAGAACTTAACCACACGGGTTTGGGAAAAAAACTAATTAGGCGCTTTTTTTAGAAAGAAAATGCTGTATTTTTTTGAGTTCGTAAAAACTCCACTTTTTATGCCATTTTAACAAGCTCAAAACAGCGAACAACAAGCTGTGCGCGCTCATTTCAGAATTCCATGCGCGCTATTTATGGAACTAAATAAACTCCATCGGCTTGTCTTGAATGTCACGTTAGATAACGGAAACTGTTGTTGGTCCGACTCATTTGACATACTGTGTATCCAATCAGAAGGAGGCTACAATCTCCCTTCATGTAGGCCTAGTACCTACCCTTTCTGAAAAGTGATTTGCAAATATGTTTCGGGTTTTGTCATTGTGTTTTATAAATTGTTGGTGTGCTTTCCGAAATGTCGTTGCGTTTTATAACTTGTTGGTATGTTTTCCGAAATGTCGTTGTGTTTTATACCCATCGGCTTCCGTACATTCTCACTACAAACTAACCCCTCCAGAGTTCGATTGGAAGCGCGCTGATACCACCCTCTCTAGGGCGGTCTCGGCCCACTTGTTTTGTTCCGCACCAGAGTGCGATTGCCGTGTGATCATATTTCCAAATGAACCGATCTTGCGGGGAAACGCTCCAGGTTTCGAAACAACTGCTCCAAACGAGCTAGGTGTGAAAGCGCCCTAATGTTACCTCGTGCGACGCTAACTGGGTTGATATACAGATAGCAAGAAAGTTGGATCATAAGGGACTACAAATATTTAATAGGCTATTTATGTTTTAGTATTGCTGTGTTTATTACCAACGCCATTATTATGTCTAATATAACTAGCTATGTTATGTCATTTAATAGCTCGCAATTGCATTGCTAAATTGTTGAACTAGATCTCGCCACACTGTCGTCCGCCATTAGGCTATGACGGAAATTTTGCAACGACCAATTTGCACATGCGCCGTGCACACCGTCCATGAGTGAGTGAGTGACCTGAAATTACCACTTTCTGCCCACGGCGGGTGCCAATGCTATGATTTCTACATGGTGAAATCATATACAGTCACGGCCACTATTATTGGCACCCCTGGTAAAGATGAGTAAAAACGGTTATAAAAGATTCACCGTTTGGTGAATTAGCTTAATCTCACACTGAAAAAATGAGAAAAAACCAGCCTTTAATTGACGTGAATTTATTATGAGAAAAAAAAATCCCTCATCAAGAAATAATTATTTTTAACAAAACCACGTTGGCCACAATTATTGGCACCCCTGCATTTATGCACTCAACAAAATTATAAACGCAACGTCCAACATTTTCAAAGATTTTTTCCCGTTATGGTTCAAGTAATAAATCAATTCATTCAAAATTAATTTATGGATCATCAACAGATTTCAGACATTTTTACAAACAGATATTCAATGGGTGATCACCCATTGTAAATAAAGTAATATGTTTTTATATTTGGTCGCATATCCTTAGCATGCCATGACTTCCTGATGTCTGTGACCCAAGAACATCAAAAGACTCTTGATATCTTATGTTCTGGTACTCTTACAAGCGATACTATAACGTCTCTGCATTTGAATGGATCTTTATGGGAATTGGGGGGTGGGACTACATTTAGCTGTAAACTACGCTGGAACAGTATGGAATACATGGTTGGTAAAATGGCTGTAAGTCATCAAGCGTTTGAGGTATCAAACAAGCCTTAAACCATCACTCTGCTGCCAGATATGCAGTAGATATGGATGGATCACTTTAAGGGTCGTTTCTCCTGACATGTTTACAAATGTTCAAAAGTTATCCATCAAAATGAAATTTTTTAAAAATAATATTTTCCATAGCACAATACAAATAACAGACACAAAAAGGAGTGGAGAAAAAAACGGCATTTGTAAAAAATAAAATAAAATAATGCCAACACTGCTGCATCAATAACACACCAGAAGAAACTCTCAAAAAAAGGAAACAAAGATGGACAGCACACTATGGATTTATTTGGTGGTCATATTCAGCTTCACATTGAGCAAGTTGATCCACAAATGGCTGTGATATATAAAAAAAATTATTAAGATCCATCATGCTATATCAAACTTTCTCCATATGTAACATACCAGCGAGTTCACTTAACCAGGTCTTAAACAGATGCAGAGTTAAAATTGCTTTCTTTATTATTACCATTCCATACATAATAGTGCTTTGTACAGAGACACTCCAGTTTAGTAGGGAGAGAGAAAAATCAAACAATGCGATCTCTGGATCAGGGTCAACTGTACAATCATACACGTCAGAGAACACGCAACTTGAACATGTTGCACCAGAAATTATACTCTGCAGAAGGCTCTCCGTCCAACCTTTTTTGGACATGCCCAAAAAGTATAATTTCTATGTTCACAAAATAAAATGCACCAGCTGAAAGAGATGCCTGAACAGGATACGCTAATTATGCTATGTCAGTGAATGGGTGCTTAGCGTTAAAACCTCCTAGCATTAAGTCCCTACAAAAGCCTGAGCGTCCCACAGAGAAGAAAACACCTTCTCAGAAGAGCCATGGGTGATGTGATCCCGGGTAGATGAAACCATTCCTCATTGTTTTTGAACATCATCAAAGGCTTGCCATTGTTTCAGCAATTCCGCAGGGTAGTCAGGGAAAAAAGTGAACCACTTTGCCATTGCAGCGCAGGGAAAACTGCTGACACTAGAATATTTTCTCCGTCATTTTCACTTCAATCTCCAATGATGAATTTGTGCTATCATGATGCGTAATGCACGGCCTGCACTGGCTCGTCTCACCTCTCGCGTGCAACACGCACGGGGTAAGTGCCCTTGCTCCACAAGGAAGCCTCAGCCGTCCACGATGCCGACCCAACTGAGCGAGGCAGGCTCATCTATCCTCTGCTATCAACCGCGGAGGACCAGAGAGGAGATGCCAGGAGGCAGCGTGAGTAGCAGTGGTCAAGGAAGAACTACAAAGGGAGCCACGCTTGGACTGATCCTGCAGAGCAACTCCTGTAAGTCCCAAGAGGCAAGCGGCCTGCACAAGGATCAAGCTGCGTACCTTGGGAGAGATGGGGCGACCGGCTTCCCCCACCTCAACCCTGTGAACTCGCATTCCGACGACGGAAACGTTCAAAGGACTCAAGTAGGGCTGTAGCACTGGGCATAGCACTCGGTTAGCAACCACAACATTCTTGTGACTGGATGTATGCAACTGCTATTGAATGGTTAAGTGGTAGAATTTTGTCATTTTCTTTTGGACGGCTCTAAGCCATCCACTGCACTGTGTAAGTTTTAATATACATCACGCAGAAAGGATCTTGCATGTGATCTATCTTAAATACTAACTGGTCGTAACACTGCATGCTGATCTTGACGTACACGCACCGAAAACCTTACGGTTATCCTTTATCTGTTTGTTTCAGCTGGTTTCAAACCTCCCTCCATAGTTTCGCTGTTCTCTCTGAACACGTGTCCGGGGTGTGCACACACAAAGCTACGTAACCCCCACACGCAGGAGAACATACAAACCCCAATTCCAAAAAAGTTGGGACAGTATGTAAAAAGCAGAAAGCAGTGATTTGTAAATTTTCTTTTACATATATTTAATAGAAAACAGTACAAAGAAAATACATTTAATGTTTTACCTTTATTGATTTTTGCAAATATACGCTAATTCCGAATTTGATGCCTGCAACATGTTCCAAAAAAGTTGGGACTGGGGCAAAAAAAATAAATAAATAAATAAAAAGACTGGAAAGTTAAAAAAAAACACCTGTTTGGAACATTCAACATTCCAAACAGGTGATGATATCATGACTGGGTAAAAAAGGATATCAAAAGGCTCTTGACATCTTATTTTCAGGTACTCAAGCGATAATATAATGTATACTATAACCTCTCTGCATTTGAATCTCTATGGGAATTGGGGGTGGGACTAGATTTAGCTGTAAATTACACAGGAATAGTATGGAACCCATGGTTGGCTAAATGGCTGTTAGTCATCAAGGGTCTGAGGTATCAAACGAACCTCAAACCATCACTCTGCTGTGTGCTGCTCCTCATCCAGCTTCTATGAATTTAAGGCATCTTTAAGGCCTAGTGCAATCATCTCGCCTGTGTGATCTTCCGGTGCATAGCGTGTCTGCAAGCAAGTACTTTTCAGCTCTCAATCTTCGACGCAGTGCACTGTGAGGCTCAAATATGGTTGCATTGTGCGACTAGACCACAGGTAGGTAGTCGTAGAAAAGTGGTTTATAGTTGACATTCTTACAGTAACTTTTTCCTTGTAGAGTTCATATTTCCTGCTGGGCAACTCGTATCTCGGTTCTAAAGTAACGTAAAGTAAAGTAACTTTCTGAATATAAATGGAAATCATTGCCTATATGGAACGAGATCGTAGACATTATCTCTCCCCATTTGGTGCTCGTCCTCTCATAACTGGTGGAGCTGAACATAGATTCCGTTAGTGAGGTTTGTTTGACTGAGGTTAGGGGAGCGGCAAAGGGACTTTAATACATTCCTCGTACTCGATAACGTGCTTTAGATTAAAAGATAACGTGCTTTAGATTAAAATCTTCAGGTGATTGAAAAGATTTGTAGTGTTGCATGTCTTTGTTGCAACGTCTTTCATACAAATCTTACATACTACAGTGGTTTGTTCAGTATCACTTTGCCTGTAACCGAACCATTTCCAAATGATTGACGTTACGTGGCCTCTTTTTGGAACTAATTCGGTCCCACTCGCATCACTCGTAACATTACGCTCTTTCTTTGCCATGTTGGTCGCCTACAAGAGCTACTCAGCAGCAGGGGCGCCCCTTATTGTTGCGTAGACAACAAGGAAAGGGCGCTGCCGCAGAGTAGCTCTTGGCGCAATGAAACCAAGAGCAAGGAAATCTTGTGTGAAAACTGAAGTAGTTTAGAAAATAAATTTCAATATTACCTTTTCCATATCGAGCATCAATAAAAAAATTGATCGAATCGAGGTTCACAATATATCGCCCAGCACTACTGGCAAGCAGTAATGTAACTTTGTTACTCTTCCCATTATTCCTTTGAAGACATGTTTGCATATACAGTTGAAGTCGAAAGTTTACATACACCTTAGCCAAATCCATTTAAACTCAATTTTTCACAATTCCTGACATTTAATCCTAGTAAACATTCCCTGTCTTATGTCAGTTAGGATCGCAAGTTTTTATTTTAAGAATGTGAAATGTCAGAATAATAGTAAAGAGAATGATTTATTTCATCTTTTATTTCTGTCATCACATTCCCAGTGGGTCAGACGTTTACATACACACTGTTAGTATTTGGTAGCATTGCCTTTAAATTGTTTAATTTGGGTCAAACATTTTGGGTAGCCTTCCACAAGCTTCTCACAATAAGTTGCTGGAATTTTGGCCCATTCCTCCTGACAGAACTGGTGTAACTGAGTCAGGTTTGTAGGCCTCCTTGCTCGCACACGCTTTTTCAGTTCTGCCCACAAATTTTCGATCAGATTGAGGTGAGGACTTTGTGATGGCCACTCCAATACCTTGACTTTGCTGTCCTTAAGCCATTTTGCCACAACTTTGGAAGTATGCTTTGGGTCATTGTCCATTTGGAATAGCCATTTGCAACCAAGCTTTAACTTCCTGGCTGATGTCTTGAGATGTTGCTTCAATATATCCACATAATTTTCCTTCCTCATAATGCCATCTATTTTATGAAGTGCACCAGTCCCTCCTGCAGCAAAGCACCCCCACAACATGATGCTGCCACCCCCGTGCTTCACGGTTGGGATGGTGTTCTTCGGCTTGCAAGCCTCACCCTTCCTCCAAACATAACGATGGTCATTATGGCCAAACAGTTAAATTTTTGTTTGATCAGGCCAGAGGACATTTCTCCAAAAAGTAAGATCTTTGTCCCCATGTGCAGTTGCAAACTGTAGTCTGGCTTTTTTATGGCGGTTTTGGAGTAGTGGCTTCTTCCTTGCTGAGCAGCCTTTCAGGTTATGTCGATATAGGACTCGTTTTACTCTGGATATAGATACTTTTGTACCTGTTCCCTCCAGCATTTTCACAAGGTCCTTTGCTGTTGTTCTGGGATTCATTTGCACTTTTCGCACCAAAGCACGTTCATCTCTAGGAGACAGAATGTGTCTCCTTCCTGAGCGGTATACGTAGGGGTGGGAATCGAGAACCGGTTCCGGTTCCAAGTTGTCCAATTCCTCGGAATCGTACACCTTCGAGCTTATCGATTCTCTTAGCGATTTCAGCATGTATTCCCGACAGCTACGCATAGCAAAACAACGTCACGTCATGCGCGCCGTCGTTTTTCATTCAGTCAGCGCATGATGGCAGGCAGAGTTTGGCGCCCCGTCTAAAAATATAAAATGTAAACGTCATTTTTTTAAAACTAATACTACTGCTACTATCATTTAAAAATCAATAGAAAATGTGTTCGCGTAAGCTCCATTTTGTGATCCTTCTTTGGAAATGACCAACTATTCAGGTTTTTCAACAGATTTGTGGAGTGTGTGGACTTCCCTCGGGAGTCTATAACCAACTACAAGTGTAAAACTACAGTGTTTTGATTGGCGGTAGACTAATCTGACAACGATTGCCTGGTTCACGACGCACAGATGACTAGCCTAGATTTGGAAAGCGAATAACTAACCTAAATTAGCTAAATGATAATCTTCAATCTTCGTTATCTTTAGCTAATAAGAGAAGCTAGCTTGCCTCAGGTAATGTTAAAGATCTCATCTTTCTTCCATGTAAATGTATAGGCTAAATGAGATAGGGGAGAATGGTGACAGTTGAAACTGTTCTGATAATAGCCTACAGAAACCAACGCAAACGTTACGGTGCAGCTTTATGAAACACACCTAGAAGCATAAGTAAAGTTTGCGATCTTCGTTAGAGAATGAAACTACTAAATATCCCAATCACAGAGCAGCGGTTAAACAACAATATTTTAGCCATCTTTTTTGACATGACGTTAAATTGATAATTTATCCTCTCCTCTCGCGTCCTTTTTCATTATTTCCGGTGTCTCTTATTTTCTTTGATGTCTGATATTTTTAAGCACTCGTATTGATCAAGCCAAATGACATTTATAATGCCATTTCAATTTACAGAATTATACAATTGAGACTTTTATTGGATGCTCTGCCACTTGTGCAGGCATAAATATAGCAGATAAATATTTTCCATGATATGACTAAGAAATATGAATGAAAAACAAATGCTTTATACTTTATAAATATTGTGTCACTGAATACATTTTAGATGACCATCCAATAGTAATAGTTGGTCTTTTAATATTTAAGGAATCGATAAAGAATCGGATTGATAAGCGGAATCGATAATGGCATCGGTATCAATAAAATCTAACGATTCCCATCCCTAGAGCGGTATGACGGCTGCGTGGTCCCATGGTGTTTATACTTGCGTACTATTGTTTGTAGAGACAAATGTGGTACCTTCAGGCGTTTGGAAATTGCTCCCAAGGATGAACCAGACTTGTCGAGATCCACAATTTTCTTTCTGAGGTCTGGGCTGATTTCTTTTGATTTTCCCATGATGTCAAGCAAAGAGGCACTGAGTTTGAATGTAGGCCTTAAAATACATCCACAGGTACACCTCCAATTGACTCAAATAATGTAAATTTGCAGAAGTTTCTAAAGCCATGACATAATTTTCTGGAATTCTCCAAGCTGTTTAAAGGCACATTCAACTTAGTGTATGTAAACTTCTGACCCACTGGAATTGTGATATAGTGAATTAAAAGTGAAATAATCTGTCTGTAAACAATTGTTGGAAAAATTACTTGTGTCATGCACAAAGTAGATGTCCTAACTGACTTGCCAATACTATCACCAAAATGTTTTGGCCTCCTAGGCTACTGGTAAATTAGTGTGCCCGGCTGTTGTGAGGATGTAATTCATACCATAACCCAAATAAACTTGGGGGACACCTATAGCTCAATGTTGTGGATGGCGGGGATGCAGCCTAACATAAATGTTAATAATCCAATCCAGTCAAGAAACTGATTTATCTTGATCGCCGAGTAGGCTACCTTTGTTATAGTTTGTCTGTAAACAATAGTTGGAAAAATTACTTGTCATACACAAAGTAGATGTCCTAACTGACTTGCCAACACTAGTTTGCTAACATGAAATCTGTGGAGTGGTTAAAAATTAGTTTTAATTACTTCAACCTAAGTGTATGTAAACTTCCGACTTCAACTGTACCTGATCTCATTTCTGGCTAATGGGGCTCTGGTGAAATACACAAGATTCACTGTGCTGCTACATGGGTTTGGAGAGCTTTTTGGTGACCTCGGGAAGTAGGTTGTGTAATAGGAAACACACCAAGAACACGTCTAAAAATGAACTTTTATTGCCAATATTGACAAATTCTTATTTTATTGTAAAACTTATAAAATAAATCATATTGAGACTTTACTGGAACATTGCCATTTTTGGCACCATTTGGCACACTTTGGTAACTGCCTGAAAAGACCTTATTTGAGGAATCACAAAGTTATATCCATAGCTTTTGTAGCTCATCAGGTAAAAATTCTGATTGTCGGTACCCGTTTTTTCTTCTTTTCTTTACATAAATTTTTGTAATTAAGTATCAAACACTGGACTTATGAATTATGAATGCTTAATCATAGCAGTGCAGTTCTGTGCTTTAATAAAAGCTATGAAGCATATTTGTACCATTTATAGTTTTTGAGATAAACAGCTTTGTTTGTCATTAGTGAAAACAGGCAAGAAATGGCTTCTTTTTCCCTTGGTAGAAAGAGATTAACTTGTGCTTCTTCACCTCTTCAATTGCTAACGCTCCTCTGAAATCTGATCACACTCCACAGGCTATGTAGCCACACCCACCCCTACCCACACAGAAAAAAGCATCACGTTCAGAAACATCCCGAACACATCTTGGAATAATAAATACACAGGAGCACAGATTCGACAAATATGTGCCTGTGCATCACAGATATGACTGAGCATGATTATTTTATTATATTTTCAAGGTCACCTTTAATTTTGAATGCAAAACGTCAAACAAAAATAAGTGAATGCTCTTGTTTTAATTTTTTTGCAAGTGACCACGGTATAAACGGTATAATCCACAATGAGATGTGCGGTTATATGATTATAATGCACTCCACGGAGAATGGTTCTTTGCCTCTGCATTGTGCATTAAAATCATGACATAACATGTATTAAAAAATGTGCATACATTTAGATAAAAATACAGACACTTGGCACCACTGTATCAATACTGTATCGCATAATATATTGCAATACTATGCTTTCCCCACCACCCCTAATATTTATATATTGCAACTTTACCATTCTTCATTAAATTGGAAATTATTCTCCAAATTCTTTAATAGAGGCCACACTGATCATTTGGAACCCAAAGGTACCCAGTAAAAAAAGAACACTGCAAATAACTGCTACAGGAACACACTAAAGTATCATTTCACCTCATTCATGACGGTGTCTGCTCCAATGATGTAGTCTGTGTGTGATCTCATTCCAGCCAGCGCAGCAGGAGAATTAGGCTCCACTTCCTAGGGTGACAAGACATAACATTTTATTTACTTATTTACAGTGCTCATCATAGGCACCATTTCCACGGGGGATGGGTCCCCCCAATATCTGAGAAAGCCCTATCTGTCCCCCCAAATGTTACATTGACACAAATGCACAAAAGCGCCTGTATTATAGCCCATGTATGAGGTTGTATATGGTAATCAGTGGGCGAATATCTGAGAAAGCCCTATCTGTCCCCCCCCCAATGTTAAATGGACCTTATTCACGCGGCGGCCATCTTGAAATCGAAAGTGAGGCTGAGGTGGGAAAATTCCGGAAGTGAATGTCAACAACAATGGCTTGGACTACCAACCTGGAGCTCTTGCCGATATTTACTATCAGTAGGTCTACGATTGAAATTTGAGCCGACAAGGGGTCCCCAAAATAAATTTTATTTTGTTAAAATTTAGCTAGTTTTATGTAGCCCTATATTGTAGTTAGTATCTAACGTACACAGATTTGCGATGCAAATCTATTGCAAAACGCAACCGGTTGTGTTCAGGACAGTGTTTCTTGTCAGTAATAGTTTTAGCATAAATTAGCCTGACTATGGTTACATGTAATAGTATGGTTGTAACACAGTGAAACGCGTTGTAGCCTAGTTGAGAATTACCGAGTTAAAATGTGTTTGTTTAGCATCTGCCAGTTTACTTGTCTTCGCCAGTGGCATAGCACAGTTTATCGGGGCTCCCCCGCAAGGTTCACATCTGTCAACCCATACAGTTTGCCCGTACAAAATAGGCCTTTTTTCACCTTTTCGAAGGTAGCCTATGCAGGGGAACTTTCTTGTGCCAGGCAGTTTGAAAATTAACAACCCACAACTATGATGGCACACCAATAAAAACCTTTATTTAATGTGAAGTAGATGTTGAGCAATAACACAATAACAATTGTGATTGGCTTGCAAAATTGACACTGTAAAATAGCCACAAGCTTTTAAGTGTCCCACTCAACCTGATGCCCCACTCAACCTGAATCCACCCTACTCACTCCAACTTGCTTCAGCAGTGACCAGTGTGATATTTTCGGTAGCTTTATTCAGCTGCGCATTTTGTGTGAGGCTAACGTTAGTTGTCTTTTTGCTTTGTAGCCCCTGCTTGTCTATCAACACATAACTTACAGTCTGCGAAGGTGTCCGCTACGCGTATTGGTTTTATAGCTTGTTAGCTAGGTCGGTAACGCTAGCTATCTCCTGGCAGACATGTCAAAGCGAAGTGCAAGACGGGGCAAACGGCTCGTTCTGTCTCTACCTGGCTTGTGATTGTGTTGTGTTCGTATTGCTTGTTACTTTGTGTGCTAATGCTAGATCATCCATCCATTTACAGTCCATTACAGGAGTGAGGAATGTGTTGTGAGATCATTTTGTTCAATGTGAAAAAATGAGACCCCTTACGTGATTCAGGTAGCTGGTTAACGAACGTAGCTGTTGCTGAAATATTCAAATATAACCACATATCAGCAACATTTAGCCGGTATAACCAGTTCATATGAATTCTCCTTTTGGCTAGCATTCGCATGCCAGAAGAAGGGTCAGTGGAAGGCAACGATATTCATTGCAGCATTGGATAACTTACAGTGAACTATCAACCCCAAAATAAAGTTATCATTACATTGTAAACAATTGTGTCTGTATTTTTATTATGTTCGCGCTGTTTACCAGCTGGGTATGCAGCTATTCTGGCTACAAGTTAATGAATCACCACAAGCTAGCATTAAAAACTAGTGTTATACTCCTCCATTATTACCGAAAACATTTTGAAAAGGAAAATTTATATGACTAAAGAATTTATATTTGTCTGCATTACATTTACAGTCTCGCTCTTGTTTGACTGTTTAAAGTACACGGCAAGTGTCTCAGTAACAACAAAAAACTGTGCAACTAGTCAATGTACAGTAGACTACAATAGCCTGAAATACTGCTACACTCAAACACTTCCTGTATTTTCCCACCTCATCCTCGTTTTCGTTTCGTATAATTCCAAGATGGCGTCTCGCGTAAATTGGGTGTATTGACACAAATGCACAAAAGCGCCTGTATTATAGCCCATGTACGAGGTTGTATATGGTAATTAGTGGGCGGGGCAACAATGTTGCTGCATTTAGCTACATAATTGGGGCGACAGACTGATAAACAAACTACAATGTAGCAAAGCATTTTTTTTTCAGGTGGCACCTGCTGCTTGTCGCAATTATGTAGGCTGCGTAGTAGGCTGAATCGAGTGAAAACATTGGCGTGGTTATCTCAAGGGGTTGAAGTCTACATACACTTCCATTTCCATTTAAACTCAGTTTTTCACAATTCCTGACATTTAATCCTAGTAAACATCCCCTGTCTTAGGTCAGTTAGGATCAGAACTTTATTTTAAGAATGTGAAATGTCAGAATAATAGTAGAGAATGATTTATTTCAGCTTTTATTTCTTTCATCACATTCCGAGTGGGTCAGAAGTTTACATACACTCTGTTAGTATTTGGTAGCATTGCCTTTAAATTGTTTAACTTGGATCAAACGTTTCGGGTAGCCTTCCACAAGCTTATATAAGTTGCTGGAATTTTGGCTCATTCCTCCTGACAGAACTGGTGTAACTGAGTCAGGTTTGTAGGCCTCCTTGCTCGCACACGCTTTTTCAGTTCTGCCCACAAAGTTTCGATTGGATTGAGGTGAGGACTTTGTGATGGCCACTCCAATACCTTGACTTTGCTGTCCTTAAGCCATTTTGCCACAACTTTGGAAGTATGCTTTGGGTCATTGTCCATTTGGAAGAGCCATTTGCGAGACTAAGCTTTAACTTCCTGGCTGATGTCTTGAGATGTTGCTTCAATATATCCACATAATTTGCCTTCCTCATGATGCCATCTATTTTATGAAGTGCACCAGTCCCTCCTGCAGCAAAGCACCCCCACAACATGATGCTGACACTCCCGTGCTTCACGGTTGGGATGGTGTTCTTCAGCTTGCAAGTATTACAAACCACTGCGAACCGAGCAGGAACTGATAAAGTGACTAACGTCAAACTTAGGTCGTGTCAAAATTGACTCGGATGGATTCAGCCTAGGGTTATGTTACTTAGCCTGCTATTGTTGACCCAGCAGTTTGTAATGAGAAAACCGCGACCGATTGGATAAATGTTGCGTTCGCTAGTTGGCTGTCGGTCTGAGAGGTTTCAAGAGAATGCGTGGCTTTACCAGGTTTCCCCGGAACCCATGGGCACGCATCTATCACAGACGTCGTCTTCCTAGCTGGGCCCAGACAGTCCCACACAGGACGGCTAGCTCTCGCTGTCTCTCCCTCCGTTCAGGTTTTGTTGTTTTCTTTAAATTTCGGGTGTCGTCTCGAGGTAAAGCTGACTGGTTACCGTTACGAAGCTCGGCAACGCGAACAGTTAGATAATAACCGTGTGGGGGTTCGCTGGCTTCTGAAGCTAACAGCTAGCTTCCGAGATGGTGTTGTGTTGTTTCGCCGCTCTGTCTCCTTTCACGGCAAAACTTAAAGGGTCCCCGTCACTTCCGTGATGTCCTCAGCGTCACGCTCACACATGCGCAAAACACACATAGGCCTCACACCCACTTACCACCAATCAGAAAAGACAGTCACGAAATCACTAAATGAGTGTATCAAATCATAACTTATAATACCTAAATAATACTAATAATAATAATCATAGCCTATGGCTAGAGAGTTCCCTATGGCACTCAAACATATCTTGCGATTTCTCACAGGGAATAGGCTGTCCGTAACACAAGCCTCACCCTTTTTCCTCCAAACATAACGATGGTCATTATGGCCAAACAGTTCAATTTTTGTTTCATCAGACCAGAGGACATTTCTCCAAAAAGTAAGATCTTTGTCCCCCATGTGCAGGTGCAAACTGTAGTCTGGCTTTTTTATGGTGGTTTTGGAGTTATTCTTCCTTGCTGAGCAGCCTTTCAGGTTATATCGATATAGGACTCATTTTACTGTGGATATGGATACTTTTGTACCTGTTCCCTCCGGCATCTTCACAAGGTCCTTTGCTGTTGTTCTGGGATTGATTCGCATTCATCTCTAGGAGACAGAACGTGTCTCCTTCCTGAGCAGTATGACGGCTGCGTGGTCTCATGGTGTTTATACTTGCGTACTATTGTTTGTACAGACGAACGCGGTACCTTCAGGCATTTGGAAATTGTTCCCAAGGATGAACCAGACTTGGAGATCCACGATTTTCTTTCTGAGGTCTTCGCTGATTTCTTTTGATTTTCCCATGATGTCAAGCAAAGAGACACCGAGTTTGAAGGTAGGCCTTAAAATACATCCACAGATACACCTCCAATTAACTCAAATAATGTAAATTAGACATGCCAATACTATCACCAAAATGTTTTGGCCTCCTAGGCTACTGGTAAATTAGTGTGCCCGGCTGTTGTGAGGATGTAATTCATACCATAACCCAAATAAACTTGGGGGACACCTATAGCACAATGTTGTGGATGGCGAGGATGCAGCCTAACATAAATGTTAATAATCCAATCCAATCCAGTCAAGAAACGGATTCATCTTGATCGCCGAGTAGGCTACCCTTGTTATAGTTGTTAGATATCTAGGGTTTGGTCGCTACGACAAGGCAGTGGAATAAAAGTTTTTTATCCATAAATTTAAATTATTGCCTTGTTACCATCTAAGAAGTTACAATATTCCTACATGTAACACCATTGTCTTTAATAGAGCCCGACCGATATATTGGACGACCGATATAACGGGCCGATATTTGCGTTTCTGGACCATACTGTATCAGTAAAGGATGACATGTGGACGATATGAACGACCGATATATATATTTATTTATTTTTTTTACACTGACACGTGGGCGCTCCTAGCACTAGTGGCTCCCGCCACAGAATTATATAGTGTTCTCGCTACCCTCAAGACAACATGTGACATGGAATCTTCACTCAGTCAGAGAGCAGCGCTCCCGCTGGAGGAAGATTCACTGAATGAAAGGAAGAAACGAGTTTCTCTTTAAACTATGATAACATTGCTAGCTAGCTATCAGCAAGCTAATCAGCTACCAGTAACGTTAATGTGAGATGCATCCACAGACCTCGTTGTGCTCTTATACTGAGCACGATTACTTAGCTAACGTTATCATTCATGAGTAGGCTACCGACGCTAGATGCTGCTGCCTACTAAAGCTCTTCCTGATATGTGTCAGTGTTATGGAATGCTTATCAGCCAAAATAAATTTATAGATGTTTATTCTTTTGATCAAACTATTGTCTGTCATTCATGTTATTCAAGGTATACGGTGTGCTTTGGAATTCTCATGGTTAATTTCAATACAAATTTTATCCATCCTTTTCCATGTCCAGTGACATCACAGAATATTTGGTCATGAAAATTTAGTTTAAAGTCATTGAGAAGTCATGAAAGTCATGGAAATCCATTGGTTGAAATGTTTATGAACCCTGGTATAGACAATGAATGGTAGACCAGCTTAATAATAATAGCCTAGTAATAATAATAATGTCCTAAAAATGTTACTTATTAGCTGTTGTTTAATGTTTAATAAACTTGCTGTAGAATGTTCTCGTCGGCTATTATAGATTTCTTACTGCCAGAGAGCTTTGTCCAACAGTGATTACGTTTTTATTGTAGCCTATCGCGCAGCCTGCACCTGTTATTATTCTGTTTCCATAATGATCGTGTCACAACTACAGAACGAATTAGGCTATACAAACCCCCCCGCACCCCCCACTGGATGTATAATGAACTGCAACTGTTGTCCTTTGATTACCCGGTATCCTACTATCAAACAACAACTCTGATTAGATTTAAGTTATGAACATCCGGTAAGACAACCGGTAACTTTTAGTATCACTGTGCGTGAGAACGTTGTGGTAAGCTTGTTGTGTTTATGAAGTGCAATGCCCCCCTCCCCCATACCTCTCGTGCAAGCCACCTAGGAACAGCACACTGCTGCGCAAAGTCTAACGTTCACAACAAATGTTTTGGACAACTGGCAACTTTTCCATACGCTATTTCAGCATGTAAAATTTATACTACATACCATAAAACAAAAACTTTGTTTATTTAACAGTTTCAGTGGTTTAGGTGGTTATTTAAACAAAATTTAGCCGGAGGGCAATGAAATTCAATGGCAAGATGCTAGTTATTAGCATTGCTCCAATTCAGGTTTAGCCAATTTTAGTGACAACGGTGAGACCAGGACAGCATCACTACAGCCTTTCATACTATTTCAAGGGTAAATTAAACTATCACATTTTTCAAAATGGGTGAACTCTCCCTTAGATTAATGACAAATTGACAAGGTAGGCTGATGGAATTCATCATATAGCACGTTGGTTCCCACATCGCAAAAGAACGTTTGGTTTAAAGAATATATACAGCGAGGTGCAAAAATTTTGGCACCCCTGGTCAAAATGTATTTTACAATTAATATCTGAGTGACCAGAAGCTAACCTGACCTCTAAATGGTAAAAGTTAAACAAGACACATTTCTTCACATTTTAAAGCAAGATTACTTTTTATTAAAAATGTTTACAGTTTCAAAATATAAAAAAAGAAAAAAGGCCCTGTGCAAAAGTTTGGGAACCCTTTTGCATTATTCTTTGTTACTTTTGAAAAAGATGATTACTCAGGCCCAGACCCAGGTGATTTACTTGTTAGGGCTTGAATTAGTCAGGTGCATATAATTACAGGGCTGAACTACTTATTCTGAAGTAACTCCATGCCTTCTAAAGTATCCGACTGAGGTGGCTGTTCTGTCTGGTGTTAACAACCATGACCTCTAAACAGTTGTCCAAGGACGTCAGAATCAATATAGTTCTCTTCCACCAACAAGGAGAAGGCTACAAAAACTCTCAATGTTTCAAACTACCTATTTCCACTGTCAGAAACATTATCAGAAAATGGAAGATAAATAGAACAGATGAAGTCAAGGCAAGATCCAGAAGACCTACAGTGAGCACCATAATTCATTGGACAGCGACATTTTTTGATATTTTGGTTCTGTACTCTAGCATTTTGAGTTTGAAAGGATAAAATGAAGTGCAGACCGTCAGCTTTAATTTGAGGGTATTTTCATCCATATCGGATGAACGTTTAGAAATTATAGAACCTTTTGTACATAGTCCCCCCCCATTTTCGGGCATCAAAAATATTGGAAAGTTTAACAATGTAGAATAAATAGGGCTGAGCCGAATGCTTCGGAGTTCTGAACCTTCGTTCGTTGAATTGGGATTCGGATCCTAAATTCAGATTCGAATAGTTTGTTTTTTCCCCTCAAAAGACAACAAAAAAAAAAACTAAACATTTTTTCCCCCTCAAAAAAGAAGAAGAAAATGGATGGTTTACTGGATGTTTGTCAACATATCAGTGTTTATTCTATACTGATTGAGCTTTGAATCGCCTGGAAGTTTATCGAACGTACAAGGGATGCACTGCCTGCTCGCGTGGGTCAGCCTTCCACGTGACTTGTCTCCACATTCGCTACGCTCAGTACACGCTGTTGCTCAAAGCCTGAGGTGAAGTTACAAGATGTCAATGAAGTCAGCTGTGTAGAAACATTTTAATATTACTGCTGACAATACAAAAAAAAGTCGAATGCCGAATATGCCAGCAGAAATTGGCATACCATGTTGGAACTACAAATTTGACAAACCATTTGAAAAATGTAAGTAGCCTAATTTATATATCTTCGTCAGAGTAATAGCCTAGCAACATTAGCATTAGCTAGCCGATCTGACTAGGCTACATTTCATGATTAATTCTTTGTTTAATTCTGGTTCACGTTCTGTTCTGAGTCAAGCATATTGCACAATTTTATATGGGAATAGCCTACACTCGGCTTTAGACTTTTTTCCCCCATACCATACGCAGTATGTAGGCTACGTGAAGTCTGAGAGTTTATAGGCTTGCACATAACTGTGAAGACTGCAGCTTATATTTATCTTTTAAATTTATTTAGGCCTATGTTTCATGTCCTGAACTTCTGTTCCATTTCAATTTAATACTTTATTGTTTCAAAAAAAAATAAAAAAACATTTTTAAACTGTTGCTTCTTTCTTCATGCGCATATTACTGAAATAGATGTGAGCGCGCCCTCTACTGGATGTATTGTAACATTGTTTTTAATAGATTATTATTAAAACGAAGTTTCGGAGCTTCGGGGAAAATTGCCAATGAAGCTTTGAAGTGTAAAAAATGGCATTCGGCTCAGCCCTAAGAATAAAGTAATCATTTTTTATATTTGGTCGCATATCCTTTGCATGCCATGACTTCCTGATGTCTATGACCCAACAATATCAAAATACTCTTGATATCTTATTTTCTGGTACTCCTACAAGCGATACTATAACCTTTCTGCATTTGAATGGACCTCTATGGGAATTGGGGGTGGGACTAGATTTACAGTAGCTGTAAATTATGCTCAAACGAGCCTCAAACATCACTCTGCTGCCAGATATGCAGTAGATATGGATGCATCACTTTAAGGGTTGCATCTCCTGAAAAATTTTCCTATTCTTTTTCCAACTATCCATAGACAGGCAAGACTTATTCCTAAAAAGGAAGCCAAGTTCAAGTTAAGTTTTTTTGTCAAAGATGTTATAAATGATCTGAAAGAAAGATCACAATCCAACCAAATACCTAGATACTTGTATTATTTGAAGCCTCAACCTCAATATTATTCAATGTAAACATACGGCTTTGTTGTTTTCAAGTGTCTTTGTCATTATCTAGGTAGCTAAACTTACGTCATATAAATCTCGACTGTCACAAAACCATGTTGTTGATTTCTTCAAATAAATTAGAAGTAGCGATCCGCTGAGTTCATTAAAGGCTACAGAATGTTAATTCAGACATACATCAGCATTAAGTTAGCCCACACGTTATCTTGGACTTTGTGCAGAATTTAGGCATGTCGTTGTTTGTACCTTTGTGCAGAAAACTTGTCAACGTACCATTCGATAAACAGGAGGCTAAATGCTTTGAATTGCTGTTTATTTATTCATTTGTCAGACAGGTCACGTATTTGCCGGGACCACAGTCAAAATATAATCTGCTTTGAACTCAGCTTACATTTCGTCTTCCTCTGGAGAGTGTCGCTATCTGGCCTAACTTCCCTTAACTAATAAGTTGTGAGTAAAATTTCAATACCAATGAAGTCCCCCTTCCGCTGGTGAAACAATATTGATTGGGCGATAATGACTATGAGAAAGATTATACATTTCAGCCAGTTGACCTGTATCTTTAAACATATCCACAGTTGTTCATTCATGATTTTTGGGTGCTACAACTTGTACCAGTAAAAGGGGACGGGGAGTTAGACAGCTAAATTTTCCTGTAATTACTCAAAATTTACGCATGCGCTTTTCAACACTCAAAAATTCCGAATGTGCTTTTCAACATTGGAGGATCAGGCAGATAGTCAACCAACCAACCAGCCAGTCAGTTACCTACATTCAAACGTTTACTTAGTCTTTTCTGAATATACACGTTTTCACATTCTATGATTTGCAGTTTAGTATGTTTCTGCTTTCCATGCTCTTAACTGAAGTTTTGTTAGCACTTACACAAGTGTGTGTGTGTGAGTGGTGGGGGGGTGTACGCGTATATCATAAGAAACTGGTAGAAAAGCGTCTTTGTGCTGCCCCAAACAGTTGGAATTTCCTTTCTGCTCCCCACACTGCCCCCGCGCCCCAATCGTAATGTCAGAGTACCTCTTTGGAGGTACCTCTACGTCATATGGATAATTGTTGTCGCCCACAACGGAAGCAGCCGGCACCTGATTGGTTAGACCCGCTACGTTACTTTCGTTTCAGCTCCACTTTTTTTAACCGTGGCAACGTGGCATCCTGTTCAATTCTCTTCCACCTAAATAGTCCACTAAGATACGTTTCTGAAAATATTTGAGGTGAGAAATAGGTCATGCATTTGCTGAATCTTGATTCATATTTGATGTGCAATGTCTAGTTTGATCCGAGTTATACAAAATTATTTGTACAATATACATTAATTTATGCAAATGACGATGGACGCAGCTCCTCCAGCCCCACCCCTCTCCCTCGCTCACCGCACAAAGTATTTTTCTAAATTGTGTAGTAGGCGGAGACAGGCTGAAACAGTGGGTGTACTTACCTTTCAAAACACTTAAAATGCTACTCTTATAAAATGACAAATTTCCACATAATTTGGTATTCTGACTCATCTCACATGCCTTCATACATGCATTACTTTTCTAAGGCCTACCACAAAAAATGGCCAAATGACGATCCAATGAATTTGAGGGGTGTGGCTTATCACATAAATGCTAATAATTCTAAAATCGTTTGAAGTTCTGAAACTTGGTGGGGTGATTGAGAGTTAGATCAAGACTAGTTACAAAGGCTTAGCCCAGTAAAACCACATGGTGGTGCTATTGAGATCCAAAAAAAATCACTGTTCCCTTGCAGAGATTTCAAACTTGCAAGAATGACAAAAGCCCTGATTAGAAACATAGATTTGTTTTTGGGTCGACTCGGTCTTCAATTGTCCACCATTTTAGTCTCTGCTTTTGACAACTGCTGCTTATGCTACTTGGACCCCGGGAATAATCATAAAAAGACAGAAACTAAAATGTATACATGGCATGCCAGTTATAAAAGAGGTATAAAATATAGGTAAGAGAAATATGACATATAGCAGCTGTTTTATGAAAAAGTTTTCCGTTTCTGGTGTTTCCGAGACTTTGTCCACCCCCTGTATTACTGAAGGGAATGATTCACTGTACCTGAGGGAAATTTATCACTTTGTTTCATGGTGTAGTGCTAACGTTTTAGAACTCAATACTTCCAAAACTAAAGAGCTAATTATTGATTTTATAAAAAGCGAGTTGGTGACACCTGTAGTAATCAACACATCCACCATTGATTCTGTGGAATCTTATAAGTATTTGGGTGTTGTTATAGACAACAATTACAATGGAAGGAGAATACCACCATTGCTCTTAAAAATATACTGCAGAGGCTTTTCTAAGGCCCTTTTTTCCGCTTCAATTTGAACTGAAACTCGTGAGTAGGTGTGGTCATATAATGATGATGCCACGTAGTCATATTATGAATATTCATACGGTCAAGGAGTGAAAGGGTGTGTCTTGGTGAACTGACTCAGCCCCCTTCCAGCTCTCTCCTCACAACTAAATAAAATGGCTGTATTAGTTGAGCAACGTCTTTGCGAGGAGAGGACCCGGGATGTAACCGAATGGTAAAGCTAACGTTACCTAGCTAAGTTAGCTTGTTTGTCTGCCTAAAGTAACGTTACTATTGAATACATTCAAATACACAGCAAAACCCAGTCACACAGTAACGTTAGTATATTGAACATGGCTGGTTGTAGCGCCCTCATAACTTCACTTGGTCCGGAGAGAATTATCATTTATTAGCTAACATTATTCATAAATGATATAGCTAATATAACTAGCTATCTAAGTTACCAGTTCTCTCTGGACCAAACGGGGCTAAACTCACACAGAATAGACTGCCTTGCATTACCTAACTTATCGATACATTCCGTCCGAGTTACTGACCAACTGGTTACTGGTTTTGCTAGGGCTACATCAAATGTATTATTGCTATCGTTTACTAGCTAACGTTACGTATTCATAAAAGATAGCTCACACAATAGGTTGCCTTCAACCCCACATTAGCTATTACCTATCAGTAATGTCAACCGTTTGCAAAAGCATTTTTGTTGTAGTTTGTACAGATAACTTGCATGTAAACAGAAACAAACTAATGTCCCAACAGGTGTGCTTGTGGCCACTGCTCTAACCTGTCCCCTTCAGAAAACCTATGTTGCCGTGAGGTTACTGAGGTAACGTTATGTCAGCGTAGTTATGAAGCTATTCTTGATTTGTCTAATACTGCTGTGCCGTAGTCGGGCATGCTTGGCCCAACTGTATAATAGTGGCCAATACATGTGCAATTACACAATATACCTATTACATTGTATTTGTGACATTGTGTAATTGCACTGTATAATAGTGGCCAATACATGTGCAATTACACAATGTCACAAATACAATGTAATAGGTATATTGTACTTAGCTGTTTTACTTAGCTGATGTAATGATTACAAAATTACATCCATCACTGTTGGGATGGCACCTGGCTTCAGCGACAGAGTTTTATAGAAGCCCATCTCAAAGCCAGTTAAATTGTGGTAGCAGTCCGGTGTGAAGTGCGCGTTGCACACTAGGGCTTTCTTCGGCAAGTCCGCGTGCTCTACACCGATAGCTTGAAGCCACTGTCTAAGTAGCGCTGGGTCTCTCGGCAGATTATGAAAGTTAGCAGAGCCGGTGGCGTTGCACCGAGGAACGATACATCTCTGACTCCTTGGCATAATGCAGGCAAGTTAGCTAAAGATACCAAGTAGTAAGACGTCATATATGAATAACTGTAGCTTGTTATAAGTCGTAATATTAACGTTAGCAATAATACAAAGCAATTCGCATTTGAACTTGAACTAGCTAATTAGCAGTACTCAGCAGGGTCTCAGTCTCAGAAAGAAAAAAAAAATCGTCGTTCTCTGCTTTTATACCACGTACCCAGCCAAGACCCACCCTGGACCCACCCCTAGGACCACCTCAAGTCCACCCATTTTTATGTTAAGGATCTCGTGACGTCACGAATCCCCGGAAGCCAGCATATTGGTAAGTCTACACAAAAACTCAGATAAAACCATTTTGACTAAACATTAAATTTTCGGACATAAACAGTTGTGTATGATCATAATCTAACTCAAAACATAGGTTTTCAACGGGAAAAGTCGGTTTTTGACTGCAGTATCACTTTAAGAAAGCTCAAGAGAGGCTATTTTACTTAAAGGGTAAGTTCGCTATTTTGGACCTTGGACCCTATTTGCGGTCCGTCTTCCATGAACCTGACCCATGAAGTCAATTTTTTCGCTGATCGGTCCAGTATTCAGTTCGGTACAGATTTCCTGTAGGCTCTCACTGGGCTACAATAGAAGTGAACGGGGCAATCAGAAATGTTCGATAAATGTGCTTTCATGTACAATAAATGAGACGGGAAGCTCAGGGTGTATTGTTACCGGTCTCAGTATGCTCTCCTGTGAAATGTATCTCAATCCGAACATTTTTACGTGCTTGGCATGGCTTGGAAGTAAGCATTTCTCTGTTGCTTGTTTTCGCTGCTCCCGCGGAGTACTATGTGTCGGGGGTAGGGGAGCGGGAAGGTGTGCCGGCCGTTTACGAAACTATCTAGTTGAGCAGTCTGCGTTTGTTTACCTGCAGCAACGTAGGCTACAATTTCCACAAAAAAACTTGGATGATGGATGACTATAATGATTACGAAGACGAAGAATTTGATTTTGACTTTGACGTTACTGGCTACAGATTTGAGCCAGAATACACGGACACGGAACTACAAGAGATGGATGATAAGAGAGCAAGAGAAGAGAGAGAGGCTGAAGTTGCGCAGGTAATGTTATCCGAAGTCGCTGCCGAGGCTAGACCAAGAATTTCGGGGGACTTTTGGTGTTCTTGCAAGAGGTGCAAGCAGATGCCCAGAGAGGAGGAAAGTTTGTGTTGTAGGGAGTGGGATCTGTTGCTACCGAATGCCATTGAAAACCTGGATGTATCCGTGGATGACACTGGATCATCTCCATTGATTACCATTACACTATGACTGCCAACAGATATGTGATAGATGAGAACTTTGGACAGGACACCATGCGTCAAGCATTTGTAAATAAAACATTATAGAATTGTAAAAAGTTATAGTTGATGAACGTTTCCGACAGTTTTGTTACAAGAAAACAACTTATGTCAAGCTCGGATTTTGTTAGTTGGTATTGAGTGCTCGGTCAGAGGACGTGCTCAAAAAAAATTAAAATGTTAGTAACGTTATAGCTAAATATAACTTACCTCCGCTCCGGTGCTTGATAGTGCTGCAGGTCCGACACGAGGAACAGCTGTGTTCTTTAGAAACCAGTGTTTTGCTTCTGATTTGCGGTTACAGAAATCAGTAGCGTCGAAATGCGCTCCACAAACTCGCGAGTCTGCCAAACGGAGTTGATTGACTGGAGTGTTTATGTCGATCCGTAAGACAACCAGCCAAAGTCTCAATCTTTCTGGGTCAGAGAACGGAAGCCTGTGAAAACTGGTATTTGAGCGTCCAGACATTTTATTCCCACAACCGGGGACTGCACATTCGCGCACCATTGCTGTGATGAATTATTACAAATGATGATTACAAAAACTGCGTTACAAATATTTCTGCTGTAGGCTACTAGCTAGTAAACTCCAACGGGAGGTCAGGATTTGTGATCAACTGCTTTTCAAGCGCCCCCCCCCCCCCCCCCCCCCCTCTACAACGTAGCTAGACTGCGGAAGTTTACAGTGCGAGGTAGTGCGGTCGGAGAAATAGTTCTGTTTCAAATGGAACTGTTGTTTCAACGTTCGGTTTGCGTTTGCGATAGCCTACATTTCACAGGAGAGCATACTGAGACCGTAAGAATACACACTGAGCTATAAAAGCACATTTATCGTTGTTCTTCCATAACATTTCTGATTGCCCCGTTCACTTCCATTGTAGCCCAGTGAGAGCCTACAGGAAATCTGTACCGAACTCAATACTGGACCGATCAGCGAAAAAATGGACTTCATGGGTCAGGTTCATGGAAGACGGACCGCAAATAGGGTCCAAGGTCCAAAATAGCGAACTTACCCTTTAAAGGAGCACAGTCACGCTTGTTTCAGTTGAGAATATTTGGATTAAATGCTTAAATTCTGGGTGTAGGCCTTTTTAAAATCACCGTCAGTGCAGCCGTTTCCTATTTATGGGAAATACGGCGGCGAAACTTCAAAGGGCAAACACGTCTAGTGACGTCACTGGACGTGTTTGGCTTGAATCTCCAGCCAGTGTTTCCCAGAAGGTACCGGGCGCTCAAACTCCACCCTTGAACGCAGAGACTGGTTTATGGGCGGGCACCCATCCAGGCGATCACATGACACTCCCACAAAAATATGGTAACGTTAGCGTACAAATATCACTTGGCCTATCTCGGCCGACGATGATAGCCTGAGAGATATGGCGGACAGCTCTGAGTTCGCTGAGTTAGAGGACGAGCTTTTCGATTTTGACGAAGAAATACAACCTTACAGTTTTGAACCGGAATTTACAGAGGAAGAATTGCGTGAGCGAGAGAGACAGAGAGCGGAGGACGAGGCAGCCGAAGCTAACAGAGAGCAGAGAAGTGGGAACATAAATTGGTGCCAGTGTGGGAACTGTGAACCCATGCCTACCGAGACGGAGAGCCTTTGCTGCCGCGAATGGGATCGAGGGCAACGGCTGTTGGCAGAAACCGAACACGGAGTTTGCATCACTGCCAATAATAACTTTGAACCATTGCTACATCCTGCAGTACTTACCAACTTCTTATGCAGCAATAGGAGGATTCATTGGAAGAAGTATCCACCAAGGGGTCCAGGAGGGCAACTAAGCGACGAGTGAGTAGCTAACAAGCTGCATCAAAATCTTGTAATTTAGCTAACGTTTGCTAAACTTATGTTAAAGTCGATATGTTGTGCTTGCCAGCGTGACACTTCGGACATTCCATGTAACGTTAGTTAGGCTACTGTGGGAATCAGTCGCTTGTTGGCTATACCTAGATGGCTATCTAGCAGCTCATTTAGCATCCTTTGTGCAACAACAGATATTACATTACTATAACCAGTTTTTTCTGTCACCCCTTTATTTAACGTTAGGCAATTCAGACTGACCGCTTATCGTTGGCTATTGGAATGGGTACTCCATGGCGAACGACTGGGGAGAGGTGTAAGAGTTGTGCTGCCATCGTGTGTAGTCTCTGCAGTACGTCAAAGATACCCTGCTCCCGATGGTCAATATGTTGGATTTCTGGACAAGCAAATTCTTTGATTTAGTTCCCAGTAATTCGGCACTATAGTCGCATTGGAACTTAATATCGCACCCACGTACGGCGCACGATGGCATTTTGGGCAGACACGCAATAATTTTCTGCGGTATCTTGACTTGAACAGTTAGCTTGTCACTGTGCACGCAGCAATGGTGTGTACGCCCCCTATTACATATTCATGTACACCAAACCTAAGCGTGCGCAGGGAGATATGGGAAATGTGGTAAATAAGGCTGGAGCTGCTCTGGAGATGGAGCTGTTCTTGAGGGCCCATATCTCAAAAACCACAAATCCAATCTTTATGATTTTTTGGAAAATATTAAACATTAAATAGTAGATTAGAATGTAGAAAACATGCATATGCCTGACTGTGCTCCTTTAAGAAAAGTGAGATCCTTTCAAGTGTATATTGCAGACCTTTTATCCCCGTACACACGCCTGAGATCCTCGGGAAATAAACTTCTGGTCACTCCGAAATCTAAGCTAAAATCAAAGGGTGACCGGGCCTTTGCTATTAGGGCCCCTCAACTTTGAAATGCCTTGCCCAAGGAGCTCAGGCTTGCTACATCAGTAATTTCTTTTAAATCCCTGCTTAAAACTCATTTTTTTAGACAAGCTTTTAACTGAATTTTAATTAACCATGGTATTTAGGCATTTTATTGTACTGTATTTTACCTTCATTCGTTTTATCTCACTTTTATTTTTATTCTTAGATATTTTGCCTATTCTCCTTTTATTTCATGTGTTTTTATTTGACTGTGAAGCATTTTATAAACTTGTTTTAAGAAAAGTGCTATACAAGTAAAAATTTTGAAAGGTGTGTTGCAAAATGTTGAACATGTTTTATAGTAGCATTGTGGCTAGTGTTTTGTTATATGCTGTTTGTTGGGGAGGGAATATTACAAGAGAATATGCCAATTGTATCAACAAACTAATTAAGAAAGCAGAGTCAATGGTTGGCTTTGGTCTAGTTTAGAGGTTTTTCTAGACAGTTTAGAGGTTATTTTTGAACAGCGCATTCTAAGGAAGTTGAGAGAAATTAGAGGATTATAGTCATCCCCTATATGGAACTCTTAGCAAGCAGCGCAGTTTACTGGGAAATAGATTTATTGTACCAAAGTGTACGAAAGGCCATTAGATGCTTTAATCAGTACACTAAATAAAGATATTGACCATCATTGAGTAGGTTGGCAGACCTATTCATTGTCATAGTATATTAGTGTGTACAATAATAATAATAATTCTTTTTTTGTCCATTGTATGTACATTGCTAGTGGCAATCATTCACCTTTAATAAATACAGTACATTCTTTTCTATTCGATCACATTGTATTAGAGTTTCCGTTCCACCTGAAATGAGAGCGGAGTTTCCGTTCCACCTGAAATGAGAGCGGAGTTCCCGTTCCACCTTAAAAGTTTATCGCGAATTGTCGGCAATGTCAACTAATCGCTTTTTTTTTTTTTTTTTAACAAGTAACGTTAGAACTAGGGATGGGAATCGTTAGATTTTATTGATACCGATGCCATTATCGATTCCGCTTATTGATGCGATTCTTTATCAATTCCTTTATCAATTCCTTAAATATTATTTGCTCCCAGGCTATTAAAAGACCAACTATTACTATTGGGTGGTTATCTAAAATGGATTCAATGACACAATATTTATAAAGTATGAAGCATTCGTTTTTTCATTCATATTTCTTAACCATATCTGCACAAGTGGCAGAGCATCCAATAAAAGTCTGAATTGTATAATTCTGTAAATTGAAATGGCATTATAAATGTCATTTGGCTTCATCAATACGAGTGCTTAAAATTATCAGACATCAAAGAAAATAAGAGACACCGGAAAATAATGAAAAAGGACGCGAGAAGAGAGGATAAATTATCAGTTTAACGTTATGTCAAAAAAGATGGCTAAAATATTGTTGTTTAACCGCTGCCTTGTGATTGGGATATTTAGTAGTTTCATTCTCTAACGAAGATCGCAAACTTTACTTATGAGTTAGTTACGCTCCTAGGCGTGTTTCATAAAGCTGCACCGTAACGTTTGCGTTAGTTTCTGTATATATCAGAACAGTTTCAACTCCCCTATCTCATTTAGCCGATACATTTACATGGAAGAAAGATGAGATCTTTAACGTTACCTGAGGCAACCTGGCTTCTCTTATTAGCTGAAGATGACGAAGATTGAAGATTATCATTTAGCTAATTTATGTTATTCGCTTTCCAAATCTAGGCTACTCGTCTGTGCGCCGCAAAGCAGGCAATCGTTGTCAGATTAGTCTACCGCCAATCAAAACACTGTAGTTTTACACTTGTACTTGGTTATAGACTCCCGAGGGAAGTCCACGCACTCCACAAATCTGTTGAAAAACCTGAATAGTTGGTCATTTCCGAAGAAGGATCACAAAATGGAGCTTACGCGAACACATTTTCTATTGATTTTTAAATGATAGTAGCAGTAGTATTAGTTTTTAAAAAATTACGTTTACATTTTATATTTTTAGACGGGGCGCCAAACTCTGCCTGCCATCATGCGCTGACTGAACGAAAAACGACGGCGTGCATGACGTGACGTTGTTTTCCTATGCGTAGCTGTCGGGAATACGTGCTGGAATCGATAAGAGAATCGATAAGCTCGAAGGCGTACGATTCCGAGGAATCGGACAGCTTGGAACCGGTTCTCGATTCCCACCCCTACTTAGAACTAATCTAATATCACACTGTGTTATTCAGAGTTTAAATGAGAGCAGTGATCTAATATCACATTGTTATTCAGAGTTTAAATGAGAGCGGAGTTGTGACACCTTAAATGCAATAAGCAACACCGTATCAGAGACCCTCCCCCAGGGGGAGACAATAATCATTGGTCTAAAACGCGTAACGCCTCAGAGAGACCGACAGAGAGACCATAGGCTGTTTCGGGCTGTATTTTTTGAGTGGAAGTCAATGGAGAAGGTCCCTTAGCACCCTGAACAAGCTTCTGTTTTGTGGACACTGTTCCTAACATAATAAATTGACTGCCTTGTCGCTCATCTTCAACATGTTTGTTATCACATATTCATTTTGGGGCGAGCTATGTTGTGTCTACTACAAAAAAAAATACTGTTTTGTGAGATGCGAGACAGTAGGGAATGTTGCAGCAGTTAGAATTAATTTACGACACTTCAGGCCCAGTGTCTCCGAGCTAGCACCCAAACTGTGGGATAAGTATCTCAAATCGATTGCTCCATGCCTGTATACCATTGTTTAATAATAAAATATAAATCGGTGTTAGGTTGGGTGTCTGTTTGTTAGCGAGGATGTTTGAAAGGATGTTTAACGGTAACTTATACCATCGCTAGCTAGCTAATTAGCTACATAGCTAAACATCCAAATTTGCACACTATTTCTACTCTTGGAATTGTATTCCACAAACATTCTACCAAAACATCAGTGCATAGATCTCATCGCCATGCCACGTCTATGTGCAGCGGTAACGCTAAATTGTAATAATAGGTTGAGACAAGGACTTTTTAAAATTTCCTTCCGATGATTTGCAGTAGGCCCACGTTACATAGGCTAGCTAGGTAGCACCTGAAAAAACGGTTTCCCTTCCTAATGCAATTAGTGTGGCCATGTGTCTTTGGTAAACACCGATATTTCAGTGTAACAGTGGTGATAAGTAAGCAAGTCACTCTTTATAGGTGCATTGTGGTAATATCATAAATGGTCGTTTTTCGGTCTTTCAAAATATTAACGGGCGCGTGCAATATTATATTGCCAAATGCCGTAGATAACTGTCAAAAAACTCTGAAGAGTCTCACTGACGTCAATACTTTGAAATGATTGGCTAGCAATGGTGCACGTGATCCATGCTAAGCTACTGCTAGCCGTTACGCTCCCATATCCCCCTTTATAAACTAACTAGTAGCTACTAAGCCTGTAGTGTGAGCTTTACGTTCTAACTTAAGGTAGAACTTACGAATAGCTGGTGCAACCCTACCCTAGTCTTTTGTGCTTTGGACATTTTGTGCAATTTCCCCCAATTATGCTTCATTGATAAAGCCTTAAATTTGGTTAATTTCACTATGATTTTTGTGATTGTCTGCTAAATTCAGTAATTTGTCCCATCATTTAGCTTTTAGGTATTAAAAACATGGCTATTGTCAGAAATTTAACAATGAATTGTTAATTTTGTTAATTAAATGTTACTAATGAAAATTGTTTGGGTCGTGAAAAGTATGGATTAATATCCTTGGGTCATCCCCCCCACATATTTTAAATTAGTTTTAGACTTACCAAGACTTTCCACAATACTTGGAATACTGATCATCAGTTTACATCTTTAAAGGTACAGCTAAGTTTGTCCGACAGGGGACTTCCGAAAAAGGCACTTAAACTGACCAAAGAGCTAAAAATACAAGACCACAGCCTTGTCGTCATCTTCGTAATCTGCTGATGTATCCCCCCTTAATTTCTCCCCTCCACTATGAGGTTGCCATTGCACTCACCAGCACATGCCACACGTTCTCGTTGGCTCCTTCAAAGCTGCAGAAGCGGATGCTGACCCCCAGGAGGCCCTGCCCACCCCACAGGTTGCTGGGTGTGACCGTGGTCTCTCTTAGCTCCAGGGTTTTGCTGCTGTAAACCAGCATCTTCACTGGCTTCTCCACATTGGCCTTCAGCAGGTCTTTTAGAGTGTCATTATCTTTGTTCTGATGGAGACAAAAAAGACATTCACCACACAAAATGTAAGGATCCTGCTGCAAAATACATCCAGTCAAAATAATTGCCCACCTCCAGATAATTACTTTATACTTTGAATATTACTTCTATCAGGGCCAGAAAGATGGGTTTCAAGGGTGAATGTGAATACATGTAAAAATGTATGTCTTAAGCAAACCAGCAACTGAGCCCTCACATCTCATGTAATACAAATGTTCAAACTGTCCTCCTGGGAGGTTCCAAGAGGTGGCATCTTTGTAATGAATTAATTGAGCTACAGTGCCCTCCATAATGTTTGGGACAAAGACATTTTTTCTTGATTTGGCTCTGTACTCCACAATATTAGATTTGTCATCTGCGGTTAAAGTGCAGATTTTCAGCTTTTATTAAAGTGTATTTTTATACATTTTGGTTCCACCATGTAGAAATTACTGCACTTTTTATAACACCCCCCTCCCCAACATTTGGGACATATTATTGTTATGTAAATGAAAGTAGTCGTTTAGTAGTTTGTCGCATATCCTTTGCAACGGCTGCTTGAAGTCTGTGACCCATAGACATCACCAGGTGCTGAGTATCTTCGGCCAGGTCTGTACTGCAGCCATCTTCAGCTCCTGCTTGTTTCAGGGGCTAATTGCCCAAAGTTCTCTTCGGCATATCGACAGCCTCATAACAAAAGTGCCTAAGTAATTTTTTGGACATTTTGAGATTTTCTGCCTAAATCACTTGATTTATCATTCGTCAACAGTGTAAAAATGCTCAAGTCACTGCAGGTCGCTGTGCATTTCCTGAACCACTTTATGCTATGTTCAATGATTTGCAGTTAATGAAGCACGTCTTGCCTCAACACTGTCACCATTATTTTGACAGCTTACCCCATTTGGAAGCATAAATCTGCCTAGGAAGTGTCAAATTTGATACTTTCTCTGTACCAGTAGATACTTGACATTTGCCTAAGTCATCAGTGGATTCTCGACTTTTGCCTAAGTCATGTATATAAATGCCTAAGTCCCACTCAGTTTTCAATATTTTTGCCTAAGTCATCATTAGCCATTATGTAATCATAATACAAAGTCACATGATCTGTATTTCATTTAGCAGCCATTGATATGTGTTTGTAAAAGAAAGAGTTAATAAATACTCATTGACGTAGAATTGCAGCAGTTTTTTGCCTTTTTCTCAAAACTACAAAAAATGACAAGCACTTTTGTTATGAGGCACATGAAACACATGTTCAATTGGATTCAGATCAGGTGATTGACTTGGCCATTCAAAACTTTTCCAGGTTTTGGCTTTGAAAAACTCCTTTGTTGCTTTAGCAGTGTGTCTGCATTCATTGTCTTGTTCTAGGAAAAAACACCATCCAAACAGTTTGGAGGCATTTGCTTGAGCAGATGAGATGTTTTTATACACTTCAGAATACATTCTGCAGCTGCTATCAGGAGTTACATCATCAATGAAGACAAGTGAGCCATAAAAGCCCAAACCATAACACCCCCACCACCCTGTTTAACAGATGAGGTGGTATGCTTGGGATCTTGGACAGTTCCTTTTGGCCTCCACACTTTGCCATCACTCTGATACAAGTGAATCTTGTATAAAAATACAAAAAAAAGTGTTGTAATTTCTCCAAACAAAATGCATAAAAATACCCTTTAACAAAAGCTCAGAATCTGCACTTTAATTGCCTGAATTGTTCAATTACAAATCTAAAACTGAGGAGTACAGCCAAAACAAGAAAAAATATGTCTGTTCCAAAAATTATGGAGGGCATTGTATTTCAGCTACAATGACTTGTGTCCACGTTAGCTTTTGTTGACCTGGAGAATCTGTAAAAAAATGTCTGTACCAGACATAGGGCATTCACACAGGCAAGTCAGTGCTTCAGACGCAATTATCTGAGGCAAACGGGCCAAAATGGGACTCATAATTACAATGGGACTTCCAATCAGCAGTGATCTTGTCACAATTCACTGCAGTTTACTGCAATTATTTTAGAGCATAAGACCTTTTTTAAGCCCCTTCAACAGCACAAAACAGGTCAAATACTCAACTTTGAAACACCTACCAATCTAGTATTATTTATTGACACAATAAAGTCAAAGAATGGTTCCAATCCTGCACGGTGGCCTGGAGAATTCTCTTGCACCTGCAATACAGTGACCAGGTTTCAGAAGCAGCAAAACAGGTAATGTCAGATAGCAATGCTTATTATTGCAGTATTAACTCCTTACATTACCTAATGGATTTTATTCAGGGCACCTGCGTCGAAGGGTTATTATATTATAACAGAATATATTTGTTATTAACGTTAGTTGCAAGTGCCTTGTGTAGAAATATAACCTGCTCATATCAGCTAGCTATCAGAATGTAGCCAAAATGTTCATATTCTAGCACTGACAACAAACACACAAGTATTTACAACAATGTTTCATATCACCGCACCGAGCAGTCCATTAATGCTAGAGGAGACCAGTGGCATTCATAGGTGCATAACTGTTATGGACAGTAGCTCCATTGTACAGCTGATAAATCACGTAGCTAGCTAAGATGTTGTCATGAACACCTAGTTCGCAAGTAGCTAAAGCTTAACTAGAGCAGTGGACTAAATACATACACATGTAGTTGGTGTACACAACGCATTTATCGGAACAGTAAGCCAGGAAAAAACAATCGCACATTAACTGTTAGCTGACTCGCAAATACAGTAAGTTAGTTACTAACGTTAGTTGTTCTCGGTCCTTAAGGTGAACTCGCTAAGCAAGGGACAAGCAATACCATCCACGTTCAAATTTGACGAAAGTTTGTCATCAAAGCCCCTAGCAAACTATCCCAATCCCGCCATCTTAATTAGATGCAATAATATTATAGCTTGTCAGCTGTAGTTTGCTATGTAACATTACGTTAGCTGACCAGCTGGCAAGTTAACGTTTTGCGAAATGCTGACAATTAACTATTATTTTTCTTCATAATGCAAATGTACATTTTCTGTTAAAATAACGTATTTCGATATAGCTACGTAAATTTTAATTAATCAAACAAAATAATATCCAGGGCTATAGCATCTCCTGTAGCCTACGTTAGCTAGGCCGCACTAAGATCCCTGGCCTCGGCTTGCAAGTCATTTGCACGGGGAGCTAGTGCTATGGAGAGCGGCTCCTGAAAACTTAGCACGAACATTAGTCTAACTCGTTGCAGGTTTTTGGACAACGTGACAATAGTATCGCGAATAAAACTGCATACTCTGAGGACGTGATAACCCTCGGACCCTCCTCCGGGAATCTCTACACTTTGCGATCCCCCCATATCTCCCCGACTCTTCAATGTTTGTGGTTTGGATGGAATCCTCCAGTTCCGGGCCGGCAACTCGGCAAGATACAGCTGCAACACAGCCAACTAGCCCGGAAGCAACAGACTTATTACGTGGCACTATTCGGGTGCGTCCCACTCAGAGCCGTATGTATAGGGGGGGGAGTTCTTCTTCTTGGCTTTTTACGGCGGTTGAAATCCAGTATTGTTGCATTACCGCCACCTTCTGTATTTCTCGAAGCACTTAACTAAATCCTATCCCATAAACCAGTTTCCTTTATGAAGTTAAAAATTATGTTCGCCCCGTGATGTTTTCTGCTGCCTTGACTATCTTTTTAAAAGTCACCTCTTCAATTCCCACTTCTCTCAGCTCCTCCTTCATATTCTCCCTTTCCCTTTGGTACTTATTGTATGGAGGGTGGTTAGGGCCAAAACCTTTACATATTGGGATGGCAGGTAGCCTATGGCAGGTAGCCTATGCCAAGCCTATGGCTTGGCGGGGCATGCCCCATACCTATACAGCACCGAGAGTTTGGCCCTTTTCAGGGTTTCCTACAGAAGTAACCACAATGTCCACAGACTCTCAGCCCTTAAAAACATTAACTTCTGTATGTTCAGACCTCATGTAACCACACAGCATTCAGATAGAACTTCACACATCCACACAATAAAGCCCCAAACTTGGGTTATTTTGCGGTTTTTCTCCTTCCTCTTCTGATTCTTCTTCTTCTTCTTCTTCTTCTTCTCATTCTTCTTCCCATTTTTCCTGCCTACCCAGAGACCCTCACTACCTGCCTGCCTCCGTACCCTCAAAGAATAATTCTCCCCATTGGATAACAACATCGCATACCTGCTCTCCCAAGCTTATCGCCCAATAAAAATGCTTCAAACTAATCTGCACACATCACAGAATCACAGACAAAAGCGCTATATGGCTTTGTGTATTTCATGAATTTACTGTGGCCTACTGGTTACAGTTGCTGCTTCTCACACAGAGGATTGGGGGTTTGAGTCCAAAAGGACACAAGTTTATTTTCGACAAAAACAATGTGCTGTTAAATACTTTTCATTTATTACACTGTTATTTTTTTCACATTAACAAACGTATTATTATTGCAAAGGCAAAAGACGTTTCCAATATTAACTGTTCAATGTTTCACTTGTATTTCACTTGTACTACAGCGAAATGGTGAAAGTCAGATGGACACTCACAAATGGCCTATAGCAGGGGTGTCAAACTCCAGTCCTGGAGGGCCGCAGTGTCTACAGGTATTTGTGGTTTCTTTCAATCAGCACCCAGTTAAAGCATTGAGAACAAGGTGTGTGGACTTCTTAGCCAATTAGTGACTTAAATTAATCACTTGTGCTTAAACGCACC
The DNA here is from genome assembly GCA_029718625.1 of Synaphobranchus kaupii. Lineage (NCBI taxonomy): Eukaryota > Metazoa > Chordata > Actinopteri > Anguilliformes > Synaphobranchidae > Synaphobranchus > Synaphobranchus kaupii. Next base: position 36,781,231 of record CM056383.1, on the reverse strand, counting down.
AAAAACCAGCAGACACTGCGGCCCTCCAGGACCGGATCTTGACACCCCTGGCCTATAGCCTATATCACCTGAGAGATGTGGGTTCGTACCCCGCTTGGTTTGTACTAAAGTGTAATTTCATTTTGGACTCAAACAGTATGCACATGTTCTGGTTTTCTCATACAAGAATGTTTTCTCATTTACAATATTAACTGTTCACTTGTAGCCTGTTAATTAAACAATTCAGTCACTGGACACGGCAGTAATGCAATAGGCTAGCTAACGTTATGGGAACAGGTATCCCATGGCCATTTGTCAAGCAAAGAAAAAAGTTTCAACGCAGAATATCATCTGGTTAACATCGCGTTGTTGCATTAATGTAAAAAAAATAATTATATAAATAACTGTGCCATTGACTACATATCTTAATCTCACACAAATGCTGACAAAAAATTAGTCTGTGTGGAGCCTGCTGTGCTCTTGTGCCGCGGTCATGTCTAGACTCACTGTGGAAACCAAACCTTCAGCGCTCGCCTCGGCCAACATTTCTTTATTATGTCTTTATTTATTTCTTCACTTCAGCTCTGTTCAGTTTATCCTTTTCACACATAACACAACGTCACCATAAAATTAACTACTAGGAAAATTAAGAATTTATGATAATACATTAAAGGTTGTATCAGCGATTTTGGGTGGAAACATAAATTTTTTTTTTTTTCCTCACGATCCGCTAGCTGCCCGCCCCATAAGCAGGCCGTCAAAAAACCGCGTCTCTGTAGGCAGCCTATGCTCCGAGATCATACACAAAAACAATGGTACTACCAACTACTCAAAACCAAAATAAACAGTATTCCAACCAATCACAATGATCTGCACAAACGCTAATACTCTTATCTCGCTGAAATCTTGACGGATTTACAAACGGTTTGGTTTCTTACAAACGTTATTAACGTGGTTATAATTCTGGATGCTTGAACACTATTTTTTAAAACATAACATAATTATTCATAAGTATGTTTGTTTGGGATTTCGCTTCAGAAGTGACGTCACGTTTGTGCAGATCATTGTGATTGGTTGGAATACTGTTTATTTTGGTTTTGAGTAGTTGGTAGTACCATTGTTTTTGTGTACGATCTCGGAGCATAGGCTGCCTACAGAGACGCGGTTTTTTGACGGCCTGCTTATGGGGCGGGCAGCTAGCGGATCGTGAGGAAAAATCAGATGAATGTGATCATTTATGTTTCCACCCAAAATCGCTGATACAACCTTTAAGAATTGATGATAGCCTACTATAAACTGCAATCCCTTAAGAGATCGGATTTATAAACCTCCCATTACCCAAACATATCTGATTCATGGTTAGTCACTAAAAAATTAGAATAGCCTCCGAACATTGCTCTAGTCTACGCTATTCTGCAGACAATGTAGCTTACTGCAAACACTTTTAATTATAATAATATTATTAAGAAGAATAATCTCTGGTAGGCTACTTTCTTAGTAGTATATATTGTTTTCTTTCTGGCTAAAATTCCTGGGAAATAGGCTATGTTTTGTCCAATTAAGCTTGTTAGCCAACGTTAGTTTTGCCAAATTAACGTCAGTCAGCTACAAGTCAGGAAGCAGGTACAACCTACTATGAAGCAAATCAACATGCCTTAGGCTATACATCCATTGCACTACAGAAAACTAAACTATTCATTGTATTTCATTTGACATTAAATACAGTTCATCTACAAACTCTTTTAATGTAATTGTGGGTATTGGTAATAGGAGAAATGTTCTCATTCTCGTCAGTACAGGGCGTTATGCTTACGCGAATGCATGCATTTATTTTGAATGCATGTATTCTGTATGCATGTCTCTCTCAATGTCATTATCTTCATGCATCATTCATCATTAGTTAGCTATCAAAAATAAGTGATATCTGATCAAAAACGTCTCCGACGTAAAAAAAAAAAAAAAAGCCAAGTTACTTATGCATAGCCTACAGAGCACTGTCTATAAGTGTCACAATTCTAGATGTCATGTCACGTTTTATGATTCATTTCTGGCTTAGTTAGATTTCTTGTAAATGTCACGTATTATGTTTAGTCTAGTCACACCACGTTTTATGTTTAATTCTTGTTACGTTTCATTTTCATGTCATGTCACGTTTCATGTTTGATTATTGTTACGATTTATTTTCTAGTCTTGTCATGTCTCGTTTTATATTTGATTCATGTTACGTTTCCCGTTCATTGTTAGCATACACATTTTTGTGTTTTTCTGCAGCGTTGCGTTCATGCTTTCTCTATCTCTCTTGCTGTTGCTCACGCTTCCCTAATTGTTTAATTCTCCCGTGTCTAGTTTACTAATCTACTAACGTTAGATCAGGATTGGGTAATACTAACTCTCTAACCATGTGTTCATGTTTACCTTACGTTTCTCGTGCATGTCATTTACTAATTTACTAACGCTAGATCAGGATAGGTTTATTACTAACGATTACTAATTATCTTGTTACCTTGTCAGCCTTCCACACCTGATTTCCATTTGCATGCTGCTCTCAAGCTAAGTGTCTGCACCTGTCTACACCTGCATTTAAGCTCAGTGTTCATGTCTTGTCTTCGCGAAATTGTTGCCTCCTGTTTGTCAGTGCACTTTTGAGCGTTTTTCCAAGCCTGCCTTTTTGTTTACGATCCAAGCCTGTTATTGACCATTGTTATTGACCTCTGTTTTGTTTACCACTGCCTGCCTGTACCACGAGTTTTTGCCTGCTGTCTTTAGTACTTTTGCCCCGCGGAGCGGACTTCGGTCTTGACTCTTGCATTGCCTTCGACCCCGAGCCTGCCTACCGTCTGCCTGTACTTCTGCCCCGCTGACAGCTACTCTGGTTACTGGACTATTGCATGGTGTACCGATTCTGAGACTGCCTTCTCCCTCAGTACTGTACATTGGTTTTGGCTGGATTTTTTTGTGTATGAACCTTGCTTGTTTTTTTGACCACGCTCATTGGACATTCCCTCATTAAAAGCCCTCACGGGACTTTTTCTACTACCACTGTTTCTGAGTTGTGCATTTTGGGTCCTACCCTCACGCATACGTCTCAAGTCCTTAATTCCAACTTGCAAAAACTAGGCCTGCCTTTAAAAGTATTGATATCAAAATGTGGCCAAGTTACAACTAACAATATTGCCTCTTGTAGCTCACACTAAATAAACGGGCTCTATTCCAAATCAATGCTATCCAAACTTTCCTAAATTATTTAATGCAACTTGACCCTGTGTTTCTTCATCTTACCATCTCAAGAGAATGTGGTCAGTGAAACTATGTTCCACATCAAACTGCAAAATGAGAATAATTTATAGTGGAAGTACTCTGATTCAGATGTGTTGCAACTTGCGCTTAGAAATTAAACAGAAAAATTACTACATTATAGGCCATGTTTGAATATTTGGATTTCATCAAAACCTGTGTGGTCCTACAGAGCATAGATATCCTTGTGTTCACAAAATTCTGTTTGCAAATATAACTATTGAATACGTTCCTAAAAATGCTATATGTACGCTATTTTCTAGGTAAAAATGTTACTCATTTTTATCTGCATTTATTTATTCATATAATGGAGTGAGTCGGTTTGGAGGACCAGATGCGACAGAAGGGTTTTCAGACAAGTGACTCCGGAGAGACACCAATAAAACGGTGCAGACTCCATAGGAGGGAGAGGGAAAAGAGGAAAACAGAAAGGCTCCAGCTCCCAGTACGGGGGAGTGAGAAAGGAGACTTAAAAGGGGAGAAACGGAAAACAACCCAACAAATCGGGCGAACTGACAAATAAGTCAGTGAGAGAAAAAAAAAACCTCTGCTCTCAAGATAAGACAGGAATCTAAAGAGACGACCGAAACAAACAATAAGGAAAACAAACCGACGAATCGGGCGAACTGACAAAAAGTCAACGAGAGAAAATACTTAGAAAAAACAAAACCTCTGCTCTAAAATAAGAGAGGAATCTAAAGAGGCGACAAAACAAACAATAAGGGAAACAACTCGGAAGTATCTGGCGAAATGCTCGTAGGCAAAAGCCAGAAATAGAACGACAGAAAACAGACTCTAGTTCGCACTAAAAGCGAGAAGACGTAGTAAGCTTTCTAAACGTACTGCTACCAAGACCCACGTTGTTTAGGAAAGCAGAAACAAAGAGTTCGATAGGGAGTCCTGGTCCTATACCTTCCCGGCTTGAATGTTAAGCGAAATAACATGGAAGCGCCGATACCAGAAGACGGAAAGTATAAATAGCCGGCGGAAACAACAAACAGGTGAACTCACTAAGTGCTGGCGTGAAACGAAAACTCGGCGTGGAATATGGAAAATCCGATAGAGTGCTTAATACAGGTAAAAGGAATGAACGCCCGCAGAGCTAGGGAAAGGCAAGCACAACCCATGACAATTCATCCCCCCTTTCTCTATTGTATATGATGTTTCTTGATATAAATGTCTGTTTATCTTGAAAATTGGGAAAGCTATTGAGCACAAACAGTACTAATTGGGCCCTGATCGCACTTTTTGGCATAATGTAGGGATTTTTCCCAACAAGAAAGGTTGTGAATAGTGAATGCTTGGTCATGGATGAAAATAAACTTGACTCCATTGCTCTATATTGAAAATTGGGAATGCTATTGAGCAAAAACAGTAATAATTGGGCCCTGATCACACTTTTGGCCATAATGTAGGGATTTTGCCCAAAAAGAAAAGTTGTGAAAGGTGTCTGCTTGTTCACGCGTAAAAAGAAATTTGACCCCATTGCTCTTTCTTGAAAATTGGGAAAGTTATAGAGCCAAAACAGTACTAATTTGGCCTTGATTGCACTTTTGGCCATAATGTAGGGATTTTTCCCAAAAATAAAGGTTGTGAAAGGTGTGTGCTTGGTCAAGGATGAAAACACACTTGACCCCATTGCTCTATCTTGAAAATTGGGAAAGCTATTGAGCACAAACTGTAATCATTGGGCACTTATCGCACTTTTTGGCATAATGTAGGGATTTTTCCCTACAAGAAAGGTTGTGAATAGTGAAAGCTTGGTCATGGATGAAAGTAAACTTGACCGCATTGCTCTATCTTGAAAATTGGGAAAGCTATTGAGCAAAAACAGTAATAATTGGGCCCTGATCACACTTTTTGGCATAATGTAGGGATTTTTCCCAACAAGAAAGGTTGTGAATAGTGAATGCTTGGTCATGGATGAAAATAAACTTGACCCCATTGCTCTTTCTTGAAAATTGGGAACGTTATAGAGCCAAAACAGTACTAATTGGGCCATGATTGCACTTTTGGCCATAATGTAGGGATTTTTCCCAAAAATAAAGGTTGTGAAAGGTGTGTGCTTGGTCAAGGATGAAAACACACTTGACCCCATTGCTCTATCTTGAAAATTGGGAAAGCTATTGAGCACAAACAGTAATAATTGGGCCCTGATCACACTTTTGGCCATAATGTAGGGATTTTGCCCAAAAAAAAAAAAGTTGTGAAAGGTGTCTTGCAGGTGCAGGTGCAGTGTAGTATAATGGTTAAGGAACTGGCCTTGTAACCGAAAGGTTGCAGGTTCGATTCCCAGGTAGGACACTGCCATTGTACCCTTGAGCAAGGTACTTAACCTGAATCGCTTCAGTATATATCCAGCTGTATAAATGGATAATATGTAAAAAATGCAAAAAAAAGTTGTGTAAGTCGCTCTGGATAAGAGCGTCTGCTAAAATGCCTATAATGTAATGTAATGTAATGTGCCTGCTTGTTCACGCGTAAAAAGAAATTTGACCCCATTGCTCTTTCTTGAAAATCGGGAACGTTATAGAGCCAAAACAGTACTAATTGGGCCCTGATTGCACTTTTGGCCATAATGTAGGGATTCTTCCCAAAAAGAAAGTTTGTGAAAGGTGTGTGCTTGGTCAAGGATGAAAACACACTTGACCCCATTGCTCTATCTTGAAAATTGGGAAAGCTATTGAGCACAAACTGTAACGTTCCGTTCCCATCCTGTTCGGGTTTTGCCCTCTCCCTCCGTGTCGTGTTTGACTTCCTTGTCCGTGTTTTTCCCCGTGCTGCAGACTGGGCGTGTTCCCTCCGTTTGTTCTACTCCATATCTCCACTCCTGTCTCAGCCTATCCCCTCTTTCCATTTCTGCATGCATTCCTCTCACTCCGCTCTGTTAATTAAACACTCACACATTCGCATGCTTTTCCTAATTGATACCAAACACACTCCCTATTTAACCCACCTGCTGTCTGCTATCCAGTGCCAGTTCATTATCTTTGTTCGACTCTGTAAACGTCGGTTCGTTTGTATCCTGGTCATGTTAATCCCTTGTCTAGTCAGCTTGCACAGTCTGGTTTCGTATTTGGTGTTCGTTCACCCTGCTTAATCGTGCAAACCACTTTTCAACAGTTTGGTTCTGTCTCGGTGCTTAAGGCACACTGCCAACTGCTGATTGCTAGTCTGTCCTGTTTGGTGCGGTCCTACCTGCCGCGCCTTACCTGCCTTGTTCTGCCAGTCTGCAGTTGTTTGCCATTCCCTGTTTGTGTTGCGGTACCCCCGCTTCCCACCTGACGTTGTGCCCGCAGCGGGGCACTCTGCTCTCCCACTCTAAAGCTGTTCCTGCGTCCGGCCATGGCTACCGCCAGTTCTACGGTTACGGTTGCGCCTGCTGCTGGTGTCCTGCTGCCACTTCTGGGCCGACCCGAGGTCCGCTGCACTGTCCTGCCCTGCCGTATCTGCTGCTGCCCCATTCTCTGCTTCTACAACCCGGTTACCCGTTACCAGTAACACCCCGGTCATTCCTACTCCAGACTTTCATGCCCAAGACACACCTATAATTAATGAAGAGACTAGGTTCAGCCCAGTTGCACCTTGCGCTGTGCTTAGCGCCCAAAAAACACGCTGTTAAAATAGCAAAAGTGGACTTGGACACGCCCTAAATGGACTTAGCGCCATGCGTTAGACCAAGCGCCAAGATCGCCAAGATAGGGCCCCCAGTGTTCCTGTACCAAGTCCAGTCCAGTTCCGGTTTGGAACTTCCAGAGTTCCAGTACAAAGTTCAGTTCCGGTTTGGAACATCCTGGGCCCTATCTTGGCGATCTTGGCGCTTAGTCTAAGCGCATGGCGCTAAGTCCATTTAGGGCGTGTCCAAGTCCACTTTTGCTATTTTAACGGCGTGTTTTTTGGGCGCTAAGCACAGCGCAAGGTGCAACTGGGCTGAACCTAGTCTCTTCACTAATTATAGGTGTGTCTTGGGCGTGACATGCAATAAACCAATCAAAATGTCATATCCCATTCCCTTTAAAAGCCTGCTTTTCCACCTTCGTGGATTGCTTATGATGGCGAAACAGACATGCTCGTGCGTGTTTAGTGCGATCAAGGAATAGGCTATATGGATCAGTAGCAGTAGTAGTATTATGAGTTCCCGGTAATTCCTGACAGTGCTGTTTACAAAATATATGCGGTTAAATTTTGTTAAAAGCACCTGCAACAGCTGAGAATAAGCGACCAATTGCTTCCTTCTCACCTTAGAAAACGCCAAATTAGCCTGCTTGTTTAACAAATTTCGTTTGATTATGCAATGAACTCATGTTCAAGCTTCATCCGAAGTTCATTAGGCTACTTGCATTCTAATTTAGATTAATAACATAACTAACGTTATTTTGCCTTAATGATGACACTAAATACAACAAATCTGTCAGGTTGGCAACCCATAGGTTCAACATATTTTCCCTTGTTTTTATAATGTCCTGCTTATGGAAATGTGACCAACCTGTTTTACTGGTAGCGTAATACTTTAAAACGATTCACTTTCCCAGGAAGACCGTGAAAAGTGCGATGTACAGCAGGGGAAACAGACCTGCTCTTGTAAAGCGAACATGCAGATAATGGAATAAAAATTAATTGTAAATTAATTGTGTAACTAATTAATTGCGTTTCTAATTAGACACTTAGTTCTCTTTAAAATCTTTTGTTCAGTTATGGAATAACAGGTGAAATCAGCGGGGTTTTAATAAGCTGAGGGTATGGAAACCTTGTCACTGTAATTTAAAAAATATGAAGGACGAAGAATAGCTAAGGTTAGGCTACAATTCAGTTAACATGATGACATTTATCTCCGTTTTTTAACCATAGTCTATCGAAAAAACATTATGCACAGCGAGTCCGCTGTAGCCTAGGCTATTTGAAAAACAATAAAAGCAATATTCACTGGACAAGGTTTTGAACTTTTTTCAGTCACAAACCATTCTATTTACTTACAGGCTGTATTCCTAGATAAACACAGCTGTATTGTAATGACATCTGAAGCGCATTTTCAAAACGCAAATGTCCGTCTATTGCAGTGCGCGAGTTTTCCATTGAATGACAATTCACGCATTAGGTGCAAATGACAATTAGTGCATTAGGCTTGATATATCAGCTCCTTTTTAATGGATAGCCATTGTCCCGTACCATCGCACATCGCCTGGATGTTGATGGAGTGGGCTGAGAGCAATGTAATGTGGCATCGTTTCCCTTCGCTGAGGGAAAGTTATGTGGACCTATGGAACCTTTTATTATTATGCATTTTTGATATAGCCTACACAATAATAATATTTCACATTGTGATCTAGATATTTTAGTTATGCTTGTGCACGCCCCTGTGTGTAACAGACAGGAGGGTATGCGCGTTGTGCACACGCCTATGTAGACGCACTTATATGCGCCGTTAAAATAACATGTAAACAACTGCGACATGACTTTAGACCAGGTTTGTGGTGGTTCTAGCGCAAGCGCTTTCTGCTGGCTCAAGATAGCAATATGCCAAAAAGAATCCTGGCCACTCCTCATCTTAAGACCAACACGCCCAGTTCACTTGTGATGGCGCAAGAATACATGCTAGTTAAAGTACGTAATAGTTAGGTGTTATTATGGACCTAGCGCCGGGTGTAAGATAGCAAAGACACTTGCGTTTGGGTTAGCGCCGCTTTGCGCCGGGTGTAAGATAGGGGCCCATGTGTTCCAGTACAAGTCCAGTTCCGGTTTGGAACCACCAGGGTTCCAGTCAAGTCCAGCTCCGGCTTCGAGCAAAGTGTAGTCCCGGAGATTCTCCGGACTTTATTATTTCTGTGTAAATTCTGTGTACAGCTTGGGACTGACCCAAGCTCTAATAAACTACCTTTTCTTGTACCTCTGCCTCCTTGTCGTGCACTTAGGTCCAGCCCCCCTGTTCAGGGTCGTGACACAAACTGTAATAATTGGGCACTTATCGCACTTTTTGGCATAATGCAGGGATTTTTCCCAACAAGAAAGGTTGTGAATAGTGAAAGCTTGGTCATGGATGAAAATAAACTTGACCCCATTGCTCTATCTTGAAAATTGGGGAAACTATAGAGCCAAAACAGTACTAATTGGGCCCTGATTGCATCTTTGGCCATAATGTGGGGATTTTTCCCAAAAAGAAAGGTTGTCAAAGGTGTTTGCTTGGTGAAGGATGAAAACACACTTGACCCCATTGCTCTTTCTTGAAAATTGGGAACGTTATAGAGCAAAAACCGTACTAATTGGGCCCTGATCACACTTTTGGCCATAATGTTGGGATTTTTCCCAAAAAGAAAGGTTGTGAAAGGTGTGTGCTTGGTCAAGGATGAAAACACACTTGACCCCATTGCTCTATCTTGAAAATTGGGAAAGCTATTGAGCACAAACTGTAATAATTGGGCACTTATCGCACTTTTTGGCATAATGCAGGGATTTTTCCCAACAAGAAAGGTTGTGAATATTGAAAGCTTGGTCATGGATGAAAATAAACTTGACCCCATTGCTCTATCTTGAAAATTGGGGAAACTATAGAGCCAAAACAGTACTAATTGGGCCCTGATTGCACCTTTGGCCATAATGTGGGGATTTTTCCCAAAAAGAAAGGTTGTCAAAGGTGTTTGCTTGGTGAAGGATGAAAAAACACTTGACCCCATTGCTCTACCTTGAAATTTGGGAAAGCTATTGAGCAAAAACAGTAATAATTGGCCCTAATCGCACTTTTGGCCATAATGTAGGGATGGTTCCCCAAAAGAAAGGTTGTGAATAGTGAATGCTTGGTCATGGATAAAAATAAACTTGACCTCATTGTTCTTTCTTGAGAATTGGGAATGCTATAAAGCAAAAACTGTACTAATTGGGCCCTGATCGCACTTTTGGCCATAATGTAGGGATTCTTCCCAAAAAGAAAGGTTGTGCAAGGTGTGTGCTTGGTCATGGATGAAAACACACTTGACCCCATTGCTCTATCTTGAAAATTGGGAAAGCTATTGAGCACAAACAGTAATAATTGGGCCCTGATTGGACTTTTGGCCATAATATAGGGATTTTGCCGAAAAAGAAAAGTTGTGAAAGGTGTTTGCTTGTTCACGCGTGAAAAGAAATTTGACCCCATTGCTCTTTCTTGAAAATTGGGAACGTTGTAGAGCCAAAAGAGTACTAATTGGGCCTTGATTGCACTTTTGGCCATAAAGTAGGGATTTTTCCCAAAAAGAAAGATTGTGAAAGTTGTGTGCTTGGTCAAGGATGAAAACACACTTGACCCCATTGCTCTATCTTGAAAATTGGGAATGCTATTGAGCAAAAACAGTAATAATTGGGCCCTGATCACACTTCTTGCCAGAATGTAGGGATTTTTCCCAAAAAGAAAGTTTGTGAATAGTGAATGCTTGGTCATGGATAAAAATAAACTTGACCCCATTGTTCTATCTTGAAAATTGGGAACGCTATAGAGCAAAAACAGTACTAATGGGGCCCTGATTGCACTTTTGGCCATAATGTAGGGATTTTGCCCAAAAAGAAAAGTTGTGAAAGGTGTCTGCTTGTTCACGCGTAAAAAGAAATTTGACCCCGTTGCTCGATCTTGAAAATTGGGAACGTTATAGAGCCAAAACAGTACTAATTGGGCCTTGATTGCACTTTTGGCCATAATGTAGGGATTTTTCCCAAAAAGAAAGGTTGTGAAAGGTGTGTGCTTGGTCAAGGATGAAAACACACTTGACTCCATTGCTCTATCTTGAAAATTGGGAATGCTATTGAGCACAAACAGTAATAATTGGGCCCTGATTGCACTTTTGGCCATAATATAGGGATTTTGCCCAAAAAGAAAAGTTGTGAATGGTCTCTGCTTCTTCACGCGTGAAAAGAAATTTGACCCCATTGCTATTTCTTGAAAATTGGGAACGTTATAGAGACAAAACAGTACTAATTGGGCCTTGATTGCACTTTTGGCCATAATGTAGGGGTTTTTCCAAAAAAGAAAGGGTGTGAAAGGTGTGTGCTTGGTCAAGGATGAAAACACACTTGACTCCATTGCTCTATCTTGAAAATTGGGAAAGCTATTGAGCACAAACTGTAATAATTAGGCACTGATCGCACTTTTTGGCATAATGTAGGGATTTTTCCCAACAAGAAAGGTTGTGAATAGTGAAAGCTTGGTCATGGATGAAAATAAACTTGACCCCATTGTTCTATCTTGACAATTGGGGAAACTATAGAGCCAAAACAGTACTAATTGGGACCTGATTGCACCTTTGGCCATAATGTGGGGATTTTTCCCAAAATGAAAGGTTGTCAAAGGTGTTTTGCTTGGTCACGGATGAAAAAACACTTGACTCCATTGCTCTATCTTGAAAATTGGGAAAGCTATTGAGCAAAAACAGTAATAATTGGGCCCTGATTGCACTTTTGGCCATAATGTGGGGATTTTTCCCCAAAAGAAAAGTTGTGAAAGGTGTTTGCTTTCTCATGGGTGAAAATATATTTGAAAAATCTTTAAAAAAAAAAAAAAAAATTTATTTCTGATTTTTTTCCATTTTTCTCCCAATTTAGTAGCCAATTGAACCCCTATTCAAATTAAATTCCCCCCGTGTAGCAACCACTAGAGAATCACTGCTACACAACCCCGTCAGCCTGCAGTGGGACGGAAGGGCGCCACATCCTCTTCAGGGCGTTACTCCTCCTAAGGCTCCTGGCCGTGATTCCAACTCGCCCAGGTCCACTATGCGTGCGGCGATTCTCTCCGAGCCCCTCCCCCCACCCGGAGGCAGCCGCCAATTGCCACTCCCACAGGGTGCCGGCCATGCTCGCATCTGGCAGGACCGGAGCACAAACCCCGATCCTCGGAGTACCACTGCACCGACTGAAGGTCGGCGCTCTTACCGTTGTACTACCGCAGTGGCTCCCCATTGCTCTATCTTGAAAATTGGGAATGCTATTGATCAAAAACAGTAATAATTGGGCCCTGATCACACTTTTTGGCAGAATGTAGGGATTTTTCCCTAAAAGAAAGTTTGTGAATAGTGAATGCTTGGTTATGGATGAAAATAAACTTGACCCCATTGTTCTATCTTGACAATTGGGGAAACTATAGAGCCAAAACAGTACTAATTGAGACCTGATTGCACCTTTGGCCATAATGTGGGGATTTTTCCCAAAATGAAAGGTTGTCAAAGGTGTTTGCTTGGTCACGGATGAAAAAACACTTGACTCCATTGCTCTATCTTGAAAATTGGGAAAGCTATTGAGCAAAAACAGTAATAATTGGGCCCTGATCGCACTTTTGGCCATAATGTAGGGGTTTTTCCAAAAAAGAAAGGGTGTGAAAGGTGGTGTGCTTGGTCAAGGATGAAAACACACTTGACTCCATTGCTCTATCTTGAAAATTGGGAAAGCTATTGAGCACAAACTGTAATAATTAGGCACTGATCGCACTTTTTGGCATAATGTAGGGATTTTTCCCAACAAGAAAGGTTGTGAATAGTGAAAGCTTGGTCATGGATGAAAATAAACTTGACCCCATTGTTCTATCTTGACAATTGGGGAAACTATAGAGCCAAAACAGTACTAATTGGGACCTGATTGCACCTTTGGCCATAATGTGGGGATTTTTCCCAAAATGAAAGGTTGTCAAAGGTGTTTGCTTGGTCACGGATGAAAAAACACTTGACTCCATTGCTCTATCTTGAAAATTGGGAAAGCTATTGAGCAAAAACAGTAATAATTGGGCCCTGATCGCACTTTTGGCCATAATGTAGGAATGTTTCCCAAAAAGAAAGGTTGTGAATAGTGAATGCTTGGTCATGGATGAAAAGTAACTTCACCCCATTGTTCTATCTTGAAAATTGGGAACGCTATAGAGCAAAAACTGTACTAATTGGGCCCTGATCGCACTTTTGGCCATAATGTTGGGATTTCTCCCAAAAAGAAAGGTTGTGAAAGGTGTGTGCGTGTTCACGTGTGAAAAGAAATTTGACCCCATTGCTATTTCTTGAAAATTGGGAACGTTATAGAGACAAAACAGTACTAATTGGGCCTTGATTGCACTTTTGGCCATAATGTAGGGGTTTTTCCAAAAAAGAAAGGGTGTGAAAGGTGTGTGCTTGGTCAAGGATGAAAACACACTTGACTCCATTGCTCTATCTTGAAAATTGGGAATGCTATTGAGCACAAACAGTAATAATTGGGCCCTGATTGCACTTTTGGCCATAATATAGGGATTTTGCCCAAAAAGAAAAGTTGTGAATGGTCTCTGCTTCTTCACGCGGTGAAAAGAAATTTGACCCCATTGCTATTTCTTGAAAATTGGGAACGTTATAGAGACAAAACAGTACTAATTGGGCCTTGATTGCACTTTTGGCCATAATGTAGGGGTTTTTCCAAAAAAGAAAGGGGGCCCTATCTTGGCGATCTTGGCGCTTAGTCTAAGCGCATGGCGCTAAGTCCATTTAGGGCGTGTCCAAGTCCACTTTTGCTATTTTATCGGCGTGTTTTTTTGGCGCTAAGCACGGCGCATGGCGCAACTGGGCTGAACCTAGTCGCTTCATTAATTATAGGTGTGTCTTGGGCGTGACATTCAATAAACCAATCAAAATGTCATATCCCATTCCCTTTAAAAGCCTGCTTTTCCACCTTGGCGGATTGCTTATGATGGCGAAACAGACATGCTCGTGCGTGTTTAGTGTGATCAAGGAATAGGCTAAATGGAGTATGATCAATATTATTCGGGACTAACCATTAGCCTATGAGTTCCCGGTAATTCCAGACAGGGCTGTTATTTTACAAAATATGTGCGGTTAAATTTCGTTAAAAGGACCTGCAACAGCTGAGAATAAGCTATCAATGGCTTCAGTCTCACCTTAGAAAACGCCAAATTAGCCTGCTTGTTCAGCGAATTTCGTTTGATTATGCAATGAAAGTGTCAAACATCAAGTTCAAGCTTCATCCAAAGTTCATTAGGCTACCTGCATAGTAGGCTAATATTGATTAATAACATACATACCGTTGTTTTGCCTTAATGATGACACTAAATAGCCATACAATAAAGCTGTCAGGTTCGCAACCCATAAGTTCACGCATATTTCCCCTTGTTTAATAATGTCCTGTTTATGGAAATGTGACCAACCTGTTTTACTCGTAGCGTAATCCTTTAAAACAATCCACTTTCCCAGGAAGACCGTTAAACGTGCGACTTACAGCAGGGGAAACAGAACATGCAGCTCACGTGCAGAGAATGGCATTAAAATTAATTGTGAATTAATTGTGTAACTTGCTGCAAATTTGTTTTAGTTTCTAATTAGACGCTTAGTTCTCTTTAAAATCGTTTTGTTCAGTTAAGGAATAACGGGTGAAATCAGCTGGGTTTTAAACGGTGAGAGTATGGAAACCTGGTCACTGTAATTAAAAAAAATATGAAGGACGAAGAATAGCTAAGGTTACAATTTAGTTAACATGGTGACATCTCCGTTTTTTAACCATAGGCTATCGAAAAAAAACTTATGCACAGCGAATCCGCTGTAGCCTAGGCTATTTGAAAAACAATAAATGCAATATTCACTGGACAAGGTTTTGAACTTTTTTCAGTCACAAACCATTCTATTTACTTACAGGCTGTATTCACAGATAAACAGAGCTGTATTGTAATGACATCTGAAGCGCATTTTCAGAACTTAAATGTCCGTCTATTGCCGTGCGCGAGTTTTCCATTGAATGACAATTCACGCATTAGGTGCAAAGACAATTCGCGCATTAGGCTTGATAGCTATAGGTGTTATCAGCTCCTTTTTAATGGATAGCCATTGTCCCGTACCATCGCACATCGCCTGGATGTTGATGGAGTGGGCTGAGAGCAATGTAATGTGGCATTGTTTCCCTTCGCTGATGGAAAGGTATGTGGACCTATGGAACCTTTTATTATTATGCATTTTTGATATAGCCTACACAATAATAATATTTCACATTATGATCTAGATATTTTAGTCATGCCTGTGCACGCCCCTGTGTTTAACAGACAGGAGGGTATGCGCGTTGTGCACACGCCTATGTAGACGCACTTATATGCGCCGTTAAAATAGCATGTAAACAACTGCGACATGACTTTAGACCAGGTTTGTGGTGGTTCTAGCGCAAGCGCTTTCTGCTGGCTCAAGATAGCAATACGCCAAAAAGAATCCTGGCCACTCCTCATCTTAAGACCAACACGCCCAGTTCACTAATGATGGTGCAAGAGTTACGCCGTCAACATGCTAGTTTGACGGCGTAAGCGTTAGGCGCTATTATGGACCTAGCGCCGGGTGTAAGATAGCAAAGACACTTGCGTTTGCGTTAGCGCCGCTTTGCGCCGGGTGTGAAAGGTGTGTGCTTGGTCAAGGATGAAAACACACTTGACTCCATTGCTCTATCTTGAAAATTGGGAAAGTTATTGAGCACAAACTGTAATAATTAGGCACTGATCGCACTTTTTGGCATAATGTAGGGATTTTTCCCAACAAGAAAGGTTGTGAATAGTGAAAGCTTGGTCATGGATGAAAATAAACTTGACCCCATTGCTCTATCTTGAAAATTGGGAAAGCCATTGAGCAAAAACACTAATAATTGCGCCGTTTGCACTTTTGGCCATAATATAGGGATTTTGCTCAAAAAGAAAAGTTGAGAAATGTGTCTGCTTGTTCACGTGTGAAAAGAAATTTGACCCCATTGCTCTTTTTTGAAAATTGGGAACGTTATAGAGCCAAAACAGTACTAATTGGGCCCTGATTGCACTTTTGGCCATAATGTGGGGATTTTTCCCAAAAAGAAAAGTTGTGAAAGGTGTCTGCTTGGTCACGGGTGAAAATATGTTTGACCCCATTGCTCTATCTTGAAAATTGGGAAAGCTATTGAGCACAAACAGTAATAATTGGGCCCTGATTGCACTTTTGGCCATAATATAGGGATTTTGCCCAAAAAGAAAAGTTGTGAAAGGTGTCTGCTTCTTCACGCGTGAAAAGAAATTTGACCCCATTTGCTCTTTCTTGAAAATTGGGAACATTATAGAGACAAAACAGTACTAATTGGGCCATGATTGCACTTTTGGCCATAATGTAGGGATTTTTCCAAAAAAGAAAGGGTGCGAAAGGTGTGTGCTTGGTCAAGGATGAAAACACACTTGACTCCATTGCTCTCTCTTGAAAATTGGGAAAGCTATTGAGCACAAACTGTAATAATTAGGCACTGATCGTACTTTTTGGCATAATGTAGGGATTTTTCCCAACAAGAAAGGTTGTGAATAGTGAAAGCTTGGTCATGGATGCAAATAAACTTGAGCCCATTGTTATATCTTGAAAATTGGCGAAACTCTAGTGCCAAAACAGTGCTAATTGGGTCCCTGATTGCACCTTTGGCCATAATGTGGGGATTTTTCCCAAAAAGAAAGGTTGTCAAAGGTGTGTGCTTGGTCAAGGATGAAAAAACACTTGACCGCATTGCTCTATCTTGAACATTGGGAAAGCTATTGAGCAAAAACAGTAATAATTGGGCCCTGATCGCACTTTTGGCTATAATGTAGGGATGTTTCCCAAAAAGAAAGGTTGTGAATAGTGAATGCTTGGTCAAGGATGAAAACACACTTGACCCCATTGCTCTATCTTGAAAATTGGGAAAGCTATTGAGCACAAACTGTAATAATTGGGCACTGATTGCACTTTTGGCCATAATGTAGGGATTTTCTCCAAAAAGAAAAGTTGTGAAAGGTGTCTGCTTGGTCACGCGTGAAAAGAAATTTGACCCCATTGCTCTTTCTTGAAAATTGGGAACGTTATAGAGCCAAAACTGTAACGTTCCGTTCCCCCTCCCGTCCTTTTCCGTGTTTTCCCTTTTTCCCTCCGTGTCATGTGGGATCCCCCTGTCCATGTTTTCCCCGTTGCTGCAGGCTGGGCGTTTCCCTTCTGCTTGTCTCTCGGTTTCCCACTTTGGTTTCCACCTATCTCTTTACCCTCTCGTGGCATTCATTCCGCACCTGGTTTATTGTCAATCACTCTCAGTTACATTCCTCACGTGTTCGTCTTTGTTTTCAATTTCACTCCCCTACTTAAACCCCCGTCTGGCTGCTAGTCGGCGCCAGTTCGTTAACTAACTTACGTTGTGTGTTTCCTGGTCTTCTAGTTATTATCCTGTTTACTGAATGCTTGGTTGCGGATTTTAACCCGTCAGCTTTCAGTTTTCCCTACCCTCCAGTCTGGTTGCTATCTAGCCCTAACATTTGCTGCATGCTTTGTTTTCTAACCTGTCTCCCTCTAATTACCAGCTGTTCCTGCTTCTACCAGTCTGTAGCTGTTAGTCTGCGTGTGTGTGTGTTACTGTGCCCCCAACTCCAGCTCGCAGTGCGTCCGCAGTTGGGTGTCTGCTTCGCTATCCTGCAGTGGTTCCTGTCCGGCCGAGGCGAATCCCTTTGCCGCGGTTACGGTCCCAGGTTCCTCAGCTAACCAGCTACCTTAACCGGCCTCAGCTGAGCTCCACCACACAGCTCTACCCAGCTGGGCTCTGCCGGTACCCTACCTCAGTATCCAGCCCAGTACCTGTTGGACCTCCCGGTCCAGTTCCTGTCCAGTTCCGGTGCTACGTGCACTTCCAGTTAAAGTCCAGTTCCGGCTTGGAACAATCCCGTTGTTCCTGCTATCCAGTTCCAGTTGGACCTCCCGGTCCAGTTTCTGTCCAGTTCCGGTGCTACGTGCACTTCCAGTTTAAGTCCAGTTCCGGCTTGGAACAATCCCGTTGTTCCTGCTATCCAGTTCCAGTTGGACCTCCCGGTCCAGTTCCTGTCCAGTTCCGGTGCTACGTGCACTTCCAGTTAAAGTCCAGTTCCGGCTTGGAACAATCCCGTTGTTCCTGCTATCCAGTTCCAGTTGGACCTCCCGGTCCAGTTCCAGTCCAGTTCCGGTGTTGAGTGCACCTCCAGAGTAAAGTCCAGTTCCGGTTTGGAACAAACCCGCTGATTCCGTGGTCCAGTTCCTGAGTGGACCTCCAGTCCAGTACAGTCCAGTTCTGGCTTGGAACTCACCTCCTGTACTCAAGTCCAGCTCCGGCTTGGAGCAGTTCGTATTGAACTTACTCACCCTGTGTAATACTGTGTTTCTCTTCTGTACAGCTTTGGGACTACCCCAAAGCTTAAATAAAAACCCCTTGCTGTTTAATCTGCCTCCTGGTCGTTGCACTTGGGTCCAGCCCGTATTTGGTTCGTAACAGAACGAACTGGCCAAAAATCATGGATCCAGCCGACCTGGAACAGATTCGCCACGCCTTCTCCTGCCAAACTGCGGTCAGCGACCAACAGGGCCGTCGTTTGGATGACGTGTTGGAGGTACTGAGGGGCATCACGGAGCAGGTGGCTCAGCTCGCGCTTCACCAGCCTCTTCCTCGGCTTCCTGTGGGTCCGACTCCTCCGGCTCCTGAACCGCCTCCCGAGGCTCCAGTTCCCTCGCCTAGCCGGGAACCCAGAGTTCAACACCCTGAATTATACCGTGGGGGGGCTGGGGAGGTGCCGCGAGTTTCTAATGAAATGCGACATCGTCTTCCGTATGCAGCCCACTTCCTTCGCCTCCGACTCATGTAAAATTGCATTCATTATGAGCAGCCTGGGAGGCAGTGCCCTGGAGTGGGCCACCTCTATTTGGGACAGCCAGGCTCCCATATGCAACAACTTCGCGTCCTTCACCTCGGAGATGCGGCGCGTCTTCGACCACCCAGCCTGTGGGCGAGACGCTACCCCCAGCGCCTGCTTCAGGTTCGTCAGGGCAGCCGCAGTGTTGCGGAAATGGCGATCCAGTTCCGCACCCTCGCTGCGGAGTCCGGATGGAACGACACCTCCCTTCAAGGGGCGTTTCGTCAGGCCCTCAGTGAGGAGCTCAAGGATCAACTCGCTACCCGTGAGGAGTCCAACTCCCTCAACTGCCTCATCAGCTTGGCTATAGCCATTGACAACCGTCTTCGTATCCGGGCACGTGAGCGAGGAAGGAATCCCGGTCGTCATCCGCTCTCCGACTCTTCTAGCACTCGTCAACACTCCTCCTTTACGGGACCTAGAATCTCTGCTGTGGTGTCCGAGGAGGAGCCTATGCAACTGGGCAGAGTCTCCATGGATGCTGAGGAGCGTCAACGTCGGTTCCGCACCAGGTCTTGCTTTTACTGTGGAAAAGTAGGCCACCAGATCGCCTCTTGTCCCATTCGCCCAAAAGAGACGGCTCGCCAGTGAAGCTGGGCGTACTGACGAGCCCTATCATTCCCGACCATGCTGCCCAGAACCGCCTTGTGTTCAAGGCCACCCTCCTTTGGAGGGACAACTCCGCTTCATCATCTGCTCTCATCGACTCCGGGGCCAATGCGAACTTCATCGACATCTCCTTTGCCAGGAGGGCCGGCATCCCCACAGAGGTCCTGCCTACCCCTATCACTGCTCTCGCCCTGGACGGTAGGAGCCTGGGGTTAGTTACTCACTCCACCGTTCCCTTACAGTTAATCTTATCAGGAAATCACCGGGAGACAATTCAGCTTCTCCTCATCCACGCCAAGCAGTCCTCCATGGTCCTGGGTCAGACCTGGCTACGCCTCCACAACCCTCACATCGACTGGCGAGCCGGTCGTATCCTGGCTTGGAGTGCCCATTGTCTAGCCAGCTGTCTTCGCTCTGCTCTACCTCCCCCGGGGGCCAAGTGTGACCGTTCCAACCTACCTGGATCCGACCT